>JARQOD010000003.1:206276736-206358409 GCA_033576555.1 Oophaga sylvatica | reverse complement strand
GCATCCATTTTTTGGTTCCTCAATAAGACCCGGGTTTTAAACCCCTTGGGAATAAAAACAACGCAGGGGGGGGCGCGCTGCCCCACCTGCCCCCTCAGCGTGGCCCTAGGACGTGGGGGCCTTACCCCCCCGATATTTGGGGGCCCCCCTCACCACAAGATTACACAAACAGGATTTTTTGCATTTCTTTTGCCATACCCCCCGGAACCTTGCTTTCCCCTACAATTGGGGATTTTGGGGAAAAACATCCGGGTAGCCCGAAATTTTTCACCTCCGCAAAAACAGGGGGGAAACGGGGAAAAAAAAAAAAACCACTTTTTTCCCCCAATTAAAAATTTAAAGGGGGGGGAAAAATTGGATGCCCCCCGGGCGGGGGGCCCCCCAAAATCCAAAAAAAAATTTGAATTCCCCGGCCAAAGGCCTTCTCCATTGGGGAAAACCCTTGGGGAAAATAAAAAAAAAAGCAATGTTTTTTAAAAAAAAAAGAAAGCCCCAGGGAAAAAAAAGGGGTTGTGCATGAAAACCACAAGGGGTTTATCCCCTTGGAAAAACAGTAAAGGAAAAAGGTTTCTGCCAAAAAAAACACCCCTTTTTGGTTCGTTAGCGTTGCTTACTAAGGATCCTAGCGGGATTGTTTTAATCGCAAATGCGGCCGCATTTAGCGAATAGTTAATGGGGCTACCTTTTTTGCGATTTTTAATATTTTACGGTACAAAAAGTACCGCTAAATCAAAAAGAAAACCCCCACCAGGTTTTAGATACTTCCCAGGGGGGAGCGCCAGCGATAAAAAAAGGGGGCCGGGGGCGTTCCCCGCGCGAGCGGATCAAGAGGGCTCGCCGGGAAAAGCTGCCCCCTTTAAAATATCCTAAGGGTTTTGCTAAAAGGGGGCGTTTTTTAGCGACCCCCTTTGCGATATTTTTAGGTGGCTTTCCCTTTTTCCTTCAAAAAGGATTTGCAACCCTTTTAGGGCGAAACAAATTTGGCAAGCCCCCATAGGATAGCCCACAATCCTCCCCTTTCCCCCCTGAACTCCCCGGGGGTTTTTTTTATGGATTTCCCCAATCTTCAGGATGTCTAAAACACATGTTGACCAAATACCCGGGGAAAAAAGCAATTTCTTATTTTTAGCGATTTAAAAGGAAAACCCCTTTTTTGACCGGGTATCCCCGGGGCCCCCGGGAATTGAAGTCGGAATCCCAGGGCCCCCAACCCCAAAAGGGTCTTTTCCCAAATTCCTCGGGCATCTCCCAAAAACGCAAAGGCTTAAGCCCCAAATGGCGTGCCCAAGGCCAAAAGAAAAGCCCCAAAGGTATCCAGGACATTTGCCCTCGCAGTCAAAGGGGGGAAAAATTTTTTGGCTTTTGTGGAGGCTTTCAGCCCCTTGTCCAAAAAAAAATCGTCAATCCTTGCGGAGTTTGGGAAATTTTTTTGGCATTACCCCGGTCTGTGTTTGGTCTTTAAAAAGGGGCGACATTGACTTTTAGGTTTCCCTCCCTTTCCCCAAAAAGGGGGCACTGGGTTTTTAAAAGCTCCTTCCTCTCTGAAGGACACTTTGCATAATTGTTTTTTTCCCCCAAAGGGGCATTGGGTTTTAAAATCTCCCACTGCATGCTTATTTGTTGTCCCCGCAAGGATGACGATATTTGGGGGGTTTAAACCCCCAAAATTGGGGGGGTCGGTGGCCCTGGGGGGTTTTAATGCCCTTTGGGGGGGTTCCTGTGTGTGTCCTGGGGGGTTTAAAATGACGTTGTGGGGTCGTGTGGCTCCTAGGGGTTTTAAATTAATTTTTTGGGGGGGTTCTGTGTGTGCTCCTGGGGGTTTAAATCCGTTTTTGGGGGATCTGTGTGTGCTCGGGGGGTTTTTAATGCAGTTGTGGGGGTGTGTCCCCCTGGGGGTTTAATGACGCTGGTGGGTCTGTGTTTTTTTTCCTTTGGGGGGGTTTATGGCACCCCGGGGGGGGGCTTTGTAAAAAAAATTTTTAGCATTTTCCCCAAAGGGGGGAACCCATTCCCCCGGTTTTAAACCCCCTCCCCCTTTGCAGCTTAGCATTTTGACTCCGCAAGGGTGCGATATTTCTTGGAAAATTTGGCTCCCCCCCTTTCCCAAACCCCCCAAAAACCAAAACCCCCGCTTTGCACTGCGGGTGCAAAGGTCCGGGTCCCTTTTGAGTGCTTTTCCCTTGGGGCCTTTTCCGGCATCGCCACTTCGGTGGTTTGCCGGTTGCTTTTTTGGGAGATATCCGGGGGTTTTAGGGGAAGATCCGGATTTGGGGGACGATGGGAGTCCGCCCTTCAAATCTCTGGGATCGGTAAAAGGGCCGGGCAAAATGGATTCCGGTTGAAATCGCTGAAAAAAAGGGAAGTTGCTTTTTTTTCCCCGGGAATTTGGTCAAATGGTGTTTTATGACACCGGGAAGATTCGGAAGTCCGATTTTAATGCCTGCAGGGGGGTAAAAAGGGGGAAGGCAGGTAGTGCGGTGCTTTTTTCTATGGGGGGCCCCCCAAAATTTTTTCCCCCCCCTTTAAAAAGGGGGAAAGGGCAAATCCTTTGCTGGAAGGACTTCCCTTTTTCGGGTTTTTTTTAACCCCAAAAAGGGGGAATCCCACTTTTTGTTTTTCATGCACAACCCTTTTTTTTTCCCCTGGGGGACTTATTTATTTTTAAAAAGGGCATTGATTTATGTTCGTACTCCACAGGGTCCGAATGGGAGAAGGGCTTGGCCCGGAATAAAAATTTTTTGTGGATTTGGGAGGGCCCCCCCAAAGGGGCCCGGGGGAAGGCATCCACCCCCCCCCTTTTTTAAATTTTTAAATTTGGGAAAAAAATAGTGTTTTTTTTTTTTTAAAGACCCCAATGTTTTGAGGGGGAAAAAAAATTTTTGGGCCCCCCAAAAGGTTTGTTGAAAGGACATGCAATTTGGGGGGGAATTGCAATGGTTGGGCCCCTTTTAAAAAAAGACGCCAAATCCGTTTTTTAAATTTTTTGTGGTGGGGGGACCATAAGATGGGTTTTAAAGGCCAGGATCTCAGGTTCAGCTGAGTCCAGGTGGGGGCACTGGCCCCTGCTGCTTTTGTTGATTTCCCGGGTTTACCCCCCGGTTTTTCTTTTGGGGAAACCCCTGAAATCGGGGAATTTGGGGGGGCCCCCCCCCGAAAAGGGAGTCCCCCCCCCGGGGTGGGGGTTTTGGAAAAACTTGCAAAGGTTGAATGGAGCCCCTCTCAGTCTAGTCTGGGGGGAGGGGGATTTGGGGGCCCCCTTTTAAAAATTAGCCCCTATTTTTTGGGGTTTAGCTCCCTGAGGAGGATTTGACAGTTGTGGAGATCAAGGGAAACTTCACTTTTCAAGGCCCCTGGGGGAGGGGGGGAGGAGCCGGGAAAACTTCCAAAAAAAACCCCCAAAACGGAGGCGGACCCCGTAAAGTTTTTAAACCCCCGGGGTGAGTAAATTTTTTTTCCCCTAATGTTTTTTCCCTGCCCCAAATTTTTTTTAGGTTTTCCCGCAGCTAAACATTTTCGGGGGTTGCTTTTCCCCAGAGGGGGAAGAGGGAAAAGGGTGAAAAAAAAGGGGGCCCCTTTTGTCGTCATTAAAAAAACACCATTTTGTTATCCCCCCCAAAGCTGGTTGGGGCATTGCCCCTGAATGTAAACCCAAATTAGAACTAATCCGGGGGCGTGTCCTTTTTATATTAAAAGATGAATGCTAAAATCTTTTGTTTTAAAGGAAAATTGGGGATTGAGGACGCCCCAAAAGCGAAAAGGGGCCGGCCTTACGGTCGTTTGTAGGTTTTGGCTATGTTTTAAAAGGAATGAGGGGTTTTGGGTTTAAAAAGGGGAAAAGGGGGGGAATGTTTAGATAGCTAACGGGGGTAGAGGTGGGTAGATTTTAAAATTGACATGTTAGCTAAGGGGTGGCGGGCTAGAATTATTAAGGGGTTGTCCATCAAAAAGGGGAAAGGGGAAAAAAGGAGGTTTGGGCTTTTTTGGAAAAAATTATTTGTTTTTTCCCCGGCAAAATGCCTACAGTTTTTTTTGGGGATTTTTCACCCCAAAAAAGGGTTTTTGGAAAAAACGGTAAAAAGTTATCCAAACTTTTTCGTTTTTCCCTTCTAGATGCTGCTGCTCTGAAATTGGGATTCCCCCCCACCGCCCCCAAAATTTTTCCCCCTTTATAGGGGTGGGGTTTTTACCAGTTTAAAAAAATGTTGTTTTCCCCCAAAAAAAAGTTTTGTAGAAATTTTTTTTCAAAATGCTGACCTTTTTGATCGATGTTTGGAGGTTTTTTAGTGGATTGATGCCGTGGTAGGTGGTTGGGGTTTGGAAGCTGAACGTTAGGTTGTTAGAGATTTGGGTTTTGATGAATGAATTTAAAAAAATTTTAAAAAGTGGAGGAGAAAAAAGGGGAAAAATTTTCGTTGGCTGGAAGGGTTTGGGGTGGGGTTTTAAAGGGTGTTGCAAAAAAAATTTTTCAAAAAAAAGGGCATAAAAAAGTTTTTTTTTTTTTCGGGAAAAATTTTGATTTAAAAAAAGGGATAGACTGGTTAAGGGGAATGGGGGGAAAGTGGGAAAAGGTGTGTCTGATGACGGGGGGAGAAAAAGAGTGAACTAAAGGGGGTTTTTTTGGGCAAAGGGGGAAAGGGAAACTCATCGCACCAAAAAGAACATCTTGAGAAAGATGAAAAAATGCCGAGGTTCTTTTTTTAAAAAAATGAAGGGGGGGAAAGGTTGTAGGATAAAGTCCTGGTTTGGAACGGTTTTTTGTGTGTCGGTGGAATGTGAAAAAAGGGGGGGAAAAAGGTTTAAGAAAGTTTATATAAAAAAATTTGGAAATTACTTGGGTTTTTTTTCAAAAGTGGGTGAATGGGTTAAAAAAATTTTTGGAGGAAATTTTTGTATTTTAAAAGATGCGTATTATGGATAAAAAAGAAAACTGTGAAGAGTGAAAAAAAAATAAACCAAGGGGAAAACGGATTCCCCGGGGAAATTTTATGTGAAAGCGTGGGACTTCTGGGGGTGTTTGATGGTAGGGGGGTAATTTTGGGAGAGTGGTAAGTGTAAAAAAATTTAAGGAGGGGGTTTTGTGTTGTGTATAAGAAAGGGAGGAAAGGTTTTGAATTGGAGCCCCCTAACGCTGCGAATGCAATTTTTTAAAAAACTATAGAAAAATTTTTGGCGCATTATGCTGAGGGGATTGGAATTTTGTGGATGGGTTTAGGGTGTGGGTTTTTTGGGAAAGTATAGTGATTAAATTATTGTTTTAAAAGGGGTTTTTTTGGGGGCGAAGGGGGAAAAAAAGGTGAAAGGGGTTTTGAAAAATTTTTTTTTGAGAAAGCGTTTTAAGGGTTTGCATGTGTTTTTTTTTTAAAAATTCTGGAGAGAAGGGATTTCCTAAAAAATTTGTGAAGGGGGTTAAAGTCTTTGATGTTTTTGTGTCAACGAGTTTCTTGTTTAAGGGGTGGTTGGGAGAAAGGGAAAATTTTTCGGGGTGGGAGGGGGCCCTGTCCCCTGTCTTATTTGTAGGGGGATTGAACCTTTGTTGTGCTTTTGGGGACTGTAAATTTTGGTTTGAGGTTTTTTGGTAAAGGGGGAAAATGGGGGGAAAGCAGTGAAAGTCTTGGTTTTTGGATGATTTTGGGGGGTTTTGAGTGAAGTGTTTTGCGTTATGAGTAGGTTAAGTTGTTTTTTGGGTTTTTCTGTGGGGGGGGTTTTTTTTGGGGAATTTGGGGTAAAATGTTTTTTTAAAAGTTTTGGGGTTTTGGGGTTTTAAAGGAGGGGGTTTTTAAAAGTGGGAGGTGCTCTCAAAGTGTGGGAGTTTTTTTAAAAAAGGAAACGGGAAAAATGGGGGAGTGGGAGGATGGGGTTGCGAATAGGCGAAAAAAAATTTTTTTTTTTTGGGGGTGAGAGACTTGACCTTGAGTGGTAAAAATTTTTTGGGCTAAAAACGGTGATTTTCCGTTGCTTTTTATTGCAACAGTTTTTCCACCGCTAATAGGAAAATTTTAAAAAAAAGGGAAAAATTGTTTTTTCTTTTTTCTGGGGTTTGAAAAAAGAAAAATTAAAGGGAGAAAAACTTTTTTAAAAGGGGGGTCACCATGGTTGGGTGGCCTTTTTCCCAAAATTGAGATTTTTTTTGGGGCTTCAGTTATAAAACGGGGGTTTTTTTGTTGAAAAAAAAGGGAAAAAAAGGGGCTTAAAAGGCAAAAAATTCTGCTGGTTGGTTTTTGTTTTGGTTTGGGAGAAAGAGGGGGTGAGGCCCGTTGCTTTCAAGTTCCCCCGGGGGGGTTTTGGGGGGTTTAAAAAATTTTTTGAGGAACATGATTTAGAGTGTGCCCCCGAAAAAGTTTTTGAATTGGGGTAAAAGGTGTGAAAATAATTTTAAGGGAAGTGTGGAGAGTAATATTTTGGGGGTTTTAGGAAAGGGGAAAAAAAAAACCCGGGTTTCATGGGGTTGGGGGAAACGGGATGCAAAGAAAAAAGGGATATTGTATGGATGTCCTTTTTCAAAAATTTTTCCGGCGGGCGGTTCAGAGGACAGGTTTACCCCCAAGGGTGGGCCGAAAAAGGGGTTTTGGTGGATGTGAGCGTTGGCAACAAAGTGGGCTGTGAATTTCCCCCTAAGGTGGGGAAAATGGTAGGTGGGGTTTTGTAAGGGGTTAGCGGGGTTGGTTTTTTTTACTGGCGTGTTGAAAAGTTTGGAAAATTTGGGGCGGGTGGTGAAAAATTTAAACCCTTTGGGGTTTAAAATTTTTAAATTTTGTGATGCGAGGGTTTTTGGGTGTGGGGGAAATTTTAAAAAATTTTTTAAAAAAAGCTTTATCTGTGAAAAATGTGTGGGGGTGATTTCCTTTTTTTTAAATTTTAAATTTTTTTATAAATTGGGGCAGTAAGGCGGTGGGGTTTTTTTGCAGGGGGGGTTTGGGGAAATTTTTAAAAAAAAGGGGCCCCTTGATCAAAAATCAGTGAAATTTTGTGTGTTTTTGTGTTTATGACGTCTTTTGTTAATTTTTTTTTTTTTTGCGAATTAATAAAACCATTTGTGAAGTTGAAAAACGACTTTTTAAAAATTTTGAGCTTTATTTTGGGTTTTTAAAAATTTTCCCCGAAGGTTTTAAAAAAAAAAAAAAAAAAAGATCCCCTTTAGGCTGTCCTTGGGCCTTTGGGGATCGCCCCTTCGGTGGGTTTTTAAAGGGGGTTCTGTTTTGGGGGAAAACCCGGAGGATTCGGGAGAAGACCCTTTTGGGTTGTGGCGGGGAGTCCCACTTCAATTCTTTTTGGGACCGGGTGATAGGGGTCAAAAGGAAAATTGACCTCCCCGGAAATTTTTTTTCCGGTAGTCCCTCAGGACAGCACCAGGGGGGACGCCCCCTTAACCCATACGGGAAGGATCACGAGGGGTTAAAAACCCCCTTTTCCCCCCTCCACCTCAGGTTTTTTTTTAAAGTACCACTAAAGGGGAAAGGGGGGCAGGAAAGGCAAACGCGCCTTACAAACGGTTTGTAAAAAAACCATGAAAAACCCTTTTTCTTTTCTTAGCCTTTGGGAAAATCGAGGCCACCCCCGGGGAAAATTGACCCCCTTGGGATCCTAAGAGAAAAAATAAGGGGGGGGAAAAAAAGGGTGCTGTCCTGAGGGATCCCGGGGAAAAAGAATTTTCCGGTAGGTTTTAATTTTTCCCTTTTCCCCCTTACGCCCTCAGGACAGCCCCCGGAAAAACCCCAAAAAAATACCCAGGGTGGGAAAAAAGCCAGGCCCCAAAACCCCGGGTTTTAAAAACCAGGTTAATATAGAAATGTTTAAAAAAATCAAAAAAAAAATATAGATATCAAAAAAAATTCGTTTAAAAAAAAATCACAGTAGGGGGGTGCCGATTTTGTTTTTTAAGGGCCCAAAATTAAGGAAGGGGGGGAAAAAGACATGCCCAGAGCGGAGGGGTAAACCCCCCGTTTTTACCCCAAAACCCTAATAAAAAACCCCAGAAAATTTTCGTTATTGTGATATAGAAACCCGCCCCAAAAATGCCTTTTAAAAAACTTTTTTTCCCAAACAAAAATTTTTTGTAGTTAAATAAACCCCACAATGAGGATGTTTCCCGCCCGTTAAAAAGGGGGGGGTGCTTAACAAAAGGGACTGTTCCTTATTTTGGGCCCCTGGGGCGTTTTCCTTTTTTTGAGGGCCGGGGGGCCATACTACGAGGAGACCCGCAGGACGGACCCTGGACTGCTGAAAGATCAAGCCAAATAAATTTTTTACATGGTTTAAAGGGGGAAACATTTTGGGGGGGGATGACCCTTTTTTGGGATCATTCTTTTTTTCCCAAACCCCTTTTTGGGCTCAACCCCAGTAAGGGTTTTTGGTATTATTGGAACTAAGGGGAAAAAACCCCTTTGGCAGGTAAAATCTCTGCTATCCCCCAAAAATTTGGGCCCTTTTTCGGGAGAAAATGTTTTTTAAGGGGAAAATTTTTTGGGCCCACTCCCTTTCCCTTTTTGTGTTAAAAGGGGGGGGCGGACTTGGGGAAAAAATGCAGTAAGCGGTGGGGGGGGGGGGGGAGTTTTGGGAAAAATCCCCTTTGGGGAAAGGTTTTTGACGTCTCTATAGGTTATTTTTTACAAAATTTTTTACAGTATGTGCCAAACTTTTTTATTTTAACGTAAAACAATTTTTTTTGAGTTGGGTTTTACACCCCGGGCTGCCCGGTGGGGGGTATTAACCTTAAAAAAAAAAGGGAAGGATCCTTCCCCCCCCGAAGGGATTATTACTGGGGTTTAAGGACTAGGGGGGGCCCCAACGGGAAGAGTCCGGATACAGTTCTTTTCCTCGGAACCCTGAATGCTGTACGAGCGTGGGTGGGGATTTTTTTGCCCTGACATCCGCTTATTTGCCACAATTTTCAAAGGCAAAAATGCCCCCCCTGGTAAATTATACAAGTTTTTTTGGGCCAAGAATTTTACCGGGTGTTGATAAGGAAACGTCCGACAGATTTGGGAGTCGGGAAGGATTTTTTTCACCTCATGAATTTCCTGCTTTAGCAATTATATGTCACTTACTTTTTCCCCCCAAAACGTCTGTCCCCTTTAAAGCAACTAGGGAAAAGGCTTGCCTTTTAGTCCTCAAGGGAAATCACTTGGAGTTCGTTCCAACCCCGAAAAAATGTAATTACGGCCCTTTTTTAGGCTAGCTGTTGTTTGGTAACCCGTTGAAGAATGAAGAAACGAAGCGGACCGGGGTCCTAAAATATGAGGATTCTATAACCCCGGGTTGGCCCCCAAAAAAATGAAGTGGTGGGCCCCCCATACAATGTCGGCGACGCAATAAAGGCATATCAGAAGGTCTAAGCCAAAGGGGACAAAACCCAATTTCCGTGTACTAGAGCACTGAGGTCTTGACCAAAATGACAAAATCGGGCACGAAGATTTTAACAATATCAAAGAAGCATTTATGCAAAATTTTTAGTGGATTAAATTTATGGTGCGTACATAGAAGGGGCTACACACAAATTATAGTATGTTACAGTAAAAAAATTTCCAGACAGAGTGTAAGAAGGGGGGAACCCATCCTTGGGACTTACAATTGATCATATAATGCCAAAGACTAGATCAGTAGAGAATAAAATGCCCCAAGCACTATGTTCTTTAACACAAAGACCATGGCAAAATTTGAAAGGAAAAAGACTTTTTATGTAATATAGCAATTTTTGTAGAAAGCACTTTGATGCAAAAATTTCACAAAACATGATGAAATATAAACAATATAATGAGAAACCTATGGGTATAGACACCTGAGAACCTTGAGCACAAAGACATTGAGTTTATGATGCTTTTTAACAGAAGACATCTGTAGTTTAGAAATAATGCCAAAGACACCCCCGCAGTAGGGGGGCCCCGATGAACTGAGATAGAGGCACTATAAAGGGGCCTATGCATCTGCCACAAAGGCACATAAAACCCCCCAAATGCACCCTGATGCAACATGATGTAATAGATGCATAGAAAATTCTAGTGAATTGATGTTTATAAGGGGAAAGGGGACTTGAAGTACTTGGCCCAAAGGAACCATGATTAAAAAGCGCATGAGGCACTTGATGTAAAATTTTTCGAAGAGGCCTAGTTTTTTGAGGCTGAGGCACATGAGCACAAAGGCCTATGATGCAATGTGAGTTATTAAAGTAGAGGTACATGAAGCCTTGTGCAATATAATAACAGAGGCAAAAAAATTTGACCCCGGGGAATTTTTATGCAATGTGATTTCGAGACACTCAATATGAAGCTAGAGGCATATGATTCAATACGTGCCCCCAGGACTCAATATATGCATAGAGGAACAAGATGGAATTTTAAAGATGTAAAACCTAAAGGCATATGAAGATTCTGATGCAATATGGGCACAGAGGGAATCAATAGTGCATAGACACTATGATGCGTACCCGACAGGGCACCATTTGGACAGGAAAATGAATATGTGTAATATGACACAAAAGGATATGAAGCCTTTTTTTTCAGTACAAAGCACAGGGGCAACATTTTTGAATAGAGCACCTGATGCAGTACAATGCCAGGGGACTCAATATGATGTTTAAAAGGACTATAAAGCAGTACAAAACAAGTGGCATCAAAATGATGAAAAGGCATATGAGCAGTACAGCACGGGACTCAAAAAGATCATTAGGAACAATGTGCAAAAAGATAAGATTTAAAAATGAAAAGGCACTAGATCGCATGATGTGCACTCTGAGCAAAAAATGCACAGAGGATCAATTTGATGCATGGGCAATAGCTGCAGTCAAGCTAAACCCTGTCCAAAAAGAGACCAGGCCCAGTTGAGCCCCAAGAGAGCAATCCTCAAGTTCCGTAATCTAAAGCGAATAGTAGTTCCAATTTTTAGACTGACCCCCCGAAAAGGGCTAATTAATGCACCCGCTGGGGGCGCTTAAAAGGGACGATGTGCTCTTACACTATGCGTCCTCCTATGGAGGAGTATTTTTAATTGCAATAACTGAAGTCAAAAAATGATTTAGCCCGGACAAGGGTTATCTAGCTTAGAGGTCCAAGGCCTGACTGCATACATGTGAAAAAAACCTCCTATTTGGGGTCTAGTCGCTTCGGCCAAAAACAGGGGAATTGATCATCCAAAAGGGGTAGGCCATCAACAATTCCATGATGCCTCACCTGTGGGGGCTCCAAACCGCTAAAAAGACAGGGGGGTGGAAAAACCCAAAGGCCAGCTGAGGGAAGCGGCGCCCCCCAAATGCTGCATTATGCCTGATTTCCCTTGTCCCCCCCCAGATCGGAAACCCTGTCTGTTCCTGTCTCTTCTGCCTCCGGTTTTCCCCCCGGGAAAGCACGGGGGCCCCTGTCCGGCGCCCTGAGTCACCAAGCCCCATGGCCCCCCCGCACGCCCCGGTTTTGCGCGGAAAGGGCCCCTGTCGAGCGAGGCCTCCATTGGGAGGGCGGCTCCAAAGGAGCTTCATAACCAGGGTCTTTGTGGCTGGGGCCCCCCCAGGAGGTTTCCCCCCCGGGCTATTGCGGGGGAGGATTGGACAGCCCGCCCCCCCTGGTTGTAAAACCCCCACCTTCTATTTCGCTCCACCCTGGAGAACCTCCATAAACCCCCCCCTGTAGGGACGGAAAAAAAACTGGAGGGTGGAGGTGGGAGGCCTTTTTAAACCCTCTCTGTGATCCTGCCCGCTATAGGAAAGGGGGACGCCCCGGTGCTGTCCTGAGGGGGAAAAGGGAAAAAGGTTCCCCGGTTGAAATCGCTGAAGATAAAAAGTTGCTTTTCCCTGGATATTTGGTAACATGGTGTTTTATGGCTCCCGAAGTTCGGGGGCCTATAAAATGCTGCGGAGTTCAGGGGGGGAAAAGGCGGTATTGTGGTGCTATCTTTTGGCGGTTGCCAGAATTTGTTTACTGCCCTGAAAAATGGAGTTGCAATCCTTTGCTGGAAGGACTTATTTTTCTGTTTTCCCCAAGGGGGGAATCCCATTTGGGGTTTTTCAGAAAAACCCTTTTTTTTCCCGGGGGACTTATTTATTTTTGAAAAGACATTGCATTTTTGTTCAGTATCCCCCGGGTCCTGATGGAGAAGGGCTCTGGACCGGGAAGAAAAAATTTTTTGTGAGATTGGGATGATCCCAAGGCCGGGGGATCCTTACCCCCCCAAAATTTTAAATTTGGGAAAATGGGGTTTTTTTTTTTTTTTTCCCAATGCCCCCCCGTTTGCAGGGGTGTAAAAATTTCGGGCATACCAAAAGGATGTTGCAAGGAATGCCAACTTGTGGAATTGCAAGGTTGGCCATAGGGAAAAAAGCTGCACAAACCCGTTAGTTAAGCTTGTGGGGGGGGCCATAATATCGGATTGAAAGGGCCCGGGGATCGCCGGGGCTTCCTGAGGAAAAGGGGGGGAAAACTCCCCCCCCGGCTGTTTGACCCCCACATTTTCAGCCCGGATCTTATTGAGGAACCTGAAATCGGATGCACTGGGACCCTGCCCGAAAGGAGACCCCCAGGGGTGGCGTTTTGGAACTTGCGGGGTTTATTGTACCCCTCACGTCGTTTTTGGGGGGGGGGGGGTTGGGGGGTTTTTTTGGAATACCCCCAGTATTTTTGGGGTTTCTACTTCACTCTTGCAAGGCCTCTGAGGGGAGGAGGAGCCGGAAAATTTTGAAAAAACCCGAACGGTTGGGGGACCCGGGGGAAGATTTTTTAAGCGGGGAGTGAACGATTACCCTCAGAATGTCTTCTCTCCCGACCCAATTTTTTTTTTTAGGCATTCCCGCAGCGTAAAAAAAATTTTTGGGGGTTGCAGTTCAGATGGAAGACGAAAACGGCGAAGAAGAAGTGGCCTGTTTGTGTCATGTTTAAAAATATGTTTGGCCCCCGCTGGTTGGGGATTCGCCCGAAGTCGACAAATTTGATCTAAATCCCCGGGGGGCAGTCCCCCCTAGATTAATTAAACGATGAATGTCACACTTTTGTTAGGAAGTGGGTTTTTGGGGGGGGGCAAAGGTAAGGCTGGCCTACGGCGCTGTAGGTTGGTCATGTTTTGGGGAAAGGGTGTAGGGTATTAAGGGTCAGGGGATTATTTTGATAGTCCCCCGGGGGAGAGGGGGGTGTGAAAATGACATGTTAGCTTAGGGGGTGGCGGGCTAATTATTAATGTGTAGTCCCGGAAAGGATGGGAAAAAGGCGTCTGGTTTTTTTTTGAAAAAAAAGTTTGTTTTTCCCCCCAAAAGCCTCAGTTTTAGTTGGAACTTTAATTGATACAGGGGAAAATTTTGGGCATAACGGGAAAAAAATTTTCCATCTTATTCTGTTTTTTTCCCCTTTTAGATGCGCTGCTCTGAAATTGGCATCCCCCCACCGCCAAAATCCCCGGATAGGGGGGTATTGATCCAGAAGAAAAAAATTTTTTTTCCAAAAATTTTGTTGTGTATAAATTTTTAACAAAATGGTCCCTTTTTTTGATCTGAGTGTTTGAGAGGGGTTTTGGTTTTATGAGGTTTTTGGTGGGGGGTTTGGAAGCTGAACTTTTTGGTTTTTAAAGATGAGGTGTGTAAAAAATTTAAAAAAAAAAGTATAAAGAGGGAGATTTTTTGTGGAATTTTGCGTTGGAGGAATGGTGGGACGGGTTTAAAAGGTGTTTTCAAAAAATTCTTCAAAAAAAGGGGGGTTAAAAAAGCTGATTTTTCGGGGAAAGATTTAAAGATTTTTAAAAGGCGTTAGACGGTTAAAAGGGTGTGGAGAAAAAGGGGGGATGTGTCGGGGCTGAGACAAAATGAATAAAGCGTGTTATGGGGGCGAAAGGGAAGGAAACATTATCGCACCAAAATAGAAAAACTTTTTGAAAAAAGGAAAAGGCACAGGTTTTTTTTAAGAAAATGAATGGGAGAAAGGTTGATATGGAAAAATTTTAGGACGGGGTTTTTTTGTGTCAGGTAAATGTGATAAGGAGGGGAATGGTTACAGCAAAATTTTTAAAAAAAAAAAAATGGAGACCTGGTCTTGTTTCAGAAGTGTAATGGGTTAGAAAAAAGTTAGGGTAAAATTGTGTTTTTTGAAGAGGCTGATTAGGATGAAGTAAAAAACGGAGAAGAGTGCTAAAAAGATAAGACACCAGGGAAAGAGATTGCCAGTGAATTCTATGTGAAAGCATGGGATTTCCTGGGTGCTGATTTGACTGAGATATGTAAGTACAGTGGGAGAATGGTAAGTTGTGTGAATCAATGAAGGAGGGGGTGGTTGTGCTTGGTTAAGAAAGGTGAGAGAAAGTGTTTAGAGAATTGGAGACCTATAACGCTGCTGAATGCAGATTACAAAATCTATAGCAAATTGTGGGCGAATCGTATGGTGAGGTGATGGTAATGTTGTGGATGAGATCAAGTGTGTGCTTGCCTGGGGAAGTATGAGTGATTTAACTTATTGTTATTAAGGGATTTGATTGGGGACTGCATGGGAAGGAAACAGAAGTGTATGGTTCTGACAATTGATTTTGAGGGAAGGTTTGATAGGGTCTCGCATGTGTTTTTGTTTAAAGTTTGGAGAGAATGGGATTTCCTAAAAAATTTGTGAATGGGTTTATGTCTTTGTATGGATTGTGTGTCAAGTGAGTTTCTTGTTAATGGATGGTTGAGTGAGAAAGTGATATTATGTCTGGTGTAAGGCAGGGGGTGTCCCATGTCCCCTGTCTTATTTGTATGTGGATTGAACCTTTGTTGTGCTTGGTGAGAGTGATAAAGTGGTGCGAGGTTTGTTGGTACCGGGGAGTGGTGGAAAGCATGTGAAAGTTCTTGGAAATATGGATGATGTTGTGGTTGTGAGTGAAAGTGTTGCGTCTATGAGTGAGTTAAAGTTGCTTTTGGAGTTTTTCTGTGGTGCGTCTGGTTTTAGAGTGAATTGGAAATAAATGTAGTTTTAAATGTTTTGGGGATGATGGGGTTAAAATGGAGGGGGTTAAATGTGAGGAGGGTGCTCTCAAAGTGCTGGGAGTATTATTTTATAAGGAGCTGGAAGGTATGGAGAGCTGGGAGGAGTGTGGATTGCGCATAGAGCGTAAGTTAAATTTTTTGGCGACTGAGAGACTTGACCTTGAGTGGTAAGATTTTTGGTCATAAAAGCGGTGATTCTTTCCGATTCTGCTTTTTATTGCAACAGTTTTTCCACCGTCTAATAGGAAAATAAAAAGAGTGGAAAGTTAGTTTTTACTTTTTTCTGGAGTAGTAAATAGAAAAAATTAAGAGGAAAGTCTTTTTAAGGCATGTCACCATGGTGGCATGGCCTTTCCAAACATTGAGATTTTTTGGGGCTTCAGTATATCAAAACGGTAGTTATTTTGTTGAATAAAGGAAATAAAGGAGCTTTTATGGCAAGTATTCTGCTGGTGGATGTTTGTATGGCTTGTGTTGGAGAAAGAGGGATGCTAGAGTGCCTGTTGCTTTCAAGTGTCGGTCTGGATGAGGTGATTGAAAGTTTGTGAGGAAGCATGATTTACTGAGTGTGCCGATGAATGATTTTGAATGGCTAAGAAGGTGAGAAAATAATACATAGATTGAGTGTGGAGAGTAAATTGTGGGGTTTGAGAGGAATGAAGTCTCGGTTGCATGGAAAGTTTGGGAACGCATGGGATGTCTAATAGACAAAGGGATATTGTATGGATGTCCTTGCACAATATTTTGCCTGTGCGACAGGTTCAGAAGAGACAGGTCTGACCAGAACGGAGTGTGCCGAGAGAAGGTTGTGGTGGATGTGAGACTGTGTGGGCATACTATGTGGGACTGTGATTTACGCGTACAGTGTGTGGAAGTGTGTAGGTGAGTTGTGTAGGAATTTAGCGGGGGTGAGTTTTATTGACTGGCGTTTTGCAATGTTTGGAATTGGTGCATGTGGTCGTGTGAAAAATTGAATCCTATGGTTAATTATGATTGTGTGATGCAGAGTTTGTGGGATGTGAGGATTTAGGAATTTTCAAAGAGAAGCATTTATCTGTGAATATAGTGGTCGGGCTGATCCTTTCTAGATTATACTTGATTTATAAATTAGATAGTGAAGGCGGGTGGTGGTTCTGATTGCGAGGGCGTTTGGAAATTTAAAAAATGGCAGCCACCTGATCAAATATCAGTGAATTTTAGTGATGTTTATTGATGTTTATGGCATCTTTTGTGTATACCTTTAGTTTGTTTGCTGAATTAAATATGAACCATGATGATGAGAGTTGAACAACGCGTTTAAGTTGATGAGCTTTTATTGAGTTGTTTATAACTAACCTGAATGGTTTTAAAAAAAAAAAAAAGATACCTTGAGTGCTGTCTCTTTGGCCTTCCGGCATCGCCACTTCGGTGGCTTAAGCCGGTTGATGCTTTAGGGAGATAGCCAGGAGGATTCAGGGAGAAGATCCTTGGTGTGGGACGATGGGAGTCCGACTTCAATTCTCTGGGACGGTGATAGCCGGGTCAAAAATGGATTCGGATTGAATCGCTGAAGATAAGAAGTTGCATTTTTTCCTGGGATATTTGGTCAACATGGTGTTTTATTGATCTGAAGATTCGGAAGTCCGATATAATATGCCTGAGGAGTTCAGGAGGGAAGGCGAGGTATGTGCTGGTGCTATCTTCTATGGCGGCTTGCCAGAATTTGTTTACGCCTGAAAAATGGAGTTGCAATTTTGCTGGAAGGACTACCTTACTGTGCTATTGTAATGTATGTAGTACAGTTCATATAGCGTCTTGTGCTTGGGTGCGATGAAAACACAGGAGTCACAGGTTTGATATAGAAAAGTCCTGTATTACTTATACAAGTTGGCAGAAATAGTCACACAGTTTGCAGACACAGAAAACAGGAGACACAGCAGGCCAGAGTAATCCAAGCTCAGCAATCACTCTCCAATACAGATTCAGGATCTTCTTCTCTGTTACCGTAAGTCCATGCAACGTGGGTCTTTCAAAGAGCAGGGTTCAGAGGTCCACAAGTGCTTCAAGTTCCTCAGTAGGAATAGCTGGAGTACAAGGTCCAAGGCTTACAGGAGTCAAGTCACAGGTCACTGCAGGCTAGATTCTGAAGCACTGATTGCTCAGCTGTGGCTGCTTAAGAAGCAAAGGAGAGAATCAGGGCGGGAACATGCAAGCTGGAAACTCCATTTTGACTGAGGGCAAGATAGCTGCAGCAAGACAGAAAGTAAAATGGCTGACGAACAAACTGAGTTTCAGGAATATATACATAGAACCTTACATTACTCCCCCCTTAAGGACAACCTCCGGATGACCTCAGACCAGGCTTGTGTGGGTACCTCTGATGAAACTGACGGAGCAAGCGAGGAGCATTAACGTTATTGACCGGTTCCCATGAGTTGTCCTCCACTGGGTAGCCCTGCCATTTAATCAGATTTGTAACTGATTTCTATACAACCTGGAATCTAAATCCTTTCCACCACAAATTCTTCCTGACCATCGACTAGCACTGGGTCAGGGCAAGGAGAGGAACGTCCAGGAAACGTATTGGGTGTCGCAGCCTTTAGTAGGGATACATGAAAGACAGGGTGGATTCTCATAGTTCGGGGCAGTTGAAGACGACAAGCAACGGCACTTATAATTTTACTGATTTTATAGGGTCCAATGTACTTATGTCCCAACTTAGACGATGGAATCCTTAACTTAAGATTTCTGGTTGACAGCCAGACCAAGTCTCCTACCTTGAAAGCTGGTGCAGGTTTACGAATTTATCTGCTGCTTTCTTGTACCTTTCTTGAGCCGATTCCAGATTTTCCTTTAGAAGATCCATATTCTTCTGTAAAGACGTGATTCTTTCAGCCACTGCTGGTAAAGGCGTTTCTATGGGAAATCGTGGTAGAATGTTAGGATGATAACTAGATTAGAGTAAAAAGGAGACTGTTTAGTGGAGGCACTCTGAGAGTTGTTATACGAGAACTCAGCTAATGGAAGTAGATCCACCCAATCATCCTGTAGGTGGCAGATAAAGCAGCGGAGATACTGCTCCAGGGTTTGATTGGTTCGTTCGGTCTGTCCATTAGTCTGGGGATGAAAAGCAGAAGAAAGGTTTACTTTAATGTCCAATGCTGCACAGAAAATTTTGCCAAAACCTAGAAGTGAATTGCACCCCTCGATCCGAAATACCTCATCCGGTACTCATGTAAGCGAAACACATCTTTAATCATCAAATCTGATGTCTGTTTTGCAGTGGGTAAGCCGACACAAGGGATAAAATGAGCTGCCTTTGTTAGACGGTCAACCACCACTAGAATGGTGTTCTTCCCCTGAGAGGTTGGTAACTCCACAATGAAGTCCATAGAAATGGATCCCCACGGGCGGGACGGGGTGGGAAGAGGCTGTAACAGACCAGTTGGTGAGGAGCGAGGTGTTTTGCATCTTGCACAGACCTCACATGAAGTGACATAATTCAAAACATCCTTCCTGCAAGTGGGCCACCAAAAGAAACGAGAAAGAAATTCCTGTGTCTTTAGAATTCCTCTATGCCCAGCTATCTTGGAATCGTGAATGAGTTGCAATACTCTTAATCTGACTGTTTCAGGAATATACAGACGTTGTCCCTGAATCCACACACCATTCTTAAAGACAAGACTTACGTCCCTTGGGGGTTGTGCCAAAAGGAATCCACATGGTATGCTTCCTTGATGTCCTTAAGTAGGTCTTGATTATGAATTACTCCTAGGAATCTAGAGTCAGGAAGAATTGTCTTAGGAGGAGTAATTGGACGTGTCTCTGCTGAGTAAATCTAGAGAGTGCATCAGCCTTTCCATTGCGCGATCCTGGTCTATAAGAGATGATAAAATTAAATTGGTTTAAGAAAGATTCCAGCGAGCCTGGCGAGGAGTCAGGCACTTAGCCGACCTGATAAACTCAAGGTTACGATGGTCTGTCAGGACGACTATTTGCTGTGCAGCTCCCTGAAGAAGGTGTCTCCATTCTTTGAAGGCGGCAATAATGGCCAACAAACTCTCTATTGCCCACATCGTAGTTCCTCTCAGCCGAAGACAACTGCTGGGAAAAGAAGGCACAGGGATGCAAGACATTCTTCTCACCTGTTCTCTGAGAGAGTATAGCTCCAACGGCACAGTCTGAAGCATCCACCTCTATTATGAAGGCAAGCTCGGGGTTGGGATGTACTAGGATAGGTGCAGTGGTAAATTTATCTTTTAGACGGGAAAATGCTTCCTGGGCTTGGGGAGTCCAGGAAAACCTAGACTCTTTCCGGGTAAGTTGAGTGATAGGTGACACTACCTCAGAGAAATTTCTAATGAAACGTCTATAGAAAATTGGCAAACCCGATGAAGCGCTGTACCTCCTTCACATTTCTAGGACTTGGCCAATCCTTGATGGCTTGGGTTTTGCTTCCATCCATACTAATTCCTTGTGTAGACAGTACATACCCCAGAAATTGAATTTCGGTCCTATGGAATTCACACTTTTCAAGTTTGATGTAAAGATGATTTTGTCTTAGACGTTCCAAGACCATTCTCACATGTCCATGATGTTCCTCTGTGGAGTTAGAAAAGAATAGAATATCATCCAAATAAATTACCACGAATGTATCTAGGAGATCCCTGAAGATGTCATTCCAAGTGTTGGAAAGTGGCTGGGGCGGGTACTCAGACCAAAAGGCATAACTAGATATTCAAAGTGTCCATAGCGTGACCTGAATGCAGTCTTCCATTCATCCCCAGGTCTAATACGGACTAAGTTATAGGCCCCACGAAGATCTAGTTTAGAAAAAATTTTGGCATGTCGCACTCTCTCCAATAACTCAGGGATTAAAGGCAATGGATAACGGTTTCTAATAGTAACCTTATTGAGTTCCCTATAGTCTACGCATGGTCTCAGAGATCCATCTTTCTTCTTTACAAAGAAGATGGGTGCACCTGCAGGAGATGAAGAGGGGCGTATGAAGCCCTTGGCTAGATTTTCATCTATGTAATCCTTTAAAGCCTTTAGCTCGGGCCCCGCCAGGGGGTAGATCTTACCAAAAGGTATCTCTGCTCCAGGCAATAATTCAATTGGACAATCATATGGACGGTGAGGAGGAAGCTGGTCAGCGTTCTTCTTGTCACATAAATCCACATAGTCCTGGTATACAGCTGGTAGTTCAGGGACTGACAAGATTCCTTTAGGAACAAAGCAAGCTGAAACTTTTGGACTCATCTGTTTCTCTGGAAAGTGTAATTCCTTGGTCTCCCAGTTAATGGTAGGATTCTGAGCCTGCAGCCATGGTAGCCCTAGAATAATGGGAAAGTGGGGAGAAGAGATAAGCATAAAGGACAGTTTTCTCTTGATGATCTTTACCCATAAGAACCCTCAAAGGCTCTGTTTCCTGATCCACTGGTCCAGAGGTCAGCAGGGAGCCATCCACAGTTTCCATCTGTACTGGAGTAGCCTTCTTCACTGAACGTATTCCCTGTTTCAGAGCAAAGGAGACATCCATAAAATTTCCACTTGCCCCTGAGTCGATCATAGCAGAGCTAGACACCCAAGCTGAGTCAACCCAGAGTTTGATGGAAAGAAAGCAATGAGAATTGTTTTTCTTACAACTCAGCTGGGACACCGCTGAGGAAACTTGAAAAATGGCAGCGTTTACACAGTCAACGTCCTCAGAGGTAACGGAGTTTAAGTCCGAGAAATCAAGATCTGTTGCTGCAGATCTCTCTGGAGCCTGAGGCTCGGACCTGACAGATCCCCTCTCGCAACACTCACAATGAATGAGTGCTGCAGTAGTCTTACGAGAACAGCTGGGGCAGTTTATAATGAAGTGCCCTGACTTACCACAATAGAAACATAGATTCTCCTTAAAACGATGTTCCTTGCGTGCATCACTAACCCGTCGTTGTAAAGGTCTACCTGCATGGGTTCAGGTTCAGGTTCCCGTGTAATCCTACTCAAAGGTTCCTTAGCTGGAGAGGAAGGTAGGAAAAGGTTAGTACGATTGCTTTCGAACCATCTCTCTTGCCTGCGTTCAGTCAGACGAGTATCAATACGGATGCAGTAGTTAATAAAGTCACCTAACGCAGTGGGAGGGTCGGCACGAGCAAGTTCATCCTTAATCAGTGGAGATAACCCCTTTCGAAAAATAGATTTTTTGGCGGAACTGTCCCAGGTGGTATCAAGGGCCCATCTCCTGAAATCCAAGGCATATTCAGCTACCGAGTGCTTACCTTGGCGCAAAGCTAACATGGCTGCTTCAGCTGTTGCACCGCGATTGGGGTCATCAAACACCTGCCCCATGGCTGAATAAAAATCATCAGGTGATTCAAACAATCATCCTCAGCCTCAATCAGAGGGTTTGCCCACATTAAAGCCTTGTTGGTAAGCAACATATTATAGTAAGCACCTTAGATCGTTCAGTGGGAAATTGTGAAGCATGTGCAGAAAAAAAAGATTGCATTGATTAAAAATCCCCTGAATTTCTCACGTTCACCGCCAAAACGAAAAGGGGGCAACTTGGGAATCCCAGCACCGGGGCTACGGCAGGAGCCTGGACTCGCCCCTCTAGAACCTCAATCCTGGCTCGCAAATCCTGGGTAGTCTGTCCAACCACTTGCAAATTGTGATTATTGAGGTCCTGTAGATTTGTAAAACGGGTCTTTATATTCTGCAAATCTGCAAGGATATTATCAGTCACCCGCAAAGTTCCTTTATGCGGGCCTCCATTTTCCAGATCTTTTAAGACAGGATTACTGGAAGAAGAGGAGAGAAAAAAAACAATAGTGTTCACCTGTGTCAACACTGCAGAGAGAAAAAAAAATTAAGGGAACTGCTCACCTGGAATGGTTGTGAGAAGTCACAACCACTATCATCACAGAAAGTTTCAACCAGACATCTGATATCCAGAGTTACAGCAGACAAAAAAGAGAAAAGAAAGGAAAAAAAAAAAACAATAGTGTTTACCTGTGGTAACACTGCAAAAAAAAGAAAAAACTTAAGGGAATTGCTCACCTGGAATGGTTGTGAGAAGTCACAACCACTGTCATCACAGAAAGTACAACCGGACGTCTGATATCCACAGTACAGCAGACACAGCCTTCCAGACCCAGCAGACACTAACGTTTGGCTTCAGAATCTTGTAATGTATGTAGTACAGTTCATATAGCGTCTTGTGCTTGGGTGCGATGAAAACACAGGAGTCACAGGTTTGATATAGAAAAGTCCTGTATTACTTCATACAAGTTGCAGAAATAGTCACACAATTTGCAGACACAGAAACAGGAGACACAGCAGGCCAGAGTAATCCAAGCTCAGCAATCACTCTCCAATACAGATTCAGGATCTTCTTCTCTGTTACCGTAAGTCCATGCAAACGTGGGTCTTTCAAAGAGCAGGGTTCAGAGTCCACAAGTGCTTCAGAGTTCCTCAGTAGGAATAGCTGGAGTACAAGGTCCAAGGCTTACAGGAGTCAAGTCACAGGTTCACTGCAGGCTAGATTCTGAAGCACTGATTGCTCAGCTGTGGCTGCTTAAGAAGCAAAGGAGAGAATCAGGGCGGGAACATGCAAGCTGGAAACTCCATTTTGACTGAGGGCAAGATAGCTGCAGCAAGACAGAAAGTCAAATGGCTGACGAACAAACTGAGTTTCAGGAATATATACATAGAACCTTACATTACTCCCCCCTTAAGGACAACCTCCGGATGACCTCAGACCAGGCTTGTGTGGGTACCTCTGATGAAACTGACGGAGCAAGCGCGGAGCATTAACGTTATTGACCGGTTCCCATGAGTTGTCCTCCACTGGGTAGCCCTGCCATTTAATCAGATATTGTAACTGATTTCTATACAACCTGGAATCTAAAATCCTTTCCACCACAAATTCTTCCTGACCATCGACTAGCACTGGGTCAGGGCAAGGAGAGGAACGTCCTGGAAACGTATTGGGTGTCGCAGCCTTTAGTAGGGATACATGAAAGATAGGGTGGATTCTCATAGTTCTGGGCAGTTGAAGACGACAAGCAACGGCACTTATAATTTTACTGATTTTATAGGGTCCAATGTACTTATGTCCCAACTTAGACGATGGAATCCTTAACTTAAGATTTCTGGTTGACAGCCAGACCAAGTCTCCTACCTTGAAAGCTGGTGCAGGTTTACGAAATTTATCTGCTGCTTTCTTGTACCTTTCTTGAGCCGATTCCAGATTTTCCTTTAGAAGATCCATATTCTTCTGTAAAGACGTGATTCTTTCAGCCACTGCTGGTAAAGGCGTTTCTATGGGAAATCGTGGTAGAATGTTAGGATGATAACCTAGATTAGAGTAAAAAGGAGACTGTTTAGTGGAGGCACTCTGAGAGTTGTTATACGAGAACTCAGCTAATGGAAGTAGATCCACCCAATCATCCTGTAGGTGGCAGATAAAGCAGCGGAGATACTGCTCCAGGGTTTGATTGGTTCGTTCGGTCTGTCCATTAGTCTGGGGATGAAAAGCAGAAGAAAGGTTTACTTTAATGTCCAATGCTGCACAGAAATTTTGCCAAAACCTAGAAGTGAATTGCACCCCTCGATCCGAAATAACCTCATCCGGTACTCCATGTAAGCGAAACACATCTTTAATCATCAAATCTGATGTCTGTTTTGCAGTGGGTAAGCCGACACAAGGGATAAAATGAGCTGCCTTTGTTAGACGGTCAACCACCACTAGAATGGTGTTCTTCCCCTGAGAGGTTGGTAACTCCACAATGAAGTCCATAGAAATGGATCCCCACGGGCGGGACGGGGTGGGAAGAGGCTGTAACAGACCAGTTGGTGAGGAGCGAGGTGTTTTGCATCTTGCACAGACCTCACATGAAGTGACATAATTCAAAACATCCTTCCTGCAAGTGGGCCACCAAAAGAAACGAGAAAGAAATTCCTGTGTCTTTAGAATTCCTCTATGCCCAGCTATCTTGGAATTGTGAATGAGTTGCAATACTCTTAATCTGACTGTTTCAGGAATATACAGACGTTGTCCCTGAATCCACACACCATTCTTAAAGACAAGACTTACGTCCCTTGGGGGTTGTGCCAAAAAGGAATCCACATGGTATGCTTCCTTGATGTCCTTAAGTAGGTCTTGATTATGAATTACTCCTAGGAATCTAGAGTCAGGAAGAATTGTCTTAGGAGGAGTAATTGGACGTGTCTCTGCTGAGTAAATCCTAGAGAGTGCATCAGCCTTTCCATTGCGCGATCCTGGTCTATAAGAGATGATAAAATTAAATTGGTTTAAGAAAAGATTCCAGCGAGCCTGGCGAGGAGTCAGGCACTTAGCCGACCTGATAAACTCAAGGTTACGATGGTCTGTCAGGACGACTATTTGCTGTGCAGCTCCCTGAAGAAGGTGTCTCCATTCTTTGAAGGCGGCAACAATGGCCAACAACTCTCTATTGCCCACATCGTAGTTCCTCTCAGCCGAAGACAACTGCTGGGAAAAGAAGGCACAGGGTTGCAAGACATTCTTCTCACCTGTTCTCTGAGAGAGTATAGCTCCAACGGCACAGTCTGAAGCATCCACCTCTATTATGAAGGCAAGCTCGGGGTTGGGATGTACTAGGATAGGTGCAGTGGTAAATTTATCTTTTAGACGGGAAAATGCTTCCTGGGCTTGGGGAGTCCAGGAAAACCTAGACTCTTTCCGGGTAAGTTGAGTGATAGGTGACACTACCTCAGAGAAATTTCTAATGAAACGTCTATAGAAATTGGCAAACCCGATGAAGCGCTGTACCTCCTTCACATTTCTAGGACTTGGCCAATCCTTGATGGCTTGGGTTTTGCTTCCATCCATACTAATTCCTTGTGTAGACAGTACATACCCCAGAAATTGAATTTCGGTCCTATGGAATTCACACTTTTCAAGTTTGATGTAAAGATGATTTTGTCTTAGACGTTCCAAGACCATTCTCACATGTCCATGATGTTCCTCTGTGGAGTTAGAAAAAATTAGAATATCATCCAAATAAATTACCACGAATGTATCTAGGAGATCCCTGAAGATGTCATTCACCAAGTGTTGGAAAGTGGCTGGGGCGGTACTCAGACCAAAAGGCATAACTAGATATTCAAAGTGTCCATAGCGTGACCTGAATGCAGTCTTCCATTCATCCCCAGGTCTAATACGGACTAAGTTATAGGCCCCACGAAGATCTAGTTTAGAAAAAATTTTGGCATGTCGCACTCTCTCCAATAACTCAGGGATTAAAGGCAATGGATAACGGTTTCTAATAGTAACCTTATTGAGTTCCCTATAGTCTACGCATGGTCTCAGAGATCCATCTTTCTTCTTTACATAGAAGATGGGTGCACCTGCAGGAGATGAAGAGGGGCGTATGAAGCCCTTGGCTAGATTTTCATCTATGTAATCCTTTAAAGCCTTTAGCTCGGGCCCCGCCAGGGGGTAGATCTTACCAAAAGGTATCTCTGCTCCAGGCAATAATTCAATTGGACAATCATATGGACGGTGAGGAGGAAGCTGGTCAGCGTTCTTCTTGTCACATAAATCCACATAGTCCTGGTATACAGCTGGTAGTTCAGGGACTGACAATGATTCCTTTAGGAACAGAGCAAGCTGAAACTTTTGGACTCATCTGTTTCTCTGGAAAGTGTAATTCCTTGGTCTCCCAGTTAATGGTAGGATTCTGAGCCTGCAGCCATGGTAGCCCTAGAATAATGGGAAAGTGGGGAGAAGAGATAAGCATAAAGGACAGTTTCTCTTGATGATCTTTACCCATAAGAACCCTCAAAGGCTCTGTTTCCTGATCCACTGGTCCAGAGGTCAGCAGGGAGCCATCCACAGTTTCCATCTGTACTGGAGTAGCCTTCTTCACTGAACGTATTCCCTGTTTCAGAGCAAAGGAGACATCCATAAAATTTCCACTTGCCCCTGAGTCGATCATAGCAGAGCTAGACACCCAAGCTGAGTCAACCCAGAGTTTGATGGAAAGAAAGCAATGAGAATTGTTTTTCTTACAACTCAGCTGGGACACCGCTGAGGAAACTTGAAAAATGGCAGCGTTTACACAGTCAACGTCCTCAGAGGTAACGGAGTTTAAGTCCGAGAAATCAAGATCTGTTGCTGCAGATCTCTCTGGAGCCTGAGGCTCGGACCTGACAGATCCCCTCTCGCAACACTCACAATGAATGAGTGCTGCAGTAGTCTTACGAGAACAGCTGGGGCAGTTTATAATGAAGTGCCCTGACTTACCACAATAGAAACATAGATTCTCCTTAAAACGATGTTCCTTGCGTGCATCACTAACCCGTCGTTGTAAAGAGTCTACCTGCATGGGTTCAGGTTCAGGTTCCCGTGTAATCCTACTCAAAGGTTCCTTAGCTGGAGAGGAAGGTAGGAAAAGGTTAGTACGATTGCTTTCGAACCATCTCTCTTGCCTGCGTTCAGTCAGACGAGTATCAATACGGATGCAGTAGTTAATAAAGTCACCTAACGCAGTGGGAGGGTCGGCACGAGCAAGTTCATCCTTAATCAGTGGAGATAACCCCTTTCGAAAAATAGATTTTTTGGCGGAACTGTCCCAGGTGGTATCAAGGGCCCATCTCCTGAAATCCAAGGCATATTCAGCTACCGAGTGCTTACCTTGGCGCAAAGCTAACATGGCTGCTTCAGCTGTTGCACCTCGATTGGGGTCATCAAACACCTGCCCCATGGCTGAAATAAAATCATCAAGGTGATTCAAACAATCATCCTCAGCCTCAATCAGAGGGTTTGCCCACATTAAAGCCTTGTTGGTAAGCAACATAATTATAGTAAGCACCTTAGATCGTTCAGTGGGAAATTGTGAAGCATGTGCAGAAAAAAAAAGATTGCATTGATTAATAAATCCCCTGAATTTCTCACGTTCACCGCCAAAACGAAAAGGGGGCAACTTGGGAATCCCAGCACTCGGGGCTACGGCAGGAGCCTGGACTCGCCCCTCTAGAACCTCAATCCTGGCTCGCAAATCCTGGGTAGTCTGTCCAACCACTTGCAAATTGTGATTATTGAGGTCCTGTAGATTTGTAAAACGGGTCTTTATATTCTGCAAATCTGCAAGGATATTATCAGTCACTCCGCAAAGTTCCTTTATGCGGGCCTCCATTTTCCAGATCTTTTAAGACAGGATTACTGGAAGAAGAGGAGAGAAAAAAAACAATAGTGTTCACCTGTGCAACACTGCAGAGAGAAAAAAAAATTAAGGGAACTGCTCACCTGGAATGGTTGTGAGAAGTCACAACCACTATCATCACAGAAAGTTTCAACCAGACATCTGATATCCAGAGTTACAGCAGACAAAAAAGAGAAAAGAAAGGAAAAAAAAAAAACAATAGTGTTTACCTGTGGTAACACTGCAAAAAAAAGAAAAAACTTAAGGGAATTGCTCACCTGGAATGGTTGTGAGAAGTCACAACCACTGTCATCACAGAAAGTACAACCGGATGTCTGATATCACAGTACAGCAGACACAGCCTTCCAGACCCAGCAGACACTAACGTTTTGGCTTCAGAATCTTGTAATGTATGTAGTACAGTTCATATAGCGTCTTGTGCTTGGGTGCGATGAAAACACAGGAGTCACAGGTTTGATATAGAAAAGTCCTGTATTACTTCATACAAGTTGGCAGAAATAGTCACACAGTTTGCAGACACAGAAACAGGAGACACAGCAGGCCAGAGTAATCCAAGCTCAGCAATCACTCTCCAATACAGATTCAGGATCTTCTTCTCTGTTACCGTAAGTCCATGCAAACGTGGGTCTTTCAAAGAGCAGGGTTCAGAGTCCACAAGTGCTTCAGAGTTCCTCAGTAGGAATAGCTGGAGTACAAGGTCCAAGGCTTACAGGAGTCAAGTCACAGGTTCACTGCAGGCTAGATTCTGAAGCACTGATTGCTCAGCTGTGGCTGCTTAAGAAGCAAAGGAGAGAATCAGGGCGGGAACATGCAAGCTGGAAACTCCATTTCTGACAGATTGCAGGCATTCGACCGTAGCTCCAGCAAGGACTTCAAAGGGGGGCAAGGTTCAATACAGAGCTGATCGGTCTGTAAACTAAGCTGGAGTTTACAACCGGTAGGGCAGTAATACACTGGGGTAGAACTCTCTGGATCCTGTCGCTAAGTCAAGGAGGACTCTAGGGACGGGAAATGGATATGAAATCCCATTTCCTGGATTGGCAAATGGTTGCAGAAGATCGAAGTCATAAAATGCTGCGGAACAAACCCTTAGTTCAGAATTTACCCTGAGGTAGGAACACCTTACTATACTCTAAGGGGATATCCCACTTGTGGTTTTCATGCACAACCCTTTTGTTTCCCTGGAGGACATTACTTTATTTTGAAAAGACATTGCATTTATGTTCAGTACTCCCACAGGGTCCTGAATGGAGAAGGGCTCTGGACCGGGAAGTACAAATTTTTTGTGAGATTTGGATGGATCCCCAAGGCCCGGGAGGCATCCATTACCCCCCTCTTAATTTTTCAATTGGGAAAAATAGTGGTTTTTTGTTTTTTCCAGATGCCCCACTGTATTGCAGGAGGTGTAAAAATTTCGGGCATACCCAGGATAGTTGCAAGGACATGCCAACTTGTAGGAATTGCAATGGTTCCGGCCATATGGCAAAAGACTGCACAAATCCTGTTATGTGTAATGCTTGTGGTGAGGAGGGCCATAAGTATCGGGATTGTAAGGCCAGGATCAGTCCTAGGTCTTACGCTGAGGTCACAGGTGGGGCAGCTGCGCCCCCTGCTGCTGTTGTTGACATTCCACAGGTTACAGACCCGGATCTTATTGAGGAACCTGAAATCATGGATGCACATGAGGAGGCCCTGCCCGAAACGGAGACTCCCAGCCCAGAGGTGGCAGTTTGGAACTTGCTGAGGTTGAATGTGAGCTCCCTCATCAGTCTGATGTCTGTGGGGAGGGGGAGTTGGAGGGTTCTCTTGGTAATACCCCCAGTATATCTTGGTTAGCTACTGAGGAGGAGTTGACCAGTTGTGGAGATCAAGGTGACTTCACTCTTGCAAGGCCCTCTGAGGAGGAGGAGGAGCCTGGAACTTCCTGTAAAAAGCCCAGAACGGATTGGGCGGACGCCGGTGAAGATTGTTTAAGTCCGGTGAGTGAACGTAGTTACCCTCAGAATGTCTTCTCTCCTGACACCAATGTTTTTTTAGGCATTCCCGCAGACGTAAACAGATTCGGGGAGTTGCAGTTCCAGATGGAAGACGAAAACGGCTGAAGAAGAAGTGGCCTGTTTGTCGTCATGTAAATAACACCATCATGTTATGGCTCCCCAAGCTGGTTGGGGCATTGCGTCCCTGAATGTCAGACAAATTAGATCTAAATCCAGGAGGGCAGTCGTCCTAGATTACATTAAACAGATGAATGCTCACATCTTTTGTCTTCAGGAATGTGGGATTGAGGACGCTCCAAGCGATAAGGACTGGCCTTACGGTCAGCATGTATGGTCTGGCTCATGTGTTAATAGGAATGATGGTGTAGGGCTATTAATGGGTAACAGGGAGATTAGTTTAGATAGCTACACGGTGGTAGAGGTGGGTAGATGTATAATTGCACATGTTAGCTATAGGGGGTGGCGGGCTAGAATTATTAATGTGTACTGTCCATCAGGAAAGGATGGGAAAAGGAGCGTCTGGCTCTTTTGGAAAAATTAAGTTTGTTTCTTCCAGGCAAAATGCCTACAGTTTTAGTTGGAGACTTTAATTGCATCACAGAAGGGAATTGTGACATAACTGGTAAAAAGTTATCCAATCTTATTTCTGATTTTTCCCTTCTAGATGCTGCTGCTCTGAAATTTGGCATCCCACCACCGCCAACATACCATGCTGATAGGGGTGGTATTGCATCCAGAATAGATAAAATGTTGTTTTCCAAAAATATGTTGTGTATGAATTTTGAACAAAATGCTGTACCTTTTTCTGATCATGAGTGTTTGAGAGGTGTGTTTAGTGCGATTGATGACCGTGTGTATGGTGGTGGGGTTTGGAAGCTGAACGTTAGGTTGTTAGAAGATGAGGATGTGATGAATGAATTAAAAATAAAGTATAAAGAGTGGAGAGTATGTAAGAGGAATTTTACGTGTGTGCTGGAATGGTGGGACTGGGTTAAGGTGTGTTGCAAAAAATTCTTCAAAAAATGGGGCTATAAAAAAGCTGCTATTTATCGGGAAAGATTTAATGATTTAAACAGGCGTATAGACTGGTTAAGGAAGTGTGGAGAAAGTGGGATGGATGTGTCTGATGTGCTGGCTGAGACAAAGAGTGAACTAAAGCGTGTTATGGATGAAAAAGGGAAGGAAATCATCTATCGCACCAAAATAGAACATCTTGAGAAAGATGAAAAGTGCACAAGGTTCTTTTTTAAGAAAATGAATGGGAGAAAGGTTGATATGGATAAAGTCCTGGATAGGAACGGTTTGTGTGTGTCAGGTGAGAATGTGATAAAGGAGGTGAATAGGTTCTACAGCAAGTTATATGATAAAAAATGGATTGACTCTGGTCTTGTTTCAGAAGTGCTGAATGGGTTAGAAAACAAGTTGGGTAGTGAAGATTGTGATATTTTGAATGAGGACGTGATTATGGATGAAGTAGAAAACGTGATGAAGAGTGCTAAAAAGAATAAGACACCAGGGAAAGACGGATTGCCGGTAGAATTCTATGTGAAAGCATGGGATCTTCTGGGTGCTGATTTGACTGAGATATGTAAGTACATGTGGGAGAATGGTAAGTTGTGTGAATCAATGAAAGAGGGGGTGGTTGTGCTTGTGTAAAAGAAAGGTGAGAGAAAGTGTTAACGCTGCTGAATGCAGATTACAAAATCTATAGCAAATTGTTGGCGAATCGTATGCGTGAGGTGATTGGTAGTGTTGTGGATGAGGATCAGGTGTGTGCGGTGCCTGGGAGAAGTATGAGTGATAACTTATTGTTATTAAGGGATTTGATTGGGGACTGCATGGGAAGGAAACAGAAGTGTATGGTTCTGACAATTGATTTTGAGAAAGCGTTTGATAGGGTCTCGCATGTGTTTTTGTTTAAAGTTCTGGAGAGAATGGGATTTCCTAAAAAATTTGTGAATGGGATAATGTCTTTGTATGATTGTGTGTCAAGCGAGTTTCTTGTTAATGGATGGTTGAGTGAGAAAGTGAATATTATTCTGGTGTAAGGCAGGGGTGTCCATGTCCCCTGTCTTATTTGTATGTGTGATTGAACCTTTGTTGTGCTTGGTGAGACGTGATAAAGTGGTGCGAGGTTTGTTGGTACCGGGGAGTGGTGGAAAGCATGTGAAAGTTCTTGGATATATGGATGATGTTGTGGTTGTGAGTGAAAGTGTTGCGTCTATGAGTAGGGTTAAGTTGCTTTTGGAGTTTTTCTGTGGTGCGTCTGGCTTTAGAGTGAATTGGAATAAATGTAGCTTTAAATGTTTTGGGGATGATGGGGTTAAAATGGAGGGGGTTAAATGTGAGGAGGGTGCTCTCAAAGTGCTGGGAGTATTATTTAATAAGGAGCTGGAAGGTAAGGAGAGCTGGGAGGAGTGTGGATTGCGCATAGAGCGTAAGTTAAATTTTTGGCGACTGAGAGACTTGACCTTGAGTGGTAAGATTTTGGTCATAAAAGCGGTGATTCTTCCGATTCTGCTTTTTATTGCAACAGTTTTTCCACCGTCTAATAGGAAAATAAAAAGAGTGGAAAAGTTAGTTTTTACTTTTTTCTGGAGTAGTAAAATAGAAAAACTTAAGAGAGAAAGTCTTTTTAAGGCATGTCACCATGGTGGCATGGCCTTTCCAAACATTGAGATTTTTCTGGGGCTTCAGTATATCAAAACGGTAGTTATTTTGTTGAATAAAGGAAATAAAGGAGCTTATATGGCAAGATATTCTGCTGGTTGGATGTTGTATGGCTTGTGTTGGAGAAAGAGGGATGCTAGAGTGCCTGTTGCTTTCAAGTGTCCGGTCTGGTATGAGGTGATTGAAAAGTTTGTGAGGAAGCATGATTTACTGAGTGTGCCGATGAATGATTTTAGAATGGCTAAGAAGGTGATGAAAATAATACATAAGAATGATGTGGAGAGTAATATTGTGGGTTTGAGAGGGAATGAAGTCTCGGTTGCATGGAAGAGTTTGGGAACGCATGGGATGTCTAATAGACAAAGGGATATTGTATGGATGTCCTTGCACAATATTTTGCCTGTGCGACAGGTTCAGAAGAGACGAGGTCTGACCAGAACGGATGTGTGCCCGAGAGAAGGTTGTGGTGGATGTGAGACTGTGTGGCATACTATGTGGGACTGTGATTACGCGTACAGTGTGTGGAAGTGTGTAGGTGGGTTGTGTAAGGAATTAGCGGGGTGAGTTTTATTGACTGGCGTGTTGCAATGTTTGGAATTGGTGCATGTGGTCGTGTGAAAAATAGAATCCTATGGTTAATTATGACTTGTGTGATGCAGAGTTTGTGGGATGTGAGGAATTTAGGTATTTTCAAAGAGAAGCATTTATCTGTGAATAAGTGTGTCGGGCTGATCCTTTCTAGATTATACTTGATTTATAAATTAGATAGTGAAGGCGGTGGTGGTTCTGATGCAGAGGGCGTTTGGAAATTTAAAAAATGGCAGCACCTGATCAAATATCAGTGAATTTTAGTGATGTTAATTGATGTTTATGACGTCTTTTGTGTATACCTTTAGTTTGTTATGCTGAATTAAATATAAACCATGATGATGAGAGTTGAAACAACGACGTTTAAGTTGATGAGCTTATATTGAGTTGTTTATAACTAACCTGAATGGTTTTAAAAAAAAAAAAAAAAAAAAAAAGAAACACAGTGTCTGCAAATTGAGATTCTGGTTTGGCTATTATCCTAGGTCATGTGATAAGGCTCGTTAAAGGGTCGACATTGACTTGTAGGATTGCTACCTTCCAAAAGGTGGCACTAGAGTTCTAGATCTCTTCCTCTCTGAAGAGACACTTTGCATAATTAGCATATTTCCCAGAGGAGCATTGCGGCTTTAAGTCTCCTCATCTGCATGCTTAGCATGTTGATCTCCGCAAGGAGTGACGATATTCCGAGGGGTTAATGCACACTTGTGGGGTCTGTGTGTGCTCCTAGGGGGTTTAATGCACGCTTGTGGGGTCTGTGTGTGCTCCTAGGTGGTTAATGCACGCTTGTGGGGTCTGTGTGTGCTCCTAGGGGGTTAATGAATGTTTGTGGGGTCTGTGTGTGCTCCTAGGGGGTTAATGCACGCTTGTGGGATCTGTGTGTGCTCCTAGGGGGTTAATGCATGCTTGTGGGGTCTGTGTGTGCTCCTAGGGGGTTTAATGCATGCTTGTGGGGTCTGTGTGTGCTCCTAGGGGGGTTTATGGCACGCTCGTGGGGTCTTTGTATGCTCCTAGGGGATTTAATGCACGCTTGTGGAGTCTGTGTGTGCTCCTAGGGGGTTAATGCACGCTTGTGAGGTCTGTGTGTGCTCCTAGGGGGTTAATGCACGCTTGTGGGGTCTGTGTGTGCTCCTAGGGGGTTAATGCATGCTTGTTGGGTCTGTGTGTGCTCCTAGGGGGTTAATGCACGCTTGTGGGGTCTGTGTGTGCTCCTAGGGGTTTAATGCACACTTGTGGGGTCTGTGTGTGCTCCTAGGGGGTTAATGCACACTTGTGGGGTCTGTGTGTGCTCCTAGGGGTTTAATGCACACTTGTGGGGTCTGTGTGTGCTCCAAGGTGGTTTAATGCACGCTTGTGGGGTTTGGGTGTGCTCCTAGAGGGTTAATGCACAGCTGTGGGGTCTGTGTATGCTCCTAGGGGGTTATGCATGGAGCCCTTACAGTATATATACCTGACAGGAGCCCGTACAGTCTATATCTACAGTAATATATACAGTACCTGACAGGAGCCCGTACAGTCTATGTCTACAATAATATATACCTGACAGGAGCCCATACAGTCTATATCTACAGTAACATATACCTGACAGGTGCCCGTACAGTCTATATCTTCAGTAATATATATCTGACATACAGGGGCTGGGCTGGGGCTGATGTATATACAGGGGCTGGGCTGGGCCTGGTGACGTATACAGGGGCTGGACTGGGGCTGATGTGTATACAGGGGCTGGGCTGGGCCTGGTGATGTATACAGGGGCTGGGCTGGGGCTGATGTACATACAGTGGCTGGCCTGGTGGTGATGTATATACAGGAGCTGGGCCGGTGATGTATATACAGGTCCGACCATCCTGGTCTGGGCCTGGTGACGTGTACAGGGGCTGGGCTGGGGTTGATGTATATACAGGTCCTGGGCTGGTGTCGGTGACGTATACAGGGGCTGGCCTGGTGGTGATGTATATACAGGTGCTGGGGCTGATGTATATGCAGGTGCTGGGCTGGTGATGTATATACAGGTCCGACCGTCCTACCGTCCTGGGCTGGGGCTAGTGACGTATACAGAGACTGAAAAACTAGGTCTGAGCTGAAAAAGTAAGTTGATGTGTATGCAAAATGTAAATGCAAATTAACACATGACCATTACTCAGAGAAAACAAAAAACAAGAAACAAATATCCTAAAATAAAATAAAAAAATATATTGCAAAAAATGCATGAAGGTAGTAATAATAATAAGGGTATTTGGTAAACATAATTTTGATCAAAAGAATGTACAAGTCATCCCGCCACGTCAAGGCAACCCTTGTGGGACAGTCCTAACTCTTGTATTAAAAACCTTTCCACTTGTCAAGTGACAAATGTGAACAAGGACAGAGAGACTGAATCCACCAGTAAAAGCATAGGCGAGACAGGATGGTATACAGAGACTGGCCTGGTGGTGATGTATATACAGGGGCTGGCCTGGTGGTGATGTTTATACAGGGACTGGGCTGGGGCTTATGTATATACAGGTGCTGGTCTGGGGCACATTATTAAAAGAAGGAGACAATGATGGGGCATATTACTACAAGAAGGGGACAATGATGGGGCATATTTCAGGGTGGAATCTGCTTGCATTCCATGCTTAAATCTATCTATCTAAAAAGAAGAAAATTAGAGCAGCACAAAGAAAGAGTCCGGGTGCAGAGCCCCCCAGGCAAATACCAAATATCAATTATAGAAATCCAGACAACTTGGAGGCAGCACACTGTCTGTAGTGAAAAAAAAGCTATTTAATAAGGCCAAAAGGCGACGTTTTGGTCCAAACAACAGGAACCTTTCTCAAGGCTTGAGAAAGGTTCCTGTTATTTGGACCGAAATGTCGCCTTTTGACCTTATTAAATAGCTTTTTTTTTCACTACAAACTATGTGCTGCCTCCAATTTGTCTGGATTTCTATCTATCTATCTATCTACTATCTATCTATCTATCTATCTATCTATCTATCTATCTATCTATCTATCACTATCTATCTATCTATCATTCATTTTTTTCCCCTAAAGATCAATCCAATTGCTGTGTTTAGAAAGGGCAGTGTGAGTGGCTCAGTGTCAGTGTGTGATAAGTACGCATGAGCTTGAAGCCCCCCTGCTGAACAGAAGAGAAGACTGCAAAGGTAAGCCTAAAATCAATGAATTGTTTACATAATAGGATTGATCATGGTGGTATTTCTCCTTGTATGTGATATTATTGGCCTTAGTATAGGGGATTGTGTTGTGTATGGCAGTCATTTGTTCATTTTCGTTTCGTTTTATTCACATTTTTCGTCCTAAAATTTTACAACCGGAACGACCAAGGCTTGCCCCCCCAGTTTTGATCCTGGATACGCCCATGGCTCATTATTTATAGTTTAAGTAATGAACAAAGAAGCCAGTTGTAGAGCTGCTGCAAAACTACTTAAAAGACGCTGGAGAAAATACTGCAGGAAAAAGAAAGCCGCCGTTTTTCTGAAGCGTCTTCATCATGAAAAACTCAGAGCTGCTAGCCTAAAGACGTTGTATACACATACCCTAAGAGTATGTTCATACGTGGCATAATTGTAGCTTTTTTTCTACACCAAAAAGATTTTATGTACATTATTATGTATGTTTTTGCAGAATTTTTACTATTCGCTTGAATGAGTGGAAAAACACTTAACCCCTTAAACCCGGAACCTTTATGACCAGGCCTAATTTTATAATTCTGACCAGCGTCACTGTATTAGGTAATAACTCTGGAACACTTCAATAGATCCCACTGATTCTGAGGCTGTATTTTCATGACATATTGTACTTCATGATAAAGGTGATATGACTTACGTTTATTTGTGAAAAAAACTGAAATTTGGAAAAAATTTAAAACATTTTGCAATTTTGAAACTTTTAATTTTTATGCCCTTGAATCAGAGAGTGGTGTCACACAAAATAGTTAATAAATAACATTTCTCACATGTCTACTTTACATCAGCACAATTTTTGAAACATATTTTTTTATTAGGACTTTGTAAGGGTTAAAAGTTGACTAGCAATTTCTAATTTTTCTAACAAAATTTACAAAATAATTTTTTTAGGAACCACATTACTTTGAGAGGTGTACATGGCAGAAAATACACAAAAGTGATACCATTCTAAAAACTGCACACTTCAAGGTGCTCAAAATCACATACAAGAGGTTTATTAAAGGGAACCTGTCACCAGTTTTGTGACACAGCAGCTAAAAATATCGCCTTATTCAGCGTCTGCTATGCATTCCCTAAATCCGTATAGAGCCCCCTGATTCCCCTTGTATACTCACAAAAACATTTTTCAATGTCTCCCGCGCTATATGGTAATCTTCTCAGTCCGGTCCGATGGGCGTGGTTTCGGGCCTCTACATCACTCCCATCAACTGTTGCTCACCGTCCTACTTGATGGATAATGCCTCTTGCGCCGTGCGACATCTCGCGCCTGCTCAGAAACTTTGCGTTTTGCGCCTGCGCAGTATGCTTTGCCCAACTGCGGACAAAGCCGAAAAACAGAAGTGCGCATGTGCTGGTAAACGTAGTACGTTCGTCGGCACATGACCCTTCTATTTTTCGGCCTTGCCCGCACTTGGGCAAAGCATATTGCCCAGGTGCGAAATGCAATATTTCTGAGCAGGCACGAGATGTCGCACGGCGCAAGAGGCGTTATCCATCAAGTAGGACGGTGAGCAACAGTTGATGGGAGTGATGTAGAGGCCCGAAACCACACCCATCGGACCGGACTGAGAAGATTACCATACAGCGATGGAGACATTAAAAAAACGTTTTGGAGTATACAGGGGAGTCAGGGGGTTCTATAAAGATTTAGGGAATGCATAGCTGACGCTGAATAAGGCCATATTTTTAGCTGCTATTTTACAAAACTGGTGACAGGTTCCCTTTAATCCTTCAGGTGCCTCACAGGAGTTTTTGGAATGTGGAAGGAAAATATAAACATTTACTTTTCTTAAACAAAAAATTTCATTTAGACCTATTTTTTTTACTTTAGCAAGGGTAACTGGAGAAAATGGACCATACAATTTGTTGTGAAATTTATCCTGAGCATGCCGATACCCCATATGTGGGTGAAATCTACTGTTTGGACACATGGCAGGGCTCGGAAGGGAAGGAGCGCCTTTTAACTTTTTGAATGTAAAATTTGCTGGCATAATTAGCGGACGCCATGTCATGTTTAGAGAGCCCCTGATGTGCCTAAACAGTAGAAACCCCCAACAAGTGACACCATTTTGGAAACATAACCCCTTAGGGAACTTATCTAGATATGTAATGAGCACATTGAACAAACAGGTGCTTCACAGAAGTTTATAACGTAGAGCCGTGAAAATAAAAAAAAAATCACATTTTTCCCAGATTAATCTTTTTTAGGTCCTAATTTTGCATTTTTATAATGGTAACAGGAACAGGAAAAATTGTTGTGCAATTTCTCCTGAGTGCACAGATACCCAATATGTGGAGTAAAACAACTATTTGGGTTCACAGCAGGGCTTGGAAGGCATGGAGCGCCATTTGACTTTTTGAATGTAAAATTTGCTGGCATAATTAGCGGGTGCCATGTCGCGTTTGGAGAGTCCCTGATGTGCCTAAACAGTGGAAGTGACGCGCACCACATGTGGGTACCAGGGCTATGGGGTACTCGGCACCGAGCCCATGGAAGTCTATGGGGGTTGTCACTGGCAGCAGAGCTCGGTCCGTGGCCTTGGGCGGTCATGCAATGGGGGATATTTACAGGGGATTATAAAGATTAGTTTGTGACGCCACCTGTGGTATCTGATCAATTTGACCAGCGCTGCAATATGGATCTTCTAAGGGGATGTTATGGGGCAGCAAGATGGTGAGTCTCCCACAGGCGAGACTTTTCCCTTGAAGTCTATGGTGGTGCAGAATGCAGGCAAATAAGCAGTGACACACGGTTCAGTCTCTTTGCATACCTTTACTTGTAGATGTTGCAGGGATGTCCCGGAGCACTGTAGGGTGAAGGGTGCAAATCCAGATTCCTCCACTTGATAGGTGTGTGGCCTCCTGTTTTCTGCCTTTTTGTAATAAGTTCTGGCCTGCGTGTAGCTGGGCCTAGCTTAGCCTCTGTCTTGTACCTGGCTGACTTTGTTATTGGATCTTCTCTCTGAAAGGACAGGTGTTATGATTTGGTAGCTGAGGAGTGCAGGTAAAAAGGCAATACACCAGAGCAGTTGGAATCTATGAGATTGCAGTACCCTGACTAACCACCACAACTAGAGGCAGCCGTGGAGCGTTCCTACGTTGGTCCTAGACGCCTCGTCACAGCCTGAGAAACTAATTACACCTAAAGATAGAAATAGGAAAGCTATCTGCCCCGGAGCAGAACCCCAAAGATAATAGAAAGCCCCCAAACATGTAATGGCGGTTAGACAAGAAGAAACACTGACACAGAAAGAAAATAGCATGAGCAAACGCTGGGGCCCAAACTAACTAAATAGAAAAGGATAGGAAGGGTACTTACTGCAATCCCAGAAAACCCTGAAAAGCACCAACTCTACTAATTTCAAAAACACCTGAGATCACACGACCTCTACCACCTAAATTAGTTCTCTGGTGTAACAAAATCAAAACAGCAGCCACTGAAAAAACTGCAAAAAGCAAAAGTACAAACATCAGTGGCTGAACTAACTGAGAGGGCAAAAGCCCCCGGAGGGGACCCTGAAGGCCCCCACAGAAGTGCAGGACAAAATGCAAAAATCTAGCACAAAAACAAAAAGAAGAAAATGTCTTATCTGATAGCAGGAGATGCAGACACGACACAGCAGGCTACAAGGGAAACAGGATTCAAGGATTGAGACCAGAACAATTGATCACCGGCAACCCTGATGGGAAGGTGACTCCCTTATATAAGACCAGTCAGTAACACCTGATTCCCAATCCTCACAATCTTCACTGGACAGACCAGCACCGCTTGTAACCACCAGAGGGAGCCTCTGCTCAGAACTCATCTCAAGCCCATTCACAACAGTACCCCCCCCTTGAGGAGGGGTCACCGAACCCTCATTTGAGCAACCAGGTCGGTCAGGATGAGTTCTATGATACGCACGGATAAATCTCCTAGCATGGATGTCCGAAGCAAACACCCAAGAATTGTCTTCCTGACCATAACCTCTCCATTTAACCAAATACTGGAGTTTCCGTCTAGAAAAACGAGAATCTAATATTTTCTCAACCACATACTCCAGATTGCCCTCAACCAAAACAGGGTCAGGAGGCACAGCAGCAGGAACCACTGGCTCAACAAACCTCTTCAACAAGGACTTGTGGAACACGTTATGGATCTTAAATGTCCCTGGAAGAAGCAAACGAAAAGAAACAGGATTAATAATCTCCATGATCTTATAAGGTCCAATGAACCTAGGCTTTAATTTAGGAGATGCTACTCTCATAGGAATATTTTTTGAGGACAACCAGACCAAGTCCCCTACTTTAAACCGAGGACCATCAGTCCTATGCCGGTTAGCAAACCGCTGGGCCTTCTCCTGAGAGAGGGACAACCTCTCCACTACCTGGTCCCAAATCTGTTGCATACGCTCCACAACAGAGTCAACACCTGGACAGACAGAAGCCTCCGTCTGTCCTGAAGAAAATCGAGGGTGAAACCCAGAATTACAGAAAAACGGAGACATCAAAGTGGCAGAGCTAGCCCTATTATTAAGAGCAAACTCAGCCAAAGGCAAAAAAGAGAGTCATCCTGATCAGCAGACACAAAGCATCTTAGATAAGTCTCCAATGTCTGGTTTGTTCTCTCAGTTTGACCATGGTCTGAGGATGAAATGCCGAGGAGAAAGACAATTGAACACCCAGCCTAGAACAAAAAGTCCTCCAAAATCTGGAAACAAACTGGACTCCTCTGTCAGACACAATGTTCTCAGGAATGCCGTGTAAACGAACCACGTGCTGAAGGAACAACGGCACCAATTCAGAGGAGGAAGGCAACTTAGATAATGGCACAAGATGTATCATTTTGGAAAACCTATCACAAATTACCCAGATGGCGGTCATTCTCTGAGAAACAGGAAGGTCGGAAATGAAATCCATAGAGATATGGGTCCATGGTCTCTTGGGCACAGGCAATGGCATCAACAAACCACTAGAGCGAGAGCAAGGCTTGGAGCGAGAGCAAGTCCCGCAGGACTGCACAAATTCCCTGACATCACGAGACAAGGTAGGCCACCAAAAGGACTGACTAACCAAGTCTCTGGTACCAAAAATTCCGGGATGCCCAGCCAATGCGGAACAATGAATCTCAGACATCACACTCTTTTTCCACTGGTCCGGGACAAACAATTTTCCAACAGGGCAGCACTCAGGCTTATCCTCCTGACACCCCTCCAGAGCAAGTCTCAAATTGGGCGAGATGGCGGAAAGAACTACACCCTCTTTCAAAATAACAGAAGTATCAGATAACTCAGGAGAGTCCGCAAGGAAACTCCTCGAGAGGGCATCCGCCTTAACATTCTTAGTGCCAGGAAGACAGGAAACCACAAAATTAAAACGTGTGAAAAACAAGGCCCACCTGGCCTGTCTAGGATTGAGTCGCTTGGCAGATTCCAGATAGACCAGATTCTTATGGTCCGTAAGGACCACCACCTGATGTTTGGCTCCCTCCAGCCAATGTCTCCACTCTTCAAAAGCCCACTTCATGGCCAATAACTCCCGATTACCCACGTCATAATTACGTTCAGTAGGAGAAAATTTTCTAGAGAAAAAGGCACAAGGGTTACTTTTAGAGGTCTCTGGATCTTTTTGGGACAAAACGGCACCTGCCCCAATTTCAGAGGCATCAACCTCCACCTGAAATGGCAGAGAAACATCAGGCTGCCGTAGAACAGGAGCAGAAGTGAATCTCTGCTTAAGTTCCTGAAATGCAGAGACTGCCTCAGGAGGCCAATTCACCACATCAGAACCCTTTTTGGTCAAATCAGTTAATGGTTTAACAATAACCGAGAAATTACCAATAAATTTACAATAAAAATTGGCAAAACCCAAAAATCTTTGAAGAGCCTTTAATGAAGTAGGTTGGACCCAATCACAGATGGCCTGAACCTTGACCGGGTCCATTTCAATAACAGATGGGGACAAAATGAATCCCAGAAATGAGATCCTCTGTATGCCAAAAAGACACTTTGATCCCTTCACATACAGAGCATTCTCTCTCAAAATCTGGAATACAGTTCGAACATGTTTCACATGAGAGTCCCAGTCATTAGAAAAAATCAAGATATCATCCAAATAAACAATCAGAAATTTGTCCACAAAATCCCTGAAAATGTCATTCATGAAGGACTGGAAGACGGAAGGAGCATTAGTGAGCCCAAAGGGCATCACTAGGTACTCAAAATGCCCTTCAGGGATATTGAATGCCGTCTTCCATTCATCCCCGTTCTTAATGCGAATAAGGTTATACGCCCCCCTGAGGTCAAGCTTGGTAAACCAAGTAGCGTTTTTCACCCTGGAAAACAGGTCAGAAATCAAGGGTAACAGATATTGATATTTCACAGTAATATTGTTCAAAAGACGATAATCAATACACGGCCTTAATGAACCATCCTTTTTGGCCACAAAGAAAAAACCGTCACCTAAGGGTGAAGAGGATGGTCTGATATGACCCTTCTCCAATGATTCCTTGATATAAGACCGCATAGCGTCATGTTCAGGTACAGACAAGTTAAAAAGGCGACCTTTAGGGAATTTACTACCCGGCACTAATTCAATAGCGCAGTCATAGCTCCTATGGGGAGGCAAGGATGCAGATTTACTTTCGCTAAACACATCAGAAAAATCAATCAAAAAGTCAGGAACATCCTGAGCCTGGGGCGAGGCAGAAAAAACAGGAGTGTTGGTATTAACACATTGGCAGCCCCAACTGGTTACAGACACAGATTTCCAATCCAAAACAGGATTATGAGACTGTAACCAAGGGAAACCCAGTACGATAATATCATGCAGATTATAGAGAACCAAAAATTTGCATCACTCCTGGTGATCAGGTTCAACCCTCATTATCACCTGAGTAGAGAACTGAGGTTTATTCTCAGCCAAAGGGGTAGAATCGATCCCCAGTAGGGGAATAGACTTCTGTAGGGGTATCAAGGGAAACCCACAACGTTTACCAAAATCATAATCCATCAGGTTAATAGCTGCTCCAGAATCAACGAAAGCCTGAGCAGAAAATGAGGACAGAGAGCATATCAGAGTGACAGTTAATAAAAACTTAGTCTGAACACTACCCAAGACAACTGAGCGTGCAAAAGTCTTCCCCGCTTAGGGCAGACTGAAATAGCATGAGAGGCATCACCACAGTAGAAACATAACCCATTGCGCTTTCGAAACTCATGACGCTGTGCCCCAGACACCACTCTATCACACTGCATGGATTCAGAAGCAGGTTCACAAGGCAACACTATTCCACGCATACTTCTCCGCTCACGCAAACGTCTATCAATTTGAATCGCTAATGACATAGAATCATTGAGACCAGAGGGGACAGGGAATCCCACCATAACATCCTTTACATTATCTGACAGATCCTTCCGGAAAAGGGCCGCCAAAGCGTCGTCATTCCACTTGGTCAGGACTGCCCACCTACGGAATCTCTGACAGTATAACTCAGCGTCATCAAGCCCCTGATTTAATGCCAACAAGGCTTTTTCAGCTTGATCAGTGACATTAGGCTCATCGTACAATAACCCCAAAGCCTGAAAAAATGCATCAACATCACTCAAAACAGGATCCCCAGGTGTCAGGGAAAAAGCCCAATCCTGAGGATCGCCGCGCAGGAGAGAGATGATAATTTGAACCTGCTGCGCTGCGTTCCCTGAGGACTTAGATTTTAAGGCAAAAAACAATTTACAATTATTTTTGAAATTCTGAAACTTAGCTCGATCCCCTAAAAACAAATCTGGCATGGGGATTCTAGGTTCCACAACAGGCAACCTAGCAAGATATGCAGCAATACTCTGAACCTCAGTGGCAAGCTGATCCACACGGCCAGACAACTGTGCAAACTCCATTGAGAGAAAAGATCCTCCCCAGCACCCAGAGATACAGAGGGAAAAAAAAATTTAAAAAAATGCAACAAACAGAAAAATATCTCTGACAACTCTGACAACCTTTTTTTTTTTTTTCTTTCACAATATTTTTCCCTTCTGTGAGTACCATACAATATTAAATTTTAGGCCGGTGATACTGTTATGATTTGGTAGCTGAGGAGTGCAGGTAAAAAGGCAATACACCAGAGCAGTTGGAATCTGTGAGATTGCAGTACCCTGACTAACCACCACAACTAGAGGCAGCCGTGGAGCGTTCCTACGTTGGTCCTAGACGCCTTGTCACAGCCTGAGAAACTAATTACACCTAAAGATAGAAATAGGAAAGCTATCTGCCCCGGAGCAGAACCCCAAAGATAATAGAAAGCCCCCAAACATGTAATGGCGGTTAGACAAGAAGAAACACTGACACAGAAAGAAAATAGCATGAGCAAACGCTGGGGCCCAAACTAACTAAATAGAAAAGGATAGGAAGGGTACTTACTGCAATCCCAGAAAACCCTGAAAAGCACCAACTCTACTAATTTCAAAAACACCTGAGATCACACGACCTCTACCACCTAAATTAGTTCTCTGGTGTAACAAAATCAAAAAAGCAGCCACTGAAAAAACTGCAAAAAGCAAAAGTACAAACATCAGTGGCTGAACTAACTGAGAGGGCAAAAGCCCCCGGAGGGGACCCTGAAGGCCCCCACAGAAGTGCAGGACAAAATGCAAAAATCTAGCACAAAAACAAAAAGAAGAAAATGTCTTATCTGATAGCAGGAGATGCAGACACGACACAGCAGGCTACAAGGGAAACAGGATTCAAGGATTAAGACCAGAACAATTGATCACCGGCAACCCTGATGGGAAGGTGACTCCCTTATATAAGACCAGTCAGTAACACCTGATTCCCAATCCTCACAATCTTCACTGGACAGACCAGCACCGCTTGTAACCACCAGAGGGAGCCTCTGCTCAGAACTCATCTCAAGCCCATTCACAACAGACAGGGTCATTGATGGCCCGGCTGAGCCGGACTCCGTCCTCCTGATCCTGCTACGTATCAGCTCGGTGGTACTCCTGGGACTTGTAGTCCTCCAGGAACTCCGGTGTTCTCCTAATGGGTCGTGGTGATCCCTGTAGGCTCGGACTCCGGCGTCCGGTATACTTGCTGAGATGAGCTATTAAGGCTCCTCGGTCTCATTAACTTCCACTCGCCTTCGACCTATCTAGGTCCTCCTATTATCACACACGCTGGCAGTTGGTGAGCTGCCTCTTCGCCGCTCTCTAAGCGTCGGCACGCTTTCCACTGAGCTATACTTCAGATTCAGCTCTGACTAGGCTAAAGTGATTCCTTCTCACTCGTACTAGCCTCCACTTACTCAAGTTGAACTGACTGAACAGCTCTGCACTTCTCTCCTCTGGTGTCTTAAGGAGATCTGAGATCTGTCTCTGCTGATCTCTTCTCTGGCTGCTCTCATCATCTGACGCAAACTGAAACTAACTCCTTGTTTTTATACGTCTTATCACAGCTCCCTCTGCTGGTCTTTTAGGATGAGCTGCGTGTGTGAATGTGATTAATGACCTCTAGTGGGATCTTCTGTCAGTGCACCCCTCTGGAAGATGTGGATTCAGTCACAGCTGGGCTCCACAGAAGCCCCACACAAGTGACACCATTTTGGAAACATAACACCTTAACCCCTTCACCCCCAAGGGTGGTTTGCACGTTAATGACCGGGCCAATTTTTACAATTCTGACCACTGTCTCTTTATGAGGTTATAACTCTGGAACGCTTCAACGGATCTTCGCGATTCTGAGAATGTTTTCTCGTGACATATTGTACTTCACGTTAGAAGTAAAATTTCTTCGATATAACTTGCGTTTATTTTTGAAAAAAACGCAAATATGGCGAAAATTTTTAAAATTTTGCAATTTTCAAACTTTGAATTTTTATTCCCTTAAAACAGAGAAATATGTCACATAAAATAGTTAAGAAATAACATTTCCCACATGTCTACTTTACATCAGCACAATTTTGGAACAAAATTTTTTTTTGTTAGGAAGTTATAAGGGTTAAAAGTTGACCAGCGATTTCTCATTTTTACAACAAAATTTACAAAGCCATTTTTTTTAGGGACCACCTCTCATTTGAAGTCACTTTGAGGGGTCTATATGGCAGAAAATACCAAAAAGTGACACCATTCTAAAAACTGCACCCCTCAAGGTACTCAAAACCACATTCAAGAAATTATTAACCCTTCAGGTGCTTCACAGGAACTAAAGCAACGTGGAAGGAAAAAATGAATATTTAACTTTTTAGCCACAAAAATGATCTTTTACAAACTTTTTTTTTATTTTCACAAGGGTAAAAGGAGAAAATGGACAGATAAGGTTGTTATGCAATTTCTCCTGAGTACGCCAATACCCAATATGTGGGGGAAAACCACTGTTTGGGCACACGGCAGAGCTCGTAAGGGAAGGAGCGCCGTTTGACTTTTTCAAACTAAAATTGGCTGGAATTGAGATTGGACGCCATGTCGTGTTTGGAGAGCCCCTGATGCGCCTAAACAGTGGAAACCCCCACAAGTGACAACATTTTGGAAACTAGACCCCCTAAGGTACTTATCTAGATCTGTTGTGAGCACTTTGAACTCCCAAGTGTTTCACAAAAGCTTATAATGCCTGGGTGTGAAAAAAAAAAAAACAATTTTCCACAAAAATGATTTTTTAGTCCCAAATTTTTGAATTTTCCCAAGGAAATTGGACCCCAAAAGTTGTTGTCCAATTTGTCCTGAGTACGCTGATACCCCATATGTGGGGGGGGAACTGTTTGGGTGCACGGCAGGGCTTGGAAAGGAAGTAGTAACGTTTTGGAATGCAGACGTTGATGGGGTCATGTTCCGTTTGCAGTGCCCCAGATGAGCCTAAACAGTGGAAACCCCCACAAGTGACCCCATTTTGGAAACTATACCCCCTAAGGAACTTATCTAGATCTTTGGTGAGCACTTTGAACCCCCAAGTGCTTCACACAAGTCTAAATGCCCGGGCATGAAAATAAAAAATCCTATTTTTTTCCCACAAAAATTATCTTTTAGTCACTAATTTTTTATTTTCTCAAGGGTAACAGGAGAAATTGGACCACATAAGTTGTTTCCAATTTGTCCTGAGTACGCTGATACCCCATATGTGGGTGGGAACCACTGTTTGGGCGCACGGCAGAGCTCGGAATGGAAGGAGCACCATTTGACTTTTTCCAACCAAAATTGGCTGGAATTGAGATTGGATGCCATGTTGCATTTGGAGAGCCCCTGATGTGCCTAAACAGTGGAAACCCCCCACAAATGACCCCATTTTGGAAACTAGACCCCCTAAGGAACTTTTCTAGATCTTTGGTGAGCAATTTGAACCCCCAAGTGCTTCACACAAGTTTATAACGTAGAGCCGTAAAATTTAAAAATCATATTTTTTCCACAAAAATGATCTTTTCACCCCAATTTTTATTTTTCCAAGGGTAACAAGACTCCAAAAGTTATTGTGCAATTTGTCCTGAGTGCGCTGATACCCCATATGTGGGGGTAAACCACTGTTTGGGTGCATGGCAGAGTTTGGAAGGGAAGGAGCGCCGTCTGACTTTTTCAACGCAGAATTGGCTGGACGCCATGTCGTGTTTGGAGAGCTCCTGATCTGCCTAAACAGTGGAAACCCCCATAAATGACGCCATTTTGGAAACTAGACCCCTCAAGGAACTTATCTAGATGTGTGGTGAGAACTTTTAACCCCCAGGTGTTTCACTAAAGTTTATAACGTACAGCCGTAAAATAAAAAATCTTTTTTTTTTTTACAAAAATGATTTTTTCGTCCCCAATATTTTATTTTCACAAGGGTAACAGAAGAAATTGGAACCCAAAAGTTGTTGTCCAATTTGTCCTGAGTACGCTGATACCCAATATGTGGGAGAAAACTACTGTATGGGCGCACGTCAGGGCTCGGAAGGGAAGTAGTGACGTTTTGGATTGCAGACTTTGATGGAATGGTCTGGGGCGTCATGTCACATTTGGAGAGCCCCTGATGCACCTATACAGTGGAAACCCCCCACAAGTGACCCCATTTTGGCAAATAGACCCCACAAGGAACTTATCTAGATGTGTGGTGAGCACTTTGAACCCCGAAGTGCTTCACAGAAGTTTATAACGTACAGCCGTAAAAATAAAAAATCTTTTTTTTTTTTTACAAAAATGATTTTTTTTGCCCCCAATATTTTATTTTCACAAGGGTAACAGGAGAAATTGGACCCCAAAAGTTGTTGTCCAATTTGTCCTGAGTACGCTGATATCCAATATGTGGGAGAAAACTACTGTATGGGTACACGTTGGGGCTCGGAAGGGAAGTAGTGACGTTTTGGATTGCAGACTTTGATGGAATGGTCTGGGGGCGTCATGTCGCATTTGGAGAGCCCTGATGCGCCTAAACAGTGGAAATCCCCAACAAGTGACCCCATTTTGGAAAATAGACCCCACAAGGAACTTATCTAGATGTGTGGTGAGCGCTATGAAGCCCCAAGTGCTTCACAGAAGTTTATAATGTACAGCCGTAAAAACAAAAAAATATTTTTTTTTGTACAAAAATGATATTTTCGCCCCCAGTTTTTTATTTTCCCAAGGGTAGCAGAAGAAATAGGACAAATTGCACAATAATTCTTGGGGTCCAGAGTACGCTGATACCCCATATGTGGAGATAAACTACTGTTTGGACGCATGGCAGAGCTGAGAAGTGAAGGAGCACCGTTTGACTTTTTCAACGCAGAATTGGCTGGAATTGAGATCAGACGCCATGTCACATTTGGAGAGCCCCTGATGTGCCTAAACAGCTGAAACCCCCCAATTCTAACTCCAACCCTAACCCCAACACACCCCTAGTCCCAACCCTAACCACAAACCTAACCCTAACACACCCCTAATCCCAACCCTAACCCTAATCCTAACTTTAGCGTCAACCCTAACCCTAACTTTAGCCGCAACCCTAAACCTAACCCTAATGGGAAAATGGAAATAAATGCTTTTTTTTTAATTTTATTATTTTTCCCTTACTAAGGGGGTGATAAAGGGGTGTTTGATTTACTATTTATAGCGGGTTTTTATGATTGGCAGCTGTCACGCTAAAAGACGCTTTTTATTGCAAAAATAGTTTTTGCATCATCACATTTTGAGAGCTATAATTTTTGCATATTTTGGCCCACAGAGTCATGTGAGGTCTTATTTTTTGCGGGACGAGTTGACGTTTTTATTGGTACCATTTTTGAGCACGTGACGTTTTTTGATCGCTTTTTATTTCGATTTTTGGGAGGTTAGAATGAACAAAAATCAGCAATTCATGAATTTCTATTGGGGGAGGCGTTTATACCGTTCCGCGTGTGGTAAAATTGATAAAGCAGTTTTATTCTTCGGGTCAGTACGATTATGGCGATACCTCATTTATATCATTTTTTCATGTTTTGGCGCTTTTATAGAATAAAAACAATTTTATATAAAAAATAATTATTTTTGCATCGCTTTATTCTGCGAGCTATAACTTTTTTATTTTTTCGCTGATGATGCTTTATGACGGCTCGTTTTTTGCGGGACAAGATGACGTTTTCAGCGGTACCATGTGTTTTTATATCGGTCTTTTTGATCGCGTGTTATTCCACTTTTTGTTCGGCGGTATGATGATAAAGCATTGATTTTTTGCTTCGTTTTTTTTTTTTTTTAAGGGGTTCACTAAAGGGGTTAACTAGTGGGACAATTTTATAGGGGGGTCGTTACGGATGCGGCGATACCAAATATGTGTACTTTTATTGTTTTTTTTTTTTTTTATTTACAGGAAGAAGTGAATTTATTGGGGAATATTTTTTTTTTTTTTAATTTATTTTGGATTTTTTTTTTACACATGTTTATTTTTACTTTTTTAACTTTTTTACTTTGTCCCAGGGTGGGACATCACAGTATTTTATCAGATCGCTGGTGTGACAGTGTGCACAGCACTCTGTCACACCAGCGATCGCACAGGCATAGATGCAGGCTTCTCAGTGCCTGCTCTCGGCAGGCACTGAGGTAGCCGCCTCCCTCCAGGACCCGGCGCCATCTTGGATCCGGGTCCTGGGAGGGAGGAAGCCCTCAGAACAGCGCGATCACATCGCGCTGCTCTGAGGGTCTCAGGGGGTGCGCAGGGAGCCCCCACCCTGCGCGATCCTCCCCTGTGCCCCCAGTACACCGCGATCATGTTTGATCGCGGTGTGCAAGGGGTTAATGTGCCGGGAGCGGTCCGTGACCGCTCCTGACACACAGTCATGGGTGTCAGCTGTGATAATCAGCTGACACCCGGCGGCGATTAGCTGCGCTCCCCTCAGGAGCGCAGCTGATCGCCTATGACGTACTATCCCGTCCCCGGTCATACGGGCCCAGGTACCATGGACGGGATAGTACGTCCGATGGCAGTAAGGGGTTAAGGAACTTATCTAGATGTGTATTGAGCACCTTGAACAAACAGGTGTTAACAGAAGTTTATAACATAGAGCCGTGAAAATAAAAAAAAATCACATTTTTACCAGATAAATCTTTTTTTTTTAGCTCCAAATTTTGTATTTTCATAAGGATGACAGGAGAAATTGCTCCATACAATTTGTTGTGCAATTTCTCCTAAATGTGCAGATACCCCATATGTAGAGGAAAACAAGTGTCTGAATGCACGCGGCTTGAAGGAAAGAAATGCATATTATAGTGAAGATCTTGCTGCACTTGTTTGAGGCTGCCAGGTTACATTGGCAGAGCCCATGAGGTGCCAGAACAGCAGAGGCACCGATAAGTGACCCCATTTTACAAACTAAACCTCTCAATAAATAAATCTAGGGGTGCAGTGCAGAGTTGTGTCACAGACTTTTATACCATTGGGCAGTGAAGATATAATAATTTACATTTTAACCACCAAGATTCTGTGCTAGCCCCAAATTTTACATTTTCATACTGGGAAATGGGTAAAAATGGCACCAGAATTTGTCCGACAATTTCTCCTGAACATGTCAATACACTATATATGGCTGTACAGTACTACTTAGCCATACAGAGAGACTGGAGGGACGGAGCGCTCCTTTCATAGAATAATTTATGGATTCCATATAAAGAGCCCTGAAGTGATAGAAAAGCAGAATCCACCCTCAAGTGACCCCATTTTGGAAACTATACCCCTTGGGGAATTTATCTACAGATGTAGTGATGATTTTGACTCCATGGGTGTTTTCCAGAAACAAGCAGCAGTGGATGTTGCAGAGTGAAAATTGTAAACTGCCATTACAGTGACCAGTACATTATGTAAATTTTCCCCAGCTCATGCTTCTGGAGACACGCACCTGTAAATTAGGCGCACTCTCATCACTACAGATATGGAAAACATGTGGGCGCTAAATATGGTTTAGTGTTATGAATGTTTTAGACATGAATTCTGAGCAGAAGCTCCCTCTGGTGGTTACAAACAGTACTGAACCATTCAATGAGGATTGGCAATCAGGAATTACAGACTGGGTGGATATAATGGAGGTTCCCCCCATCATGGTTGCCGGTGATCAATTGTTCTTGTCTCAACTGTGGTTCCTGGTTCACTTGGAAGCTTGCTGAGTCTTGCCTCTTCTCCTGCTCTCAGATAAGATATTTTCTGTTTTTTGTTTTTGTGCTTGCCATTTGCATTTTTCTCTGCATTTCTGTGAGGTTGGCCAGGTTCCCCTCTCCGGGGGGCTTGGTCTCCTCTCGGTTCCTCTGGAGCCACTGTTGTTTGTTCATTTGCCTTTTCCAGTTTTTTCTGTGGCTGCGGCTTAGTTTTGTTACACCAGAGAACTAATTTAGGTGGTAGAGGTCATGTGATCTCAGGTGTTTTTGCAATTAGTAGCGTTGGCTTTTTTTAGGGTTTTTTGGAATTGCAGTAAGTATCCTTCCTATCCTTTTCTGTCTAGGCAGATTGGGCCCCAGCGTTTGCTCATACTATTTTCTGTCTGTGTCTGTATTTCCTCTTGTCTAACCGCCATTACATGTTTGGGGGCTTCCTATGTTCTTTGGGGATCTGCTCCGGGGCAGATAGCTTTCCTCTTTCTATCTTTAGGTGTAGTTAGCCTCTCAGGCTGTGACGAGGCATCTAGGACCAACGTAGGAACGCTCCACGGCTGCCTTTAGTTGTGGTGGTTAGTCAGGGTATTGCAATCCAGTAGATTCCAACCTCTCTGGTGTATTGCCGTTTTTGCCTGCTCTCCTCTGCTACCAAAACATAACAGTTTAGGCACACTGGGGCTCATAAGGGAGTGGGGCATTTGGATTTGGGAGAGGAGAATTTGCTTTCCGATGGCGAGGAGCCATTTCACTTTTCCAGAGCCTTTGTGCTACCAGTAACGTGAAAGCCCCCTATATTTCCATTAACAGATGACGGACTTGAGTGAGGGTTTGCTTTTTTTTGGACTGAGTTGAAGCTTTCATTGGGAACATTTTACATAACCTTTGGTATCACATTTATCCGGCGATCTACGCTGAGCACTTACTTTGGGGTTTCTATCTAAATCTCCGGGTGACATGACAGATAAAACCCCCCGATGGATCTATTCACTATAATGAGGCAGCAGAGTTACTCTGTACTGCATCCGGCCTCTGTTCAGGGGAGTCCTTCTTTTTAGAAGTGCACAAAACTGTGGCTGACGGCACTATTATGCAATCCTAAAAAGACAGCCACTGCCGGATCACAGGTCCTATGGGGTCCACAGTGCTTCCATCTGCCTCATTATAGGGAATCTTCTGCCTGGGGTTCTGTCTGAATCACGTATTTCAGAGATTTACACAGAACCTCGGTGTAAGCGCTCAGCGCAGAGCGCAGGATGAATGTGCGCTGAGGCTGACTGCGATCTTTGGGAGGCAGAATGAAAAAATCAACAGTATGTGAAGAATTGGTTTTATTTGTTTTTTACATCATTCCTCCCGCAATATAAATGATTAGTCGACTTTATTCTTTAGGTTTGTGCGATTACTGCGATACCAGATTTATATCGGGTTTTTATCTTTGGCTTCTGTCACACACTGAAAGATGCTTTTTATTGCAAAAACTAGCTTTTACATTACAATATTTTGAGACCTATAATTTTTCCATATTTCGGACAACAGAGTCATGTTGTGGCTTGTTTTTTGCGGGGCGAGCTGACGTTTTTATTGGTACCATTTTCGGGCTCATGACATTTTTTGATCGCTTTCAATTCCGATTTTTGGGAGACAGAAAGAACAAAATCCAGCAATTCAGAAATTGCTTTTTGTGTTTTTTTTTCCACGGCTCCACGTGATGACAATGGTAATGTAGCTTTATTCTTCAGGTCAGTACAGTTACAGCGATATCCAATTTATATTTTTTTCTTTATGTTTTGGAGCTTTTACAAAATAAAAACTATTTTAGAGAAAAAAAAAATATTTTTTGCATCGCTTTATTCTGAGAGCTATAATTTTATTTTTCTGCTGATGGAGCTGTAGAATGGCTTGTTTTTTGTGGGACAAGATGAAGTTTTCAGCTGTACCATTTTTATTTACATTTGTCTTTTAAATCGCGCTTTTTTGCACTTTTTGTTCGGTGGTATCTATGCAGCCGCGCGCTCCACTCCTGAGTGCCGGCGCCAGAGCTGGGATTTCACATGCGAGTGTCGGACGACTTACTCGCATGTGTGATCCCGGCCTTATAGAGAGGGTCGTTATGGACGTGGCGATACCAAATATGTGTAGTTTTTTTTTTATTTGCATAAATATATGTATTTATTGGAAAAATATTTGTTTCTTTTTTCTTTGGGGATTTTTTAAAAATTATTTTTACTTTTTAATATTTTTTTTTCCACTTTTTTACATTGTCCCATCCTGAGACATCACTGTAAAGTGTCAGATCGCTGATCTGATACTCTACACTGCAGACTATCATATCAGCATCTGACAGGCAGGGAAGGAAGCATATCAGTGCCTGCTTTCAGCAGGTGCTCACAAGCCACCTTCCCTGCAGGACCCGAAGGACCGCTCGGCCATTTTGCAGCTAGGGGTCTCCATGGAGACCATCAGGACAACGCGATTACTTGGCAGAATGGTAAAATTTTACCTGGTCATAAAAGTGAAAACAGGCTTGGGGCTGAAGGGTTAAAGTCCAATATATCAAAATATAGAATTATTCATCTCCTAAGTAAATTGCTGTTGATGCATCATATCTGCTCCATTGCTGCACCTTCCCCAAAAAATGCAATAAAAATCAATGGGCCATAGCAAATGTTTTGAAGCCTAAGACTCCTAGCAGCAAAGCTCATTTCTGAATGATGTCACACATTTTACTTTCTCCCAGATACAGCAGGTTACATAAGGGGCAGATTTATTTTGAAAGTGCGCTATTTGAAAGCTGCATTGTGATTGGATGTTATGGGCAACAAAGACAGTTTTTCTTAACTCTTTCCATAAATCTTCCCGTTCGGCATGAATTAATGGCTTCACGGGGGGTACTAGTCATATTACCTTATTAGAGACGATGATTGTGTAATACATCTAATGTAAAGCTTGAAACTAAAGTATAGGAACTGGAGTTACGCCACCATCTAACACATAAGATTTTCCTAAGAACAGATATAATAAGAACAAAAGACATTGCCGAGACTAAGACCTATCAGGTTACAAAGAGTTGCATAACTGGAAATGAATACTGGGCCTAAATCTAATATAATATTTTCCCGCTACACACTGACAATTCAAATGGCGCTGTTTGAGATCTAAGTTTTATATTCTGTAGCTTAAAGGGGTTTTCCGTAAGTTTGATATTGATGATTTATCCCCAAGGATACGCCAGGAAAGTTAAATAAGTGGGGGGTCTAACTCATACCCCCTATTAAGATCAGTGGTGCACCTTTGAGTGCCTTGTCTACTTCATTATCTACCAGGCACAGCTCCATAGATTTTGTAGAGAACTTGTCTGGCACTGCAGAGAGCAGAGAATGGAACTAAGCAGTAGCAGTACCAGGCATAGCCACTACTAAATACAGGGGCGGGCACAGACACAAAAGGGCCCCTGTGCAAGAAGGATATGTGCGGACTTTGCAGACCAATAGTTCTGCCTATGACAGATCCTGCTTGCTGCTTTGGAGGTAGTACTGGGCCCCCCTACTTATTGGGCCCCAGAAGAATGGTAATTCCAGAGGCACGTCTGCTAGATGGAAGCCCTTCCGGAATCCCCCTTTGTGTCCACTTGGATTTGTGGTTATGCCAGGATAACCACATCTCCATGCATCTCGGATGAGCCGAATCAAGGATCCCATCCATCTGCAAAGTCCAGGTTAGCGTTGAGCCTAACTTGCAGAAACATCCCAGGTGAGCGTTTACACTTGTATTACCAATACTTCTATCATATTTACTGCTTGTTTCCTCTCTATTCAGCTCCTGCTCAAGACTCAAGACTCGTATATTATTGGGCCTCAGGGCGGTTGTATAGGCTGCATCAATGATATGTCCACCCATAGTATAGTAAACAATGATGACTGTGGCCCCTTAATCAGCTGATCGGTGAGGGTGTTGGAAGCCAGATTGTTTACAATCTGCTTACACAAACATAAATCTTACATACACATAAAAGGCTGCATCAGACTTATACTGCTGACATAAGAGAATTATTTAGGTAGCCGTATCACTTAAAGGCATGTTACATTTTCAGAAAACCCTTGTCTCCTATCTGCTAGATGTAATTTTCTTTCAAACCACAGTAGGTTTTACTAACCCTCCCTGGGTCCAACGCTTAGCCTCTGGGCCCGGTGAGTCAGGGGCCCACCGATGCAAGCAGAAACTTCAAAACTTCAACTGGATATGCAATCTCACGCAGCTGTATACCAGGATGGAGGACACATATATATCAGGATGGAGAACGTATATGAATATAATATATATATATATATATAATATATATATATATAATATAAAATTTATTCAGGATGAGGGGCCTTGCACAGGAGCCCATCAGACTCTAGTTATGCCACTTTCTGCAGCGCTGATGTCATGACAAAAGTGCTGCAGCCAGTCACTGAACTCAGTGGCTCCGAACGGTACCTGCCGTTTATATGGGCAAAGTTGCTCAGCTCAGTGATTGGTTGCAGCGCTTTCAAAGTGACATCAGCACTGCAGACAATATCAGAGATGGCAGCGGTGCAGACTCCTTGCTGGACCCTGAAACCATGCATAAAGTGCATTTTATTTTTTTTAATAAACTGCACCTGGGCACAAGGGTGTTCTGAAATTGTAAAACCCATTTAAGATCTGCTATTTAAATAATTATGTAATGTTGGCAGGATATACTGATGCAGCATTATTTTATATGAATGTAGGATTTTAAAAAAATGTAGACACTGAAGGGTCTAACCAGGACACACAATGGTTTGCCGTTCTGTATATAGGGTATGTAGGATCATCAGCTATAGACACCATACATTTATAGGCAGTCACCAAATCCAAAAAGAAAGGAATGAGTGTTTACAAAGTTAGAGATTCGATAAAGCAATCGGCAAGGTATATGAAAAAAAAATGTTGGTAGAAGAAAAGAGGTAGAAGGAGAGAAGTTTGAAAGATTATTCCCACCAGTGGTTTGAATCTAAAGCAGAGGGGATTGAGAGTAGTGAAGGATGGCATTTATTGAAATGGCTGCCCCTATCAGAGGTATCATTTATCAGGGTTGTCCCAATGACAAAGAACAAATAGGAGCCATCCAGGTGACAGATTTGTGTTGTGACTGAGCATTTGTGCTTTTTGGTACCTCAGAGGACATTACATTTTGCTTTTACAATTATGTTGTATTTTACCCCTTTACCCCCAAGGGTGGTTTGCACGTTAATGACCGGGCCAATTTTTACTATTCTGACCACTGTCCCTTTATGAGGTTATAACTCTGGAACACTTCCATGGATCCCGGTGATTCTGACATTGTTTTCTTGTGACATATTGTACTTCATGTTAGTGGTAAAATTTCTTTGATATAACTTGCGTTTATTTGTGAAAAAAATGGAAATTTGGCGAAATTTTTGAAAATTTAGCAATTTTTCAACTTTGCTTTTCATGCCCATAAATTACAAAGATATGGCACACAAAATACTTAATAAGTAACATTTCCCACATGTCTACTTTACATCAGCACAATTTTGGAACCAACATTTTTTTTTGTTACGAAGGGTTAAAAAGTTAACCAGCGATCTCTCATTTTTATTACACCATTTTTTTTGGGGGACCACATCACATTTGAAGTCACTTTGAGGGGTCTATATGATAGAAAATACCCAAAAGTGATACCATTCTAACAACTGCACCCCTCAAGGTGCTCAAAACCACATTCAAGAAGCTTATTAACCCTTCAGGTGCTTCACAGGAATTTTTTGAATGTTTAAGAAATAAATGAACATATAACTGTTTTTCACAAAAAAAATTATTTCAGGTCCAATTTTTTTATTTTCCCAAGGGTAACAGGAGAAATTGGACCCCAAAAGTTATTGTGCAATTTGTCCGGAGTACGCTGATACCCAATATGTGGGGGGAACCACTGTTTCGGCGCACGGCAGGGCTCGGAAGGGAAGGAGCGCCGTTTGATTTTTTCAACGCAAAATTGGCTGGAATTGTGATCGGACGCCATGTCGCGTTTGGAGGGTCCCTGATGTGCCTAAACAGTGGAAAAACCCCAATTCTAACTCCAACCCTAACCACAACACACCCCTAACCCTAATCCTAACCCTAATCCCAACCCTAACCCTAACCCTATTGGGAAAATGGAAATAAACACATTTTTTTTTACTCTTATTCTTGACATTCTAATAATCTTAAAATTAAAGTTATTGATGGCAATTAATATATTTTGTGTTGACTATTGGATAATGATGGTATGTGGATGTTACTTTGTGTATTACTTAGTGATACCCCACTGCTGACTTACAATAGTCAAGGTTGGAGATGCCTCAGGTAGGCTATGCTCATGACCAATTCCCTAATACATGACCATTGGCAAAAATATTGTGTCTGCAAACAGAGATTTATACATGTGCTTAGAATTTGAATCCTTGCATCTTTTTGAAGACTATAGACCACATAGCACAATCCAAAGCTTGAATCACATCAATGAGTTCTGGGTTACTTCCTATGCGGGTACCTAAAATATAGCATTGTCTTTTACTGGGTAGCAGCATCCTCATTTTTTTTAATTTGTTCTATCTTTGATACACATTTTGCAGATCAGTGGGAATTGGGGTCCAGAAACTCATTAATCGCTCAAAACTGCTCTAAAGGCTGCTGCTCATAAAGAAGAAGTGCTATGATTCTGCATGAGTATGTGCACAGAGCAGTGTATGGACTATCTAGTAAGACTGCACATTGGTCTGTGTGCATGCTCTTGCACAAACTCAGCATTCTTGTGTGTTTGAGAGCAGTATTTAAGTGGCCGGTGGGGCAATTTCAAGACCAGGATAGCAGGATGGTAAGATGTGTAGAAAAATTATGCCTGATTAGCAGTGTAGATGTATTCTGGTTTCAAATCCCACCAAAGACATCTGCAAGGAGTTTGTATGTTCTCCTCGTGTTTGTGTGGGTTTTCTCTGGTTGACCTGATTTAATCCCCACACTCCAAAGATATACTGATTGGTTGATTTAGTTTGTGAGCCAAAATGAAGACAATGATGATGTCTGTAAAGTGTTGTGGAATATGATGGTGCTATATAAGCAAGTAAAATAAATAAACATTAAAAAAACAGGTGAGTACACTTTAAGTATTGTTCTATAATGAATAAGTAAACCTGTCATTGCATTTAATTGTCGACCAGTTTGTATATTTGAGGCCTCGAATCTAATAGGTATCTCTTCGCTTTCGATTTTTACTCCTCGCCTTCCAAGAGCTATAACTTTTTTACATTCCAGTCATTATAGTTGTATCAGGGCTGGATTTTTTTGTGTTACAAGCTGTAGTTTATATCATTATCATTTTTGAGTGCATATAACTTTTTGATCTCTTTTTAGTCATTTTTTAGGGAGGCAAAGTAACCTAAAACAGCTATTCTGCCATTCCCATCTTCTTTATTTCTGTTATGTGTTCACCATTTGGTATAAATAATATATTTTGGTATCAGTCATAAACCAAAAAGAAAAGACATAGGCAAAAGAAGGAGGATCACCAAGCAATAACTCAAAATAATCAAGCAGTTTTATTGAATACAAAAAACACCAAAACAGTATAAAAACATTTAATAGTCACAGATGTGACATAACAAAACATAGAAGCCTGTAATAAAGCTTATAGCCCCACCCTAATACATGTGTGCACAATACAAAACTATATGTCCTAATATCCTAATATAGACAGCATACCATAGAACCAACCTCTAATATATATCTGGATGTCGAGACTGGAGCTAGCCTGAAAAATGCATGCAATATACATGACCCCTAAGGGAAAAGTTGGATCAACCAATAAATAATGATACAGCCATATAGTTCACCAGACCGACATGACGCCTGCTATACTGGTGTCAATGACCAGCAAAACCCAGCCCAAAGCTGTGTTAGGTGTCTATTAGTCAGAATATAGAGGACAGACATATAAATCAGATCTATACAGGGATAAATACCCATAGGGAACCGTCACCACTAAGGCAGAAGCGAAGGCATCCAGGCACACATGCACATGGTTGGGCTATTGGAGACCCGACGATTATTTTGAGTTATTGCTGGGTGATCCCCCTTCTTTTGCCTATGCCTTTTCTTTATGGTTTATGACTTCTGATGTTCACAGGTTTTGAAAGGATCCCCATTGTGATTTCCCTGTGGTGCCCCCATTACTTATTATATTTATATTTTGGTATCAGGCAATTGAGCCTGCATTGCAACCAAGTACTTAAACATTTATTCTTCTCTAGATTTTATTTACGTTCCTGGAAAGGGTGGTGATAAGACCTTTTATGAATACATTTTTCTTTATTGATTACATTGATTACATGTACAATAATATTGTAGTGCATTGCTGTGTGTCGTAAAATGATCTTCATTAGGTTGGGGGATATACAGCTCTGGCAAAAATTAAGAGACCACTGCACAGTTTTATAAAAATCAGCTTCTCTACATGTCTGACAGCCATTCCACTCCAGTGTCAGTTTAATTCCAACCAGAGTACACCTCATTCTACTTAATGTGCTTCTGATTAGGTGATCACCTGAACCAAATCTTATTTAATGAAGGAAAGTATAAAAAAAACACTGCTGTGGTGTTCACAATCCTCTTGCAATAGGACAAGCTGGATGGCAAAACAAGTGCTAGTAATATCCCAAAAGTAATAGGAATGAAAAAATAACTTTTAACCATGCCAAAGGAGTTGAAAAGAAAAGTCTTGCATGAGGAAAAGAAGGGCTCAATTCTGGCTTTACTAGCAGAAGGATCCTTAAAATTTCTAAGACTGTAGTCCATTATAACAAGGTCAAGCAGCAGACATTGGGGACAACAAAGCTACAGACCCGCAGAGGGCGAAAACGACTCTCCACTGACTGGGATGACCATCATCTTATTGGAATGTCACTCAGCAAATGCAGAATGACATCAAGTGACCTACAAAAGTAATGGAAAATGGCAGCTGGGGTGAAATGCACGGCAAGAACAGTTCATAACAGGCTCCTAGAGGCAGGGCTCAAGTCATGTAAAGCTAGAAAAAAGCTTTAATCAATGAGAATCAAAGGAGAGCCAGACTGAAGTTTGCCAAAGACCATAAGGATTGGACCATAGAGGACTGGAGTAAGGTAATCTTCTCTGACTAATCTAATTTTCAGCTTTGCCAAACACCTGGTTGTCTATTAGTTAGACGGAGACCTGGAGAGGCGTACAAGCCACAGTGTCTTGCACCCACTATGAAATTTGGTGTGGGATCGTTGATGATCTGGGGATGCTTCAGCAAGACTGGAATTGGGCAGGTTAATCTTTGCGAAGGACATATGAATCAAGCCGCATACAAGGTTATCCTGGAAAAACAGTTGATTCCTTCTGCTCATTCAATGTTCCCCAACTCTGAGGACTGGTTTTTCCAATGCACCATGCCACACAGCTAAGTCAATCAATGTGTGGATGAAGGACTACCACATCAAATCCCTGTCATGGCCAGCCCAATCTCCAGACCTGAACCCCATTGAAAACCTTTGGAATGTAATCAAGAGGAAGATGGATGGTCACAAGCCATCAAGCAAAGAAGAACTGCTTAAACTTTTGTACCAGGAGTGGCATAATGTCACCCAAAAGCAGTGTGAAAGATTGGTGGAAAGCATGCCAAGACGCATGAAAGCTGTGATTAAAAATCATGGTTATTCCACAAAATATTGATTTCTGAACTGTTTCTGAGTTAAAACATTAGTATTGTTGTTTCTAAATGATTATGAACTTGTTTTCTTAGCATTATTTGAGGTCTGCAAGCACTGCATTTTGTTGTTATTTTGACCATTTCTCATTTTCTGAAAACAAATACAAAAGTTATTGCTTGGAACTTAGAAGACATGTTGTCAGTAGTTTATAGAATAAAAGAGCAATTTACATTTTACTCAAAAATATACCTATAAAGAGAAACAAACTGAAAATTTTGCAGTGGTCTCTTAATTTTTGCCAGAGCTATATCTATAATATAACGCTAGGAGCGTCACTCTATCTGAAGCCTTTATAGACTGCGCAAGCGCGATACGCCTGTGCAGTCTGGCTCCAGACAGTGTGAGGCATCCAGAGTAGTGTTGAGCGATATTGCTCGATATCTAAAAATATCGTATCGAAATTGTATCGCCGATAGCACTAAATATCGTCGATAATCGATTTCGATAGCGGAAGTCCCATGTAAGTCTATGGGAACAAAATATCGCAACAAAAAAAACCCTTTCTTACGTTGTAAACACAAAATATACACACATAGAATACAGTATATATATATATAATATATATATATATATAATGTCATTGTGACATATATATACATATATTTATAGTTTATACACTTCTACATAGTAAAATAGACTCTGATTCAATTGCCGGGTAAAGCCGTGACATACCCCATAGAAGTCGACGGGCTCGGTGCCGAGTACCCCCAAAACCTCTGGCTCTGTGCGACTCAACTTGGGCGTCACAAACAGGATTCTGTAGCTCGCTATAAGCGAGTCCTGTGTGCCTGAATTGAACTGGTTTTGTGCTTGAGAATTGCTAAAATCATCAGAGAATGTATTTGCCATTTTTCCGCCATATCTGCGTCACGACGAGGCACTGGTGAAGAAGAAGGGCGTGCTCTTCATGGGTGTACTGTACACTCACTCAGTGACGTGAAAACGATGGCTCTAAATGGTACTGCAATGTAAGATCGTGCCCCACAGCTCTTCAGTTCCGCCTCCTCATCCTCCTCAGTGTGTGGAAACTAACACGAAGGTCCCGCCTCCCTACAAAAGAGGGGCCCTCTCCAGATGCTAATGACACATGTGACTTGGCAGAGATGGCTAATGGACACGAGCAGAAGTGTGAAGGGATGGAGCAGTCAGAGCTCTCCCCCCACGGAAGCGACCTGATCGCCACGGAACCACCGTTGGGCACCCGGCCTGGAAACCCTCCTACGCTGCAAGAAGCGGAGGATACCCTAAGAGGCCTGGCCCGGCACCGGGAGGAGGTCGCCAGGATGGAAGCGAGCTGGCGTGCCCTAAAACTAAACTTGGAGCGGCGCCAATCCCTCTTACCTGAAGTGTCTGTACCGGAAGGTGAGGCACCCGTTCTAGTAGAGGAGTCCTTGCAATGTGATCCGGTTGACGTTGTCGCAGTGGAGGCACCCGTTCCTGCAAAAACCGCAGCACCGTCAGCACCCCAGATCCCGCTGTCTGCCCCCGTCGCTGAGACAGAAGAAGCGACACCCGTCCTCATGGAGGAGGCCGCGCAGGCACCAGAGCACTACCTGCCTGTACCGGAGCCCCGACTGTCATCTGATTTAGAGCCGTCTGCTTCCTCCGCAGGGGAGCGCCGCCAGGACTGGGGGGCGACAGGAGAGCTGCCGCAAACCGGACACTGTAAGCTGCAGTGGAGTGGTGGAGACATGGAGCAGCTGGTGGAGGAGAATTTCAACCGGCGTCAGGAGGAAGAGTGGAGACGTTGGGAGCGGGAAGCAGAGCGACAAAGGGAGCAGCGAGAATCCCAAAAACTTCGGCAACATAACCTGGAGAAGGACCGGGCAGATAAGGACCGGATGAGAAAGGATAAAGGAACCCTGTGTGAGCCGCGGCGTAAGGGTGCAGTAAGGAGCTTTAAATTGAAAGGTGGGTGGGGCTTCATCAAGGAGCCTGGACTTTATTTAGAAGTCTTTGTGAACCGGCGGGACGTGGAGGCTCACCTCCCAGAAGGACACCCGGGGAGGGACCTGTTGCCAGGAGACTTGGTGACTTACACCCGACACTGGGGTTACAATGGTTGGTACGCCCTAAATGTTACCAGGTGCGACCCCTACTCCCCAGTGTGTCAGGAACCTGTGAGACCCTCGGAGCCTTCAGCCTCCCACATCCAGGCCTCTGCAAAAGTGCCCACCCCACGCCGTAAATCTCCCAAGCCTCCCTCAGTGGTCTCCTCAGCAGCCCCAGCTATGGACATGATAAGTATAGCTGGCCCGTACCAGGCGCCTGTTAGGCCCCCTGGGGTTCGTTCAGTCCGGGACATAGGGCTCCAGACCCGGAGGGAGATGAAAGAGGTGGCCACACAGACCCAGATAGCGGGTCACGACTTGACTGTACAGGCCACACGACGTCATCAGGTCCTGGTGGTCCTTGGTGCCTCGGATGTTTGGCAAGCATCAAAAGAGTACCAGGTGGTACCTGGAACACCCCTGCCAAAGAAGTATAAATAACCTGGACAGGGTCCCTGTATGTAAATAGTTAAATTGTTGATAAATAGTTAAATTGTTTATGTACCCGGACGGTTGAATGTTTATAAAAAAGTTTTTTAATTTAATAAAAAAAAAAAAAACACAGTTTTCATTACTTTTATTACAGTCTCATCCTGCGACGCCATCGATCTCCTGTAAAAAAATGAAAAAAAAAACCAGCAGTATACCACCTGTCCGACGCAGTCCATAGTAACGAGTGTCCCGCGACGATCCAGCTCTGCTACATCAGAATCCCGGCGCAGCACAGCTGATTACCTGCTTCCCCGGCGGTGACGTCATCGGACTGGTTTACGGCCGGGATTACCCTGCAGTCACTGCAGTTATCGCGAAAAACTGCATGTGACCGCCAGGGAGAAGATAATGGCGGCCATCAAGCAGTCCAGGACGTGACCGCCGGAGATCTTCTGCCAGGTAAGTGCCGCTGACTCCTGACAGACCCGACCGACGGACACTCACAGTGACAGTGACAAATCCGATTACGGTATTCGATAAGACGAAAATATCGAAACGAATTATCGAAAGGCCGATAGAGCTAATATCGGCCGATAGCCGATATTTGCATTATTGTATCGCTCAACACTAATCCAGAGCGGTGAGAACTGTGTATGGCGCCGGAGATCGCGGTATGCGTACTGGATGCATACCGCGATCTCCGGCGCCATACTCACATACTTACCTGACCGGGAGGAGCGTTGCCGCGGCGCTTCTCTTCTCCCAGGGCAGGAGACCAGGCGTCGGATCGCGCATGCGCAATAGCGCTATCCGGCGCCATTTTGCTGAAGACACATTTACAGTGTGTCTTCAGCAATATGGCGCCGGACTGCGCGGTATGGGCATGCGCGTACTCCGGCGCCGCTCTCCTCCCCCAGCGTCCAGCAGAACGGAACAGCGCTGGAGCACAGGGATGAAAGGTAAGTATAAATGTTTTTTTTTTTTGGGGTATCTGTGCAGTTTAATAGCGGTGAGGGGGCCATGCATATCAGGATAGGGGGGTGAGGGAACCATGCACATCAGGGTTGGGGGGTGAGCGACCATGCATATCAGGATTGGGGGTGAGGGGACCATGCACATCAGGGTTGGGGGGTGAGCGACCATGCAATCAGGATTGGGGGTGAGGGGACCATGCACATCAGGGTTGGGGGGTGAGAGGACCATGCACATCAGGGTTGGGGGTGAGGGACCATGCACATCAGGATTGGGGAGTGAGGGGACCATGCACATATCAGGGTTGGGGGGTGAGGGGACCATGCACATCAGAGTTGGGGGATGAGGAGGACCATGCATATCAGGATAGGGGGGTGAGGGAACCATGCACATCAGGATTGGGGGTGAGGGGACCATGCATATCAGGATTAGGGGGGTGAGGGACCATGCACATCAGGGTTGGGAGGTGAGGGACCATGCACATCAGGGTTGGGGAGTGAGGGAACCATGCACATCAGGGTTGGGGGGGTTGAGGGAACCATGCACATCAGAGTTGGGGGGTGAGGGACCATGCACATCAGGGTTGGGGGTGAGGGGACCATGCATATCAGGATTGGGGGGTGAGGGACCATGCACATCAGGATTGGGGGTGAGGGGACCATGCATATCAGGATTTGGGGGGTGAGGGGACCATGCACATCAGGGTTGGGAGGTGAGGGGACCATGCACATCAGGGTTGGGGGGTGAGGGGACCATGCACATCAGGGTTGGGGGGTGAGGGGACCATGCACATCAGGGTTGGGGGGTGAGGGGACCATGCACATCAGGGTTGGGGGGTGAGGGGGCCATGCACATCAGGATTGGGGGGTGAGGGGGCCATGCACATCAGGATTGGGGGGTGAGCGGACCATGCACATCAGGATTGGGGGGTGAGAGGACCATGTACATCAGGATTGGGGGGTGAGAGGACCATGCACATCAGGATTGGGGGGTGAGGGAACCATGCACATCAGGATTGGGGGGGTGAGGGGACCATGCACATCAGGATTGGGGGGTGAGCGGACCATGCACATCAGGATTGGGGGGTGAGAGGACCGTGCACATCAGGATTGGGGGGTGAGGGGACCATGCACATCAGGGTTGGGGGGTGAGAGGCACCATGCACATCAGGATTGGGGAGGGAGGGGACCATGCACATCAGGATTGGGGGTGAGGGACCATGCACATCAGGATTGGGGGGTGAGGGGACCATGCACATCAGGTTGGGGGTGAGGGGACCATGCACATCAGGATTGAGGGGTGAGGGGACCATGCACATCAGGGTTGGGGGGTGTAGGGGACCATGCACATCAGGGTTGGGGGGTGAGGGGACCATGCACATCAGGATTGGGGGGTGAGGGGACCATGCCATCAGGATTGGGGGTGAGCGAACCATGCACATCAGGATTGGGGGAGTGAGCGGACCATGCGCATCAGGATTGAGGGGTGAGCGGACCATGCGCATCAGGATTGGGCGATGAGGGGACTATTCATACCAGGATTGGGGGTGAGGGGACCATGCACATCAGGATTGGGGGGTGAGGGGACCATGCACCCAGGATAGGGTGGTGAGAGGACCATGCATACCAGGATAGGGGGTGAGGGGACCATGCACATCAGGGTTGAGGGGTGAGGGGACCATGCACATCAGGATAGAGTGGTGAGGGGACCATGCATACCAGGATTGGGGGTGAGGGGACCATGCATATCAGGATTGGGGGGATGAGGGAGCCATGCACATCAGGATTGGGGATGAGGGGACCATGCACATCAGGATTGGGGGTGAGCGGACCATGCACATCAGGATTGGGGGTGAGAGGACCATGCACATCAGGTTGGGGGTGAGAGGGACCATGCACATCAGGTTGGGGTGTGAGAGTACCATGCACATCAGGATTGGGGGGTGAGGGGACCGTGCACATCAGGATTGGGGGTGAGGGGACCATGCACATCATGATTGGGGGGTGGAGCGGACCATGCACATCAGGATTGGGGGGTGAGCGGACCATGCACATCAGGATTGGGGCGATGAGGGGACCATTCATACCAGGATTGGGGGTGATGGGGACCATTCATACCAGAATTGGGGGGTGAGGGGACCATTCATACCAGAATTGGGGGGTGAGGGGACCATGCATACCAGGATTGGTGGGTTTGGGGACCGTGCATACCGGGATTGGGGAGGTGAGGGGACCGTGCATACCGGGATGGGGGTGAGGGAACCATGAATACCAGGATATGGATGAGCAGGTACCATGCATACCAGGATAGGGATGAGGGGGTACCATGCATACCAGGATTGGGTGATGAGGGGTCCATGCATACCAGGATGAGGAATGGGGTGCCATGCATACCAGATTTGGGTGGGTGAGGGGACCATACATACCAGCATAGGGATGAGGGTACCATGCATACAGGATAGGGATGAGGGGTCCATGCATACCAGGATAGGAGGGGGGCAGCACATACCAGCATGGGAGACCATATACCTTTAAAAATGCTTGCCAGGGGACCATGCACATCAGGATTGGAGGGTGAGGGGACCATGCACACCAGGATAGGGGGTGAGAGGACCATGCATGCCAGGATAGGGGGTGAGGGGACCATGCACATCAGGATTGGGGGGGTGAGGGGACCATGCACATCAGGATTGGGAGGAGATGGGACCATGCATACCAGGATTGGGGGTGAGGGGACCATGCATATCAGGATTGGGGGGTGAGGGGACCATGCATTCCAGGATTGGGGGGTGAGGGGACCATGCATATCAGGATTGGGGGGTGAGGGGACCATGCATATCAGGATTGGGGGTGAGGGGACCATGCATATCAGGATTGGGGGTGAGGGGATCATGCACATCAGGATTGGGGGGTGAGACCATGCACATCAGGATTGGGGGGTGAGGGGACCATGCTCAACAGGACGGGGTGACGGGACCATGCACATCAGGATTGGTGGGTGAGGGGGCCATGCACATCAGGATTGGGGGGTGAGGGGACCATGCACATCAGGATAGGGGGGTGAAGGGACCATGCACATCAGGATTGGGGGTGAGGGGACTATGCATATCAGGATTGGGCAGGAGGGAACCATGCATAGCAGGATTGGGGGGTGAGGGGACCATGCATACCAGGATTGGGGGGTGAGGGGACCATGCATACCAGGATTGGGGGGTGAGAGAACCATGCATATCAGGATTGGGGGTGAGGGGACCATGCATATCAGGATTGGGGGTGAGGGGATCATGCACATCAGGATTGGGGGTGAGACCATGCACATCAGGATTGGGGGGTGAGGGGACCATGCTCAACAGGACGGGGTGACGGGACCATGCACATCAGGATTGGTGGGTGAGGGGGCCATGCACATCAGGATTGGGGGGTGAGAGGACCATGCACATCAGGATTGGGGGTGAGGGGACCATGCATATCAGGATTGGGCAGGAGGGAACCATGCATAGCAGGATTGAGGGGTGAGGGGACCATGCATACCAGGATTGGGGGGTGAGGGAACCATGCATACCAGGATTGGGGGGTGAGGGAACCATGAATACCAGGATATGGATGAGCAGGTAACATGCATACCAGGATAGGGATGAGGAGGTACCATGCATACCAGGATTGGGGGATGGGGTGCCATGCATAGTAGATTTGGGTGGGGGTGAGGGGACCATACATACCAGGATAGGGATGAGGGGTGCCATGCATACCAGGATAGGAGGGGGGCAGCACATACCAGAATGGGAGACCATGTACCTATAAAAATGCTTGCCACCCGGGCATAGAACGGGTTCATCACTAGTGTATATATACACATACCAGGAAGGGGGACGCATACACCAGGATGGGGAGCATATATACCAGGATGGGCACAGGACGATGAAGATATATACCAGGATGAGTAATATATATACCAGGATAGGGAACATATATACCAGGGTGGAGGTCATATATACCAGGATGGAGAACAGATATACCAGAACAGATGAGTGATAGATAAATGCCAGGATGAGGGACATATATACCAGGATGAGGGACATATATACTAGTATGGGCCGAGGATGAGGGACATATATACCAGGAAGGAGCCCAGGATGGGGGCATTACTACATAATGGGGGAAGGGGACAATTCATAAGTTAATACATGATTTGGAACACTAGAAGAGCCTATACAACTGATCAACATGAGGGGACAGATGGGGTGTGTGAGTGTGTGTATGTGGGGTTTCCAGGTCCAAATTTTGCACCGTGGCCCATTGGACTCTAGTTATGCCACTGCTCCCCAGGCTCCGTGGGCCCCAGCATTTGACCAGGGTCACCAGGTGCTGGTGCAGGCTCTGCAAACAGTTGTAATAAGATGTCAGGCTGGGCACTTAGACTGTAATTAAGTTACAGGGCCACTGACTAGGTACACAATGCTTTTACCACATTAATTAAATCTTTTATATAAACACAGAAATGAATCACTCCACTCAGAAGCAAACTATATCACTGCTCACTTATCACTTATTGCCAGGCACTTTTTTAAATGACATGTCAGTTTTATTGAATAAACAATAAGCAATACCAGTCACAAAAAATGATGTTTTAGCCATATTGTGTCTTTTCAATAAATCATTTTAAATGACACTTTCTTTTAGATAATTGCCTGTATATTTATTTTAAGACATGTCTTGGTATTGTGACATACTGTGTTCCACTATTGTGAAACACATAAAGCTGACAGTACATCGAATTACACAGTTATCATTGTGGGTGGAGGTAATTACACTGTCTTAAGTGCTGTTTTCTTAGAGGGTAACTCCTGACGGGAACTATTTTAAAGGTTATGTCAGGGAATTACATAAATAGCAATTTTTTTGTGTGAAGCCATCACAATTATTACATATTTTTAATGTAAATTTAACATTTACATATAATGAGCATGCCTGATTTCTTGTAATACATTTATTATATGTGGTTAGTTATAGCTGGGCTTTTTTTCACCAGGAACAAAGATTCAGTATGCTGTCTCACATTAAGTAAGGCAGAGCAGCTTGTTAGCGCCCCCATGAAATCCAGCAATCTGGGCCATGCCGAACCAACTTCCTCTTAGCTATGTTCTTATAAAATCCTTATAAAATATCTAAAATAAAATATATAAAAAAGTCCTGGTTAATCTTTTGCATTTCTGATTAATTATCTGCATAATTACAATGGTGAAGCTTTTTGATCAAATGGTGTAGTGTAGTATAGTTTTTTTCATTATGACCAAATCCAGGTATATACCTAAAATAAGGAAATTGTTTAACTAAAAGTTTATTCCAAACTGATTAAGTTATTAGTTACATACATGATGGGTGATAATTTGCTAATCATTGATGGTCAGACTCCAGGGATCAGCAATTTATCACCTATCAAGTAAGGAATCGGACTTTACCCCAACGGGGTTCAAGGGAGGGTCTCATGACTCAGGATGTTTGCTAGGTCTGAGTTTTAGGTGCTATGGGGTTAATATATGATGCGTATGAAGGGGGAAGATTAAAGGGAGGGTGATAGGGAAATCCAGGGTATAGGGCTTACCTGATTGGTGGGGGGTGGTCTCCAAGAAGGAGTATTTAAGGGCTTGCCTCTAGGGGTTGACCATCTTCTGTGGTGGCCTTTGCACCCAGAACATCGTCATTTTGAATCAAGAAAATTGGAGGCACTGTTCATGGAGATCTGGACATTGGCCAAAAGCAAAGGACAGGAGTGGCTCAAGGGCCAGCTAGAGCAGTGGACTGCAGAGGTGGCCAGAGAGGTGGCTGCAGCCACAGCACCTCAGAAGCGCTAGAGGAGGTCCAGGCCTCCAGAGTGACTGAGCCCCGAATTGACTCCCAGGACCAGGCGCACAGTGAGGAGTCCCTGAAGGGACTCTTCAGGGCCAGTAGTGCTGTCCCAGCCTGCATCCGCGATGTGTGGCTCTGGGAAGAATCCGAGGTGTCGGCCTGGTCTGGGAGGGGAGGCAAGTGACGTTACTGGCCCCTCTCCTCCTCCGGGTGTACAGTGCGGCATCTCGATGATGTCACTCGTGTCACATGACCGCAACGCATCACATGGCTGCCCAGTCCGCCAGAAGTGCGGCCTGCGCATGCGTGCAGGGTCCAGAGGGCAGCAGGGGGATTCAATCTCTGATGGCAATAGGATCGCGGCTATGCAGGTCTGGCAAATCTCTGAAACGAACCAGGAAGAGGATCAACTCGGAGCCTAATGAAGAGCAACGCGACACGACTGGGAGGGGGAAGAATGGCTCCAGGGATGCTGGCTGCAGGCATGCAACTGAACTCTCTGCTCCTCCCAGACATCGCAGTGTGCACGGTCAGAGGTCCAGGTCATGCGGCGGGTCGACTACCCAGTTGCTACTGGTGATGTCCCTGAACCTGACTATGACTCAGATGAAGAAGTCTGGAAGACAACAGACTTGAGATGAGCGAACGTGTTCAGAAAACGTTTGCCAATCTCAAATTCGGCACGAACGTAGCACATTCGTATTAGTGTTCTCTTTCACAAGCATTTTTACTCAAAGTCGGCAAAATTCGGTAAATCATTGCGTTTCCACTAATGCTTTTGTTATTACTTTGGCTAGGATAGTGGTGCTGTATGATGAACGGGTGGGACAGGGGGACGTGTTTGATGAGGGGAGGGTTTGTGGAGAGGTTAGCGGAGCATGTGAAGAGATTACAGGAGCGGTGCACGTTTTTTTTTTCCCTTAACTTTTTATGTGTTAAATTGTTAATTCCAACAAACCAATCAGGGAGCAGAACAGAAACCATCCATAATTTCTTTGGTGTTTGGCTGCCGAGGTAACATGTCTCTGGCCATATAAAAAGCGGACATCTTGTTTTGCTGGCGCCATTTGCACAGTGTCACAGTGCAGAGAAGTCGCTCCTGCGCTAGTGGTGCTGACAGCGAACTTTTCAGTTAAATAGATAGGATCCTGAATTGTGTGAAATCGATCTTCCAGCATCGAAGTAGTGCAAAAACTGTGTGGCAATCTCCGAAAGCCCCATTTCTACTCCAAATCTTTTGAGATAAAACTGTGTTTCAGAGACAAATCAGAAGGCCAGATTTCCACATAAAAATCGTTAGGCCTAATATAGTGGTGCAGCCATGAGGCCCAATTATTTACTCCAAATCGTTTGTGATAAAACTATGTTTCAGTGGCAAATCTGATTGCCAGATTTCCACATAAAAATTGTTAGGTCTTATATTGTGGTGCAGCCATGAGTCGCAATTAGATACTCAAAATCATTTGTGATAAAACTGTGCTTTCAGTTTTGAGTGTTACCCCATCAACAACACAGCGTGGACTTGGACCTCATGGAAGCACCCGACACATGAGTGCCTTCTTGCTGTGTAAGAGGGTGAACCGTGATGACATAAGGAGAGCATTAGGACCATGCTGCTGTATGTCTGGGCTGAGAGTGAAAGCCTGGGAAACTGTGTATGCTGGGGGTGGGGCCTTGTACCTGCTGAATAGAACGCTGGAAGTGATGATTCTAGAAGCAGAGAGACTGCCATGTGAGATGCTGTGTGTGTGAGGTGTGGAGCCCAGCTGCGACTGAATCCATATCTCCCAGAAGGGTGCACTGAAAGAATATACCACTAGAGGTCATTATTCACATGCACACACGTTCATTTATTCCCAAAGACCACCAGAGGGAGCTATTTTAGACATATAAAAAGAAGAAGTTTCAGTTTAGTTTCAGTTTAGTTCAGCCAGCCACCTCAGAGAAGTCAGTCTGCAGAAGGTGACTTGCAGAGCTGAGATTAGAGAGGCTGCAGAGCTATTCCGTTCCAAGCAAGTGGAGTCTAGTAAGAGTGAAAGAGAAATCACTCCAGCCTAGTCAGAGCTGAATCAAGGAGTGCAACTCAGTAGAAAGCGTGCTGACGCTTAGAGAGCAGTGAAGAGGCAGCCCAGCAACTGCCAGTGTGTGATAGTGTGAGGATCCAGGTAGGCCGAAGGCGAGTGGAAAGTTTAGGAGACAGTGGAGCCTTAATAGTTCATCTCAGCAAGTATTACTGGACACCGGGGTCCGAGCCTATAGGGATCTCCACGACCTATTAGGAGAACACCGGAGTTCCTGAAGGACTACAAGTCCCAGGAGTACCACAGAGCTGACACGTAGCAGGATCAGAAGGACGGAGTTTAGCCGTGCACGGCAAATAGAGACTGTGTACTTCAAGAAGAGGTCCAATCACAAGGTCAGCCAGGTGGAGACGGAGACCAAGTTAGACCTAGCTACAAGCAGGTCAGGACTTTATCACAAAAAGGCAGAGAACAGGAGGCCACACACCTACCAAGTGGAGGAATCTGGATGTGCATCCTTCACCCTACAGCGCTCCGGGAAGTGCCTGCAACATCTTCAGTAAAGGTACTAAAGTGACCTATGTGTGTGTCTCCCTTATTACCCCTGACTGCCGGTCCCGTCTGTCCTGCACCCCTACACATCCATCTGCCCTGGAGGAGAACTCAGCCTTACTTGTGGAAGGCTTAACATCTAGCTGCACAATATTAACCCTCCAGTGGATCTGCATAGCAGTGCTGGTCATCCTGACCAGATACCACAAGTGGCGTCACGAATCCCCATATCATTATTCAAGTCACCTGTAAATATCCCACATTTCAGTGAGCGCCCAGGGCACGGACCGAGCTGTGCTACCCGTGACATTCCCCATAGACATCAACGGGCTCGGTGCCGAGTACCCCAAAACCCTGGCTGTGCGACTCATCTGTCCTGGCGTCACGAACAGGATTTCGTGCCCTGCAGCAACGGAGTAATTTGTACCCGTTGCCACCGGGTACTGTGTGCCTAAAGACTGTGTTTTGTATGTGGTGAAGATTTCCCGCCATTTGCCCGCCATTGCCCGCCATTTACAGCGCCACGGCGCGAAAACTAGTGGGCAGACCTGCAAAAGCGCGCTGAGTCCTGGACACGCCCCCAACGCTGACGCGGCGGCAGGTCCTGTGAAGAGCTACAGTGAACGCTCTGACGTCAGAGCGCCAGCGACGCAGGTCCTTCTACACACCCCTGTGCCCTGCGGAGCTGCAGCCTTCAGGGAAGGTAGGCCACGCTTAACTAGGGGGGCGCAGACATGTCGCAGCAGCAAGCCGACAACGCGGCCCAGGCCGACGGCCTTAATGACTTACCCCTCAGCGCTGCCGCACAGGCTGGAAATGCTAGCCCCTCACCTGGTCCTGTGGCCCCAATAGTACCGCTAACGCTGCCATACATGCCTGGAGCGAAGTGGCTCTCTCAGTACAGCGGCAAGCCAGACACCCTGTCAGGGTTCAAGCGAAAAATATGCAGCATAATGGACATGTACCCTATGACAGAAAAGCAGAGAGCTGCAGTGGTAGTGGGACAATTGACTGGTGCTGCAGAGAGAGAAGTAGAGACTTGGACAGCTGCAGACCAGGAATCAGTGCTTGCAATTTTCTTAAAGCTACAGACTATCTTTGAGGACCGCACTGAAACAGATCTCCGAATGAGGTTCTACCAATGCTCCCAGAAACCAGATGACAGCATTAGGGACTACGCCTGCCGACTACAGGGGCCCTGCGAGCACTCAAACAAGTTAACCCCATAAGTGTCACTAAAGAGAATAAAATGTTAAAGGAACAATTTGTACGGGGACTGAGGTCCCAAGCTGAAAGCAGGACTGTGCACTGGTGGTCCTTGGATCATCCTGATGCTACCTTTGATGCCCTTAAGGATATGGCTATAAAAGGACTGCGACCCCTGGAAACACCGAGATGGCAACCCAGTGTCACCCGAGTGAAGCCACCCTAAAGCCAGCAGCATCCACCTTTTCCCCGCTGGTTGCGGAAGCCAAAACGCAAGTGGCGCCCCCTACCGAGCTGGACTGTCTGCGCTCAGAAGTGCGCCAGTTGACCAAAAACCTGGCCACTGTAATGAGTGCCCTGCAACTGCCGACGGAGGAAGAAGGAAAGATCCTGCTAGCTGACTGCCCAGAGGATGTCCCTTGGATGAACCGGAGGAGAAGGAGGACGTCGCCCCACCGGAGGAGGACAACGCCACCCCCAGGAAGGACCCACGACCAGCATCATCCTCGCCGAGAGATCATCTGCTACCGCTGCCACAGAGAAGGTCACCCAGCACGTCGGTGTCCTTTAAACGAGCAAATCCTGGGTCCGAGGGCCAACACCCAGGAATAGACTCCTCAGGCCCCTCAGACTGGAACCGCAGGTTTGTGGGAGGAAGACCATACCTGTCCATCATACTGGACGGGATCGCAATCCCTACCTTGCTGGACACTGGATCTCAGGTAACCGTCATACCTGATGTTCTTTACAATAGATACTGGTCCAGTGACGGTCTCCAACCCCCAAACCCTGACTTTGCCATATACGCCTCTAATGGCCTCCCTCTTGACTTACTGGGGGCTAAAAACGTAGACGTAAAAGTGGGGAAAATGGAGCTAAAGGATCAGGGACTTCTTGTAGTGAAGACTGTTAATGAGGAAAATGGGTTGAATGTGGTTTTAGGCACTAACATTATTAGTAACTGTTTGGAGGAGGTTGTGTTTTTACTCCAACAGCTCGCCGAAGTTGCCAGACCAAGGCAAAAGGGAGTGATCCGGAAGGAGATTCGGACCCTGATGTGCCAGCAGCAAGTGAAACTGGCCGGTGGTGAGATTGGTAATGTACAGGTAACAGACCCGAACCCCATTGTGATACCCCCAATGAGTGAAATGCTTATTTGGTGTAGAGCAGCAGAGAGGACAGAACTACCAAGCAGTAGTAGAGCCCCATTGTTCAGAACACAGACCTACACTTTTGACTGCCAGAGGGGTAGTGGAGGTACATAATGGGAGGGTGCCAGTGAGTCTTCTCAACTGGGGAGAGGATGAAATCAAATTACCACGTTATGCCACTATTGCTAAGTTACATGCTGTGGATAATAACTCCATTCACCCGAAGGAGCACTTAACCTCCCCACAACCAGTGGAGGATAACGGTCCGACCACCCAGGTGGAGGATTGGTGTCAGCAGCTCCATGTCGGGACAGACACCACTCCAGCCCATCAGAAACAAGGAGTATATCGAGTAGTTCAGGAGTATGCACAGGTATTCAGCAAACACCCACTCGACTTTGGGAAAATTAAAGGGGTTCAACATCACATCCCCACAGGCAATCATCCTCCCATTAAAGAACGGTACAGGCCTATACCACCAGCACACTACCAGAAAGCCAAGGAAATGTTGCGTGATATGAAGGAAGCAGGGGTGATAAGGGATAGTTGCAGTCCCTGGGCAGCACCTCTAGTCCTAGTCAGGAAAAAGGATGGAAGCATGAGAATGTGTGTAGATTACAGACAAGTAAATTGCATTACACATAAAGATGCATACCCTTTACCACGCATTGAGGAATCCTTAGCTGCCTTAAAGACTGCTAATTACTTTTCCACCCTTGACCTCACTAGTGGATACTGGCAAGTAGCTGTGGCTGAGGAGGATCGGGAGAAGACGGCTTTCACCACCCCGATGGGACTCTGTGAGTTCGACAGAATGCCGTTTGGACTCAGCAGTGCCCCTGGAACGTTCCAGAGAGTGATGGAGAGCTACCTGGGACATCTCAACTTTGAAACTGTGTTGCTGTACCTGGACGACGTAATTGTGTACTCCAAGACGTACGAAGATCACTTGAAGCACCTGGCGGAGGTATTCGAGTGACTGTCCAAGTATGGGATGAAACTGAAGCCTTCAAAGTGCCATCTGCTCAAACAGAAGGTACAGTATCTGGGACATATTGTCAGCTCAGAAGGAGTAGCGCCAGACCCCGAGAAGATCACCGCCATCCAGAAATGGCCGGAGCCGAAAAATCTCAAGGAGGTGCGACAGTTCCTGGGACTGACAGGATACTATCGGAGGTTTGTGAAGGATTACACCAAGAAAGCAGCGCCTCTGCAAGACCTCTTGGTGGGACAGTCCCTCAAGAGCAGAAATTCTCCATTCCACTGGGGTAAAGAACAGGCTGAGGCATTCAAGGAAATGAAGGAGATCCTGACAGGTGATGAGATCCTAGCCTACCCTGACTACAGCCAGCCGTTCCTGCTGTATACTGATGCCAGCAATGAAGGATTGGGAGCAGTCCTCAGTCAGAAGCAAAATGGCCTGGAGAAAGTCATCGCCTATGCTAGCAGAAAGCTCCGCCCGACAGAGAGGAACCCAGAGAACTACAGCAGCTTCAAGTTGGAGTTCCTAGCACTGGTCTGGGCCATCACGGAGAGGTTTAAGCACTACCTAGCCTCCAGCAAGTTCACTGCCTACACCGATAACAACCCCTTAACGCATCTTGAAACAGCTAAGCTGGGAGCCATGGAACAACGATGGATGGCTCGGCTGTCAAACTACCAATTCACAATCAAGTACCAAGCGGGCCGCAAGAATGCCAACGCTGATGCCCTTTCCGGGATGCCTCATGAATCGGACACAGAAGAAGAAGTGGATGATCTGGAAGAGATTGAACTACCTGCCTTTCACAGGAATGGGATGATCCACGTGCAACAAGCCTGCAGGAGGTCACGTGGTAAGACGTTAAATCCTTTACCTCACCACAGCTGGAAGGAGACTCAGGACAGCGATCCAGTTGTCAGCCGAATCAAGGAGCTGATAACTCAAGAAGGTTCCTCCTTGGAGAAGGATGCGCCTCTACAAGCAAAGCAGCTGTGGAATGAGAGAAGCCGGTTGTTCATCTACCGTGAGAAGCTGTGCCGGAGGTACGCCAACCCAAGGACCCATGAGATGGTATGGCAGATAGTAGTCCCCAGAGCAGATGTCCAGATGGTGTTAGAAGCCTACCACGATCAAGCGGGACACTTTGGCTGGAAGAAGCTGGAGACCCTGTTGAAGTGTCGTTTCTACTGGGTGGGAATGCGCAGCTCCATTGAGAGATGGTGCCAGAACTGAGGACCCTGTGGCCTCAGAAGAAAGGACTACAGCAGTCAGAAGGCACCCCTGCAACCCATCAAGACGACTCGTCCCTTGGAGATCGTGGCCCTGGGCCATGTCAAGTTGTCACCCAGCCGGTCAGGATACTCCTATGCCCTGACTATGGTGGATCACTACTCCAGGTTCCTGGTGGTCGCTCCTGTCAAAGATCCGATGGCAGAAACAGCAGCAAAGACGTTCCAAGCGTATTTCTGCAGACCACATGGATATCCTGAGCAGGTGCTAACTGACCAAGGCCCAGCCTTCGAGGCAGAATTGTTCAAAGAGTTCTGTCACTTGTACGGGTGTAAGAAGATAAGAACCACACCGTACCACCCCCAAACCAATGGTCTCTGTGAGAAGATGAATCACATCGTCATTGACCTGCTGAAGACTGTACCACTTGAAGAGAGAAATCGGTGGCCAGACCTACTACCTGACCTGGTAGATCTGTACAATCACATACCGGTGAGTTCCACCAATTGCACCCCAGCTTATCTCATGCGGGCCAGACCAGGAAAGCTGCCCATGGATCTGGAGCTTGGTGTTGTAGAACCGGAAGCAGATGTGGCTACTGAAGACTGGGACACAAACAGACAGGAACAGTACAGAAAAGTACAGGCCTGTGTTGAAGATAGTCTCAATCGAGTAAGGGATAAACAAGAAGATCGCTACAACAAAATGCGCCAGCTGAACCTTTCACACCTGGTCAAGTCGTGTTGAAAAGAAAGAGGAGGATACACAAACTCGACGATCAATGGGAAAGAGAGCCCTACATCATACAGAATTCAGGTTTGACAACAAGAAAACGTGCATAATTAGCAAGGATGGAGGAAGAACGACTGCAACCGTATCCCGAGATCACCTAAAGTTGTGTCCGGATCCATTAAAGCTTCAGAGAGAAGAACCTGTTATCATCAGGAAGAGCGTGATGAATCAGTCATACATACAGACTTAGGAGATTTCCCCGCGGATCGGCCTCGCATTGGAGAAGCTGTAATCATTCCCGTGCTTACATTCTATCAACCACAAGGAGAACCTCTACATTCAGTTGCACTGGTTGTTGCAGTAGAGTCAGTTTCCAGAGGAACCTGCCCCAGCAGAACCCCAAGAAGCAGAACCCCAAGAAGCAGCACCCCAAGAAGCGGAATCCCAAGAAATTGAATCTCAGGAAGAAGAATGCCCTGGCAAACAGAACCGCATCGCCATGTCGCTAGTATGCTTGCCAGATCCCTAGAGAGGTGGAGGCAGATTTTACAGTTTGCCGGCACGCAGGACAGACAGGGTAACTGACACCTCACCTACCACTACACCACGTATGTCAGTACGCATAACAAGGGGGCAATTACCTGTTAGGTACAGAGAGTAGGGCCTAACACATGTAAATAATTATCTAGAACCACTGTATATGAATGTATATATTGTTGTTATAAACATGCCTTTATATACCGTTATTTATTAACCTATTTTTCCTTATAATATTGAAACAAGTGGAATGGACATTATTTTTGCTTGTTTTCTCTACCCCCCTTTGAGCATCCTTTTTCCAAAAGAGACTGGGACTTTTATGGTTGCTCAATTCCTCATTGTGCTAATGTACATAGTTGTTTATTTACCGTTATGCAACAGTTCAAGAGTGCCTTACCTCCTGTAAGGAAGAGTTATTTATGCAATGTTGATTGTTATCTGTTTTTGTATTTCAGCCCCGGAGTGCTGAGTTTCTACTGGGGGGGAATGTGGAGCCCAGCTGTGACTGAATCCATATCTCCCAGAAGGGTGCACTGAAAGAATATACCACTAGAGGTCATTATTCACATGCACAATGTTCATTTATTCCCAAAGACCACCAGAGGGAGCTATTTTAGACATATAAAAAGAAGAAGTTTCAGTTTAGTTTCAGTTTAGTTCACCAGCCACCTCAGAGAAGTCAGTCTGCAGAAGGTGACGTGCAGAGCTGAGATTAAGAGGCTGCAGAGCTATTCATTCCAAGCAAGTGGAGTCTAGATAAGAGTGAAAGAGAAAACACTCCAGCCTAGTCAGAGCTGAATCAAGGAGTGCAACTCATAGAAAGCGTGTGTGATAGTGTGAGGACCAGGTAGGGCCGAAGGCGAGTGGAAAGATAGGAGACAGTGGAGCCTAATAGCTCATCTCAGCAAGTATTACCGGACACCGGGTCCGAGCCTATAGGGATCTCCACGACCTATTAGGAGAACACCGGAGTTCCTGGAGACTACAATCCCAGGAGTACCACAGAGCTGACACGTACCAGGATCAGAAGGACGGAGTTTAGCCGTGCACGGCAAATAGAGACTGTGTACTTCAAGAAGAGGTCCAATCACAAGGTCAGCCAGGTGCAGACGGAGACCAAGTTAGAAACCTAGCTACAAGCAGGTCAGGACTTTATCACAAAAAGGCAGAGAACAGGAGGCCACACACCTACCAAGTGGAGGAATCTGGATGTGCATCCTTCACCCTACAGCGCTCCGGAAGTGCCTGCAACATCTTCAGTAAAGGTACTAAAGTGACTTATGTGTGTGTCTCCCTTATTACCCCTGACTGCCGGTCCCGTCTGCCCTGCACCCCTACACATCCATCTGCCCTGGAGGAGAACTCAGCCTTACTTGTGGAAGGCTTAACATCTAGCTGCACAATATTAACCCTCCAGTGGATCGCATAGCAGCGCTGGTCATCCTGACCAGATACCACAAGTGGCGTCACGAATCCCCATATCATTATTCAAGTCACCTGTAAATATCCCACTTTCAGGAGCGCCCAGGGCCGGACCAGCGGCTACCCGGACATTCCCCATGACATCAACGGCCGGGCCGATACCCCCAAAACCCGGCTGGCGACTCAGAGGAGCTATACAAGGGGGAAGTCTGGACTCTGTAAAAGACGCTTGCCGCCTGTTAGTCTGCAAACTCGGAAAAGCGGGGGACTCTGACCTCCAGGACTAGACTCGATCCCTACGATGGGCGGGCGGGCCTAGTCCTTGCGAATAGAAACCCCCCCCGGCATCCTAGTCTAACTCAAGCGAAACCGAAGGGGGGAAGGGGATCCCTGAAAATCTAGGGACTGGGAACAAAACACTGGTAATCTAGCAGGGAATAAGGAACTGCAGAAACAAAAGAAAATCAAAAAACTAAGCAACAAACTAGAGATCCCAGAACTCCCAAATATAGCACAAAGCTAACAAGGCTCCAGCCAGAACTCAAGCGGATTAACACTGATGTCCAGCAAGGCTGGGAGGCAATGCAATAAAAAGGTGTACAATCCCGACCAACACAAGCCCAACACCAGGGGGAAAAAGCCGCAGCCAATACCACAAAAATGGTGGGGTCAAACTGAATAGATTCTAACTACCTCCACTTTTAAGGTTCCTCCGGGATCCTCTTGGCCGAGCTTTATTCGGAAATCCCGTGAAAAGCCTTAACACCTTGGGCCGAGACACCCAGCTTTCCACCCAGGAATAACCTCGGGAACCGAACCCTTCCAGACACGAGATACGGCAACCTTCCCTGTGCCACCTGGAATCCAATAGCAGAAATTCAAACTCACCATCCTCATAAATTGAAGGAACAGTCACATCGCCTCCTTTCTGGCGTGCAACTTTTCTTTTAGTAAAGATACATGAAAAACGAATTAATCGCAGGACAGGGTATGCTAATCTCACACGCAGATTACAACCTGAACCACTTTGAGGTCCTACAAATTTAGCCCCAGTTTTTTAAAGGATCTTCAAACGTAGTTCCTAGAGGACAACCAGACCATGTCCCCCCAAATGCGAACAACGCCTCCCTTTCTTTTCCTGTCAAAAATTTCTTAGACCTCCTATTCGCCTTTTCAAATTATGGCGACATTGGTCCAAACCCTTTCCAAACTTCCGAAAACTCTCCTCCTCTGGCCACCCCCCCCAATCTTTGAAAATGGCCAAAAGATGATGTCTCCCTGTACACAAAAAAAAAAGAACCCCACCGAGGCAGACTATGATTTTTAAAAAAACCGGCAAGTGGTAGATATTTCCACCACAAAATTGGGCAGCACATGGCCAGGGATACAACAGCACCTTGCAGCGCTGGAGCCGGTTCAAATTTCACCAAAACAACATCTGCAAGGGTTTGAGTTTTTTCCCTGTGCTTGCGTGGTTTCCTTCGGAACCCGGTTTTCCCTCCCACATTCCAAAAACATAGATAGGGAATCAATTGTGAGCCCCATCGGGACGTGACGACAATTGTGCAACTGTGAAGCCTCGAATAGTAAGCGCAAAATAAAATTATTATTTGTCTGCTACAAAACATTCAAAAACTCTCAACGTCCAGGTTCTTCCTTTGGCTGTCCATT
>JARQOD010000003.1:206257636-206276636 GCA_033576555.1 Oophaga sylvatica | reverse complement strand
TAGGAGGAATTGAACTTTATTCCTCACGGCAGCCTTCAGCTTTAAGTCATAGATGTGTGGCCAGGGCTGTAACTGCGATCTCAGTACTAGCTGACAGACAGCTCTGCAGTGCATCAGTGTGATAGTGAGGGGCGCTGTTACGGTCACCTGACCGATCACTATGCCCTGAGCGGTGACTGAATCTGCGCAAGCTGCACCTTTGTGACTTAAGGCTGCCAAGAGGAATCCAGCTCATTTCTTCCTAGCAGCCAAGCTTTCAGTGCAGTGGCTGCACCCCATATCTACAGGATAAGGCTGGAGTCACACTAGCAACATTAAAATCGGTCTGATTTTGTTCCTGCAAAGTCGGACAAGTGTCATGCGTCTTTTATGTGAGTACAATCCGATTTTTCACACCTAGCATCCGATTTACATCCGATTGCAATGCGATTTTAACATGAGCTTTCACATAGAGCAATTCTCTGTCATTTACACATAGTTTTTGAAAGAAATATTCTTGAAATCACATATATATATATATATACAGCATATATATATATATATATATATATATATATATACACAGTATATATAGCTGAAAAGCTGGCAATTCAGCAGCCGCATACAGTAAAATCACAGCGGAACCCGACAGGATCGAAAAAAAAAATTACATAGAGTATAACACATAAACTAGATAGATATAAAGATGTCAGTCACATATGTAGTTATTGCAGTGCATGTGCCGCTTACTGTACATGTATTTAATTATTGAAAGATTATTTTTCTGAAAAAAATGTAAAAATATTTTTTTAAAAATCAAAAAATAATATAAAAAATAAAAATATACTGTACTTATAAATTTCTATTTTTATGTAAAAAAAATAAACAAAAAGTACACGTGTTTGATATCACTGCGTTTGTGACGACTCACCCCATAAAACTGTCCCATTAGTTAACCCCCTTGGAATAAAACGCGATAAAAAAGACGAATGTAAATACAAATAGTATCGCTAAAAACTTTATCTTATCCTGCAAAAAAACAAGTCACAATACAGCTCCATGAGTGGAAAAATTTAAAAGTTATAGCTCTCAGAATGAAGCAATGCAAAAATAATTATTTTTTCTATAAAATAGTCTTACTGTGTAAAAGCACCAAAACATTAAAAAAACTATATAAATGTGGTATCGCTGTAATCGTACTGACCAGAAGAATAAAGCTGCCTTGTCAATTTTACATTGAAATATAAAAAAATATAGCTTTCAAAATCTGGCGATGCACAATAAGAAGCGTTTTTTAGTGTGTGACAGCTGTCAAACATAAAAAACGGATATCAATCTGGCACCAATGTAATCGCACCAACCCGAAGAATAAAGTCGTCTAATCACTTATAATGCACGAGGGACGGCATAAAAAAGAAATAAAACCAATTCTTCACCTGCTGTTTATTTTTTCATTCTGCCTCCCAAAGATCGCAGTAAGGCTCGGCTCACATCTATACTGCGCTCTGCGCTGAGCGCTTACATCGGGATTTCCGTGTAATTCTCTGAAATTTGTGATTCAGATGGAACTGCCAGCGGAAGATTCCCTATAATGAGGCAGATGAAGACACTGTTTACGCCATCTGGCCTGTGATTCGGCGCTGTCCATCTTTTTAGGTGTGCATGAAAGCGCGGACTGCCACAGTTTTGTGCACATCTGAAAAAAAGGACAATGCTGAACAGAGGCCAGACAGACTCCAAAGTAACTCTGCCGCCTCATTATAGTGAGTGGATCATTAGGGGGTTTCATCTAAATCACGTCACTGTGTGTGCGATTTAGAGCGATACCCCAAAGTAAGTGCTCAGCATAGAGCGCAGGACAAATGTGATCCCAAAAGTTTTGTAAGCTGTTCCCAAAGGAAGCTTCAACTCAATACACAAAAATAGAAAGTCTCCACTCAGGTACACCACCTCTCACTGGAAATATTGGGGGCTTCCAAGTTACTGGTAGCACAAAGGCTCTGGATAAGCGCTATGGTTCCTAGCACCTGGATCGACCGCCAGGGCAGTGGGGTACTCAGTACCAGGCCGGGGTCTTAAAGGGATGTGTCACGGCAGCAGCGACCCAGTCCGTGGCCCTGGGCGTCCAATAAAAGGGGAATATTTACAGGGGATGATAAAGTTTGTAGTAATGTGTTCGTGACGCCACCTGTGGTATCTGGTCAGAGGTGACCAGCGCTGCAGTGCAGATCCTTTGAGACTGATGGTGTAATGCAGCAGAGTTGGAAGAGCTTTCCACAGGTAGAGCTTGTGGTCTCAGGGCAGGGAGATGTTGTAGACAGAGTAATGGTACTGGGAGATGTAGCAGAGTGAGTGTGTTTTGCAGGAAGAACTTGAGGAGACAGTCAGTTGCAGTTTCCAAAGCTTTACTCACAGTTCTGGTGCATACAGTACCGATGCCTGCTTGGTATGGTGTCCTCCAGGTGAGGGGCTCAGCAAACTCCCAGGTAGATTGGGATACACCTTTCCAGGACTCCTTTCTATGAGTTCCTTTCACAGCCGTCTCACTGTGCTGATTCCCACTCCTTCTACCTTTCCAGCACCTTCACAAACAGTGTCCCAGATCGGCTGCTGCGAATCCTGTCTGATAACGTTCTCTCTCTGCGTTTCCTTGATTCTATATAGCTGCCTCTCCGGAGAAGATGAATGTGGTTGTTGACTGTGATCCCTAAAGTTATCACAGCAGTCGGCTTGCTAGCTGAGTCATAAAGTTCTCCAATAGGCTAGGGGCCAAGTCCCCTTCTGCGACCTGGTCCCTCCGCAATCGGATCGGGCCCCACGGATGGATCACTCACTATCCATGCCCCTAGGACCGCTTCTCTCCTTCCAGAAGCTTCCTTCTCTGCTTCCCTCACTTTCACTTTCCACGTCTGGGGCCGAGCTCTTCCCAGCTCAAGGTTCCATCTCAGACTGTCTGACTAGACTCTCTTTCCTGACTTCTAAAGCTTGACCTCCCATCTTCCTTACAAGCTCCACCCACCCATACACTCTTTACTACCCAGCCTGGGATGAGACCATCCTCCCGTAGGGTACGTCCAGGGTGCCCGGCTGCTATAGTCTGTGTTGGGTGCAGGTGTTAGAGTCCTGGGTGGTGCTCCCTCCTTACCTGAGAGTGAAGTATCACACCTCTGGATGAGGTGCAATACCTCTGTGGCAACTGAACCCTCAGGGGCACCACACACCTCAAAAGAAATCCAGCGAATTCTGCGTTCCCAAATCCAAATGCCCCTCCCCCTTCTGAGCCCAAGTGTGCCTAGATCACATCTAACATCCACATGTTTAGCATTTCTGTAGTGACGACAGCCCACCTAATTTACAAATGTGTGTCTCCAGAAGCATGAGCTGGGCACCACAACATACTGGTCACTATAACGTACTGGTCACTACAGTATACTGGTCACTACGATTTACTGGGCACTACAATAGCACTTTGCAATTTACTCAGTAACATCCACTGCTGCTTGTTTATGGAAAACACCCATGGAGTCAAAATCGTCACTACACCTGACATATTGAGAATTTCACAAGAAAAACAATGGTGTGCTTGGTTTTAAGGTTTTAAGGTAACTTTATTCTTTCATGAGTTATTTACAAGTTTATGACCACTTATAAAATGTGTTCAAAGTGCTGTCCATTGTGTTGGATTGTCAATGCAACCCTCTTCTCCCGCTCTTGACACACTGATAGCAACACTGCAGAAGAAATGCTAGCACAGGCTTCCAGCATCCGTTGTTTCAGATGCTGCACATCTCGTATCTTCACAGCATAGACAATTACCTGCACCACCTCTGCAAACAGCTGAATTTCAGCAACAGTACATTCAAAGTTGAAATATGGCATGCTGTATCGTGTTAGTCACAGAAAAAAGTTGCTTTTTTTTGGACCAAGGATCAGGCCTCTATAACACACTAGATGCTACAAAAATATTTTTCAAGTCAGGTCCCTTATATATGATGTTAATAACAGAAGAATTTGTTTGTGGCCTATGTATCAGGCCTCTATAACACACTAGATGCTACAAACTTGCGACCTCAGCTGTTTTTAGGCTGGGGGGGCATATTCATGGCCCCTTACCAGTCTGAGAATAGCAGCCAGCATCTGTAAAGTTTTGTCAGGTTGGTTCAAAAAATAAGGGGGATCCCACGTCGGTTTGTTTTTCATTCATTCTCACTCTTCGCGCTTTTGCTGGAAGAGCAGGAGAGAATAATGTCAGGCAGCTTCAGCACCACAGGCAGGGGAACAGCGCTTACTGTAGTGTTTCTTCCCCGGCAGCCCTCTGTGTGGTCCTGATGTAGCACACGTGCGGCACACGGTTGCCACACGGATGTACCACGTATACACACGGACACGGATATCTCCGGTACCAGTTATTCTGGTACCGGAAATATCTGGACGTGTGAGACTAGCCTGATACTGATTTTTACCGATTTTATGCAATTTTGCTTGGGTTTCCAATCACGGATCCGAATGTGCCATAATCATGCCGAGTTTATGTTTGGCGAACATTTGCCAAAAAAATTCGCTCATCTCTATTTATTTCTGTTAATATTGATGATTATGTCTTACAGCCAATGAAAACCCAAAAGTCATTATTTCAATAAATTAGAATTAATTATAATTGATGCAAAAGGAGCCTCGACCAAGTATTAAGTGCATTTACTGAATATACTTTTCAGTAGGTCAACATTTAGGATTTTAAAATCATTTTTTCAAGCTGGTGTTATAAAGTATTCTAATTTACTGAGATAATGACTTTTGGTTTTTCAATCATCAACATTTACAGAAATAAATACTTGAAATAGATCACTATTTATAATGACTATCTAATATATGAGTTTCACTTATTGTATTGAAGATAGAACTGAAATAAAATAACCTTTTGATGATATTCTAATTTTGTGAGACGCACCTGTATGCTATCTATGTGCTGCCTTTGATTTTCACAGACCCATAGACTTGTATTTTTAATAATTTGATTTGTGACATAGGGTAGAAAGCTGGAAGGACAATATGTGCAATAAAGTCTTATCCAGGTAAAATGGGGAGATTGTGGGAAATGGTGCTCATTCATTAAAAAGGCTCAAGGCTGCTGCAGACTCACGGCTTAGGCCTCTTTCACACATCCGTCTTTTTGTATCAGGCATGATCCGTCCTATGCCTGAAGGGACGAATCCGGCACTGAAACAAAAAAACTGATGCAACGGATCCGGTTTTTTGCTGGATCCGACCTGAACTTTTGAACCCAGAAAAAGAGGGTTTCTGATGCCCGGAGACACTGGAAAATGTAGTAGCAGTAGTAGTAGTAGTAGTAGTAGTAGTAGTAGTAGTAGTAGACCTCGATTTCCAGAATCCGGATCAGACTTTTGCCGGATTCAACAAAAGTCTGATCCGGTTCCATTGAATTCTATTGTTTCCGGCCGCCTGATGCGCCGCTTCAGGCACATCAAGCAGCTCCGGCAAAAAAAAAAAAACGTTACATGCTCCGTTTTGTCCGACCGCCGGAATGTACATTTCCGCCGGATCCGGACAAAAACGGATACAACGCACTGACATCAGGCGCCATCCAGCGCTAATGAAAGTCAATGCAAAAAAAACCGCATCCGGCATTACATTTCGCCGGATGCGGTTGGACAAAAAAATGCCGGAGGGCGCCGTCAGGCGCACAACGGATGTGTGAAAGAGGCCTTAGAGAACATCAAAGAATGGAGTAAAATGGGTTAAATCTGAAAGATAATGGGAAAAATTCTTCTATCATTTACTAGCAGTGCCGATTTAACCCATTTCACTCCATTCTTTGTTGATTTGTGAAATGTCTCCATGATTTTATGCAGATACACAGTCCACCAAAAAACAGGAACATGTGAATAGCTCCATACTGTATATAATATAATGGATTCGTGTTCCATTTGTGAAAACCACAGATAGAATACTTACGCGAAAAATGGACGTTGGAATTGGGCTTAACAGATACAGTGCCTTGCAAAAGTATTCGACTTCCTGGAACTTTTCAAACTTTTCCCACATATCATGCTTCAAACATAAAGATAACAAATGTAAATTTTTGGAGAAGAATCAACAAGTGTGACACAATTGTGAAGTTGAACGAAATTTATTGGTTATTTTAAATTTTTGTGGAAATACAAAAACTGAAAAGTGGGGCGTGCAATATTATTTGGCCCTTTTAACTTAACCCCTTAACGACAGCCGATACGCCTTTTAACGGCGGTCATTAAGGGTACTTAAACCACAGCGCCGTTAATTAACGGCGCTGTGGAAAAAGTGAATAGCGCCCCCCAGAGGTGCATTGTCTCCGGGGTCTCGGCTACCGGGGGTAGCCGAGACCCCAGAGAACATGAATCGGGTCGGTTTTTACCGACACCGATGTTGCGATCGCCGTTATTAACCCTATAACGGCGATCGCAACGAAAAAAAAAAGTTGTGCCATTTAATTTCTCTGTCCTCTGATGTCATGATGTTAGGGTTAGTCTGGGTTCATACTGCGTTATGGCAATCCGTTAGACGGACTGCGTTACACCGCGGTATAACGCGGTGTAACGCAGTCCGTTAACGCTGCCATTCACCCCCATTTGAGGGCGCATAGCAACGCATGCCGTAAAGCGGCATGCGTTTGCGACATGCCATCATTCAGTGACGGAGCCTCGGACGCGGGCTGCAGCGTCTGGGCTCTGTCACCACTAGCGCAGATGAATCATCTGCTGATTCCTCTGCGCTAGCGTGTATAGCATAACGCGATCGCGTTATGCTATACCGTTACCAGCCCGTCAATGCTATGTGTTGAACGGGCTGGTAAAACGCAAAATGAACCCAGCCTTAGGGTTAGGGTTATAATTAGGGTTAGAATTAGGGTTAGGGTTACAATTAGGGTTAGGGTTAAAATTAGGGTTAGGGTTACAATTAGAGTTAGGGTTACAATTAAGGTTAGGGTTACAATTAGGGTTGGAATTAGGGTTGGGATTTAGGTTAGGATTAGGGTTGGGATTAGGGTTAGGGGTGTGTTGGGGTTAGGGTTGGAGCTAGAATTCAGGGATTTCCACTATTTAGGCACATCAGGGGGTCTCCAAACACGACGTGGCGTTCAAAAAGTCAAATGGCGCTTCCTTCCTTCCGAGCCCTGCCGTGCGCCGAAACAGTGGTTTACCCCAACATATGGGGTATCTGCGTACTCAGGACAAATTGCACACCAATTTTGGGGTTCTAATTTCTCCTGTTACTCTTGGGAAAATAAAAAATAGCTGGCTAAAAAAATCATTTTTGAGAAAAAAAATGATTTTTTATTTTCACAGCTCTGCATTTATAAATTTCTGTGAAACACTTGGGGTTAGGGTTGGAGCTAGAATTGAGGGATTTCCACTATTTAGGCACATCAGGGGGTCTCCAAACACGACGTGGCGTTCAAAAAGTCAAATGGCGCTCCCTCCCTTCCGAGCCCTGCCGTGCGCCGAAACAGTGGTTTACCCCAACATATGGGGTATCAGCGTACTCAGGACAAATTCCACACCAATTTTTTGGTTCTAATTTCTCCTGTTACCCTTGAGAAAATAAAAAATAGATGGCTAAAAAAATCATTTTTGAGAAAAAAAAGATTTTTCATTTTCACGGCTCTGAGTTTATAAATTTCTGTGAAGCACTTGGGGGTTCAAAGTGCTCACCACACATGTAGATAAGCTCCTTGGGGGGTCTAGTTTCCAAAATGGTGTCACTTGCAGGGGGTTTCTACTGTTTAGGCACATCAAGGGCTCTGCAAACACAACATGACGCCCGCAGAACAGTCCATCAAAGTCTGCATTACAAAATGGCGCTCCTTCCCTTCCAAGCACTCCCATGCGCCCAAACAGTGGTTTCACCCCACATATGGGGTATCAGCGTACTCAGGAAAAATTGGACAACAACTTTTTGGGTCCAATTTCTCCTGTTACCCTTGGGAAAATAAAAAAAATAGCGTGCTAAAGAATCATTTTTGAGGAAAAAAATGATTTTTTATTTTCTCGGCTCTACGTTTATAAATTTCTGTGAAGCACTTGGGGGTTCAAAGTGCTCACCACACATCTAGATAAGTTCCTTAAGGGGTCTAGTTTCCAAAATGGTGTCATTTGTGGGGGGTTTCCACTGTTTAGGCGTATCAGGGGCTCTCCAAACGCGACATGGCGTCCAATTTCAATTCCAGCCAATTTTGGTTTGAAAAAGTCAAACGGCACTCCTTCCCTTCTAAGCCCTGCCGTGCGCCCAAACAGTGGTCCCACCCCACATATGGGGTATCAGCGTACTCAGGACAAATTGGACAACAACTTTTGTGGTCTAATTTCTCCTGTTACCCTTGGGAAAATAAAAAATTGGGGACTAAACGATCAGGTTTGTGGAAAAAATATGACTTTTTATTTTCATGCCCGGGAGTTATAAACTTCTGTGAAGCACTTGGGGGTTCAAAGTGCTCACCACACATCTATATAAGTTCCTTAGGGGGTATAGTTTCCAAAATGGTGTCACTTGTGGGGGGTTTCCACTGTTTAGACACATTAGGGCCTCTACAAACTCGACATGGCGTCCAGCCAATTCTGAGTTGAAAAAGTCAAACGGCGCTCCTTCCCTTCCAAGCTCTGCCATGTACCCAAACAGTGGTTTACCCCCACATATGGGGTATCAGCATGCTCAGGACAAATTGCACAAAAGCTTTTGGGGTCTTGTTACCCTTGGGAAAATAAAAATTGGGGTGAACAGATCATTTTTGTGGAAAAAATATGATTTTTTATTTTCACTGTTCTATGTTATAAACTTCTGTGAAGCACTTGGAGGTTCAAAGTGCTCACCACACATCTAGATAAGTTCCTTAGGGGGTCTAGTTTCCAAAATGGGGTCACTTGTGATGGGTTTCCACTGTTTAGACACATCAGGGCCTCTACAAACGCGACATGGCGTCCAGCCAATTCTGCGTTGAAAAAGTCAAATGTCGCTCCTTCCCTTGCGACCTCTGCCGTACGCCCAAAAAGTGGTTTACCCCCACATATGGGGTATCGGCTTATTCAGCAGAAATTGCACAACAAATTTTGTGGTCATTTTTTCTTTTAACAGTTGTGAAAATAAAAAAAATTGGTTCCGAAGTAAAGTTTTTGCAAAAAAAGTTAAATGTTAATTTTTTCCTTCCACATTGCTTCAGTTCCTGTGAAGCACGTAAAGGGTTAATAAACTTCTTGAATGTGATTTTGAGCACCTTGAGGGGTGCAGTTTTTAGAATGGTGTCACTTTTGGGTATTTTCTATCGTATAGACCCCTCAAAGTGACTTCAAATGTGATGTGGTTCCTAAAAAAAAAAATGGTGTTGTAAAAATGAGAAATCGCTGGTCAACTTTTAACCCTTATAACTTCGTAACAAAAAAAAATTTTGTTCCCAAAATTGTGCTGATGTAAAGTAGACATGTGAGAAATGTTATTTGTTAAGAAATTTGTGTGACATATCTCTCTGATTTAAGGGCATAAAAATTTTAAGTTTGAAAATTGTTAAATTTTCAAAACTTTCGCCATATTTCCGTTTTTTTCATAAATAAACACAAGTCATATCAAAGAAATTTTACCACTAACGTGAAGTACAATATGTCATGAAAAAACATTCTCAGAATCAGCTGGATTCGTTAAAGCGTTCCAGAGTTATAAGCTCATAAATTGACAGTGGTCAGAATTGTAAAAATTGGCCATGTCATTAAGCTGCAAAATGGCTCTGTCACTAAGGGGTTAATACTTTGCTGTGCCAACTTAATCACCGGGGGGGATGAAGCCGACAAATTGTAGATCACCGACACCACAGTTTGTGGCTCGCTTCTGGCGTGCTTTTTGTGACAGATTAAAGGTTCATTTGTCATTTTCATCAGGTTATCATCCGGAGTTCAATGGACAGACCGAAAGGAAGAACCTGGACGTTGAGCAGTTTTTGAGATGTTTTGTAGCAGACAATAATAATAATCTTTATTTTTAGCGCTTACATATTCCGCAGCGCTTCACAGTTTGCACACATTGTCGTCACTGTCCCCGATGGGGCTCACAATCTAGATTCCCTATCAGTATGTTTTTGGAATGTGGGAGGAAAACCGGAGTTCCCGAAGGAAACCCACGCAAGCACAGGGAGAACATACAAACTCCTTGCAGATGTTGTCTTTGGTGAAATTTGAACCCAGGACTCCAGCGCTGCAAGGCTGCAGTGCTATCCACTGAGCCACTGTGCTGCCCCAGATGTGGTCGGAATATCTACCACTAGCCGAGTTTGCTCTTAAAAATCATACGTCTGCCTCGGCTGGGTGTTCTTCTTTTTTTTGCTGTACAGGGAGACATCCATCTTTTGGTCCATTTTCAAAGATTGGGGCGGCTGTGCATGAGGAGGAGAGTTTTTCTGGAAGTTTGGAAAGGGTTTGGACCAATGTACGCCATAATTTGAAAGAGGCGAATAGGAGGTCTAAGAAATATTTTGACAGGAAAAGAAGGGAGGCGTTGTTCGCAGTTGGGGACATGGTCTGGTTGTCCTCTAGGAATCTACGTTTGAAGATCCCTTCTAAAAAACTGGGGCCTAAATTTGTAGGACCCATCAAAGTGGTTCAGGTTGTCAACTCTGCAGCTGTGAGATTAGACATACCCTCGTCCTGCAGAATTAATTCAGTTTTTCATGTATCTTTACTGAAGAAAGTTGACACGCCAGATAAGGAGGCGATGCTGACTGTTCCTTCAATTTATGAGGATGGTGAGTTTGAGATTTCTCGCATATTGGATTCCAGGTGGCACAGAGGAAGGTTGCAGTATCTCGTGTCCTGGAAGGGTTACGGTCCCGAGGATAATTCCTGGGTGAAAGCTGAGGATGTCTCGGCCTCAAGGCTGATTAAGGCTTTTCACAGGAGATTTCCGAATAAAGCTCGGCCAAGAGGATCCGGAGGAACCTCGTAAAAGTGGAGGTACTGTTAGAATCTATTCAGTTTGACCATCCACCATCTTGTTGTGGTATCTGGCTGCTGGTCTTTTTCCCCTGGTGTTGGGCTTGTCGTTGGTCAGGTGATTGTATCACCCTTTATTACCTTGCATCTGCCTCCCAGTCCTTGCTGGACATCAGTGTTAATCCGCTTGAGTTCTGGCTAGGAGCCTTGTTAGCTTTGTGCTATACTTTGTGCAGTTCTGGGATCTCTAGTTCTGCTTGCTTAGTCTTTTTGTATTTTCCTTTTGTTTCTGCAGCTTCCTCTATTTCCCTGCTAGATTACCAGTGTTTTGTTCCCAGTCCCTAGATCTTTCAGGGATCCCCTTCCCCCACCTTCAGGTCTTCGCTTGAGTCTAGACTAGGATCGCCGGTGGGTCTATTCGCAAGGACTAGGTCGCCCGCTCCATCGTAGGGATCGAGTCTAGTCCTAGTGCAGGCTCAGAGTCCCCCGCTCTATTCCTGAGTTGCAGACCCATAACAGGCAGCAAGCAGTCTTTTACAGAGTCCAGACTTCTCCCTTCGTATCAGCTGCCTCTGAGTCGCACAGCCAGGGTTTTGGGGTACTCGGCACCGAGCCCGTTGATGTCTATGGGGAATGTCACGGGTAGCACAGCTCGGTCCGTGCCCTGGGCGCTCACTGAAATGTGGGATATTTACAGGTGACTTGAATAATGATATGGGGATTCGTGACGCCACTTGTGGTATCTGGTCAGGATGACCAGCGCTGCTATGCAGATCCACTGGAGGGTTAATATTGTGCAGCTAGATGTTAAGCCTTCCACAAGTAAGGCTGAGTTCTCCTCCAGGGCAGATGGATGTGTAGGGGTGCAGGGCAGACGGGACCCGGCAGTCAGGGGTAATAAGGGAGACACACACATAAGTCACTTTAGTACCTTTACTGAAGATGTTGCAGGCACTTCCCGGAGCGCTGTAGGGTGAAGGATGCACATCCAGATTCCTCCACTTGGTAGGTGTGTGGCCTCCTGTTCTCTGCCTTTTTGTGATAAAGTCCTGACCTGCTTGTAGCTAGGTCTAACTTGGTCTCCGTCTGCACCTGGCTGACCTTGTGATTGGACCTCTTCTTGAAGTACACAGTCTCTATTTGCCGTGCACGGCTAAACTCCGTCCTTCTGATCCTGGTACGTGTCAGCTCTGTGGTACTCCTGGGACTTGTAGTCCTCCAGGAACTCCGGTGTTCTCCTAATAGGTCGTGGAGATCCCTATAGGCTCGGACCCCGGTGTCCGGTAATACTTGCTGAGATGAGCTATTAAGGCTCCACTGTCTCCTAATCTTTCTACTCGCCTTCGGCCTACCTGGATCCTCACACTATCACACACGCTTTCTACTGAGTTGCACTCCTTGATTCAGCTCTGACTAGGCTGGAGTGATTTCTCTTTCACTCTTACTAGACTCCACTTGCTTGGAACTGAATAGCTCTGCAGCCTCTCTAATCTCAGCTCTGCACGTCACCTTCTGCAGACTGACTTCTCTGAGGTGGCTGGTGAACTAAACTGAAACTAAACTGAAACTTCTTCTTTTTATATGTCTAAAATAGCTCCCTCTGGTGGTCTTTGGGAATAAATGAACATGTGTGCATGTGAATAATGACCTCTAGTGGTATATTCTTTCAGTGCACCCTTCTGGGAGATATGGATTCAGTCGCAGCTGGGCTCCACATTCCCCCCAGTAGAACTCAGCACTCCGGGGCTGAAATACAAAAACAGATAACAATCAACATTGCATAAATAACTCTTCCTTTACAGGAGGTAAGGCACTCTTGAACTGTTGCATAACGGTAAATAAACAACTATGTACATTAGCACAATGAGGAATTGAGCAACCATAAAAGTCCCAGTCTCTTTTGGAAAAAGGATGCTCAAAGGGGGTAGAGAAAACAAGCAAAAATAATGTCCATTCCACTTGTTTCAATATTATAAGGAAAAATAGGTTAATAAATAACGGTATATAAAGGCATGTTATAACAACAATATATACATTCATATACAGTGGTTCTAGATAATTATTTACATGTGTTAGGCCCTACTCTCTGTACCTAACAGGTAATTGCCCCCTTGTTATGCGTACTGACATACGTGGTGTAGTGGTAGGTGAGGTGTCAGTTACCCTGTCTGTCCTGCGTGCCGGCAAACTGTAAATCTGCCTCCACCTCTCTAGGGATCTGGCAAGCATACTAGCGACTGGGCGATGCGGTTCTGTTTCGCCAGGGCATTCTTCTTCCTGAGATTCAATTTCTTGGGATTCCGCTTCTTGGGGTGCTGCTTCTTGGGGTTCTGCTTCTTGGGGTTCTGCTGGGGCAGGTTCCTCTGGAACTGACTCTACTGCAACAACCAGTGCAACTGAATGTAGAGGTTCTCCTTGTGGTTGATAGAATTGAAGCACGGGAATGATTACAGCTTCTCCAATGCGAGGCCGATCCGCGGGGAAATCTCCTAAGTCTGTATGTATGACTGATTCATCACGCTCTTCCTGATTGATAACAGGTTCTTCTCTCTGAAGCTTTAATGGATCCGGACACAACTTTAGGTGATCTCGGGATACGGTTGCAGTCGTTCTTCCTCCATCCTTGCTAATTATGCACGTTTTCTTGTTGTCAAACCTTGAATTCTGTATGATGTAGGGCTCTCTTTCCCATTGATCGTCGAGTTTGTGTATCCTCTCTTTCTTTTCAACACGACTTGACCAGGTGTGAAAGGTTCAGCTCGCGCACTTTTGTTGTAGCGATCTTCTTGTTTATCCCTTACTCGATTGAGACTATCTTCAACACAGGCCTGTACTTTTCTGTACTGTTCCTGTCTGTTTGTGTCCCAGTCTTCAGTAGCCACATCTGCTTCCGGTTCTACAACACCAAGCTCCAGATCCATGGGCAGCTTTCCTGGTCTGGCCCGCATGAGATAAGCTGGGGTGCAATTGGTGGAACTCACCGGTATGTGATTGTACAGATCTACCAGGTCAGGTAGTAGGTCTGGCCACCGATTTCTCTCTTCAAGTGGTACAGTCTTCAGCAGGTCAATGACGATGTGATTCATCTTCTCACAGAGACCATTGGTTTGGGGGTGGTACGGTGTGGTTCTTATCTTCTTACACCCGTACAAGTGACAGAACTCTTTGAACAATTCTGCCTCGAAGGCTGGGCCTTGGTCAGTTAGCACCTGCTCAGGATATCCATGTGGTCTGCAGAAATACGCTTGGAACGTCTTTGCTGCTGTTTCTGCCATCGGATCTTTGACAGGAGCGACCACCAGGAACCTGGAGTAGTGATCCACCATAGTCAGGGCATAGGAGTATCCTGACCGGCTGGGTGACAACTTGACATGGCCCAGGGCCACGATCTCCAAGGGACGAGTCGTCTTGATGGGTTGCAGGGGTGCCTTCTGACTGCTGTAGTCCTTTCTTCTGAGGCCACAGGGTCCTCAGTTCTGGCACCATCTCTCAATGGAGCTGCGCATTCCCACCCAGTAGAAACGACACTTCAACAGGGTCTCCAGCTTCTTCCAGCCAAAGTGTCCCGCTTGATCGTGGTAGGCTTCTAACACCATCTGGACATCTGCTCTGGGGACTACTATCTGCCATACCATCTCATGGGTCCTTGGGTTGGCGTACCTCCGGCACAGCTTCTCACGGTAGATGAACAACCGGCTTCTCTCATTCCACAGCTGCTTTGCTTGTAGAGGCGCATCCTTCTCCAAGGAGGAACCTTCTTGAGTTATCAGCTCCTTGATTCGGCTGACAACTGGATCGCTGTCCTGAGTCTCCTTCCAGCTGTGGTGAGGTAAAGGATTTAACGTCTTACCACGTGACCTCCTGCAGGCTTGTTGCACGTGGATCATCCCATTCCTGTGAAAGGCAGGTAGTTCAATCTCTTCCAGATCATCCACTTCTTCTTCTGTGTCCGATTCATGAGGCATCCTGGAAAGGGCATCAGCGTTGGCATTCTTGCGGCCCGCTTGGTACTTGATTGTGAATTGGTAGTTTGACAGCCGAGCCATCCATCGTTGTTCCATGGCTCCCAGCTTAGCTGTTTCAAGATGCGTTAAGGGGTTGTTATCGGTGTAGGCAGTGAACTTGCTGGAGGCTAGGTAGTGCTTAAACCTCTCCGTGATGGCCCAGACCAGTGCTAGGAACTCCAACTTGAAGCTGCTGTAGTTCTCTGGGTTCCTCTCTGTCGGGCGGAGCTTTCTGCTAGCATAGGCGATGACTTTCTCCAGGCCATTTTGCTTCTGACTGAGGACTGCTCCCAATCCTTCATTGCTGGCATCAGTATACAGCAGGAACGGCTGGCTGTAGTCAGGGTAGGCTAGGATCTCATCACCTGTCAGGATCTCCTTCATTTCCTTGAATGCCTCAGCCTGTTCTTTACCCCAGTGGAATGGAGAATTTCTGCTCTTGAGGGACTGTCCCACCAAGAGGTCTTGCAGAGGCGCTGCTTTCTTGGTGTAATCCTTCACAAACCTCCGATAGTATCCTGTCAGTCCCAGGAATAGTGTTGAGCATTCCGATACCGCAAGTATCGGGTATCGGCCGATATTCGCGTTATCGGAATTCCGATACTTAATTCCGATACTTTTTCCATATCGTATACCGGAATCGGAAGTTCCCATAATTCTTTGAGAGGCAATGTGATTTTAGTCAGCCAATGAGGAATCCTACGAAGTGTGGGCACATCCTGTAATGCTGCGGTCATCTTAACTAATGGCATGGCTGTGATTGGCTGCTGAAATGATGTCAGAATGCACTATAAAAGGCGCCGCCGCCATTTTAGCGTCACTGTGCTGTGAACTCAGTAAGGGACAGAACGCTACTCTGCTAACTCTGAGGGACAGTTACATATTGCGATTTTGTGTACTACTGTGCTTGAGGCAGGCTAGTTTACCAACCGCTGTGTAAAGCTTCATTTTGCCAGTGTTGTTTTAACAGCTCTGTGCAAGGTGTGTGTGTGACAGTGCAGGTGACGCTGCAGTTTGCTCTGCATCCACCGCTGTTTGTAGGCATCTGCACGTGTCACTGACTCTTTTTTTTTATTTTATTTAGTGGAATTGGTGCAGCTCCATTATATTAGAAAAAAATCAAATCTATTAGTGTGACGTGCTTCCATCCGTATACAATACATTGGTTGCAAACACTATAGAACTACACAAAGGAGCTTTTCACAGATAGTGAATAGTTGTGTTTCAGTGTTCACTGCAGTCTGTGAGGTTTTGATTTTTTGAGTGCAGATCACGCTCCAGTTAGTTCTTCAACCACTGCCGGTTGTAGTCTGCTGAGCGTGTGTCACTGCCTCATCCTTCACATTTTTCTCTAATTGGTGCTGCTCCATTTTAGTGGAAAAAAATCTAATCTATTAGTGTGACGCGCTTCCATCCGTATACAATACATTGGTTGCAAACACTATAGAACTACACAAAGGAGCTTTTCACAGATAGTGAATAGTTGTGTTTCAGTGTTCACTGCAGTCTGTGAGGTTTTGATTTTTTGAGTGCAGATCACGCTCCAGTTAGTTCTTCAACCACTGCCGGTTGTAGTCTGCTGAGCGTGTGTCACTGCCTCATCCTTCACATTTTTCTCTAATTGGTGCTGCTCCATTTTAGTGGAAAAAAATCTAATCTATTAGTGTGACGCGCTTCCATCCGTATACAATACATTGGTTGCAAACACTATAGAACTACACAAAGGAGCTTTTCACAGATAGTGAATAGTTGTGTTTCAGTGTTCACTGTATTCTGTGAGCTTTTCATTTTGTGAGTGCAGATTACGCTCCAGTTTGTACTTCAACCACTGCCGGTTGTAGTCTGCTGAGCGTGTGTCACTGCCTCATCCTTCACATTTTTCTCTAATTGGTGCTGCTCCATTTTAGTGGAAAAAAAACTAATCTATTAGTGTGACGCGCTTCCATCCGTATACAATACATTGGTTGCAAACACTATAGAACTACACAAAGGAGCTTTTCACAGATAGTGAATAGTTGTGTTTCAGTGTTCACTGTAGTCTGTGAGCTTTTCATTTTGTGAGTGCAGATTACGCTCCAGTTTGTACTTCAACCACTGCCGGTTGTAGTCTGCTGAGCGTGTGTCCCTGCCTCATCCTTCACATTTTTCTCTAATTGGTGCTGCTCCATTTTAGTGGAAAAAAAACTAATCTATTAGTGTGACGCGCTTCCATCCGTATACAATACATTGGTTGCAAACACTATAGAACTACACAAAGGAGCTTTTCACAGATAGTGAATAGTTGTGTTTCAGTGTTCACTGTAGTCTGTGAGCTTTTCATTTTGTGAGTGCAGATTACGCTCCAGTTTGTACTTCAACCACTGCCGGTTGTAGTCTGCTGAGCGTGTGTCACTGCCTCATCCTTCACATTTTTCTCTAATTGGTGCTGCTCCATTTTAGTGGAAAAAAAACTAATCTATTAGTGTGACGCGCTTCCATCCGTATACAATACATTGGTTGCAAACACTATAGAACTACACAAAGGAGCTTTTCACAGATAGTGAATAGTTGTGTTTCAGTGTTCACTGTAGTCTGTGAGCTTTTCATTTTGTGAGTGCAGATTACGCTCCAGTTTGTACTTCAACCACTGCCGGTTGTAGTCTGCTGAGCGTGTGTCACTGTCTCATCCTTCACATTTTTCTCTAATTGGTGCTGCTCCATTTTAGTGGAAAAAAAACTAATCTATTAGTGTGACGCGCTTCCATCCGTATACAATACATTGGTTGCAAACACTATAGAACTACACAAAGGAGCTTTTCACAGATAGTGAATAGTTGTGTTTCAGTGTTCACTGTAGTCTGTGAGCTTTTCATTTTGTGAGTGCAGATTACGCTCCAGTTTGTACTTCAACCACTGCCGGTTGTAGTCTGCTGAGCGTGTGTCACTGTCTCATCCTTCACATTTTTCTCTAATTGGTGCTGCTCCATTTTAGTGGAAAAAAATATAATCTATTAGTGTGACGCGCTTCCATCCGTATACAATACATTGGTTGCAAACACTATAGAACTACACAAAGGGGCCTTTCACAGATACTGAACAGTTGTCTGCAGGGTTCACTGTAGTCTGTGAGGAATAACCACACTTAGGCCTTAACTTTTCTGACTTTCTTTATCAATCTACCAAGATGAAGAAGTCAGTGAGTAAGGCACGTGGTCGTGGTCGAGGCCGTGGATTTGCAGCAGGGAGAGGACGTGGGGATTCTGTGGCTGCTGCCGCACCCAGTGACACAGCATCCACCAGTTTTCCCCGTGAGCGTTCCTTTATGCGCACTTTTGTAGGAGCTCAGCGTACCCCCCTGCTGCGTGAAGAACAAATTGAAGCCGTTGTTGGTTGGATGGCAGCCAATGCATCGACTTCAATACCTTCCACCTCCTCTCAGGACCACAGCACTGTTGAACAACCATCAGTCTCTTCACCGCCTGCCAAATTGCCCAGGCAGTCAGAGAGCTCTGTACAGGAGCCAGCTGAGTCTCTGCTTCTGTTCTCAGAATCTGTTGGCTTGGAAACAGGGGCCCAGCCAAGCAGCATTCTGGAATGTGAAGAAGAGGCAGTATGCAGTGATGCGCAACAGCTGTGTCTCTCTGAATCTGAAGAGGCGGGTGAGCCAGTGCCGATGGTCAGCACACCGCAGAACGCATCTGATGATGATGAGACTCAGTTGCCAGTTTCTGTTGAGCATGGTGCTGGCCAGACCACCCAACAACAGCAGGTGTTGGAAGAGGGTAGTGGTGGAGATGATGAGGTCCAAGACCCAACATGGCGTGAGGAACAGGAAGGTGGTGGGAGCAGCTCTGAGGAAGAGATTGCCCCAACGGTCCAAACAGTAGGGAGAGGTAGGCTGCAGACTCGCTTGCCTGTAGCCTCCAGTTTGGCACCCGTTCGGAGCAGTTCTCTTACAACAGCCAAACCGGGCGCTCCCAGGACTTGCTCTGCGTGGTCCTTTTTGATACAGTTGCAGATGATATTTGCTATGTCAAATGCAAGCTGTGTAATCAAAAAATTAAAAGAGGT
>JARQOD010000003.1:206233690-206257536 GCA_033576555.1 Oophaga sylvatica | reverse complement strand
CAGAAAGCTAACCCAGCCCTCACACTTTAACTACTGTACAGTAATTGGGCTTCAACGGGGTACCTGGGTTGCTTCCACACAGTGTTTTCGGCCTGGGAAAGGTGAGCTTGCTGGTTCAGTAACTGGAGTGAACATTACAAGGACAGAAAAAGAAATCCGGAATGAAATTCTTCTACGAGCATTTGCTGACAGTTTTTAAAATGTTTTACCTTAGCGGGGCAAGACTAGCGATGGAATATGGACGAGTGCTATGTGAAAAACATCCATAGCACTCGGACCAGTATTTATCTATGGGGCACCTCACATCAGCGTTTTTTTTTCTCGGCCTTTTTTCAATGTGTAAGTGAAATGCAGCATGCTGTGATTGTCCCCGGGACACTCGCCCCCAAAATTTCAGCTCATTCGCACCCATATAACCCTATGGGTGCAGAGTGAGACAACGCACATCAATCGGATATCATCCGGCCATGGAGGGATGGAGAAATTCATTTCTCGCCTCCTCCGCAGCTGTTGCTCGCACAGAGGCAGGACCCGAGGATCATTAGCTTCTCGCATCGGATGCCATACGCTAGTTGACCCCGGCCTTACAGAAAGAATCAGCTGTGATGCCATGCAATAATGTGTTTATACTCTTTTCTTCCTCCCTGCCCAGGAGCTGTGGTACGTTTAGATTTTTAACAGTACATAGCGGTGACACTGTATCGACCCGCCACCACAATTGTGGAATTAAACCAGGGCAATGGGGTACTCAGAGCCAGCCCATGGAAGTCTATGGGGTTTGTCAAAGGTAGCGGTGGCTCGGTCTGTGGCCCTGGCGGTCTGGCGTATGTTGGGGGAAAAATTTACAGGGGATAGATATATTTACAGTTCGTGACGCCACCTGTAGTCTCTGGTAATTTGTACCAGCGCTGCTGTAGATCTCTGAGGGGATGGTTGAGGCAGCTAGATGTCCGGGTCCCCTAAGGTGGGACCTTCCCTCAGGTCGATGGTTATGGTGGGGTTGTGCAGGCATGAATTAAATAACACGTCTCACACGTCAGCGTCTTTCCTTACCTTTTATTGGAAGATGGTTAAGGCAGGTCCCAGAGAGGCGATCCAATGGAGGAGGTGTTTTGGGTGCAGCTGGAAAGTTAGGGGCCTCCTTTACTTTCAAAAGTTAGTCCAACCAGCATAAAGCGTTAGTTCCCTTATAATCTCCAGTTTTTCAAGCTGTACTGCCCGGTCAGTTTTGTGGTCGGAGCCTCCTGTGAGAGAGCTGGTTCCTATTCTTGCTGACAGGCTCAAAGTTCTCACTCCCCTGACCCATTAGACGAACACTCCAAGGGCGTTTTGTTACCCTAAGGTCCGAAGCCTCTGGTTTTTCTACCACTAGCGTGAACTATAGTGATGCTTCGGTCCCCGTACCGGTGACAATGTCAGGACTTCTCCAATCCTATGCATCAGAATTCCTACCACGGCTTTTCGCCTTGTCCGCGCTTGTAGCAAAAGCATTCCTCACTTCAAAGGTTTAAAATCAGTCCCTTTCTTAACTTTTTCTTGAGTGTTGCCAGAATCTCAGTAATCCTTAGGCGGACCGTCTCGAACCTTCACTGTCCTTGGGGAACGGAGATGAATTTAAAATCTGCCTCCCTTCTCTTCTCAATAGAATGTCCGTTGTCTATAGTGGAGCACAGCTTGCCAGACTGAGGGATCTGGCCCACCTTTATGGCTCCATTCTTGAACTGCAACAGACTGCACTTCCTGACTCCTTGATTACTACGAATACTCCGAACACTCCCTGTGACTAACTTTTTCCTGTGGGCGTGTTAAAGGGTGTTGGATTGAATGTTTATTGAGCATTAAACCTAACTCTCCACACATCCTCCGGGTACGGTGTGCCTTCACACCAGGGCTACACATTCCCCCCCCTGGCAAAAGACAGACTCCCGGGCTGTGAAAAAAACAAAGAGAAATTTTTTTTGCATTAAACATTAACTTAAACTCTTCCATCCGGGAGGTAAGGATTTCTTGAACGTTGCAAACAACAAATTAAATAAAAAATACAAAATTTTAAATATACTTTTCATTATACTAGACGGGAAATTTTGGAAGGACCCGCACCAAACCTTCAACGTGGGTCCTGGGTGGGCTGCAGGACATATGAATGCAGACCCTCACTCAGTGCCAACACACGGGTTTTATTATTAGAGGTATTGTGGTTTCATGTAAAACCAATATTGTGCACCGAAGCGCAATATTTACAGGATAAGTTCTGGGCTGGCCGCCTCAGCCCTTTAGCCAAATAAACAAAGACACAGTTTATTCACATCACAATAAAGTGAAAAAAACTCTTTATTGCTTACCCACCGGATTCTATTCAAATATATAAACTTTATATCATATCAATGGTGCAATTTCTTCACTTTTTAAAAAACTTATGTACATTCTTAGTTGCGTAAACCCTGTCGGGGTCCTACCGTTTTCACATTTCTTTGTTAACTTCAAGAATTTTCCACCCGGGGGCTGGAACAATGCGATGATCCCTAGATCCCATTATAACAATCGTGACTGCTTCAGAGTCTGGGTCGCTAAGTTCTTGTCGAACCTCTAGGGGCGCAACGGGTACTTTCATTTATGAAAGCTGTTTGGTTTTATGTTTGGCCACTTGCTCTCGTTGATGCAAAATAGTGCCGGGCGCGTTTTGGTAAACGGATTAGAGTGGGGGTTTGGGGCGCGGTTGCGATGCAGAAGTAAAATTAGTGAAAGGATTTCAGGGTGTTGCCCCATTTTTGGGGGAAACCCGCAGGGGCGATGCTGGGGCACGGGGCCTGGTGCTGTTTTGAGCTGGGACGGGGGCTGCGGTAGTGGTGACGTTTACCTGCTCGGGGACGGGGGGCAGGACGATTGTGCTTAAGGGCATACCACCCTTCCATACCCCCCGTTCGTTATAGGTGACAATTCTCCATTAATTAGGCCCCCCGGGATGGCCTTGCGGTAGGGGGATTTTAGTCCCTCGACTAAAAAGACCCGGGTAAGGCCCGGTTCTTGAGAAGCCCCAGCCCTTTCGGGCTGGAACTCTGTCACACACCCCTGCCGCCGCGGTTCCCTCAGAGTACCTTTTTTCTTACGGCACTTTCCTTGTCCGCTCAGCTCTGCTTGCTGCCGCTGTCGGTTGCGCTGTGCCCTGTTCCCCTCCTGCCGGGTCGGTTCCCTCCGCCGCTGCCACCACGTTTCCCACGGGGGTGAGGCGACGTCATCCAGGCGCGCCTCTCGCCCATCCAACGTCGGTAATGGGACAGGACCCCCGGTGTCCCTATCGGGGTTCGATCCTTGCTGCGGCCTCCTGGCCGGGGGGCGTTCCGGAACTGGCGGTACCTCCTCAACCTCCTTGCCTCCACCGCTTCAAGGGTGGGATCAGGGTCGGTACTTTCGGGGGCCAGCCTCCGGTTGCTCCCTTAGCCTTGGGCGCAGAATTTTCGGTAACTCGAAACCGGGGGGGGGTCTGAGGGGAGAGAACACCGCGTCCCACAGCGCCGCGCATCAGGGTACGCCGGGTCTCTCGATTCTTAAATCCAGGTTGTGCAAATCTCTTTCTCATCTGGCATTCTCTTCTTGATTTCAAATGCTTGCGCAGGGCAGGACCACAGTGGCTCCGGTTCGTGGCAGCTTGGTGGGGAGGGGGCCGCTCCCCGCTTCCTGTGGCTGCAACGTCCTGCTTCCATGTGTTCCGAGCGTTCTCCCATTTTCAGAAACGTCCGTCCTTTCCTGGGGCGGGGTTTGCGCTCCTCCTCCTTCGCAGGGAAGGGAAGAGGAGGCGGACCTCCTTTGCTGTAGGGCAGGGCCATGTTGTAAAGCACTTTGAGAGGGCAGGCATTTCTTCGCGCCACAGGGGGGTCACCGCCCACGAATCCACGCCCACCTTTTCTCCGCGTGAGGGCGCGAATTTGGCAGCAAAATGGGGGGATTTTGCGCCAAAAATAGAACGTCCTTTTCCACAAAAACACCTCCACAGGACACAGGGTCGCAATTTGCGAGTTTGCATTGTTCGTGACGCCAAGTTTGTATGCCCCCCCACAGGGGGGGGGGTTACCAGGGCAATGGGGTACTCAAGCCGACCCATGGAAGTCTATGGGGTTTGTCACAGGTCGGTGGCTCGGTCTGTGGCCCGGCGGTTGGCGTTGTTGGGGGGAATTTTACGGGGATAGAAATTTTTCAGTTGTGACGCCACCTGTAGTCTCTGGTAATTTGTACCAGCGCTGCTGTAATCTTGAGGGGTGATGAGGCAGCGTGTCGGGTCCCCTCAGGGGGATCTTCCCTCAGGTGATGGTTATGGTGGGGTTGTGCAGGCATGCAATTAAATAACACGTCTCGCAGTCAGCGTCTTTCCATCCTTTTACTTGTAAGTGGTAAGGAGGTCCCAGAGAGGCTGATCCAATGGGGATGTGTTTTGAGGTAGCGCTGACAAGTTAGGGGCCCCTTTTTTCACAAAGATAGTCCAACCAGCATAAAGGTAGTTCCCTCTATAATCTCCAGCTATTTCAAAGCTGTCCCCCCCCCCCCCCCCGGTCGTTTTGTGGTCGGAGCCTTCCTGTGGGGGCTGAGTTCCTTTCTTGCTGATCAGGCTCCAAAGTTCTCACTCCCCCTGCCCCGTTAGTACCCCACCTCCAAGGGTGCTTTTGTTACCTAAGGTCCAGTAGCCTTGGTTTTTTTTACCCTTGCGTGAAAGCATGTGATGTTTCGGTCCCCAGTGAGGGGGAAACAATGTGCAGGACTTCTCCAATCCTATGAATCAGAATCCCCCCACTGTGCCTTTCGCCTTGCCGCGCTTGTTAAAGCATTCCTCACTTCAAAGGTTATAAAAGCAGTCCCTTTCTTAATTCTTTCTTGAGCTTGTTGCCCAGAATTCAGTAATCCCTCTAAGGAGCCGTCTCTGAACCTTACTGTCCTTGGGACAGGAGACTAAGTTACTGCAATCACCCCTCCTTCTCAAAGATGTCTCTCTGTCTATCGGGAGCACAGCTCTGACCAGACTGAGGTTATCTGGCCCACCTTTAATGGCCTCCAATTCTCTGAAATGCACACAGACTGACTTCCTGACTCCTTTGAGTCACTGACTGAACTATCCTGAACACTCCCTGTGACGGACTTTTTACCTGTGGGCGTGTCAGGTGTTGGAATGAATGTTCATTGAGCATTAAATGCTAACTCCCACACATCCTCCAGGGTATGGGTGTGCCTTCACACCAGGGCTACAAACACTTTTAGTTTATTTAGCACAGGAACTTATTTAAACACATACAATTGTGGAATTTATTTTTGCTTATTGATTAACCTCATCAGACCCTAAGCCTGTTTTCACCTTCAAACCAGGCAAAAATTTTACAATTGCCAGGGTCACTTTATTTGTAAATAAGGTTACTTTCACACTTGCTTTTATTGCGCAGGCATGTGCCTATGGGTCGCAGCGCAATGTTCCCCCTTTCTTTAACATGGGGGGGGAAGGGTCTAGCGCTTGACGCGTTCATCCGTTTGTCGTGCGCTGCGCATTTTCCAGGTGTGGCCCGACGCGGTAGAGTTACTGTTGCATTTTTTTTTCCGGGCCACCACTTTAAAAAGCAAAAAAATACATTGCGTTATGGGGGGGGCTGGCGGGCACGTGGTTGCCTGTCAGGCTTGTGCGCGCAAGCGATTTTTGGGTAAACAATGTCTAGACACTTGTCTAAAACCCCCCTACACTGCAACATTGTTTGTAGGGGTGGAGATAAAGGAAGGTTTCTTCAGTCCAGACAGACCCCATCAGACTGCCTGGAGACATGCATGCTGATACAACCTGAAGATACAGCCGAACATACACCTGGCCCTACTAGACTGCCGGAGACCTGCATCCTGATCAGCCTGAACATACAGCCTGGACCCCTACTAGACTGCCTGGAAGACACAGCCAAGACGTACAAACTTTGGATCCCAAAGTGAAGAATGGAGTATTCTTAACAAATGACTGCCTGTCCTTTCCAATTAATATTACTAATGTTTGATTTTTTTTTGTAGATGTCATCTTTGGTCACACTATTCCCCATCCCGGCAGAACTGGCCAAGCGAGCGTGATGTGAGTATCTTCCGCCTTTGGGTAAGTTAGCGCTGAATCTACAAATGTCTAAAAAATTTTTTCCTTTTTCAGACATCAGCGTCGGACACGGCCATTGAGGATCTGTAATGGCCGGGCAGGCCTCCCTCCCCCTCAAGAAAGAGGCGGGGCGGAGGCCGGCATGCGGGGGTTTGGGGGGTTTAAAAGGGGAGGAAATTTAAAGGAGGGGGGGTGGGGGGTTTATAAGGCAGTGATGGGGCGGTTCCGGGTCAGTTCCTGTCTTGCCCATCGTAGTACAGCTTACCTGTCGTGAATGCGGCGCGGAGCGCCTCAGGTTGCGGCCTTTCGCAGCCGCCCGGAGGCTGGGGCGCAGGGGCGATTCTTGTTCCGGAGCGCTGGGGCAGCACAGGGGGGAGGCCCCCAAAGAAGGGTGGGCCTCCGAGGACTTTCACCGGACCGGCTCCTCGGGCCTCGCATCGGCGCAGGGGCCCCTCATGGCCCCTCCAGGCCGGGCGCCGCGCGGACTCGTGCTGCAGGCCGGCCTGGGAAAGCCCGCCAGCGAGGCCCAGCGGCGGCAACCTCCCCCGGGGGCCCCGTTCAAGTAGGGGGGGAGCCGTTACGCGCCGGCGTCCTGGAGAATTGGCCCTCGGGGGTGCAGTGGCGAGGGGTGCTGGCGGCCGCTTCAGATAGCATCGCCGGGGCGTCGGCGTTGGAGCCTTTACGCGCCGGGCGCGTGGAAGAACTGGCCCGGGGAAAGGGCGCAGTGGCGGGGGACCTGCTGTGCGGCCTGCTTCGAAGATCGCGGGTTGGGGGCGTTGGAACCTTTCCCCGCCGGGCGTCGTGGGGAAAAAGCGTCCTGGGAGGTCGGGCGTGGTCGAGCGACTTGCTGTGGGCCTGCCTAGGCAGCATCGGGATCTCATATTGGGCCGCTAAGCGGGGCATCTTTTGAGACTGCGTCCGGGGGGGGTCGCCGTTGGGGGAAATGGGCCCCTGCAGTGCGATCTGCCTCAACAATACGCGGTGCCGGGGGCGGCTAATGGATTGGCCGGGCTTATCAGATCAGCATTGTCCCCCTTGGTTGCGGCGGGGTCCAGGTTGTCGGGGGCCCGATGACAGTGTTTCTGTACGCAGCCTGCCTCTGTTGACGGCTCCAGAATTTGGCGCCGAGGCATCGGTCGGCATTGGGCGCAGTTTTACCCCCATGTCGGTGGGTTTCCAATGATCGGGGGGCCGTTGCTGTGGGGTGAACGTGGGGCGGCCCTGCCTACGCTGCTGTTGCTAGGAATGAGGCTCAAAGTTTTTGAATTATGCGGGTGCTCCTGCGACCCAGTGGCCTGCTTTTCGGGATACGGCGGATCCCCAATGGGGTTTAGGCCTTTCTCTTCTGGAAGTCTCGAGGGGTTTCTGGACGTCGGAGCAAATCAGCGGAGTCGTGGTGTCAGATCGAGGCAGTGGGGATGCATCTTTGGGCAGTTATCCGCTGGAGGGCTCACAGCACCCTCGCGCCCGGTGGTTAATTTATGTCAAGTGTCTCATCATTTTGGCTTTTCAAGTTTGGGGTATTCGGTCGAGGGTTTGGTAAAGTGTTGGGGGGGGCCGAGGGTGGGGTTACTACTTTTGGTCGATGTGCGCAATTTGCTTCACGGGTTTTAAGAAGGGTTTTGGTTCTGTCTCCGGGGGGACGGGTGGGTTGGGTCGCAGGTTGGGGGGCAGGTGGTTGCGAGCGGGTCGGAACAGGAAGGGGGATATGCCAACCTTGTCTGGTCAGGGTGCGCTTAGATGATAGGGCCACGGGAGGTGTATGTTTGTTTTGAGGGCCCATTGGGAGCGCATTTGAAGAAGGAGGTAAAGGAGGTATTTGGAAAGATGAGTATGTTGAGATTTCTCTTTGTTGCCTTTGGGAAGTTTAATTGGATAAAGGCAAAAAAGAGGATAGTAAGAAGGAGGAGGAGGAAAACGGGGGTGGCATTAATTCCGGAGTTTGTGAACTGGAACAAGCGTTTGCCTTTTGGCAAGTGTTATCGGGGGAAAAAGCTCCCGGAAACTGTTCGGCTTTGTTTTGTTATTTTGTTCTTGGGAAGCTATAGGGTGTATGGGGGGCAGGCTTGGCTGCGGTATACGAGCAGTTTTGGCAAAGGAAGGCTGTGCGCCCGGCAATCGTTTTGGGGTCAGAAGGACATTGGGGCTGGGGTGAAGTCATTGCCAAATAAGTTTGGGCATTCCTTTCTCGGGGGAACTGGGGGCGCCAGCCAGAGTGGCAATTTTTTCTGGGGCAGCGGGAGGAAGTGGTCAAGGGCAAGAAGTGGAAAAAGTTTGGGGACTGCAGTTTAAATGGGCCGTGTAAGTTTGGGGCGGGGTGAAAATTTAAACATGCTGCTCCAACTGCAATGGCGCCTCCTTGGGGTCTAAGTGTTTTAAAAAAGGGAAGCAAAAAATTGGGGGGGTTATTCCCAAGGGAGAGATCGGTGAGTCTGGAAAGGATGGTCCCTTATCTAAAGAATGGCCGCAAGAAGAAGGCGGCGTTGTTTCTATAATGGTTTTAAGGATGGTTTTGTCCCCCACATCCCCCTTTGTTATCCCGCGGGTACTTAGGATTTGCGTTCGGCCTTATTGATAAGGAGGTGGTGGGGGAAAAATTGGCAAAAGAATTTTTGTTGGGTCGTTTGGCGGGCCCTTTTCGTCGCAACTTTTTTTCGGATTTAGGGTTTCCCGTTGGGCGTTGTTCCAAAGAAGGAGCCGAAAAGTTGGCTTATTCAGCATCTTTTTACCCACGGGGGAGGCGGTGAGATGGCATCGATCCTGAAATTTGTTCTCGTTTATTCCTCTTTTGACGAGCCTGCGCGGGGGTGGGCAGTGGGTCGGGGCCCTTTGGCTAAGCCCGAATTGAATTCTTTGGCTTTTGCGGTTCCCCTGATATTTGAAGCTGTTGGGTTGTTTTTGGGAGGGGGGTTCTTTGTTGACGGTCTTTGCCTATGGGGGTTTTTCTTTATCATGCCTTTATTTGAGGCTTTTAGTTCCTTTTTAGAGTGGGTGGGGAGAGGTGTCCGGGTTGTGAATCAGTTATTCATTACTTGGTGATTTCCTTGTGTGTGGGCCGGCAAATTTTCGTCTGTCATGGGGATTTTGGAAAACTGTTGTGGGGTGGCGGAGCAATTTGGGGTTCCTTTGCGCCAGTAAGCGGGAGGGCCCATTTTGTTTGTGTTTTTGGGGATAGTCATCGACACGGTGGCATGGGAGTTCAGATTGCCTGAGGAAAATTTGGGCTTTCGGGCTGACGTGGGGAGCGCGCCCTTTGAGAATTTCGTTGCGGATTTGCGTCGTTGCTAGGGAATTGAATTTTCGCATTAGTGATGCCAATGGGGGAGTTTTTTCAGTAGGCTGGCTAGCGCACGGCAGGGATTGAAGCCCCTATCACTTCATACGGTTGTCGGGGGGCTTTAAGGCGGACTTGGCCGTTTGGGTTCCTTCCTAAAGGGTAATAAGGGCGCTCATTGGTCATGGCTGGGTTGTTGGGAAAATGATGTGTTGGAGTTGTTTAAGGATGCGGCCGGCGGGTGTTGGTTTTGGGCCTATTTGGGACAGTGGGGGTGCGTTCGCTGGCCTGCGGAGTGGGTGTCAGAGGGCTTGGTACCAACAAACATTTTGGAAATTTGTCGATTTTGTGGCAGTCCATTCTGGGGGAAGGATTTGGGATGCAGGGTGGGTTCAATTGTGACAACAGGAGTTGTTTGCGCGATTAAGGGCTAACTGGTCCTCTCTCCCGTCGTTGCAATTTTGCAACTTTGGTTTTTTATGTTTGGCCTGATGCGACGTGACGGCGACGCACGGGGGTGTGAAGAATGATTAGCGACTCTCTTTCTCGTTTACAGTGGGGATCTTTTTTCGCTCTTTGGGCCCCCCAGAAGCGGGAGTGGGGAAGGTCAGCCTGCCCGGGGAGTTGTGGGAAGGTGGTTTCGGCTGCAGAGTCACTGATTAAGGCGTCGTTGGCCCAAAAACTTGGGCGGCTATCGGCAGTGTGGTGTAATTGGGAAGAGTTTTTAACGAAAATTCCAGTCGTGGGGGATGGGGTGGATCAACAAAGGGCCTTGTTGGCTTGTTGGGGCAGGGAGGAGGAAGGATGGTCTGTGCAAAGTATCACGGTTTTAGCAGAACTACTTTTGGTTTTCCGTTTGGGGGGATTAGGGATTGTCAAAGACCTTTTGGGCAGCAGGCGGCGAAGGTTTTCTTTGAAATAAGGGGCGGGTATACGGGCGCCCAGTATCTTTGCTTTGTTAGAGCGGTTGGTTTTTTTTGGTACGACGTGTTTTCTCGTTTTGAAGTCTTGTTATTTCGTTTGGCTTTTTTTTGGATTTTTTGGGGCTTTGGGGTGGGTGAGCTGGTTTGGATAATAGAAGGGGGTAGGTGGTTTGTTGGTAAGGATGTCTATGACGGTGGGTGGAGTGGGTTTTGGGGCGTAAATCCAAGCGGTCAAGAGGGGGGGGCCGTCGGGTAGTGTTGGGCATTTACCAGGGTTTCGATGTGTCCGGTTTAGTTGCGCGCTTTTGGGAGTTGGGCCCCGGATTGGGGGTCTTGTTTGTGCCATGTGATGGTGGTGCCTGTCTAGTATCTTTAACGCCATTTTCAAGAAGGGGCAAATCGGGTTAGGGGTTTTGGGTGTTCTATTTTGGGACTATTCTTTCCGTATGGGGGGGGGCGACTGAAGCGGGGGGGGAGGGGTTTGGGGTGCGTCATCAAACAACGTATTGGGTTGGAAAGTCTAATCGATTTAGGGTTATATTGGCCTTGACTCTCGGGGGTGGGGGGTTGGTTGGTTCTGTAAGGGGACGATGTGGTTGGAGTTGTTTTAAGGGTTTCTTTTGGTATGTTTTTATTGTTTTCTCGTTTCAGGGCTCCCCCCCCTGTGATTTGGAATTTTCGGTACTCCTTGTCCATGGGGGCGTTGAGAATAGTAGGAAGTTGGTCGGGCGCTGGGTTTCCCCGGTCTATGGTGGTGGTGCGATGGCTTGGTTTTCGAGGGAATGCATGGAGAGGGTGTTGCCCGAAACATGGGTGCGCTCGCTTGGACGTGCCCTGATGTTTTGGTAATCCATTGGGGGGAATGATCTTGCGGTGCGCCCTTTTCGTGGCAGTTAAAAGAATTAACAGGATTGCTTCGGTTAGGGGTATTATATCCGGGTGTTTTTTGGTTTGGTTGAAATTGTTCCCCGGACGCGGCGGAAACATGAGGTCCCGGGCAGATTAATAAGGCCGGATAAAGGTTAACAGGTGTGTTTCTTTCATGGCCGAAACAGTAATGGTCGGGTGCAACTTTTTTGATTTGGAAAGGGGGGGGGATTTTGGTTGGCCGATGGGGTTCATTTGAATGCTGTTGGTTGGATATTTGGGCCTTTGGGTATCAGGAAGGATTGAAAGGGCCTAGCTTTGCGGTTTTGGGGGTCCGGGCCATTGAGGTTTTCAATGGGGGCCCTCTTTTGGTGGGCGGCTCAAGGGGGTGGGGGAGGTCCTAGAAGTTGTTGGAAATTGGTTTGGGGGGGACTCTTTTGGGTCTCCCGTCTGAGTTCGGGTGGGATCTGGTGAAAGGTGGAAGGGGAGTTCCACGGAGTGGGCGGATCCCCAGGTGGTTGGGTGACAGCACCCTCAATTGTGGGTCCCGAGCTGTGGGGAACGGTGGGAGTAAGAGGGGGGTGTTGTTCACGGATATTGGTTCAATTCACCATGTTTTTGTGCTTCAAGGACCCTCCCTGATGTTGTTATGGTATTTATATAATTGTTATATATATATTTTTTTTTTTATTGTTAATATTGTTTGTATTTAAATAAAGGCTGCTGTGGCCATCAATTCCAAAAAATTTTTACTGTAAACTCGTTATTGGGGTGAGGAATCGGGGGTATCCTGACAATGGGAAAGGGGCTCAGTGTTGGGGTCCCGGGTTCCGTAAGGGGTAAACAGCTCGACCATACCAACGTCAAGAACAGCAGGAGGGCAGTCGCAGCCAAGACAATCCCGGTGGGAGAGGAATGTAAGTTTAGTCTTTGAATGTCTCTTTTTTTTTTTTTTTTGGTTTCCCTTTTTTTTTCTGAAAAATCCAAGATTGTAATGTTTTTTTTTGTTTTTCTAGGTTCCACAACGGGACGAGGACCTCTATGGGACAATGAGGCCCCTCTGCCAGGTCCATGAGCGTGTCCCCATTGTGGGACAGCCGTGATCCGTATACAAGGACAAATGTGGTGATGGCGGCTATGGAACGGGTGACCGCAGCGTTGATGGTGGCTGGGACGCGCCTCCCAACCCCAAAAAGGCGTTTAGTAAGTATTTCCATGCTTGTGATGCCGCAGTGACTATTGTTCCAGATGGCCTGAGGGGGTTTATGGTTTGATTATTTCTCCGCAAAACCAACGTGCATCGGTTCCAAGTGACTGTACTGTGCTTGATACTTTTTTATGCGCATTGACTTTTTGCCTTTTCACTTAGTGGTGGTGAGAACATATTTTTGCCCTGAGTGCATTTTAATAAAATTTTTTTTTTCCAACAGTGAACAAAGTCCGCCCGATGGCGTCGATGAATGACCCTTCAACACTGATTTGTGTTGAGGGGACAGGTTCGAGTGGTTCAGGGCAAGGACCAGAAAGAAAAGATCGCTTCTTACGCGAGTTGGGTTCCTGAGACCGGTCCTTGCCGAGAGGTAAGTTTCAAATTTTTTTTTTTTAATCAGTGCTTTTCTATTCCACAGCTGTGCTTTTGTCCAGCCTTATAGTAATGTTTTTTTTCTTTTTTCCACGCACCTGGAGCGCACCATGCCCTGTCCTGAAGCGGTCCTTACGGACGATCGGACCCGTCCCAGCCATCCGACAGCCCCGGAAGCAACTTGTAGGTCAGAACCCCCGGAGTGTTGACCAGGAAGCTGGTCAATCAGGTGTCCCCTGCCAGGGGCCCCATGGTTATGCGGGCACTTCCCGCCAGCGGAGGGGCCGGGGGGGGGGAAAGAATTCTTGCCCGGTTCTGTACTTGAGCGAGGACTTTCTGCCAGTATGAAGTCGATGTCTGACAGAGTGGAAAGCGGTTTTTTTTACTCATGGAACGCGGTTTACCCACAGGAACACCGCTTCCATCTGTCGATCAGCGCCTTGAGGCTGGAAGCCGTCCTCAACGACAAGCGCACCATTTTTTCGTAAATTGAACGGGGCATGGGGGAACCCTTTATCCTGAGCAAAGGAGGTTTGCGGCCCTGCAAACCGTTATTGCAGCATCAGCAGAATGGTCGTGCGGCAGTCGTGGTTGCTATCTAACTTTGAACCACTGACTCCCCCACATCACTACAATTCTGCGCATCCCCATGCCGGCACCTGCATTCCGAGTCACCACTACACCACCACAAGTCCGAGTATGCTGGACACTCCCCGTCGGCCACCACCATGGCAACGCTGCTTCTGTCGGGCACCACCACCCTGACCTGGTCTTACTCTTGGATACCGCCCCGCAGTACCTGCTTGGGGCACTGCCCCACCCGCACCATTTTCAGAGCCAGCCACCACTTCTCCTTTTAGGAGCACTGCCACCATACGCAACAATTTTCGGAGCACCGCCACCACTTCTCTTTGGAGCACTGCCACAAACCCGCACCATTTTGGAGCCGCCACCACTTCTTTAGGAGTACCGCCACCACTATCCACCATTTTTGGATTCAAGACACCACTTCTTTTTCTAGGGAGTACCCCACCATATCTGCACCAGTTTAGGGCAGAGACCACTTCTCCCTCCTTGGACCTCCCACCAACCCTTGTCCCCTCAGGCACCGCCACCACTTCTTCTCCTCATTGCACCATACCCCCACCCCAAGCAAGCGGATGACCAACATTCCGTGTTTTATGTTTCAAGGCCCGGTCCCCAGCTCAAGGCGGTCACAGGAAGTCGGTCCCTGCAGGGGATCCTGCCCCCAAGAAGAGAAAAGCAAGACTTTGTTGGCCATCCCCCCTTTCCTCCAATGTGTCTCACACGCCTCTACTTCCATCCTGATTTCCTTCCCCACTACTTTCGTCGCCCCTTCCCTCGAACACCTTCCTCGCTTTCCAGCCGTTCCTCATCTCTCCACACCCCAGAGTATCCAATCTCCCCCAAAACGTCCTTCTCAATAAAAATGTTTTTTTTTTTGTACAAAATAAATGTGCAATTGCTTTTAGTAATTATTGTTTGATTAATGTTCTTTCGCCGCCTACACATTCTGCGCCATACACCACTGCGCCGTACACTTTGGTTTTTGACTACACATAACTCCAGGAATGACACGTTTCTTGTGTTTTTCCTGGGATATGTGTAGTCCAAAGCACAAATATATGACTTGTATTTTCGCCACCAGTCTTTCTGTCTGCTAATATTGCACAGACTGATAGAGGATGGTGTTGAGTGCAAGGCATATCTATTTTACCTTGCCAGGTATCATAAAAAAGTTAAATGAGTATGGTGTGTTTTTACCATCATTTCACTTTGTGATAACAAGGCCAGGGATTCTAGATATTACCTTGTAATCAACCACATCCTCTATTCAGTGTATGTGTTGAATAAACTGAGGAGATGATGGTGAAAATACACGTTATATGTACAATCCCCTGGCCTTGTATCATTACTATCACACCTGGGCAGGTGAATACACATGAGTTTTTAACTGCAGCGTCGCATCAGCTTGCATTTATTTCAAGCATACTGTAGCAATGCTGCAGTCTATAACTCATATGTGTATTCTCCTGACCAATGTGTGATACATTCTGAAGTGAGGTGCGTTATTGGGGCATCACCACTTCAGCATGACACCAGGCCTGGGGATTGTAGAAGATGTATAAATTTTTATTATCGCTCCAGTCTGCGTTCAAAATCAAGTCCAGTGATGATACTACAAATAATATTTATAGTCACATGGTCAGGTATAATAAAGAGTGACGGATGCAGGTGCATCCCCAAATCACTATTTGTACATCAGGCCAGGTGACACAAATAATTAGTTGTTTTATCTCCACCGTTGCTGCAAATTGAAACCCAAACTGGAGAGTATGATAAAAGGTCATACAACTTGTGTGTTGTGTATGTATAGTCAACCTGGTCAGGGGTTTCTAGTAAATTCATGATGCACAAAAAACACAGCATCATGAATTCAGTGGTAAACCTGGCCAGTTGATTTTGTATATGAGTGTAAAAAACACAGACTGCACTCGGTACAGGTATAAAAACAGGTATTTATTAACAACAGACAAGAACACTTTTTTACACCATTTGATTTTGCCATTCCACCAGTCCTACATCTGACATGAAGTAGGGCCGCAAATTGGTCCCTCATTTGGCAGACTTCAACGAAGACCTGAGGGGTGCTGAGTGAACTCAGGCAATGGTTAGGAGCCGCATCATCAAGTTCAAAGTTTGGGGCTCTTTAGACATCACAAAATTATGTAGCACCACACAGGCCTTCACCACTTCATCCATGTTTTCCACTTTCAGATGAATGGCTGTGCCCAGAATGCGCCATCTGGAAACAAGTATACCGAAGGCACACTCTACTGTTCTTCTGGCCCTGTCAGCCTGTACTTAAATATTTTTTGTTGTGGTCCAAAGTCCCGGCTGGAGTAGGTTTGAGCAGGTGTTGGCACATCGAATGCCTCATCCCCAACCATGACAAATGGCTGTGGCGGACCTTCGGTGTGGGGAAGAGGCCGTGGCATGGGGGAAATGAACTGGTTTTCCATACAACCTCCGCCCCATGTCGAGTTCTTAAAGGCTGTGAGTCATTTCCACGACCCAAATGCCCAATGTTCCACTGCAACAAACATACAGTCTGCATCCGCAATGGCCATGAGAAACTGTAGGAAGTACTTTTGTAGGTAGTAGTACCTCGAGCCTGTTCTTTGTGTGTTGATGATCTGGATGTGTTTCCATCAACGCTCCCACACAGTTGGGGAAATTGCAGGTTGTCAAGAATTTTCAGCTATTTCTAGCCACTTTTTGTGGTGGGCAGGGGCATAATTCTGGACAGAGAACATTCCACAATGCGCCGGCAGGTGTCCACAACAATTCCTGACAAGGTGGAGATACCAATCCGGTCTGGAAGTTGGAGTGAAGAGAGGCTCTCTCCAGTAGCCAGGAATCTGAGAAAGAAAAAAAAATTATATTATTATATATGTTTTTTTAAAACATTTAGCTAAAAAAAAAAAAATAGTACATGGCATACAAATAATTCTGAGGTCTTGTTTACTAGATAGCGAACAATAATTCTGGCAGCTTTGGAATGTACATGGCAGAATAAATAAAATGATGCAGGCATTGGTTTCACAATATTACGTACCGTAATAGTCACCAGGAGTCTTTCCTCCGGAGGAATCGGCCCGACGGAGCTGTGTGTCTGTCTCCGGATGATTGTTGGACCGACCAAGTAAATCACTGAAGTTTTCTTGGGACATCCGGGTATAGTTGGTAAATTTCAGGGGTTTGCTGCAGCTCGCTATAGAGGGTGTGGTACACTCCACGGCTCTCCCAGAGTTCAAACAATGGGTTGTAACCACAAACGCCGCCGCCTGCCCGTCTTCGCTGTCTCTCTTCTCTCCTTTTCATGGCAAGCAACTGCATAAGCCTGAGCCATCTTGATGTCCAGATTCAAGTTGAAGTGGAAACTTCAGCGCAGATCCATGTTCACAAAGGCAAATGCAAGCAAATGTGAAGAATGGCTGTAAACAGGCTCTATATAAAGATTTCCCATAACACACGCCCAATGGTGTCCCATTGGTGGAGTCTATTGCAAGAATTTTTCAAGGATTTTCTTCTGTGAAATGCGCCAAAAAACGCAAACGCAATGCAAAAAAACGGCTTGAAATCGCATCAAGCGCTGCGTTTTTTTGTTGTAATGCGCACGCTTATGCGTCTAAATATTGCAGCGTTTACAAGCGTGTGCAATGCGTTTTTTAGTGCGTTTTATGTGCGCTCGAAACGCATCGCAAAAAAAACGCAAAGTGTGAAAGTAGCCTAAGCTGAAAAGCTTCAAACGGATTCCACTGATTCTGAAGAATGTTTTTTCATGACATATTGTACTTCATGATAGTGGGCAAATTTCTTCGATATGACTTACGTATATTTGTGAAAATTTGGTGAAAATTGTGCAAATTTTTTAAACTTTTAAAACCAGAGGTTGTGCTTTCTGAAGTGCATCAGTGATCAGTGCTCGACAGCTGTAAGACGGACGCACGGATGAGTATTTTTTTCTACTCTGACACTAACTCAATTCAGTAAAAAATCTGTAGTAGGCACGATTACTATATTTACTGTCCCTAATCTATTCCTACCAATTTAACTAAATTAAATTATTTTTACACATTTCTTTTTTTCACAATAAAAAAACAAAAAAGCAAAAAAACAGCCTGAGCCTGTCAGTGATGGTTTGTCACCTACCAGCGCATGCGCTGCTGTAGGATTGCACTCACGGATGTGGTGCAAAAAGGGAAGTAAAAGAAAAAAAAAAGTCCTTGCCAAGACGATCATGGGGCTAATCGTGGTGTACATCTGATCAGCGGCTGTAGGACGCACACAAAGTAGTGCAAAAGGTGGGCTGGGGAGAAAAAATATGAAAAAAAAGTTGTGCAAAACAGCGAGCACAAGTGCGGACCAGTAATTTGCATCATTGACAGGGGAAAAAAAAAAGTCCTGGAAGACAGCAAGCATGGAATTTGATCAGTGATTTGTGGTCTCGATCAACACTTGGCGCTGCAGGACGCACAAAAAAGAAGAAAACCTGCCAAAAATCGAGCGATCAAGTACTGATCAGCGCTCATTGGCAGAAGTGGGTGTAGAGGAGGAAAGGGGGGCAAAAAGGGTGGGGAAGGTATGGAGATGCTGATTGAGGTGGATTAGCAAGGATCACCAAGATTAGGGATAAAGAACACTTCATTCTTTTTTTCTTCTTTTCAGCAAGAGCAGCAATGCACAGGCAGCAGCAGCAATTTTGAAGTCACACAACAACAAGGCCCAGCATGCGCACAGGAGGGACAGAATTGTTGCACAGCTTCTGAATCCACACCTTTGCAGTAGAAAACTTCACAGAGCAGGCTTCATGAGATAACAGCTTTTACTTTCTTACAACATGAGGTAAAAGAAAAATGCCCCAAGTAATTTCAGCATTGCATCAGGAAACAGGAACAAAACAAAAGTGAAAACTACAAGTGAGACTATTTCTTATACAATACATTAACAGAAGGAAACGTTTACACAACATCGCCATCTATTGTCAGGTCAGCATAAAGTCCTCCTTTTACTTATAATAAGTCCCTAATCTGTTGCATATTCCAACACCTTTCTCAACAGTAAGGACGTATTCAGTCAAACCCAACTTTTTTTATCAGTCTCTTGATGTTTTTCAGAATTCAACCCCTTCGTGAAAATGTCTGCTGTCATTTCTTCAGTGGGCAATACTCCAACTTCAAGACTCCTTGATCCTGATGATCTCTCAAGAAATAATATTTCAAATCAATATGCTTGGTTCTTGGATTTGACTCTTTCCATCTGAGAAGAACAAGACATCCTTGATGTCCTCTTTTAGTTTTGTTGGTTCCAACTGTGGTTGTCCTAGGTCTGTCCACATTTGTCTTAACCACAGTAACTTCTTGACTTTCTATCTGTATTCCTAGGTACTGTTTTACATTTTCCAAGTCTTTGATTTAAAATGTTGTTTCAGGGTTTTTTTGAATGTTTTCTTTATCCCTTTCTTGCTTAAAACAAATCAAAATGTCATTTACATAATGAGTACATAAATCCATCTATTACTCAGCCTTTTTGTGTACAAGCATGGATCAGCTTTGCTTCTTTGAAATTTTCATTGTTAGTACGTCCGTGATTTTGTCATTCCACGCTTTAGCTGCTTGCTTTAAACACCATATATGCTTTTCTGTAGTTTACAAACTTTGTTTGGATTTCTTTCATCTTTGAATCCTGGAGGTTGTTCCATGTAAATGTCTTCTGTTAAATCTCCATTCAAAAAAGCTGTCTTACTCCAGATGTCTTAGTCCATCTGTTCCACTGCTGCAACTGTAAGTACAGTTCTTATTGTTAGTGTGTTTGACAACTGGGACAATGTTTCATCATAGGCTTCTTCTTCTGGAAGTCGAGCTATGTCTTCCCAAGAGATAGATTCATACATTTACTTGTACTTGCCTTGTATGAGAGGCGTTTTGGTTGGTTTTCCTTTGTTCTCTCTTATTGAACGTCTTGGTTCTGTGTCTGTTTGTAGTTGGTGATTCTTCACTTTCAGTATTTTGTTCTTCATTAATTCTACTTTTTTTCATCAGGAATTTCTTCAGTTATGTCACTATTGTTTTTCTCATTTTTTGTTTCAACTGAAATCATAATGTCTTATTTAAGTCTTCAATGAATGTCACACTGTTACTCACTGTAACTCTGTCTGTTTTGGGATCTAAGATTCTATATCCTTTGAGTTTTCACTATATCCAACAAATATTTTCATGGATTCTGTTTTGAAGTTTTGGACGGTTTTTTTGGGGTTGGTGAATATAAAAACTTTACATCCAAAAACTTTTAAATGATTGACATTGGTTCATACCTTGGCCACAGTTCTTATGGAGTTTCTTCAGTTTTCTGGAAAAAAAGTTGGTTCTGTGATATGTAGCTGTCATTGCTGCCTCACCCAATATTTCTCTGGTAGTTTAGAATCTGTCAGCATACATCTCACCATTTCTGTTAGAGTTCTGTTTTTCCTTTCTGTACTCCATTTTGTTCAGGTGTGTATGGAACAGTTTTCTGATGTTTATTTCCATTTTGTCTTAAGTAGTCTTCTATTCTGTGACCTGTAAATCACCTCCATTATCACTTCTGATGACAATTGGCTTCCTTTGAAATTTGTTACTTGATCTTGTTACATGTCTACAAGTTTATCAAAAAACTTCACTTTTGTTCTTTAATTAAGTATGTTACTGTGTATCTTGAGTAGTCGTCTATAAAAGTCAACATGTATCTATTGCCTCCTGATGTAGTCACTTCATGGGTCCACAACGTCAGTATGCACCAATCAAGTGGTCTTTCGCTTTTCATCTCACTTTTTTTCTTTTTTGAATAATTATCCTTGTGGCTTTGGTTTTATTCAACATTCAAATCTTATGGTATTGAGCATCTGATATCTTTAAATCTTTTGTCAATTTTTTTCTCTGCAGTTCCCTTATATGTCCGGGTGTCTATGTCCTAGACGTCTATGCACATGTGATACAGTTTTTGTGATCATGTGTACATACCTTCATCTGTTCCTTTGGTTTGTCAAATGATATAATTGTTCATCTGCCTTGACTTTGGTTATCATCTTGTTTCCTGCAATAATTGCACACTCATTTCTTTGAATTTTACTGTAAGTACTTTTGCTGTTAAACGTTTCACAGATAATAATCCGCCTCCATATTTTGGAACATACAACACATCCTGTACAAGTATCTTGGAATATTTTCAAACTTGTTTGAACAATTTAGCATACCTTGTCTGATACCTTCTGCGGTTATTTTGCTCCATCTGCAAGATAAATGGCTTCTTTCTTATTTAAATTAGATCAGTAAAGAAATTTATGTCACTTGTCATTGACTCGTTGCTCCTGAATCAATAAACCAACCAGTGATGATTTTTGTCTGTTATTTTGAATGTGCCATTCCAATTATTCTCACACGAATTGGAAATTGTGTTTTTTACTTTCTGTGTATGCTTTTTATGTTGTAATTTTTGTTGTTCTGCTTTCCATATGGTACAGTCTTTCTTTAAAGACCTTTTTTCTTACATCTGAAGCATTTCTTGTCTCTTTTTATAGGGTTTTTTAAATTCTGTAGCTTTAAGAGCGTTTTCACTGTCCTTTTCAGTAGAAGAATCATTGCTTTGTTCTTTTCTTCTTTGATATTCATTTATGAGTCTGTTTTCACAAACCTAATGTAATGTCTGTTTTGGTCTCATCTCTAGTGATTTATTAAAGCTGTATATGAATCTGGTAAACTGTACAACAATATAGCTGCTATATGACTTTCTTTTAATATCTTCACCAATAGATCTTAGCTGTGATATCACTCCATCATTGACATATGTGCTTCTGCATGTCACTGTCTGCACTTAGTCTCATACTGTAAAGTTTTCTTAATAAAAATAACTTGTGTTTAAGCTGGGTCTCTCATATAGCTTTCTAATGCTTCCCACATTCCTTTCGTTGTTTCTTCATTTCTTATATGTATTAATTGAGCATCATCCACTTTATTAGTTATTAGCTATGGTGGCTCTCACTTGTCTATTTTTTCTTATCCCATGTCTGATTATCTTGATCAGGTCTATCTGTAGTGATTACTTCCATAAATCATCTTTAGACAATAACATCTCTCTATTTGAACTTCCATAGCTGATAGTTCTCATCATTCAGTTTAGCTACTGCGAGTTTTATCTATGTGCTACTTTCATTTTTTACTTATCTTACTTGTTTGTAGAGACTTGCACTGAAGAATTCTGCGTTCACCAGGGCTTGCTGAGAGTTCCAGTGTCCTGGGTATCTGGTATTTTGGTGCTTGGGAATCTGTGGTGTCTGGAATTCTCTGGTGTCTGGATGTCTGGGTATCTGGGTACGCTGTGTCTGGGGTGTCTGGGTCTGGGGGTGTCTGGGCCCTAACCTGTTGCACAGCTTCTGAATCCACCCTTTGCAGTAGAAAACTTCACAGAGCAGGCTTCATGGGATAACAAGCTTTTACTTCTTACAACATGAGGTTAAAAGGAAAATGCCACAGTCATTTCAGCATTGCATCAGGAAACAGGAACAAACAAAAGTGAAACTACAAGTGAGACTATTTCTTATACAATACATTAAACAGAGGAAATGTTACACAACATCGCCATCTATTGTAGGTCAGCATAAAGTCCTCCCTTTACTTATAATAAGTCCTAATCTGTGCATATTCCAACAAGAAGGAATGCCTTGCACACTTCAGCAGCTAGAATGAGGAAGTATAGGGCGTCACTGCCAGGTCACAGCGCCTCTGTGTGTTGATTGGAGCAATGTCATCGTCGATCGCAACCAATCGAGCTGGCCCTGGTGACGCCGGCATTGCTAAGCACAAAGCTATGATCCGGAGCTCTAACAGCACCGAGCATAGGCTGGACATCAGTGTTTCAGGCAGTCTGATTGACGATGACTCCATTTGCTCAGGTACAAGCTGGCACCAGAACTTTTATGCTAGCACCACTACTATGGTCACGGTGCCACATTAATCCCTTTCTAACATTGGACGTGACTATCCCGTCCATGTGCCCTGGTTTTAATGCCCATGGACGAGATAGTACGTCATGGAGAATCAGCCGTGCTCATGGGGGGGGAGAGCGGTGATCGCCGCTGGGCGTCAGCTGATTCTCACAGCTGACACCCAGCACTAAGTGCCAGGAGCAGTCACGACCGCTCATGGCACTTTAACCTCCGGAACACTGTGATCAAAAATTGATCACAGCGCTCCGGAGCAGGCAAAGGGGCTGCGCTCTGACAGCTCCTCTGCCTTTGGATCAGAGCCCGTGGCATGACCGGGGTCCCGATCGCTCCATAGTAACCCATGTTTGTCATGATGGACATTCAGGTTACCAGAGCTCAGAGACTTCCTGTCATGCGCAGTGCATGTCAGGAAGTCTCTGAGGTCAGTGTGCACAGAGTTGCAGCGCTGACAGCTTATATGGCATGCATATCTGCATGCCATATAAGCGATCAGCCTGCACAAAATGAGTGTCCCATAGTGGGACACGTGTAAAAGTAAAAATTAAATAAAAACATTTTTTAAAAAATTGTAAAAATATTTAATAAAAAAATAACGAAAAAATAATATTTATTATATCAATAAGTAATATTTGTTTTAAAAAAAAATTTTAAAACAATAAAAGTATAAATATTTAGTATCCCCGCCCGAAAATACTTGACTAAAAACTGTCCCCTATTTAAACCCCCTTTTATAAACCCCAAATAAATAAAAAGAAAAAAAAATTTTCATCATCATATCCCAAAAACAAAAAGTGGAAAAAACGCGATCAAAAAAATGGATATAAAAAAATGGTACCCTGAAAAGTCATCTTGTCCCACAAAAAACAAGGCCACACAGCATCATCAGCGAAAAAATAAAAAAGTTATAGTCTCAGAAATTTAAAAAGCAAAAATAATTTTTTTTTTATAAAATAGTTTTTATTGTATAAAAGCGCCCCAAAATTAAAAAAAATTATATTTTTGGGTACTCGTAATTATACTAACCCGAAGAAAAAACCCTTTTCAAATTTTTCCACAGCGGAAAAGGTATAAATGCCCCCAAAAGAAATTTATGAATTGCTTTTTTGTTTTTCTGCCTCTCAAAACTTAAAAAAAAGCGATCAAAAAAAATCATGTCCCCAAAATGGTACCAAAAAAAAACTCAATTCGTCCCGCAAAAAAAAACAAGACCTCACATGATCTGGTGCCAAATTTGGAAAAAAAATTTTTAAACTCCAAAATGTGGTGTTCAAATCTATTTTTTTCAAAAATAACTCTTTTTTCATGTGACAGCTGCCAAACATAAAAACCCGCTATAAAAAACACTTAAATAGAAATAAACCCTTTTTATCACCCCTTAGTTAGGGAAAGATAAAAAATAAAAAAAAAAAATATTTTTTTCGTTTTCCCTTAAGGTTAGGGTTAGGGTTGGGGCTAAAATTTGGGTTTTGGGTTGGGGCTAAAGTTGGGTGGGTTTTGAGTTGGGGGGTAAGTTAGGGTTAGGGTTAATAAGG
>JARQOD010000003.1:206205502-206233590 GCA_033576555.1 Oophaga sylvatica | reverse complement strand
AAAAAGAAATGTGTAAAAATAATTTAATTTAGTTAAATTGGTAGGATTAGATTAGGGACAGTAAAATATAGTAATCGTTGCCTACTACAGTATTTTTTACTGAATTGAGTTAGTGTCAGAGTAGAAAAAAATACTCATCCGTGCGTCCGTCTTACAGCTGTCGAGCACTGATCACTGATGCACTTCAGAAAGCACAACCTCTGGTTTTTAAAAGTTTAAAAATTTGCACAATTTTCACCAAATTTTCACAAATATACGTAAGTCATATCGAAGAAATTTTGCCACTATCATGAAGTACAATATGTCATGAAAAAACATTCTCAGAATCAGTGGAATCCGTTGAAGCTTTTCAGACTTAGGCTACTTTCACACTTGCGTTTTTTTGCGATGCGTTTCGAGCGCACATAAAACGCACTAAAAAACGCAGGCACACGCTTGTAAACGCTGCAATATTTAGACGCATAAGCGTGCGCATTACAACAAAAAAATGCAGCGCTTGGATGCGATTTCAAGCGTTTTTGCATGCGTTTGCGTTTTTTGGCGCATTTCACAGAAGGAAAATCCTTGAAAAATTCTTGCAATAGACTCCACCAATGGGACACCAGTGGGCGTGTGTTATGGGAAATCTTTATATAGAGCCTGTTTACAGCCATTCTTCACATTTGCTTGCATTTGCCTTTGTGAACATGGATCTGCGCTGGAAGTTTCCACTTCAACTTGAATCTGGACATCAAGATGGCTCAGGCTTATGCAGTTGCTTGCCATGAAGAAAGGGAGAGAGAGAGACAGCGAAGACGGCAGCGGCGGCGTTTGTGGTTACATCCCATTGTTGAACTCTGGGAGAGCCGTGGAGTGTACCACACCCTCTATAGCGAGCTGCAGGCAAACCCCGTGAAATTTACCAACTATACCCGGATGTCCCAAGAAAACTTCAGTGATTTACTTGGTCGGGTCCAACAATTCATCCGGAGACAGGACACACAGCTCCGTCGGGCGATTCCTCCGGAGGAAAGACTCCTGGTGACATTACGGTACGTAATATTGTGAAACCAATGCCTGCATCATTTTATTTATTCTGCCATGTACTATTCCAAAGCTGCCAGAATTATTGTTCTGCTATCTAGTAAACAAAGACCTGCAGAATTATTTGTATGCCATGTACTATTTTTTTTTTTTTTAGCTAAATGTTTTAAAAAAACATATATAATAATATATATTTTTTTTCTTTCTCAGATTCCTGGCTACTGGAGAGAGCCTCTCTTCACTCCACTTCCAGTACCGGATTGGTATCTCCACCTTGTCAGGAATTGTTGTGGACACCTGCCGGCGCATTGTGGAATGTTCTCTGTCCAGAATTTATGCCCCTGCCACCACAGAAAAGTGGCTAGAAATAGCTGAAAAATTCTTGACAACCTGCAATTTCCCCAACTGTGTGGGAGCGGTTGATGGGAAACACATCCAGATCATCAAACACAAAAGAACAGGCTCGGAGTACTACTACTACAAAAAGTACTTCTCTACAGTTCTCATGGCCATTGCGGATGCAGACTGTATGTTTGTTGCAGTGGACATTGGGGCATTTGGTCGTGGAAATGACTCACAGGCCTTTAAGAACTCGGACATGGGGCGGAGGTTGTATGGAAACCAGTTCAATTTCCCCATGCCACGGCCTCTTCCCCACACCGAAGGTCCGCCACAGCCATTTGTCATGGTTGGGGATGAGGCATTCCGGATGTGCCAACACCTGCTCAAACCCTACTCCAGCCGGGACTTGGACCACAACAAAAAATATTTAAGTACAGGCTGACCAGGGCCAGAAGAACAGTAGAGTGTGCCTTCGGTATACTTGTTTCCAGATGGCGCATTCTGGGCACAGCCATTCATCTGAAAGTGGAAACAGTGGATGAAGTGGTGAAGGCCTGTGTGGTGCTACATAATTTTGTGATGTCTAAAGAGCACCCAAACTTTGAACTTGATGATGCAGCTCCTAACCCATTGCCTGAGTTCACTCAGCACCCTCTCAGGTCTTCTGTTGAAGTCTGCCAAATGAGGGACCAATTTGCGGCCTACTTCATGTCAGATGTAGGACGGGTGGAATGGCAAAATCAAATGGTGTAAAAAAGTGTTCTTGTCTGTATGTTAATAAAATACCTGTGTTTATACCTGTACCGAGTGCAGTCTGTGTTTTTACACTCATATACAATAATCAACTGGCCAGGTTTACCACTGAATTCATGATGCTGTGTTTTTTGTGCATCATGAATTTACTAGTAACCCTGACCAGGTGACTATACATACACACACACAAGTTGTATAACCTTTATCATCTCTCCAGTTTGGGTTCAATTTGCAGCAACGGTGGAGATAAAACAACTAATATTTGTGTCACCTGGCCTGATGTTACAAATAGTGATTTGGGGATGCACTAGCATCCGTCACTCTTTATTATACCTGACCATGTGACTATAAATATTATTTGTAGTATCATCACTGTGACTTGATTTTGAACGCAGACTGGAGCGATAATAAAATTTATACATCTTCTACAATCCCCAGGCCTGGTGTCATGCTGAAGTGGTGATGCCCCAAATAACGCATCCTCACTTCAGAATGTATCACACCTGGGCAGGTGAATACACATATGAGTTATAAACTGCAGCATTGCTACGGTATGCTTGAAATAAATGCAAGCTGATGCGACGCTGCAGGTTAAAACTCATGTGTATTCACCTGCCCAGGTGTGATAGTAATGATACAAGGCCAGGGTATTGTACATACAACGTGTATTTTCACCATCATCGCCTCAGTTTATTCAACACACACTGAATAGAGGATGTGGTTGATTACAAGGTATATCTAGAATCCCTGGCCTTGTATCACAAAGTGAAATGATGGTAAAAATACACCATACTCATTTAACTTTTTATGATACCTGGCAAGGTAAAATAGATATGCCTTGCACTCAACACCATCCTCTATTCAGTCTGTGCAATATTAGCAGACAGAAGAGACTGGTGGCGAAAATACAAGTCATATATTTGTGCTTTGGACTACACATATCTCCAGGAAAAACACAAGAAACGTGTCATTCCTGGAGTTATGTGTAGTCAAAAACGCAAAGTGTACGGCGCAGTGTGTGTACGGCGCAGTATGTGTAGGCGGCGAAAGACACATTAATCAAACAATATTTACTAAAAGCAGAATTGCACATTTATTTTGTACAAAAAAAAAAACATTTTTATTGAGAAGGACGTTTTGGGGGAGATTGGGATACTCTGGGGGTGTGGAGAGATGAGGAACGGCTGGAAAGCGAGGAAGGTGTTCGAGGGGAAGGGGCGACGAAAGTAGTGGGGAAGGAAGATCAGGGATGGAAGTAGAGGCAGTGTGAGACACATTAGGAGGAGAGGGGGGATGGACAAACAAAGTCTTTGCTTTTCTCTTCTTGGGGGCAGGAGTCCCCTGCATGGACCGACTTCCATGTGACCGCCTTGAGCTGGTGGACCGTGGCCTTGAAACATAAAACACGGAATGTTGGTCATCCGTCTCATGCTCTGTGGTGGCGGTAGTGGTGCTATGAGGAGAAGAAGTGGTGGCGGTGCTCTGAGGAGGACAAGTGGTTGGTGGAGGTCCAAGGAGGAGAAGTGGTGTCTCTGCTCCTAAACTGGTGCAGAGTGGTGGTGGTGGTACTCCTAGAAAAAGAAGTGGTGTCTGTGATCCTAAAATGGTGGATAGTGGTGGCGGTACTCCTAGAAGAAGTGGTGGCTGTGCTCCGAAAATGGTGCGGAGTTGTGGCAGTGCTCCTAGAAGGAGAAGTGGTGGCTGTGCTCCGAAAATGGTGCGTAGTGGTGGCAGTGCTCCTAAAAGGAGAAGTGGTGGCTGTGCTCTGAAAATGGTGCGGAGTGGTGGCAGTGCCCCAAGCAGGTACTGCGGTGGCGGTAGTCCAAGAGCATGGATCAGTGTCTGTGGTGGTGGTGCTCCAGACAGAAGCAGCGCTTGCCATGGTGGTGGCGACGGTGGAGTGTCCAGCAGTACTCGGACTTGTGGTGGTGTAGTGGTGACTCGGAATGCAGGTGGCCGTGCAGTGGTATGCAGCAGAAGTTGGTAGTGATGTGTGGCGAGTCAGTGGTCGCACAGTTAGATATGCAACCACTGACTGCTGCACGTACCGATTCTGCTGCATAGCCTGCAAGTAAGCAGTGTTGCAGGCCTGCAACACACTCAGCTGTTGCTCAGGACTAAGGTGTTCCGCCATGCCCCGTTCAATTTTACTGAAAAAATGGTGCGCTTGTCTGTTGAGGACGGCTTCCAGCCGATCAAGGCACTGATCGACAGAGTGGAAGCGGTGTTCCATGTGGGTAAAACCGCGTTCCATGAGTGAAAAACCGCTTTCCACTCTGTCGGACATCGACTTCATACTGGCATGAAAGTCCTCGCTCAAGTACATGAACTCGGGCAAGACATTCCTGTCCAAGGCCCTCTGCCGCTGGCAGGAAGTGCCCGCATAACCAGTGGCAGAGACCTGGGACAGGGGAACACCTGATTGACCAGCTTCCTGGTCACCAGCTGTCCGTGTTGCTGACCTACAAGTTGCTTCCAGGCTGTCGGATGGCTGGGACGGGTCCGAGGTCGTCCGATGAAGGACCGCTTCAGGGACAGGTTGCATGGTGCTGCTCCAGGTGCTGTGGAAAGAAAAGAAAAAACATTACTATAAGGCATGTACAAGAAGCATCAGCTGTGGAATAGAAAAGCACTGATTAAAAAAAAAAAATTTAGAAAACTTACGCTCTGCTGGCAAGGACCGGTCTCAGGAACGCCAACTCGCGATAGTAGCGACCTTTTCTTCTGGTCCTTGCCGCTGAACCACTGTGAACCTGTCCCTCAGCACGAACATCAGTGTTGAAGCGGTCCTTCATCGAGCGCCATCGTGTGCGGACTTTGTTCACTGTTGGAAAAAAAATATATATATTATACAATGCACTCAGGGCAAAATATGTCTCATCACACACACATAAGTGAAAATGGCAAACAGTCAATGCAGCATAAAAAAGCTATACAATGCACAGTACAGTCACTGTTGAACCAGATGACACTGTTGGGTTTGCCGGTAGAATATATCTACCAGTAAACCCATCAGTGCCATCTGGAACAATAGTCACTGCGGCATCACAGAGCATGGAAATACTTACTAAACGCCTTTTTGGTGGTTGGAGAGGCGCTGTCCCAGCCATCCATCAACGCTGCGGTCACCTCGTTCCATAGCCGCCAGCTCACCACATTGTCCTTGTACTGCGGATCACGGCTGTCCCACAATGGGACACGCTCATGGACCTGGCAGATGAGGGCCTCATTGTCCACATAGAGGTCCTCGTCCCGTTGTGGAACCTAGAAAAAACAAAAAAAAAACATTACAATCTTGGATATATTTCAAAAATAAAAAGAGACCAAAAAAAAAAAAAAAGAGACATTCAAAGACTATATACTTACATTCCGTCTCGCCACCGGGACTTGTCTTGGCTGCGACTGCTCCTGCTGTTCTTGACGTTGGTATAGTCGAGCTGTTTACCCGTACGGAACCCAGGACTCTCAACACTGAGCCCCTTTTCCCATTGTCAGGATACCCCGATATCCTCACCCCAATAACGAGTTACAGTAATTCTTTGGAATATGTATGGCCACAGCAGCCTTTATTTAAATACAAACAATATTAACAATAAATAACAATATATATATAACAATATATATAAATACCATAACAACATCAGGGAGGAGTCCTTGAAGCTACAAAGATCATGGTGAATTGAACCAATATCCTGTGAACAACACCCCACCTCTTACTCCCAGCCGTTACCCACAGGCTCGGGAGCACCACCAATTGAGGTGTGCTGTTCACCCAACCACCTGGGGATCCGCCCACTCCGTGTGAACTCCCCTTCCACCTTTCACCAGATCACCACCACGTAACTTCAGACAGGGAGACCCTAAACAGAGTCCCCCCCAAACCAATTTCCAACAACTTCTAGGACTCTCTCCCCACCCCCTTGAGCCGCCACAACGAGGGCCCCATTGAAAACCTCAATGGCCCGAGACCCCCTAAAACCCAAAGCTATGGCCCTTTCAATACCTTCCTGAATAGCCAAAGCCCAAATATCCGAACCAACAGCATTCAAATGAACCCCATCGGCCAACCAAAAATCCCCTCACCCTTCTCCAAATCAAAATGTTGCACCGACACATTACTGTTTCGAGCCATGAAAGAAGACACAGCCCTGTTAACCTTTATCCTGGCCTTATTAATCTTAGCCAGGGACCTCATGTTCCGCCAGCGTCTGCGTGGAACAATTTCAGACCAAACCAAAAAGACACCCGGATATAATACCCATAACCGCAAGCAATCCTGCTTAATGTCTTTAACTAGCTCACGAAAAGGGCGCACTGCAAGATCATTCCCCCCTACATGGAGTACCAAAACATCAGGAGCACGGTCCAAGCGAGCGCACCCATGAATTTCGGGCAACACCCTCCTCCACTGCATTCCTCGAAAACCAAGCCATCGCACCACCACCATAGACCGGGGAAATCCCAGCTGCCGACCATCTGTCCTGACGTCAGTTCTCAACGCTCCCCAGTGGACGAAGGAGTGACCGAAAATCCAAATCAGCAGGGGAGGAGCACCTGAAACGAGAATACAATACTAAACATACCAAAAAGAACACCCTTAAAACAACTCCAACCGACATACGTCCCCTTACAGAACCAACCAACTCCCCCACCTCGAGAGTCAAGGCCTAATATAACTCCTAAATCGATTAGACTTCCAACGCCCAATACGTTGTATTGATGACGCACCCAAACCCCTACCTGCCGCTTCAGTCGCCGCCCCAATACGGAAAGAATGAGTCCCAAAATGAGAATCATCCAAACCTAACGCTCGAATGGACCTCTTGAAAATGGCGTTAAACTGATACCTAGACAGGCTACCACCATCAGCATGGCACAACAATGAGCCCCCCAATCCGGGGCCCAACTCCCAAAAGCGCTGCAAGCATAACACCGGACACATCGAATACCCTGGTACACTGCCCAACACTACCCGACGGCCCCTCCCCTCTTGATCCGTCTTGGATTTACGCAGCCAAAACTCCACTCCACCCACCGTCAATAGCACATCCTTAGCCAACAAACCACCTACCGCCTGTCTATTATCCGAAACCAGCTCACCCACCCGCAAAGCCCCAAAAAATGCCAATGAAAAAGCCAAACGAAATAACAAGACTTCAAAACGAGAAGAACACGTATCCAAAATAAAACCCAACCGCTCTAACAAAGCAAAGGATACTGGGCGCCTCGTATCACCCAGCCCCTTATTTCGATGAAAACCTTTCGCCGCCTGCTGCACCAAAAAGGTCTTTGACAAATCCCTAATCCCCCGCAAACGGAAACCAAAAGATAGTGCTGCTAAAACCCGTGATACTTTAGCACAAGACCATCCTTCCCTCGCTCCCTGCCCCAACCAGGCCAACAAGGCCCTTTGTTGATCCACCCCATCCCCCACGACTGGAATTGTCGTTAAAAACTCTTCCCAATTACACCACACTGCCTGATAAGCCGCCCAAGTTTTTGGAGCCAACGATGCCTTAATCAGTGACTCTGCAGACCGTAAACCACCTTCCACAACTCCTCCGGGCAGGCTAGACCTTCGCACTCCGCTTCTGGGGCCAATGAGCGAAAACGATCCCACTGTAAACGAGAAAGAGAGTCAGCTATATCATTCTTCACACCCGGCACGTGCGTCGCCGTCACGTGCGCATTCAGTGCCAAACATAACAAAACCAAACGTTGCAAAACTCGCACGACGGGAGGAGAGGACGCAGTAAGCCCATTAATCGCGCAAACAACTCCCATGTTGTCACAATTGAACCGCACCCTGCGATCCCGAAACTCCTTCCCCCAGAGATGGACTGCCACAAGAATCGGAAAAATTTCCAACAATGTTATGTTGCATACCAAGCCCTCTGACACCCACTCAGCAGGCCAGCGAGACGCACACCACTGTCCCCTGAAATAGGCTCCAAAACCAACACCGCCGGCCGCATCCGTAAACAACTCCAACACATCATTCCCAACAACCTCAGCCATGACCAATGAGCGCCCGTTATACCCTTCTAGGAAGGAATCCCAAACGGCCAAGTCCGCCTTAAGCTCCCCCGACAACCGTATGAAGTGATGAGGGGCTTTAATCCCTGCCGTAGCGCTAGCCAGCCTACGTGAAAAAACTCTCCCCATTGGCATCACTCGACATGCGAAATTCAACTTCCCTAGCAACGACTGCAAATCCCGCAACGACAACTTCTTCAAACGGCGCGCTCTACCCACGTCAGCCCGCAAAGCCAACAACTTTTCCTCAGGCAATCTGAACTCCCATGCCACCGTGTCGATGACTATCCCCAGAAAACACAAACAAGTAGATGGACCCTCAGTCTTACCTGGCGCCAAAGGAACCCCAAATTGCTCCGCCACCCACTCAACAGTTCTCAAAATCCCATGACAGAGCGAAGAATTTGCCGGGCCCACACACAGGAAATCATCCAAGTAATGAATAACTGATTCACAACCCGGACACCTCTCGCACCACCCACTCTAAAAAGGAACTAAAAGCCTCAAAATAAGCGCATGATAAAGAACACCCCATAGGCAAAGACCTGTCAACAAAGAACCCCCCCTCCCAAAAACAACCCAACAGCTTCAAACTATCAGGATGAACCGGCAAAAGTCGAAAAGCAGATTCAATGTCGGTCTTAGCCATAAGGGCCCCTCGACCACACTGCCTCACCCACCGCGCAGCCTCGTCAAAAGAGGAATAAACGACCGAACAAATTTCAGGATCGATGCCATCGTTCACCGACCTCCCACGTGGGTAAGAAAGATGCTGAATAAGCCGAAACTTGTTCGGCTCCTTCTTTGGAACAACGCCCAACGGGGAAACCACTAAATCCGAAAAAGGTGGCGACGAGAAAGGGCCCGCCATACGACCCAACGAAACTTATTTTGCCAATTTTTCCCCCACCACCTCCTTATGCAATAAGGCCGAACGCAAATTCCTAAGTACCCGCGGGATAACAAACGGGGGATTGGGATGACAAAACCATCCTTAAAACCATTATAGAAACAACGCCGCCTTCTCCTTGTCGCCATATCTATTTAGATAAGGGACCATCCTTTCCAGACTCACCGGAGTCTCTCCCTTGGGAATTACTACCCCCAGATTTTTGCTTCCCTTTTTTAAAACACTTAGACGCTCCATGAGAGGCGCCATTGCAGTTGGAGCAGACATGTTTAAATTTGCACCCCGCCCCAAACTTACACTGGCCGTCATTAAACTGCCAGCATACCCCAAACTTGTTTCCACTTGCTTGCCCTTGACCACTTCCTCCCGCTGCCCCAGCAGTATTGCCACTCTGGCTGGCGCCCCCAGTTCCCCGAGAAAGGAATGCCCAAACTTATTCTGTGCAATGACTCTCATCCACAGCCCAATGTCCTTCTGATCCCAACGAATTGCCGGGCGCACAGCCTTCCTTTGCCTAAACTGCTCGTCATACCGCAGCCAAGCCTGCCCCCCATACACCCTATATGCTTCCCCGATAGCATCAAAATAACAAAACAAAGCCGAACAGTTGTCCGGAGCTTTTTCCCCGATAACACTTGCCAAAATGGCAAACGCTTGTTGCCAGTTCACAAACGTCTGAGGAATTAATCGCCACCTCCGTTTCTCCTCCTCCTCCTTCTTACTATCCTCTTTTTTGCCTTTATCCAAATTAAACTTCTCCAAAGGCAACAAAGAGAATATCTCAACATACTCATCTTTCCAAATACGCTCCTTTACCTCCTTCTTCAAATGCGCTCCCAATGGGCCCTCAAAACAAACATACACCTCCCCGTGAGCCCTATCATCTAAGCGCACCCGACATTCTTTTTCCTTCTCTGTCTGCACTGACACAGACACAGGTTCGGCACTATGCCCTTCCTGTTCCGACCCGCTCGCAACCACCTGCCCCCCAACCTGCGACCCAACCCACGCCATCACCGGAGACGGAGAACCAAAACCCTTCTCTAACCGTGACAGCAAATTGCGCACATCGACCAGCATGTCCGTAACCCCAGCTACCTCGGCAGCCCCCCCAACACTATTACCAACCCTCGACCGAACTACCCCAAACGGTGAAGAAGACACAAATGACTGACTGACACTTGACATAGAATTATACTCACCGGGCTGCGAGGGTGCTGTGAGCCCTCCAGCCGGATAACCTGGCTCCAAAGATGCATCCCCACTGCCTCGATCTGACACCACGACTCCGCTGATTTGCTCCTGACGTCCAGAAACCCCGTCGAGACTTCCAGAAGAGAAAGGCCTAAACCCCATTGGGGATCCAGCCCGCTGATCCCGAAATAGCAGTGACGACTGGGTCGCAGGAGCACCCGTCGATAATTCGAAAACATCTTGAGCCTCATTCCTAGCAACAGCAGCGTAGGCAGGCCGCCCCACGTTCACCCCACAGCAACGGCCCCCCGATCCATCTGGAAACCCACCGACTATGGAGGGTAAAATCTGCTGTCCTGTAATGCCGACCGATGCCTCGGCCGCCGAAATTCTGGAGCCGTCAACAGAGGCAGGCTGCAGTACAGAAACACTGTCACTGCGGCCCCCCGACGAACCTGGAACCCCGCCGCTACCAAGGGGGGACAATTGCTGATCTGATAAGCCGGCCAATCCATTAGCCGCCACCGCACCTGCGTAGTTGTCTGAGGCAGATCGCACTGCAAGCCGATCGCAACGGCGACCCCCCGCGGACGCAGCTCTCAAAAGATGCCCAGCGCTTAGCGGCTCCAATGATGACGCATCTCCGATGCTGCCTGAGGCAGGCCGCACAGCAAGTCGCTCGCCACTGCGACCTCCCGAGGACGCAGTTCTCCCACGACGCCCGGCGGGTAAAGGCTCCAACGCCGACGCACCCGCGATGCTATCTGAAGCAGGCCGCACAGCAGGTCCCTCGCCACTGCGACCTCCCGAGGACGCAGTTCTTCCACGACGCCCGGCGCGTAAAGGCTCCAATGCCGACGCTCCCGCGATGCTATCTGAAGCAGGCCGCACAGCACGTCCCTCGCCACTGCGACCTCCCGAGGGCGCAATTCTCACAGGACGCCCGGCGCGTAACGGCTCCGCCCCTGACTGAAGCGCCGGAGGAGAGGTTGCCGCCGCTGGGCCTCGCTGGCTGGGCGGATTCCTCCCAGGCCGAGGCCTGCTAGCACGAGCTCCGCGCGGCGCCCGGCCTGGAGGGGCCCGTGAGGGGCTCCTGCGCCGACGCGAGGCCCGAGGAGCTGGTCCGGCGAAAGTCGCTCAGGAGGCCTCACCCTTCTTGGACGCCTCTCCCGCTGCGCTGCCCCAGACGCTCCCGGAACAAGAATCGCCACCTGCGCCTCCAGCCATCCGGGCGGGCTGCGATAAGGCCGCAGACCTGAGGCGCTCCAGCGCCGCATTCACAGACATGGTAAGCTGTACTACTGATGGGACAAGACAGGAATGACCCTGGAACCGCCCCATCACTGCCTTATAACCCCCACCACCCCTCTCATTTAATGTTCCTCCCTCATTTTAAACCCCTCCAAACCCCCGTCATGCGGCCTCCGCCCACGCCTCTTTCTTGAGGGGAGGGAGGCTCTGCTCCGGCCATTACAGACTCCTCAATGGCCGTGTCCGACGCTGATGTCTGAAAAAGGAAAAATTTTTTAGACATTTGTAGATTCAGCAGCTATACTTACCCAAAGGCAGGAAGATACTCACATCACGCTCTGTTGGGCCAGTTCTTGCCGGGATGGGGAATAGTGTGATCCAGAAGATGACATGCTACAATAAAAGAAATACAAAGCATTAGTACATATTACATTGGAAAGGACAGGCAAGTCATTTGGTTAAGAATACTCACATTCTTGCACTTTGGATCCAAAGTTTGTACTGTCTTGGCTGTGTCTTCCAGGCAGTCTAGTAGGGGTCCAGGCTGTATGTTCAGGCTGTATCAGGATGCAGTGTCTCCAGGCAGTCTAGTAGGGGTCCAGGCTGTATGTTCAGGCTGTATCTCAGGTTGTATCAGCATGCAGTGTCTCCAGGCAGTCTGAGTAGGGGTCTGTCTGGCACTGAAGAAACCTTCCTTTATCTCCACCCCTCACAACAATGTTGCTAGTGTAGGGGTGTTTTAGACAAGTGTCCTAGACATTGTTTACTCAAAAATCGCAGTGCGCGCACAAGCGCTGACGAGCGCACAGCCACGCGCCCGCAGCGCCCCCATAGACTGCAATGTTATTTTTTTGCTTTTTTAAAGTGGTGGGCCGGAAAAAAAAAATGCAACATGTAACGTCTACCGCGTCTGGGCGCACACCGGGAAAATGCGCAGCGCACGACAAACGCTGATGAACGCGTGCAGCGCTAGACCCTTACCCGCCATGTTAAAGATAGGGGAACATTGCGCATGCGACCGATAGTGCACGATGCGCTGCGCAATAAAACGCAAGTGTGAAAGTAGCCTTATTATCAAATAAAGTGACACTGGTCAGAATTGTAAAATTTTGCCTGGTTATGAAGGTGAAAACAGGCTTAGGGTCTGATGAGGTTAATCAATAGAGCAAAAATAAATTCCACAATTGTATGTGTTTAAATAATGTTCCTGTGCTAAGATAAACGTATAAATGTGTCACCGCTATGTACTGTGTAATGGTCTAAACGTACCACAGCTCCTGGGCAGGGGAGGAAGGAAAAGAGTATAAACACATTATTGCATGGCATCACAGCTGATTCTTTCTGTAAGGCCGGGGTCAGACTAGCGTATGGCATCCGATGCGAGAAGCTAATGATCCTCGGCTCCTGCTCTGCTGCGAGCACAGCTGCGGAGGAGGCGGAGAAATGAATTTCTCCATCTCCTCCATTGCCGGATGATATCCGATTGATGTGCGTTGTCTCACTCGCACCCATAGGCTTATATGGGTGCGAATGAGCCGAAATTCGGCCGAGTGTCGGTGACAATCACAGCATGCTGCGATTTCACTTACACATTGAAAACGGCCGAGAAAAAAAAACGCTGATGTGAGGTGCCCCATAGATAAATACTGGTCCGAGTGCTATGTGATGTTTTATCACATAGCACTCGTCCATATTCATCGCTAGTCTGCCCCGGACTAAGGTAAAACATGTTTAAAAACTGTCAGCAAATGCTTTACCTCGTAGAAGAATTTCATTCCGGATTTCTTTTTCTGTCCTTGTATTGTCACTCCAGTTACTGAACCAGCAAGCTCACTCTTTCCTCAGGCCAGAAAACACTGTGTGGAAGCAACCCAGGTACCCCGTTGAAGCCCAGATTACTGTACAGTAGTTAAAGTGTGAGGGCTGGGGTTAGCTTTCTGGGATCTGCCAAACAGAGTGGCTGATGCCGAGTTTGTTTGAGGTAGTGTCATGGTTAAGTCCGGAGTTTGTCCGGAGTTTGTGCTCTGCTGTCCTCTCTCAGGACTGGTCATGCGGGGGTTAATTTCCTCGGCCTCGTTCTGGAGCGGGCTGGGCTATTTCAGTCCATCACAGCTGGCTTACCAGTGTTAGTGATAGCTCAAGCTTCCAGTTTAGAGCCTCTGACCTCTGTTACCTGGTGATCCTCCTGCCTTTGACTTGTTTACTCGTGTATGATCCGGACTGACTCTGACCCCGTCTCTTGGTATCCATCTCTGCTGCTACGTTCCCTGTCTGGCTATTTGACCCTCGGCTTGGTATACTGACTACGTGTATTGCTGCTCCTTCTGGTACTTCTGCCTCTGTACGGTTTTGACTCGGCTTGCCTGACCACGCTCCCACCACTTGGTGGTGCCTGTGCTTCTGATTTGTATAGCTTCTCTGTGTACGCAGTCTCACGTCCCTCCCTAGCTCCCTCTGGGGAATATTGTGACGCGCACCACATTGGTGGTACCAGGGCTATAGGGTACTCGGAACCGAGCCCATGGAAGTCTATGGGGAATGTCACTGGCAGCAGAGCTCGGTCCGTGGCCCTGGCGGTCATGCAATGGGGGATATTTACAGGGGATTGTAGATTAGAATAGTTTGTGACGCCACCTGCGGTGTCTGATCAATTGGACCAGCGCTGCTATAAGGATCTTCACAGGGGATGTTATGGGGGCAGCTGGGTGGTAAGTCTCCCACAGGTGAGACGGGTCCCTGGAAGTCTATGGTGATGATGCAGGGTGTAGTTAAGAATTCAATCACACACAATGCAGCTTCTTTTCATACCTTTACTTGTAGGTGTTTCAGGCAGGTCCCGGGGAGCTGGTCGGGGTGGAGAATGCACATTCAGGATCACCGCTGAGCAGGTTAGAGGCCTCCTTTACTTCATATGTATGTGAGTCTAAACTTACATGAAGCGAAGTTAACTCTGCAATCTCCAGCTTACTCAATAGCTGCAACGCCCGGCCGACATTGTGGTGGAGCCTTCTATGTCTCTGATTATCAGATGTTGAGAGAACTAAGTCCCTACTTTTGTAGCGTCCCACTCAAGGTCCTTGTTCCCCCTGACTCCGTTTACGTATCAGCGCTTAGGGCTACCTTCTGCGACCTGTAGTCCAGAAAGCCCCCGGTTATCTTGTTACTAGGCGTGAAGCGCTAGCAACGCTTCGGACCCCGGTGTCCGGTGAATTAGTGCAGGTAATCTGATACCTGGTGCACTAGCATCTATCTTCTCCACTGTGCCCTTCGCCCTGCTCTCGCTCTTAACATAAGCACTTGTAGCTTTGATGGAAATGTCAGCTTTCTTCAGAGCTCACTGAACAGCTCTCAGTATCCTCCAAGTCCAGACTGAACTGACACTGAACTGCACTGTCCTAAGACAGGAAACAGACTGATCTGAGCTCTTCTCAGACAGGAAACTATCTGGGGGATGACTCACTCCTGAGTCTCCCAAGGCTTGAATCCCCTGACTGCTACGTGTCACTTCCTTTTATACCCCTAGTGGGTGTGTTGGGAAATGTGAGTGACGTGAATGAATATCAAGCTTTTCGATTACCTTCCTGTGCATTCTCCTGGATTATGTGTGCCTGCCATAGCTGGGCCACACATCCCCCCTTGGTTAAACACAGCACTCCCGGGCTGTAAAAGAGAAAAAGAAAACATTTTTGTTTTGCATTTAACATAAACATTTAACTCATCCCATCCGGGAGGTGAGGAATCTTTAACGTTACAATTTGTACATTAGAAAAATACAAAAGTATCAAAGCATCAAAACATTTCCATAAATACTAGACAATATTCTTGTGGAGGACCCGCACCAAAAACCTCCCACGTGGGTCCTGGGTGGGCTGCAGGACTTCATTGCTGCAGACCTCACTCTAGGCCACACCATACGGGTTTTTCTTCAGAGGTAGTTAGGTTTTGTGTAAAACCAAAATGAGGCACCGAAGTGCGAACTATTTACAATACAAGTTCTTGGGCTGGCACAGTCCACAGCCACGCAGTCCATGCATGATAAAAGACACATATATGTTTCAAGTAATCACATTAATACTTTAACTCTTTTTTTTTTTTTTTAAAGTGCGAAAATCTTCTTTTTATAACATCTTTATCAAACTTTATACAATTTGTCAGTAACCATTAACCTGTTAACTTTCATTATTTAATTATTTTTACCCAGCCGGGTGTTCTATTTTAAATAAGCAAACATACCATGTAAACATTTATCAATAGTAAAGTGCAAATTTTTTTTTTTTTTTTTAAACTTTATACATTTTCAGTTGCAGTAAACCCCTGTCTGGGTCCTACTGGTTTTCATCTTTCTTGCAAACTTCAATAACGTCTTCCACTCCTGGGGCTGGAACGACGCGGTGTTCTTTTGAACGCATAACAAAGAGATCATGTCCTGCGATCTGTGTTTGAGTGGCTACATCTTTTGTTTGAACTGGGGACCCAACGGGTATCTCCCTGTAGTATAACGCAGGTTGCGTTGCTGAGGTAGTCGCAGATTGTGATGCTGAAATGGTCGCAGGTTGCGTTGCAGAGCAAGACCTGGGTGTAGAGGGGTACGCAGGGGGTGATGCTGGAGCACGGCCTGGTGCGGACGCCAAAGATGACGCTGTGGGACTTGCGATTCCGAGTAGGACGCAGGTGCGCGCAGTGGCTCAGTTGGGAACGCACTAACCTGCTGCTGTCGCTGCTCCCAGTCGTTTTCTATCGCTGACAGTTGGGTCTCCTCCGGTGTCCCTACCGGGGAACTGCATTCCGCTGCGGCCTCCAGGCCTGGCTGGTACTCCGGAACGGGCAGGGCCTCCTCAGCCTCCTTCTCTCCCGCCGCTTCATCGGTGGAGTCGGGATCAGCACTTTTGGAGGCGGCCTCCGGTTTCTCATCAGCCGCTGGCACTGGTGCCACAGGTAATGGTTGCGCTCCTGGAGGGGAGAGTGTTGCGTCCCACAGCAGCCGCTGTTTCAGGGCACGCCAGCTTTTCTCCATCTCCTCCACTTCTTTGCGGTGGCGGGCCACATCTTCCAGCACCGCATCCACCTTCTCCATGACATAGAGGAGGAAGAGAAGGCGGATCTCTCGGGCAGTGGGGTAGGATCTCACATTATGTAGCATTTTGAGAGGGCGGCCATAACTTTCGCGCCACTGGGGGGTACACGCCCACGAATGCACGCCCACCTTCTTCACCAGCGCCTCAGGGCGCGAATCATGGCGGCAAAATGGCGATATTGGCGCCAAAATGACAAACAGCAAACAGTCTTTTTCTTGCACAAAACAGTTCAATAGGCACACAGGACTCACAATTGCAAGCTTTCGAATCCTGTTCGTGACGCCAAAAGATGACGCGCACCACATTGGTGGTACCAGGGCTATGGGGTACTCGGAACCGAGCCCATGGAAGTCTATGGGGAATGTCACTGGCAGCAGAGCTGGTCCGTGGCCCTGGCGGTCATGCAATGGGGGATATTTACAGGGGATTGTAGATTAGAATAGTTCGTGACGCCACCTGCGGTGTCTGATCAATTGGACCAGCGCTGCTATAAGGATCTTCACAGGGGATGTTATGGGGGCAGCTAGGTGGTAAGTCTCCCACAGGTGAGACGGGTCCCTGGAAGTCTATGGTGATGATGCAGGGTGTAGTTAAGAATTCAATCACACACAATGCAGCTTCTTTTCATACCTTTACTTGTAGGTGTTTCAGGCAGGTCTCGGGGAGCTGGTCGGGGTGGAGAATGCACATTCAGGATCACCGCTGAGCAGGTTAGAGGCCTCCTTTACTTCATATGTATGTGAGTCTAAACTTGCATGAAGCGAAGTTAACTCTGCAATCTCCAGCTTACTCAATAGCTGCAACGCCCGGCCGACATTGTGGTGGAGCCTTCTATGTCTCTGATTATCAGATGTTGAGAGAACTAAGTCCCTACTTTTGTAGCGTCCCACTCAAGGTCCTTGTTCCCCTGACTCCGTTTACGTATCAGCGCTTAGGGCTACCTTCTGCGACCTGTAGTCCAGAAAGCCCCCGGTTATCTTGTTACTAGGCGTGAAGCGCTAGCAACGCTTCGGACCCCGGTGTCCGGTGAATTAGTGCAGGTAATCTGATACCTGGTGCACTAGCATCTATCTTCTCCACTGTGCCCTTCGCCCTGCTCTCGCTCTAAACATAAGCACTTGTAGCTTTGATGGAAATGTCAGCTTTCTTCAGAGCTCACTGAACAGCTCTCAGTATCCTCCAAGTCCAGACTGAACTGACACTGAACTGCACTGTCCTAAGACAGGAAACAGACTGATCTGAGCTCTTCTCAGACAGGAAACTATCTGGGGGATGACTCACTCCTGAGTCTCCCAAGGCTTGAATCCCCTGACTGCTACGTGTCACTTCCTTTTATACCCTGTAAGCTTTCCAGGGGATATAGCTCTAGGATCGCTGTCTGGGTAGACAGAATGGCACGAAAACAGTTCATTCCGACAGCAGTTCTGGTGCAAAAACTGGCCGCAACCAGCTTTATTAAAGTCCACAGCAAACAGATAAAAATAAAGCATAAACAGAAAAACCTAGGCTTGTCTAGCCACTAATTACACATATAACGATTGCCCTGTCTATCCGGGTGCCGGCTCTACCAGCCTGACCCAAAACAACACATATGATATATGTTACCAGTATGGAGTTTCACTGATACTCCTCCTTGTGTCTGAAGGCACCTTCCATGTCCAGACTTGAGAGAGATCCACTCCTATTCAGCCGCTATTCACACGGATTCGCACTGAGACTACTCCTGTGTCTGGGGTACTTCCTGCACCCAGACTGAGATAGCTCAAACTCCTGGAGACTGCTTCTTGTGCCGGGACACCTTCCTGTGTCCAGACTAAAGGGTATGCCACACTAAACAATATCGCTAACGGGATCGCTAAAAAACGTCACTATTTAGCGATCCCGTTAGCGATATTGTTCAGTGCGGCAGCTTCCAGCGACGAGCTTCCTGCTGTGATCTCGCTCGTCGCTGGAATCGTTCCGGACCCTATTTTCTCGTCGCGCTCCGCTGGGTAAGTATTATCGCTGTGTGGCACCTTTTCTTAGCGATTTAGCGGTACTTTGTACGCTAAAGTCGTTAAGAAGATCGCTAACGGCGATAGCGTCGTTAACTATATCGCTAAATGTGGCCGCATTTAGCGATATAGAAACAATCCGCTAGCGATCGCATTAGTATGCGTCGTTATGTGATCGCTAGCGGATTGTTTAGTGTGGCAGTACCTTAAGCCAGCTCCAACACTCCTGGAGACTGCTTCTTGTGCCGGGACACCTTCCTGTGTCCAGACTAAGCCAGCTCCCACTCTTGGAGACTGCTTCTTGTGCCGGGACACCTTCCTGTGTCCAGACTAAGCCAGCTCCCAGACTGTGTTTGCAGACACCTACTTCTGGTCTCCTAATTAACACCTGAGTAGTTTCAGGCCTGAGCTGCAAGTGTGTAATGAATGTAAGGTGTAGTGACCTTTCTCTACCACTAGGTTTACAAAGCCACACATTTCCCTTATACCTAGGTGAAATGTACACCCCATTCAACACATATTCCCTTACTGTCTCACAACCCCTAGTGGGTGTGTTGGGAAATGTGAGTGACGTGAATGAATATCAAGCTTTTCGATTACCTTCCTGTGCATTCTCCTGGATTATGTGTGCCTGACATAGCTGGGCCACACAATTGCACTACACTGCAGTAGTCTGACAGCTCCCATCTGGTTTTGACCTATTGGCTTGTTTCTGACCACGGGCTTGCTGAGACCTCTGGTTCTTGTATGACTGATTATTCCTAACTCAGCTTTGGATGTTTTTGCTGCCACCTGGTGGTTGTTTTGGCTGCTGCAGTGCAGGCTTGTCCTGAGCACACTGGCCTGCATTTCAGCTGCGTTACTGGTAGCCTTTTTAAGCTAGCAGTGCACCTTTTACAGACTTTACATGGTGCCACCATAGTAGATAATTATTAGATGCTGCCTACTTAAACCAGTTGGCTGTCTGTGTACAGCAGGACAGGTCCAACAGAATGAGAGATAATCTTCACAGTCATTCTCCACTCCAGCTAAGCAATAAGGATCCTGAGTTGAGGGTACCCCTTCATAAAATTGCCTAACAGAGCAAATGAAAATTGAAGTAAATCAGTTTTCGCAATGATGACAACCTATTTTAGAACAGAAGCTGGCAAAGTGTTTAACTGATAGTCATGTGTCCAGCTTCTCGAAATCCCCGTGATCAGATTCTATTACTGGGACAAAGCTGTAGGTCTGTCGCTGTTGCAGACCTACAACTCCTAGGATGCCCTGATAGTCTGCACCATACTGAGCATACCTCCCAACCGTCCCGGTTTGAGCGGGACAGTCCCGATTTTGACCCCCCATCCCGCTGTCCCGCTGAGGACACTATGTGTCCCGCAGTGAGACGAGCCGCCACGCCCCCATGCACCCCTTGCTCCCTCCTTGTCTCTACAGTTCAGCGGCTCACAGCTAGCAGTGACGCTGCTATGATGTTCTCTTCTGTGCCCACAGGACCTGTGATGAGTTCACAGGAGGAGAGGAGTCAGGGGTCACATGATCAGTGTCCTCTTGTGTGCAGGAATCTGCGCTGTGTTGGTTGTCATGGTGCTGGATGAGGGTAAGTTTGTGTGGGGTGGGGACTGTGGATGTAGCAGTGCTGTAGGTGTACAGTTGGAGTCTGTGTGTATGAGGTGTCGGAGCGAGCGTGTGTGTATGAGGTGTACGGAGCGGAGCCGTGTGTGTATGAGGTGTACGGAGCGGAGACGTGTGTGTACGAGGTGTACGGAGCGGAGCCGTGTTGTGTGACCAGGTGTGTACAGACGGAGCGGAGCCGTGTGTGTACGAGGTGTACGGAGCGGAGCCGTGTGTGTACGAGGTGTACGGAGCGGAGCCGTGTGTGTACGAGGTGTACGGAGGGAGCCGTGTGTACGAGGTGTTCGGAGCGGAGCCGTGTGTGTACGAGGTGCACGGAGCGGAGCCGTGTGTGTACGAGGTGCACGGAGCGAAGCCGTGTGTGTTACGAGGTGCACAGAGCGGAGCCGTGTGTGTACGAGGTGTACGGAGCGGAGCCGTGTGTGTACGAGGTGTACGGAGCGGAGCCGTGTGTGTACGAGGTGTACGGAGCGGAGCCGTGTGTGTACGAGCTAAGCCGCACATGTACAAGGTGAGCGGAGCTGCGCGTGTACGAGGTGCACGGAGCGGAGCCGTGTGTACGAGGTGGATGTAGCAGTGCTGTGTGTGTACGAAACGGAGCCCTGTGTGTGAATTGTACGGAGCTGAGTCGCTCAGCTCCGTACACACAGGGCTCCGTGCTTGAGCCGTGTGTGTATGGATGGAGCCGCGTGTGTATGTAGCGGAGCCGCGTGTGTACGGAACAGAACCGCTTGTGTACGAGGTGTATGCTGCTAAGCCGCATGTGTACAAGGTTTACAGAGTGGAGTCGTGTGTGTACAAAGCGTGGCTGCGTGTGTACAAGGTGTACGGAGTGGAGCCTTGTGTGTGCGAGGTGGACGGAGCGGAGCCGTGTGTGTACGAGGCATACAAAGCGGAACCGTGTGTGTGTGAGGTGTGCAGAGCCGTGCATGTACAAGGAGTGTGGTGGGGAGCATTCATACCTCCCAACCGTCCTGAATTCAGCGGGACACTCCCGATTTTGAGAGTCTGCCCCGCTGTCCCGGCCGGGAGCTTTTCCCGTGGACACAGGAGTACATGCCGGAGCCCCGAAGAGCACTTTAAAACTCGCACGTGATGTTCCACCAGAAGTGACATGCTGGAAGATGACCGGAAATTAGGTAATTTCGGGAGCAGATTGTGACAGAACCATGGAGGCACTTCAGGTAATGCTTCAGATCCATCACCGTGTCCTCGCCTTGGAATCGGGGATGTCGGCCGTGTGAGCGGATCATGATATGTCCTGCACCGGGAGGCTTTTGTGGGCACTACAATGGGAGCTGGGCTGTTATAGTATCTTTATAGAATCTTTATTTCTTTCTCTCTCTCTGTTTTCTTTCTTTCTTTCTCTTTCTTTTTCTCTCTCTCTGTTCTTTCTTTCTCTTTCTTTCTCTCTCTCTCTGTTCTTTCTTTCCCATCTTTCTTTCTCTCTATCTCTCTGTTCTTTCTTTCTCTCTTTGTTCTTTCTTTCCCTTCTTTCTCTCTCTCCCTCTGTTGTTTCTTTCTTAACCCTCTTTCTTTTTTCTCTCTGTTCTTTTTTTCTGTCCCCTCTTTCTTTCGCTCTCTGTTTCTTTCTTTCTCTCTCTCTGTTCTTTCCCCTCTTTTTTTTTTCTTTCTCTCTGTTCTTTTTTCTTTCTCTCTCTGTTCTTTCTTTCCCCTCTTTCTCTTTCTTTCTCTCTGTTCTTGCTTTCCCCTCTTTCTTTCTCTCTCTATTCTTTCTTTCTTTTTCTCTCTGTTCTTTCTTTCCCCCTCTGTCTTTCTCTGTTCTTTATTTCCCCTTTCTTTCTTTCTCTCTCCCCTCTGTTCTTTCTTTCCCCTCTTTATTTTTCTCTCTCTGTTCTTTCCCTCTTCTTTCTTTCTTCTCTTTCTTTTTCTTTCTTTCTTTCTCTCTGTCTTTCTTTCTTTCTCTCTCTGTTCTTCCTTTCCTTTCTTTCTTTCTCTCTCTGTTCTCTGTCCCCTCTTTCTTTCTCTCTCTATTCTTTCTTTCTTTTTCTGTCTGTTCTTTCTTTCCCCCTCTGTCTTTCTTTCTCTGTTCTTTCTTTCCCCTCGTTCTCTCTCCCTCTCTGTTCTTTCTTTCTCTCTCCCTCTCTGTTCTTTCTTTCTCTCTCTGTTCTTTCGTTCCTCTCTTTCTTTCTTTCTTTGTTCTTTCTTTCCCCTCTGTCTTTCTCTCTCTGGTCTTTCTTACCCCTCTTTCTTTCTCTCTCCCTCTGTTCTTTCTTTCCCCCCTTTCTTTCTCTCTCCCTCTCTGTTCTTTCTTTCCCCTCTTTCTTTTTTTCTCTCTGTTCTTTTTTTCTGTCCCTTCTTTCTTTGCTCCTGTTTCTTTCTTTCTTTCTCTCTCTCTGTTCTTTCCCCCTTTTTTCTTTCTCTCTGTTCTTTTTTCTTTCTCTCTCTCTGTTCTTTCTTTCTCCTCTTCTCTTCTTTTCTTTCTCTCTGTTCTTGCTTTCCCCTCTTTCTTTCTCTCTCTATTCTTTCTTTCTTTTTCTCTCTGTTCTTTCTTTCCTCCCTGTCTTTCTCTGTTCTTTATTTCCCCTCTTTCTTTCTCTCTCCCTCTCTGTTCTTTCTTTCTCTCTCTGTTCTTTCTTTCCCCTCTTTATTTTTCTCTCTCTGTTCTTTCCCCTCTTTCTTTCTTTCTCTCTGTTCTTTCTCTCTCTCTGTTCTTTCTTTCTTTCTTTTCCCCTCTTTCTTTATTTCTTTCTCTCTCTCTGTTCTTCCTTTCCCCTTTCTTTCTTTCTCTCTCTGTTCTCTGTCCCCTCTTTCTTTCTCTCTCTATTCTTTCTTTTTCTGTCTGTTCTTTCTTTCCCCCCTCTGTCTTTCTTTCTCTGTTCTTTCTTTCCCCTCGTTCTCTCTCCCTCTCTGTTCTTTCTTTCTCTCTCCCTCTCTGTTCTTTCTTTCTCTCTCTGTTCTTTCTTTCCTCTCTTTCTTTCTTTGTTCTTTCTTTCCCCTCTGTCTCTCTCTCTGGTCTTTATTATCCCTCTTTCTTTCTCTCTCCCTCTGTTCTTTCTTTCCCCTCTTTCTTTCTCTCTCCCTCTGTTCTTTCTTTCCCCTCTTTCTTTCTTTCCCCTCTCTGTTCTTTCTTTCCCCTCTTTCTTTTTTTCTCTCTGTTCTTTTTTTCTGTCCCCTCTTTCTTTCGCTCTCTGTTTCTTTATTTCTTTCTCTCTCTCTGTTCTTTCCCCTCTTTCTTTCTTTCTTTTCTTTCTTTCTTTCTTTCTCTCTGTTTCTTTTTTTTCTCTTCTCTCTTCTTTCTTTCTTTCTCCTCTTTCTTTCTTTATTTCTCTCTGTTCTTTCTTTCCCCTTTCTTTCTTTCTCTCTCTATTCTTTCTTTCTTTTTCTCTCTGTTCTTTCTTTCCCCCTCTGTCTTTCTCTGTTCTTTATTTCCCCTCTTTCTTCCTCTCTCCCTCTCTGTTCTTTCTTTCTCTCTCTGTTCTTTCTTTCCCCTCTTTCTTTTTCTCTCTCTGTTCTTTCCCCTCTTTCTTTCTTTCTCTCTCTCTGTTCTTTCTTTCTTTCCCCCTCTTTCTTTCTTTCTCTCTGTTCTTCCTTTCCCCTTTCTTTCTTTCTTTATTTCTTTCTTTCTCTCTCTGTTCTCTGTCCCCTCTTTCTTTCTCTCTCTATTCTTTCTTTCTTTTTCTGTCTGTTCTTTCTTTCCCCTCTTTCTCTCTCCCTCTCTGTTCTTTCTTTCTCTCTCCCTCTCTGTTCTTTCTTTCTCTCTCTGTTCTTTCTTTCCTCTCTTTCTTCTTTCTTTCTCTGTTCTTTCTTTCCTCTCTGTCTTTCTCTCTCTATTCTTTCTTACCCCTCTTTCTTTCTCTCCCCCTCTGTTCTTTCTTTCCCCTCTTTCTTTCTCTCTCCCTCTGTGTTCTTTCTTTCTCCTCTTTCTTTGTTTTCTCTGTTCTTTTTTCTGTCCCCTCTTTCTTTCTTTCTCTGTTCTTTCTTTCTTCTCTCTGTTTCTTTCTTTCCCCTCTTTCTTTCTTTCTTTCTTTCTCTCTCTGTTCTTTCCCCTCTTTCATTCTTTCTCTCTCTGTTCTTTCTTTCCCCTCTTTCTTTCTTTCTTTCTTTCTTTCTTTCCCCTCTTTGTTTTTTTTCTCTGTTCTTTCTCTTCCCTTTCTTTATTTCTTTCTCTCTCTACTTTCTCTCTGTTCTTTGTTGCTTTCCCCTCTTTCTTTCTCTATCTCCTTTCTTTCTGTTTTTTTTTCTCTCTCTGTTCTTTCTTTTACTCAGTACCAGTGTGCCCTCAGTACAGCCAGTGTGATCACCAGTGCTAAATGGGTGTGGTCGGGGCGTGGACATGGGTGTGACTAGTTGTGAAATGGGTGTGGTCGTGGCGTGGCCTACAATTTGCCGCTGCGCGTGCCGCAACCTTTGTCCCTCTTTCCCATCTTCAAAAGTTGGGAGGTATGTACTGAGAGTTTCATAGAAGTTGGAATGCACAAGTTGAAGACCACAGGCCTAATGTCAGGCTGGATACCAGAGGACCTCCAGGAGGGGAACACCAGGAAGACTCTGGTGAGGACCTGCAATGTATTAAACGTTGTAACTTTCTGATCACAGATCCTCCAGGAGTCACATCAGGACATAACACACCAGTGACACCTATAGACATAAAAACTGTCTAAAAAGGTTTCTAAAATATTAAAAACCAAACCAGGCTATGACCATGAAATTGTTTTATCTATAGACAGGAAGTAGATATAGCATCCTGATCAAGTTCATTTTATAGAAAAATGCTGTAAAATAAAACATTCCTCAGAAAATGAAAAAATAGGAATTCCTTTTGGAGGAGATAGAATATCTTCCTTGGAGCCTGTTTTGTAAACTAATGTTTAAGACACAATCCTAAAACGTCTAAATACGTTTTTCCCCGAGTAAAAGAAACCAGTTGGAATGGACACAAATGCCAGGGTGAAAATTAGGGGAGATCTTCAGGATGCATCAAACTGATTGATGGGCTGACGACCAGGATTTTAACTAGCACAACTTCTAGTAATTTTGATACTATACCGCACTGTCGTTAGTCTACTTTATTTCTGGAGGTGATATTTGGTCACAGTATGTCAGTATTTTTGAGCTCTGTATGATGGTATTTATGTAGTCTTTGTAGAGTATTCTTATTCAGGAAGCTGTCTGGAGGTTTAATTTGGTCAATTTTTAGCAGTGGAATGGGGAAGCGTCCAAAATGACGATGATGATTTGTATGCCAATTGCCTCTTCAGAGAGGAAGAGGACTTATATAGCACTACCTGTTGTAAACAGTGATCCTACAAGTCATCATCGACCCTTTAACGAGTCTTGCAATATGACAGGATAAAAGCCAAATCAGAATCTAAATTTGCAGACACGGTGTTTCGGGGTATGGCACCTCATCAGTGCAAAGTATGAGAACTGATTTGGCTGGGTGAGAGGCTCTGGACTGAGGTCTAAGGGGAAATGTTTCTCTTTGTGGAGAGTGACATGCCGATGATCGTTTGGACATGATATGGTATCTGTGAGCTGTATATATGCTTAGGGGAACCTGTAGAAAATACTACTAGGATACGGTTTTATAGAGAACCCAATGGCGCAGCAGTAAAGAAGCTGACCCAGACCGGTTGTAATGGATATAACAGTAGACCACATTGAGCATAGAAACGAATAAGGTCAATTAACGGAATAATAAAGCGAACTCGTAATGAAAGCTGTAGAGCATGCAGTAGGGTGGCATTTACAGTAGAAGACATGCAGTTGGCGCTGTACTGTATGTAGATGGAGGGGCACTAGCTTGTGCTGTAGGTGGAGTTGTATAATGAGAAGTCTCTGCACTCTCCCCCTCCTCCTCTCTGGGTAGTGAGGCTGCAGCAGACGCCTCCTCTACCCTGCAGAGCTCCTAGCACTGTGTACTGTGTCTGTACAGCTCTGTGCTGTCTGCATTAGTCCCTCTATGCTGTCACTTGGATCTCAATCCCTATTTGCATTGGTCCCCAAGTGCTGTCTGCTGTTCTCCATATGCTTCCCAGAGCCTTGACTGCTGCTCCGAGGCTGCATATCATATAGGTATGTATGGATATGAATGTGCTGCTCACAGTATGTGGAGATGATCTGTACCAGAGCGACTATGTATATTTTATCTGCATAGCCTAAATGTATGTCTGCTATACTATGTATACTAGATCTACCATGGCGGTATTGTATTTTACGTAATTTTTTTTTATATTTAATGCACAAAAATGTATAAATCAAAGGAAAGAACAGTTCTAGCATATGGTATAAATTATTACAGAAACATATTGGAAATTGGTATTTATTAATGTATGGGAACACATAGCTCCTATCACTTCGCTGCAGGTGCTTTATCCTCAACGGACACATGATACCTGCACATTCTTCTATCGGACTACATATCGTGTGTGAGGGAACACGTGCTGTGGTCATCCAGGATGGCTATATACATGTGTATATATATATATATATATATATATATATATATATATGTATATATACGGATAGGTATATATCTTTAGTGTTTGACATTTGCTGCATTTACAGCACACAGCCAAGTCAGTATAGGGTGAATTTGGCACAGGACTAGGGCTGGAGATGTGATCTATTGATTGTCCATTTCTGTATTACCTGTTTAGGACCTCTGTATGCAGAATGTGCTCAGATTGATGTCTAAACCCAAGGAAGCTCGATGCATACTATCCAAAGCTCAATGTGCACTTGCTTTTCTTGGGAATATTCAGATTCCATCCCAAAGGAAGGAGATATGTAAAGTCCTCCTACGTTTGGGTGTCATATCTCCATAAACATTTTAGCTGCCTTTGGTCCCGAGATGCAGCTGTTCGGCAGGTGCATAGCTGCACACAGGTGCTCATAGGTCTAGTGTAACATTCCTGTACCGTTCTCGTCACAAAATGTAGACTTTGCATTTTGTTTCTATATATACATAAATGTTTAGGAAATAAATTCTAAGTTTTACTGTTTAAAATGAAGCTACACAAAGTTATACTCAGTACACGTGTACAGATTAATACATCCAAGTTTTCAGAGCACAGGACTGGCCATGGAAGATAGAATTAGGAAGTTCTTTTCTTGTTCTACAAAAGTCTAATCACGCTTTCAGAACACATGTTTAGAGTAGAGCTGGGGTAGTCCTAAGGGTTGCCCACAAGGAGAACATTTTTGGGCATTGGTCACAACTGCACAGTGGCATCTATTTGTAACAGAAGATGCTTTTCTGGATGCAGAATACAACAGATATCAACAGCGCCACACAGACCCCACCTGGGGGTCCGACGTCCAATTGGCTTTGGTGGGGAACTGTTGCGTCTATAGTTTTGACAGCAAAAAAAAGCACTGTATGATGCCCTGCTCTTACTGCCATTTGTAACGGAATTGGGAACTGAGGCTCACAATGCAAGTGTGAGCATAGCCATAAAGGGGTTGACCACTATTTTTATAGTGATGACTTATCATTATGATAGGTCATTAATATAAGATAGGTGTGGGTCCAACAACTACACACCCAACCGATCAGCTGTAATCACCATCTGACGGCAGCTGGTTGTAAACATTGTACAGAGTGGAACAGCCAAGCTCCGTCCACTGTTTAGTGGCCTCTCAGGTACTACAGATCAGCTCCTATTGAACAGAATAGGAGGTGAGCCGCAGTACCCATAATGGCCACTGTGTACAGTATACGGAGCTGCAGTTTTCCACCTCGTTACACCACTTACGTCTGACCACTGATGAAAGTGCTGACAGCTTATCGGTGGAGTGCTCATCTTATGTTAATGATCTATCCTAGGGATAGGACATATATGTAAAAAAGTGGTTTACCCCTTTAGGAGAATGGGCAATGCCCAGGTTAGCTGGCCACTGATTTTTATAGGT
>JARQOD010000003.1:206067709-206205402 GCA_033576555.1 Oophaga sylvatica | reverse complement strand
CTGATTTTTATAGGTATATAAACTGATTATTACAGCTGTTTACTGGCCAGAAATAGATATTATTTGATATTCAATGATTATTAGGTGACAAAGTGTCCTGTCCTAGACCATTCTGTCTTCTATTTAGATCCTTTCAAAGGTACTTTCATTAATTCTATGATCATATCTGTCTACTAAGGCCGGGTCACACTTGCGAGTGCAATGCGAGAAACTCGCCTCAATACCCGGCACTCGGACCGGAGCGTTCAGCTGTATAGAAATACATGCAGCCGCACACCCGAGTGCCGGGTATTGATGCGAGAGACTCGCTCGAGTTTCTCACATCACACTCGCTAGTGTTACTCCGGCCCAACTCTTAGGTTCCTAACTTTTGTTTCTAAACCTAGTTGTTTTATGCTATTTTCAGCATCAGCTTTGATCCAGTCATCTGTGCTTGAAGTAGAAGGTCAGTATTGAGTCAGTCATGGATCGATTGGTTTTTCTGTGGTTTGTAATATTTTATGTCATAATCAATTTAATTTTCTTTTACAGCCTTATCTTTCACTTACACGTGATCATTTAAAGGATTAACAGTGCAGTTCAATATCCGTTATTTGTAAGTGTCTAGCTTTCCATCACCAAAGATTCAACTTACATCCCTAGTCCTGTGTCTAAATACCCTGACCATGGCAGAATTGTAAGTTGGTGCCCCATCAGCTCCCTCTCTCCTAGCTATGCCCCTTCACAATCTAAATACCCCTAAAACACCAGATTAAAAGGCTGCACCGTGGTTTAACCAGGTAGGAGGAACTGTGAGGGATGTGTTAAGCATCTTCTACTGTAGCTCTTAAGCCCCCGTCTCACACAGCGATCTCGCTACCGAGATCGGTGCTGAGTCACTAGTTTTGTGACGCAGCAGCGAGCTCACCAGCGATATCGATGTGTGTGACATTCAGCGACGATCACTCCCCCTGCTGTGTATCACTGATCGTCGCTGAATGTCCTGAACATTTTTTTGATCGCTGGTCTCCCGCTGACAGGCACGCATCGCTGCGTGTGACAGGCGGGAGACCAGCGATCCGCTGGTAACCAAGGTACACAGCGGGTTTCCAGGTGCGGGGCTGTGCCTAGAAACCCGCTGTGTACCTTGGATACCAGCGCCCTGATGCAGGGAGCTGGTAACCAAGGTACACAGCGGGTTTCCAGGCACCGCGCAGCGCCTGGAAACCCGATGTGTACCTTGGTTACCAGCTCCCTGCATCAGGGCGCTGGTATCCAACGTACACTGCGGGTAACTAAGCGATGTTACCCGCAGTGTCGCTTGTACTGATCGCTGCCTGGGCTTTAGTGAATCAGCAATGATGGAAAAGATAGGCCAAGAGATTCTATGGAAACAAGAACATGGCTTGTACTACCTCTCACACCACCTACAGCACTTGATTGAATGTTCGAGTAGGTTGATAAAGCATCTTTCCGTTTTACCTGATCTGCAATTTTATTTGGTGGGTCAAATAGTGTTTTTTTTTATCAATGACATTGTTTTCCAATGCCCATAGTTGAAAGGGCATCTGTTGTGTGGTACATGACAGATATTCAAACACTTAACCTTATGAAAAAAGCCATAAACTCCTTTATAGATGAAGTTCTGCATCCCATTCTAATCTAATTTTTTAAAAATGTTTCACTCCTCATGAAATGTACCCATACACATGAGATAGTTGTCGTCTAACAGACTCCCACATACACCTTCCACAACAATTATACTGAAAATGGCTATCATTCCTAACATAGAGACTTTAAGCAGCTTATCTTTCCTGAGAACTGGATTGGGCATTTATATTTAAAGCCCTCATTAGATAGCTGTTGGCCAAATGATCGTTTGGCCGACAACAATCTCCCGCTTTTCACTTGACTTGGCCTAGCGTTCCTGCGTTCTCCATGAAAGAGCCACTGCCAGGCTCCTCTAGAAGCAGGTTATGTCCCAGAAAGCAAAGGGATTGACAGGAGGAAATCCAACATGTCATATCCTTTCCTCTCCTGATATTGACAGGTCCAGCTGACTTAAGTCCAGTGTGTATGGGGGACTTTAAAGTGCATAATACTTACCTCCCTCAATATCATCTGTCAATGTGGCCCCCATATGAATGAAATGGCTGGCATGTCCTGTCGAAATTGGCAGGTTTGAATAACTTTAATCTAATGTGTGTGGGTTCCTTTACTGTTTCTCCTGCTTTCTTCTCCTTCATTTCCCTTCCTTTATTTTGTTGGTTGAAGGGGTTGTCCGCTATTTGGGTATTGATGACCTATCTTTGGGACAGGTCATCAATATGAGATCGATCAGGTCCAATACTTAGTACCTCCACTAATCAGCTGTTATCACTTCTGTCAGTTGCCAGAGGCAAACAGTGTACAGGCGAACAACTAAGGCTGGTGCGCAGCATTTGATCCGCATAAATCCGCATGCGTCAGGCTTACTTATCCTTAACATGGTGTACGCAGGGACATGCATTTGCATGTGTTCCCATGTGTTTGCGTACACATGTGATGTTTCGCAGTGTGCTGCGGTGTCCAGCGAACGCAACATGTTGCATTTTTTGAAGCGTCAAAAATCAGTAAAATATGCGCAGTCATGCGCATGCGGATGAGTGCGTCAAAAAACGCATTACTGTCTATGGGAACGAATTGGTACGCAAGGACATACGCATGGATGCGTTTGATACGCATGTGGACTTCAGACTGCGCATGTCCTGGAACTGATTACAGCACCTGGAAATATTGAACGCATGCGCATAAACAACGCAAATGCATACAAAAAACGCATGCAAACATATGCACACGCAGCGTTTTTTTGGCGTCACGTGTAAGCTGATGCAGATGAAAATGCTGCATTAGCTTGCGTTTGCATGCGTTTTGGCATGCGTTTGCGCATGCAGATGATACTCTGCGCACGCAAACCCTAATGTGAAGCCTAAGCTCTGTTCATTATTTAGTGGCTGTGGCTGAGACCTGAAGCTCATCTTCTACTCTTTTCAATAAGAGCTGAGCTGCAGCCTCTGACAATGGCCACTATACAGTGATGCAGTGGTGGAGGTACATGTTAAATCCTAACGATAGGTCATCACTCAGCTTAAAAAGACTAGACCACTCCTTTAACCATTGACTCTTTCATTCATCTATTCCATAATGTGCTCTAAATCGTTTTCCAGTTCTATTTACATCAAGTTTAGTTATGAAACCATGGAAGGTTCTTCAGATGACTAGCTTGGCGGCTCAGTGGTTGGCACTGTAGCCTTTCTGCACTGGGGTCCTGGCTATCAACTCTGCGATGGGCATCGGCAAATCATTTGTGTGTTCTTCCTGTGTTTTGCGTCAGTTTCCTCTGGTTTCCTTCCTGAAAAGACATACTACACTGTTAGGGAATTTAGATTGTAAACCCAATGGGGACAGTGATAGTGTTGTCTGTCGAGTGCTTTGGAGATCAATGGCGCTAGATAAGTAGAACAATGCATTTCTATTAAACATTTTAATTCAACTCCTCACTATTTAAAGGGAACCTGTCTCTAAATTCATAGTGAAGAATCATGGCAGCATGAATCAGAGCTTGACCACATTATTGCAGCTGCAAGATGCTGTGGTAGCCATGCTGGTTCACTATGCCTTCAATTTTGAATAAATCCTTAACAGTGTCACCAGCAAAGCACCCCCACACCATCACACCACCTCCTCCATGCTTCACGGTGGGAACTAGGCATGTAGAGTCCATCCGTTCACCTTTTCTGCATGCAAAGCAGTAATCAAAGCAAAAGGTGGCTATTTTGAAGAACCTAGAATATACGACACATTTTCAGTTGTTTCACACTTTTTTGTAAAGTGTAATGTATAATTCCACATGTGTTAATTCATAGTTTTGATGCCTTCAGTGTGATTCTACAATTTTCATAGTTATGAAAATACAGAAAAATCTTTGAATGAAAAGGTGTGTCCAAACTTTTGGTCTGTACTGTATGTTTTACTCTGCTACTCCATAGCGTTACAGAGCAAATATAGTTTGAAAAGCTGGTTGAAGACTATAGAGAGAGACCTGTCTAGGCTGGCCAACTTCTCCCTGCCCTGTTTCAGATGATTGACAGGTCTATTCCATGTGTGTAAGTGGGGGGAGACCTGTCAATTAACAAGAGCATGATGGGTAGAAGTTGGCCAGGGGCTACGCCAGACTAGTTAGGTCTCTTCCTTTAGTTCTTGGATGACTTTTCAATCTATGCTTTCTTTCAACTGCTGCAGCATTTCAGGGTTAAATATACCTGACTGCAAATGTGCAGCCAAAATCTGATTCCAGCTGCCCGTGGTTCGGGCAGCATGATTTTTGTGACAGGTTCCCTTTAATATCTGTGGTGTCAATGAGTTCTCACTTCTTTTATAACATATTCACATAATTTACATTTAATGGGAATCTGACAGCATAATTTCACCCCTCAAACTAGTTATATGTTTATGTGGCCCTTTGAAAAACAAGTACAGCAATACCTTTACAGTCCATATAAATTTAGATTAGCGTTTCAATTGATATACAAATTAGGTGAAAGGACTATGGTAGATCTGAAGGCTTTGTCACTCCAGCTCGATTTCCTGCCCAGCGGGGCCTTTTTCTGCTTGAGGAAAAAAAAGGAGAAAAGGAGGAGACGCTGGACGGAGAATAGAGCTGGAGTGACAGAGGCTTCAGCTCTACAAATAGTTCTTCAGCTTTATTTGCATATCAATTCAAACAAAGCTTTCTCAGCAATGGAGATTCGGATTGGCTGTTACAGGTGAATCCAGTGAAAGCTTGCTTTTGAGAGGTACCACCAGTTGGTAGAAAGATGGCTGAATTGACTCAGAGAAACACTTTTGGCTCTGAGCTCTATTTTTCTAATCTCCTGATGGCGGCTGCAGAATACATGCTATCTGCTTAGTCTCCAAGATGAGGCGAAACAGGTATCTTATCAGGGTTATTAAAAGAAGTTATTTAAATACAACTGGAAAACTTCTTGAAGTAAAATAAATGTATTCTCCCCTGAGGTTGAGACATTTTTGTAATTGCATCTGTTTTGTTCACTTGTGGTTAGGTCAGTGGCTGGGGCTTTTTTTTTCTTTTGCGTCTGTTGTTAAAGGTGTTACACACAAGGGTTTATCTAGTTCAAAACAGTTTACAGTCTAAAATTAGAGAGGAAAAATGCACACACAATGGGCCTGGGGTGACACTATTAGAGGAAAAATATATAAAAAATGTCATTCCTAACCGAAGAGGTTATGAGAAAACTCCCTGATAAAATTCACCAGTGGGGAAAAAAAACTTTAAATATAGGCAAAAACAAGACTGCATATGGCTATGTTGGCAGAAAAAGAAAAAGGGTGAGGGAAAAAAATGAACGTGCAAAAACAAAAAATCATCCGACCCATAAGGGGTTAATGAATACAATCATGCTGACTATATTATCTGTACCTCTATGGCAAGACCATACAGATAAGCCGCATGACAATGCAGGATTCTGTAGTGGTCTTCCATATCTTCCATTATGCAGGTCAAAGGGCTGTCACCAGAGTACCCAGAAGAGGAGACATTGCTTTCAGACCAATAAACATCACATATCCATCTTTATTTGAAAAGGAACAAATATCGACCATTTTATTGCCACTGACACTTGATGAATAGCTCTTTCTACAATTGCTTTTATCAGTTCATTTTTTCAATATCCCTGGGAGTAAGATGTTAATTTTCTTTCTAAGGATTCCTCCCATAAGATGTGTACTTAGATTGGGAAAACTTTGGCAGATGCTTAAGACACCTGGATTTTTAGGTAGTAAATTGCAGGCAAGAAAAGGAATCTTTCTGCTATAACGTAAGGAACAATGTGGCCTAACTGCAGTCTATTCTTTATATCATGCTATTACATAGTCTATGCATTTTCCATTGTCTTCTGGTGGTTCATGTTCTCTGCTGATCGTCGGTGCAGGAAGTCACCACATGGCCCAGTCTCTATCTGTCTTTCCTGCTCTGGTTTCAATTGACTTCTCTGTTTCTCTTACCATACCGGATGTGTCACAGCTGAATGATCACAGATTAAACCCCTTTATACAAATTAGGTCATTGTGCTATATGGTGTTCTATCAGTACTATTAATTGGGACACCTGGGGTTTGTTGGCCCATTCCTTATAATTATACTGTTGGTCCATTCACCAGCTGTATAGAACAAGTATACGTGTAATTGAATTGCCAACTCTACGTGACAGTTTAGTCATCAGCCCCAAAAAAGATGATCCCCAGCAGCAAAAGATCTCCTAATTGTGGTTTCCTCTTCTGAACATCATAAGCCCTGCTTCTGTTTAGCCTCATGATTGCGTCAGACCAGAATCTTCTAATCCTCAAGGGGGACAGTCCAAACCCTATGTTCCCCGTTGTAGTATGTATTAATTATAGATATGTTTATAGTCTGCATTACAGTATGTAAGCGTTATACACACTGCAGACCATAATCCGACTAGTGGACATGGTCTCGTTCCACACATTTTTGTAGGGAGTAATGCCTTGTCTCGCCTGTAGTCAGCATGACTGACTAGAGGGCGCAGCCTTGCTCAATGGAAGTGTATGGAGCGAGGCCAGGAATATGGATAACCGGTGAATCCCCGTATGCACTGCGGGATTCAGAAGTCTGAAGTCACACCAAGTAACTACAAAATTATCGATTTGGATAGGACAACCCATTTAATATTTATGACCAGCTAATGTTTGTGGGCCTCCCAACTTTGTATTTGAATTTGAAGGGGTTGTCCTACGTATATTAAGCTACAAGTGTTCAGTCGCTCTACGTGACTGCAGACTAATGAATCTCACATTGTGTGCACTGTGAGGATTCTCTGGTGCCGTGAGCTGAATACTTCCGGCCATATTACGACTAGACTGTTTTCGGCCTCGATCAATACACTTGCATTGAGAGAGGCCACTCCCATCTAGTCGGCATGTGACTGAATGCGTGCAAATCATATACTTGCAGTCATGTGTCCACTGCTCCCAATACCGTCACTGTTGAATCCTCATAGTGCGTGGGCTAGGAGTAGTTGCAAGTCTGCAGTCTCATAGAGTGACTGCAGACTTGTAGCTAAAGGCACAACAACCCCTTTAAATAGTTGATCCTCCTGTGCTGCTCCCAGCTTCCTCTTCTATCCCAATAGAAAGCACATGAATACTTGGCCCAGCTGAATGTTGACGTGTATGGGAGAGTTTAGAGAGTTAGCTGTCATCTTAACAACCCTTCAGCTGACATTTATCTATGGTATATAGGCATTTCGATGCCAAAATTTTCACTCCACTGTTTCAAGACTAGAGTTAAATTTCTTGAATATACTGTATGTGTTACAATCTGTCCGGGTAGTCAGTTTATTTCCTGAAAGATGCCATACACTTTAGATAATAATCAAATGTTCATTTGGGTAACAGCTATCTCTCCCGTCTCCCAATTGTACTTGGATGCTTTGCTTGGCCAAAATGTTCATGTTTTTAGTGGGAAGAAGGAAGTATAGGCCCCCATAGACACTGGAATAAAGTTATCCAAACTGCCCGACTTCGGCAGAATCAGTTGACAGTCATATGTTTATGGGAACCTCCTCATTCTTCTCCGCAGTAGATGTTGGTGAAAAGAAAGATCCAGCCTGTTGAACTTCAATGGCCAATACTTCTGTTTGGCTCTTAGATAAGCTGCTGCCAAAGGAACTCATAAGAAACATAACGATGCTTGGCCATACCGAAAATTCTTGTGTATGAGGGAACCAGGAAAGACAGCTGTCAGCTGACATTCGGCTGGCCGACAGCTATCTTACCTGAATGGGGGCCTTAAAGGGAACCTGTCAGTTTGGAAAATGATATTTACCTGAAGATATGTGGTCAGTCTGCACATAAGTAGAGTTACAATTCTGCCCGGTTGTCTTACTGAAAGTGCGGCTACTGGAAGAACATTTATTCCCGATAGCCGCTGGTTTTTAGTCATGACAGGTTCCCTTTAAACTTTAGACTAATGTTGGCTGGACTCACCTATATCGACTAGTTTTGGTCAACACTCTAATGGGTATGGTGGCCCCGGACAATTGATTGTCTGGGAAATAAGGGATCCGGAATGTCCAATTTCAGACTGCTGAACCTTTTCTTCTTCCAGTGTTCTTACAGATAACAGGATTACGCAGTCAAACAAATGCTCCTGGGTATGGGAGAGACGGTCGAGAGAACCAATGGCAAAACGATTGGCCAAAGCTTCATTCATTTGGAAGTCATCTCGTGTGTGATGGGCTTAAGTTGCTGCAACACTCCATACCTCCCCTTTTATTGTATTTTGGATGTTCACCATACACAATTAGATAGTTGGCTGGTGCTTCCAAGAAAAAGCCAACTTTTATCTAATTTGTATGGAAGTCTTACTTTAGGTGGGTGGTAGGTGCCAATATCGTACATTTAATCCAAAGTGCAATGAAATGAAAAACTGTAAAGCCAAAGTCAGTATAAAGAGAGTGGTCTGTTAAATATGGAACTGTCCCCTGGAGTGCTCAAAGAAGGCAAAAAGATAAATGATAATAACCTAAAACACAAAAGTGATGGTGTTTCAGTAAATGGTTTCAATTGTTTTGGCTTTGAGAACTTGAGTGTTTTCACTAGACACAAGACAAAGCAGACTTCTAAATGTCATAGTTGTGAATACTTTTCTTTACTTAACAGATATGTCAGCGTATCCACATCTGGTGAGAGAGGAACTTATGCTGTCCTGACAGTCAGATATGGCCTCAAAGCCAATGGATCTATTGGCAGAACTTCAGCTCTTGGAGAAGGCATCTACTTTAGAAAGACTACATGCAGCCAAGAAACGAAGGGAGCAACAACTGAAAAGGTGGGCCCAGAATGAGAGGGATGAGGAGAACAGGAGACGGCGCCAACAGAAAGCTAGAAGGAGGACCCCCACTAGGAGCAAAAGAGTGTCTTTTCCTTCCCGTGTCACCCTTCATGAGGCTTGTCTGAGGAATGACCCAGAAGAAGGTAAGTTAAAACCACAGAGGACAACAGTAAAAGAGCAGCATAAGGCTTGTGTGTAAAAAAAAAAAAGTTTATATGGTAGAGAGTCAGTGATTGATGTTGACCAGCAATTTGTGCTTGTACCAATAATTTGTTTCATTATGGCAACAAAACGGTTGACCAAGTTAATTTTGAAAATAAGTTGCAAAAGAAGTAATAGATGTATATTAATGGATATTAATGATTAATACCGATTCGATGCTTAGTGTGGATGGGGCTATAAGTTTGTGTCTATAGATATAGATTGAGCAGTTTAGGAGACAGTGCTGTGTGGGTGCTAAGGTTCAGCATTTAGAGGGTTATTCTAGAATGATAGGCTTGAGGTTTATGTAGATCTGTAAGGATAAGTACAGATGAGGTGTGTCGACCCGCCACCACAATTGTGGATTACCAGGGCAATGGGGTACTCAGAGCCGAGCCCATGGAAGTCTATGGGGATGTCACAGGTAGCGGTGGCTCGGTCTGTGGCCCTGGTGGTCTGGCGTATGTTGGGGGAATATTTACAGGGGATAGATATATTTACAGTTCGTGACGCCACCTGTAGTCTCTGGTAATTTGTACCAGCGCTGCTGTAGATCTCTGAGGGGATGGTGAGGCAGCTAGATGTCGGGTCCCCTACAGGTGGGACTCTTCCCTCAGGTCGATAGTTATGGTGGGGTTGTGCAGGCATGCAATTAAATAACTCAGTCTCACACCGTCAGCGTCTTTCCATACCTTTTACTTGTAAGATGGTAAGGCAGGTCCCAGGGAGGCTGATGGGGTTGATGGAGGATGAGTTTTGAGGCAACGGCTGAGCAAGGCAGGGGCCTCCTTTACTTTCCAATGATGATGAGTCCAACCAGCATAAAGCGTAGTTCACTCCTGAAACTTCAGCTATTTCAAAGCTGTACTGCCCGGTCAGTTTTGTGGTGGAGCCTTCCAGTGATGAAACTAGGTTCTTCTATGCTTGGCCTAGCTCAAAGTTCCTATTCCACCTGACCCCTGTTACGTACTGACACTTCAAGGGCTGCTTTCTGTTACCTAAGGTCCAGTAAGCCTCTGGATCTTCTACCACTATGCGTGCAGCTATAGTGATGCTTCGGTCTCCAGTGACCGGTGACAATGTGCAGGATACTTCAATCCTAAAGCACTTCTGATTTCCTTCCACTGTGCCTTTCGACTTGCTCAAACTCTCAATCTCAGCACTGACTAGGCTAAGGTGAACTGGCTCACCTGTACTAGCCTCCACTACTGTACTGTCTCTCTGAATCGACAGGAATCTTGGTGCTCCAGACAGGCACTCCTTCTCTCTCCCTTCACCTCAGGAAACACAACCAGACTCTCTTGTGCTAAAAACCACACCCCTCTACACCCCTGCTGGGTGTGTCCGAAGTGTATGTGATGTCATGTAGAGCCCTTAACCTTTACCTCTCCACTCATCCTCCTGGTATTGTGTACCTTAAATACCAGGGCTACACATTCCCCCATGGTAAACGACAGCACTCCCGGGCTGTGAAATACAAAGAGACAATTTTGTTTATGCATTAAACATTAACATTAACTCTTCCCATCCGGGAGGTAAGGATTTCTTGAACGTTGCAAACAAAACATTAAACATAGAAAAATACAAAATATTAAATAGACATGTTCATATAAATAAACGGCAATATTCTTGTGAAGGACCCGCACCAAACCTTCAACGTGGGTCCTGGGTGGGCTGCAGGACATATGAATGCAGACCTCACTCAGTGCCTCACCACACGGGTTTTATGTTCAGAGGTAAGTCAAGGCTTCGTGTGAAACCATTATAAGGCACCTTAGTGCAACTATTTACAAGATAAGTTCTGGGCTGGCACAGTCCTCAGCCTCTCAGTCCATTATAAGACACCATAAGGAAAAGACACATATATATATACTTTTTACAATATTCACATTAGTTTGTTATAATTACTGCTGGTATCGAATGGGTATCTTCCCTTTTGTGATTCGCTCTGATCTACGTGGAGTAGCTTCAGGTATATTAAGTTGTGATCTGTCTGCACTGCGTAACGGCAAACTATAGAACTGCCTCAATCTTTCTATGGATCTGGCAAGCGTACTGATGGCTGGGCGGTGTGAGTCAGCTTCACCAGGGGATCCCATAGTATGGGGCGCTGCTTCTGATGATCCTTCTTGAGATTCCGCAGGTTGAGGTGTTGCTGGAATGGGTAACTCCTGAACGGGCTCAACTGGCACCACGGGCACAACTGGAGGTAGAACTTCCTCTTGTGGCTGATAAAACTGCAACACCGGAACTATTACAGCATCTCCCAGTCGGGGCCAATCCGCAGGAAAATCTCCAGATCCGTGTGTATGACCTCTTCCTTTCCTTCTTCTTGATTGATGACAGGGTTCTTTTCACAAAGCTTTACGGGTTCTGGACACAATTTCAAATGGTCTCTGGACACAGTGGTTATTGTTCTTCCTCCGTCCTTACTGATGATACAAACTTTTCTGTTGTCATATTTAGAATCTTGTACAACGTAGGGTTCTTGTTCCCACTGGTTATCCAATTTGTGCATTTTCCTTTTTCTTTTTAATACCACTTCTCCAGGCATCAAAGGCTTGGCAGGAGCATTTCTGTTGTAAATATCTTCCTGTTTCTCCCGTGCCTTGTTGAGACTTTCTTCTACACAGATTTGCACTCGTCTGTACTGCTCTTGCCGATTGATGTCCCAGTTTTCAATGGCGTCGTCTGCCTCCGGTTCTACCACTCCAAGTTCTAAATCCATTGGTAGTCTTCCGGGCCTTGCTCTCATAAGATAGGCTGGAGTGCAGTTAGTGGAACTTACAGGTATATGGTTATACAAATCAACCAAATCAGGTAGTAAGTCCGGCCATCGATTCCTGTCTTCCAACGGTATGGATCTCAACAAGTCAAGGACAATATGGTTCATTTTTTCGCAAAGACCGTTGGTTTGAGGGTGGTATGGTGTTGTTCTAATTTTCTTGCACCTGTACATGTGACAGAATTCCTTCAATAAATCAGCTTCGAAAGCAGGTCCTTGATCGGTTAATACTTGCTCCGGATACCCATGCGGTCTGCAGAAGCTTGCTTGAAAGGTTTTCGCGGCCGTCACTGCGGTCTGGTCCTTAACTGGAACAACCACCAGAAATCTGGAGTAATGGTCCACCATGGTCAAGGCGTATGAGTATCCCGATCTACTTGGCGACAATTTGACGTGGTCCAGGGCCACAATCTCCAGGGGGCGAGTCGTCCGGATAGGTTGCAGGGGTGCCTTCTGACTACCGTAGTCCTTCCTTCTGAGACCACAGGGTCCACAGTTCCGACACCACCTTTCAATGGAGCTGCGCATCCCTACCCAGTAGAACCGGCATCTCAACAGGGTCTCCAGCTTTCTCCAGCCAAAGTGTCCTGCTTGATCGTGGTATGCTTCCAACACCATTGGGACGTCTGCCTTGGGGACCACGATTTGCCAGACCATCTCATGGGTTCTGGGGTTGACGTATCTCCTGCACAACTTCTCACGGTATAGGAACAACCTGCTTTTCTCGTTCCACAGGAGCTTGGCTGACATAGGTGCATCCTTTTCCAAAGAGGAACCTTCCTGTCTTAACAATTCCTTGATGCGGCTGACCACTGGATCACTGTCCTGAGTCTCTTTCCAGCTGTGATGGGGTAAAGGATTTAATGTTGCACCATACTGCTTTCTGTTGACTCGATGCTCGTGGACTACCCCATTTCGATGGAACGCAGGTAGCTCAATTTCTTCCAGGTCGTCCGATTCTTCTTCCGTGTCAGAGTCATGCGGCATTCGGGACAATGCGTCAGCATTAGCATTCTTTCGACCTGCCCGGTACTTGATAGTAAACTGGTAATTGGACAACCGAGCCATCCATCGCTGCTCCATGGCCCCCAGCTTGGCGGTTTCCAGGTGCGTTAAGGGGTTGTTATCTGTAAACGCAGTGAACCGATTGGAGGCCAGATAATGCTTAAATCTTTCAGTAATGGCCCAGACCAGCGCCAGAAACTCCAGCTTGAAGCTGCTATAATTTTCCGGATTCCTTTCAGTTGGCCTGAGTTTTCTGCTGGCATATGCGATGACTTTTTCTTGGCCATTCTGCTTCTGACTGAGAACTGCTCCCAAACCTTCATTACTGGCGTCGGTGTACAACAGGAACGGTTGGCTGTAATCAGGATAGGTTAAGATCTCATCACCTGTAAGGATCTCTTTCATCTTTTGGAATGCTTCAGCCTGTTCTTTACCCCAATTAAAGGGAGGGTTTCTGCTCTTTAGGGATTGTCCTACTAGGAGGTCCTGTAAAGGAGCTGCCTTCTTCGTGTAATCTTTCACGAATCTCCTGTAGTAACCCGTTAGTCCCAGGAACTGTCGCACTTCCTTAAGGTTCTTCGGCTCCGGCCACTTCTGGATGGCAGTGACTTTCTCTGGGTCCGGCGCTACTCCTTCCGAACTGACGATGTGCCCCAAGTATTGTACCTTCTGTTTGAGTAGATGGCATTTTGAGGGTTTTAATTTCATCCCGTACCTGGACAGGGACTCAAATACTTCTGCAAGGTGCTTCAGATGATCCTCATAAGTCTTGGAATACACGATGACGTCGTCTAGGTATAGCAGCACGGTTTCAAAATTTAGATGTCCCAGGCAGTTCTCCATCACTCTCTGAAATGTTCCTGGGGCACTACTGAGCCCAAACGGCATTCTGTCGAACTCACAGAGCCCCATTGGGGTGGTGAAAGCCGTTTTCTCACGATCCTCCTCAGCCACAGCCACTTGCCAGTAACCACTAGTCAGATCAAGGGTAGAAAAGTAGTTAGCCGTTTTCAGAGCAGCTAATGATTCCTCTATGCGTGGTAACGGGTATGCATCCTTGTGTGTTATGCGGTTCACCTGCCTGTAATCCACACACATTCTCATACTACCATCTTTCTTTTTAACCAGAACTAGAGGGGCTGCCCAGGGGCTACAACTATCCCTTATCACCCCGGCCTTCTTCATATCATGCAACATTTCTTTAGCCTTCTGATAATGGGCTGGGGGTATAGGCCTATACCGCTCCTTGATGGGAGGATGACTGCCTGTAGGGATATGATGTTGGACTCCCTTAATTACCCCAAAATCAAGTGGGTGCTTGCTAAACACTTGGGCATACTCTTGCACCACCCGTAATACCCCTTGCTTCTGGTGAGCGGGAGTGGTGTCTGTCCCAACATGGAGTTGCTGACACCATTCCGCCACCTGAGTTGCTGGGTCATTGTCCTCCGCTATTTGGCGGGAGTCTAAGGACTCAGCCGGGAGAATAGAATTATTGTCGACAGCATGAAGTTTAGCAATGGTTGCATAACGGGGTAAATTTACCTCATCATCTCCCCAATTGAGAAGCCGTACCGGTACTCTTCCATTCACCACTTCTACTACTCCTCTAGCAGTCATAAGTGTAGGTCTATGTTCTGAATGGTGGGGTTCTACTACAGCTTGGTAGTTCTGTCCTCTCAGACCTATGGCTGCCCTGCACCAGATGATCATTTCACTCATTGGGGGTATCACAATAGGATCCGAGTCAGTGACCCGTACATTACCAATTTCGCCGTCTGTAAGCTTCGCTTGCTGCTGACACACCAGGGCCCGGATCTCTCTTTGGATTACTCCTTTCTGCCTTGGTCGGGCAATCTCAGCGAGCTGTTGGAGCAAGAACACAACTTCTCCCAAACAATTACCGATAATGTTAGTGCCCAAAATTATATTTAAACCGTTCTCCTCATTTGCAGTCTTTACTACCAGAAGCCCCTGGTCTTTCAACTCCTCTCTGCCCACCTTTACATCTACACATTTTGTCCCGAGTACTTCTACAGGAAGACCATTAGAAGCATACACGGTAAAGTCAGGGCTCGGGGGTTTAAGACTATCCATAGACCAGAACTTAGTATATAGGGCATCAGGTATTAGGGTCACTTGGGACCCAGTGTCTAACAATGCCGGAACTGCAATACCATCTAAGATGATAGACAGGTAGGGTCGCCCACCCACATACCTGCGGTTCCAGTCTAAGGGGCCTGACGGGTATTCTCCTGGGTGTTGGCCCTTGGACCCAGGTTCTGCCCGTTTAAAGGACACTGTGGAGACATATGACCTTTCCGGTTGCATCGATAACAGATGATCTCTCGACGAGGAGGGTGTTGATCAGAGGTCGCTCCTGGGGGTGGCGTTGTCCTCCTCCGGGGGGGCGACGTCTTCTTTCTTCTCCGGTGCATCCACGGGACGTCTTCTGGGCAGTCAGCTAACAAGATCTTCCCTTCCTCCTCTTTCCGCAGCTGCAGGGCACTCATTACAGCAGCCAGATTTTTAGTCAGCTGGCGCACCTCTGAGCGCAGACAATCCAATTCACTGGGAGGTGTCACCTGCGTTTTGGTTTCGGCCACTAACGGGGAACAGGGGGTTACTGCCGGTTCCAGAGTGACTTCACCCTGATGATGTTGGGTTGCCACCTCAGGTTTGCCCAGGGGCCGCAGCCCTTTTATTGCCATGTCTTTTAGGGCATCAAAGGTAGCATCCGGATGATCTAAGGACCACCAGTTTACAGTTCTGCGTTCCTCTTGGGATCTCAATCCCTGTATAAATTGTTCTTTCAGCATTTTATTCTCATCGATAGCATTTAAATTATTAATCTGCTTAAGAGCTCTCAGGGCTCCTTGTAGTCGGCAAGCGTAGTCCCGGATGCTGTCACCTGGCTGTTGTGAACAGTGATAGAAGGCCATCCGGAGATCCGTTTCTGTGCGGTCTTCAAATATGGCATGCAGCTTAAGGAAGATCGCAGGTACCGACTCCTGATCAACGGTATCCCAAGTCTCCACTTCCCTCTCAGCAGCGCCAGTTAGCTGCCCTATTAGCACAGCAGCTTTTTGTCTCTCAGGCATGGAGTACATTTCTAGGATGCTGCATAACTTCCGCTTGAAGCCTGCTAATGTGCCTGGCTCACCGCTGTACTGAGGAAGCCATTTCGCCCCAGGCATATATGGGAGCGTTAGTGGCATGATCGGGACTACCGGACTGGGTGCTGGACCTGCACCCCCATCTGGCTCTACAATACCAGGCGGTGCGGGATTGGGGCCTCCGGCCGGGGCCGCACTGTCAGCCGGTTGTTGTGACATCTTAGCGCCCCCTTGGTTAAACGGAGCCTACCGGTTTTAGATGCTGCTACTTCACAGGCACAGCAGTGGGAACAGGACCTTCGTCGCAGGCGCTCTGATGTCAGAGCGTTCACTTCCTGTCGCAGGACCTGCCGCTGAGTCAGAGCCGGGGGCGTGTCCAAGACTTTGCGCGCTCTTTCAGGTACGCCCACCTTCTTCTCCAGCGCCTTAGGGCGCGAATCTGGCGGCAAATATGGCGGTATTTGGCGCCAAACAATAGCAACAGTCTTTTTCATCAAAACACTCCACAGGCACACAGGGCTCGCAATGCTGCAAGTTTCGTATCCTGTTCGTGACGCCAAAGTTTTGTGTCGACCCGCCACCACAATTGTGGATTACCAGGGCAATGGGGTACTCAGAGCCGAGCCCATGGAAGTCTATGGGGATGTCACAGGTAGCGGTGGCTCGGTCTGTGGCCCTGGTGGTCTGGCGTATGTTGGGGGAATATTTACAGGGGATAGATATATTTACAGTTCGTGACGCCACCTGTAGTCTCTGGTAATTTGTACCAGCGCTGCTGTAGATCTCTGAGGGGATGGTGAGGCAGCTAGATGTCGGGTCCCCTACAGGTGGGACTCTTCCCTCAGGTCGATAGTTATGGTGGGGTTGTGCAGGCATGCAATTAAATAACTCAGTCTCACACCGTCAGCGTCTTTCCATACCTTTTACTTGTAAGATGGTAAGGCAGGTCCCAGGGAGGCTGATGGGGTTGATGGAGGATGAGTTTTGAGGCAACGGCTGAGCAAGGCAGGGGCCTCCTTTACTTTCCAATGATGATGAGTCCAACCAGCATAAAGCGTAGTTCACTCCTGAAACTTCAGCTATTTCAAAGCTGTACTGCCCGGTCAGTTTTGTGGTGGAGCCTTCCAGTGATGAAACTAGGTTCTTCTATGCTTGGCCTAGCTCAAAGTTCCTATTCCACCTGACCCTGTTACGTACTGACACTTCAAGGGCTGCTTTCTGTTACCTAAGGTCCAGTAAGCCTCTGGATCTTCTACCACTATGCGTGCAGCTATAGTGATGCTTCGGTCTCCAGTGACCGGTGACAATGTGCAGGATACTTCAATCCTAAAGCACTTCTGATTTCCTTCCACTGTGCCTTTCGACTTGCTCAAACTCTCAATCTCAGCACTGACTAGGCTAAGGTGAACTGGCTCACCTGTACTAGCCTCCACTACTGTACTGTCTCTCTGAATCGACAGGAATCTTGGTGCTCCAGACAGGCACTCCTTCTCTCTCCCTTCACCTCAGGAAACACAACCAGACTCTCTTGTGCTAAAAACCACACCCCTCTACACCCTGCTGGGTGTGTCCGAAGTGTATGTGATGTCATGTAGAGCCCTTAACCTTTACCTCTCCACTCATCCTCCTGGTATTGTGTACCTTAAATACCAGGGCTACACAGAGGCATTTATGGATCTATATTGTGATAAAACAAAAATATGTTAAGGGAGCATTTTAAGCAAAAGTAATACGTTGTGTTATGGCTAGTGCGGGTCCTGAGGGGGCCGGGCATGACACAATGCTTCTCTCATTAGTGTTGTTTGTCATACATCGGCCGTGCACTAAGTAAGACGCAGCAAATGTTTGGCTCAGATTGTTGCTTTCACCTTCTTTAAGTATAGATGAGAGCGATTACCGCAACTGCTGATTTGTGTGGGATTGAGAATTACAAGTGTTTAGAAATTAGTTCTGTTAGTCATAGAATTCAGATGCTTCAAAGTCATTGCAGTGCGTGGGATCGTGGGCGGATGTGTTCAGTGTTGTTAGTAATAAGCACTGTGGCTGAAAAAAATGCATTTACAAATCCCGATAAAAAACAGGCTTTACATAACATGCTGTAAACACGTTCTCCTGTGCTGGCCACATAGCACAGGGACAGACAGATGAATGCAAGTAGGATTGGGGCACAGGATCTCACGCAGCATTGGGCTGGGATCAGGCAAGCGTATGACTTTTATCTGTGTGTCATCTGTGGCCGTATTTAAAGAAGTTGTCTACTACCTGGACAATTCCTTCTGATACCCCTCGCTTGGCCTCGCAAAAATGAAAAAGCCTAAACTCACCTCCCATGCTAATGCCGTTCCAGCATTGCTGGCAATTGCGGTCCCAGGGCTCTGGTGCGGTGGCACATGAAGATGAAATCAGGGATCAGCTGCAGCCCGGACTTTCTATTCATGTTCAATTCATATGAAGGCGGGGACAGTGACGCCAGCGCTGATTGGTCGCCGGCGTCACATGTCACAATAACCGCACAAGAGCCCTGGGACCGCTAATGCAGACACCATGGGAACTGCGCCGGTGCAGGAGGTGAGTATAAGCTTTTTATTTTATCAGGGCCAAACATTTAGATCAAGAAGGGGTTGTCCTAGTAGTGGACAGCCCCTTTAGGAAGATTTTTTTAAGCACACAAAGACTTAAGGAATACGAAAGAGAATAGCGCAGCATGCGTCCGTATAATACGCTCGTCTGAACGAGCCCTTAACGTGATTATTCAGTTTCGTAAAGGTTAAAAGTGGGCATACACATGCAGCACCTGTTAGGTGAACCCTCAGCCTAGTGTGCATGCTTACATCAGTGGGGCAAGGGTAATAACCCTTATGAAGGCAGATTATATCCAGCAGGAACAAAGGATCCAACATAACAGATCCTCCTTTTCCCAAAATCTATTATCGGGGGATGAAGGAAACTCCCCATAAACAAAATACCGTCTCATAATTAGTAGGTACATCCAATCTTATGGTCAGCTTTAACCTAGTATGAAGTTGGCTGCGGAAAACTTGAAAGATTTTTCCAATTTTGTTTTATTTTATGCTTCTGCCCACTGTAAAAATAATAAAGATAACTTTACTCACCCAATGCAGATCCAGCGCTTCCTCTCTGCCACAGACCCCAGTCATTGCTGACAAGCTGCAGTGGTGACATCATAACTACAATGTACATAATCACTGCAGCCAATTATGGGTCTGAGCAGTCTCATACTGACTATGTCGGCTTCACCGCTGAGCCCACTGTTTGCTGCCGCTCTCCTAATTGCTATAGTCATGATGTCCCCACTGCAGCCTGTCAACAAAGTCCCAGGCCAGTGGTGGAGAGGCAGTCTTAAGGGTATGCCACACTGAACAATATCGCTAACGGGATAGCTAAAAAACGTCACTATTTAGCGATCCCGTTAGCGATGTTGTTCAGTGCGGCAGCTGCCAGCGACGAGCTTCCTGCTGTGATCTCGCTCGTCGCTGGAATCGTTCCGGACCCTATTTTCTCGTCGGCGCTCCCGCTGGGTAAGTATATATCGTTAGTGTGGCACCTTTTCTTAGCGATTTAGCGGTACTTTTGTACCGCTAAAGTCGTTAAGAAGATCGCTAACGGCGATAGCGTCGTTAACTATATCGCTAAATGTGGCCGCATTTAGCGATATAGAAACAATCCCGCTAGCGATCACATTAGTATGCGTCGTTATCGTGATCGCTAGCGGGATTGTTTAGTGTGGCAGTACCTTTAGACCTGGGATGGGTGACTATTTTATACATTTTACAGTGGGCAAGCCAGAGGATCTTGGAAGACCCCTTTTAGGTCCCATGTAGTCGTGATAGACACGGTAAGTCCATACATCTTAAATAGCTATTAGCCAAACAGCTATTTCTCTGGATCGAGCATTCATGTGTTTTCAGTCAGTAGAAAGGAGTAAGCTGTTGTCAGATTCCTCTGTCAGCTGCTTATTTTCCTGAGAACAAAAGGATCGAGGGTCTGAATTCATACTGCCTGAATGTTCTGTGCGTCATGCGTACACGCTGGTATGGATGGCTGGCGGAGATCAGCGTGTTCAGATGACATAAATCTAATATGCATGGGGCTTATAGACTATTATTTTACCAATATCTGTGTAAGTGTAAGGGTTCTGTATGTTTCCAAAAGTGGATGTGCTGGCCATAAGTATAAAGATGTGATCAACGAGAAACCACAAATTGTTAATCACTGTACATGTCTACACTGGTCATTGAAGGGGAACCTTCTTCCACTAATGATTTTACATCTGGTAATCACCTTGTAAAAGGCTCATGAATTATTTTTCCCTAAATTAAAAGTTACCCTTATCCCAGGGGTCAGGTCCTGGGAATGGAGCTTCCTAGAGACACATCTGAATAGAGTGGAGGTCAAGCATGTTCACCTCTGCTCCATTCAGTGCCTATAGGACTGCTGAAATAGCCGACTGTAGGACTTGATTTTTTCCATCAATCCCATAGATATTGACTGGAGTTGAAGCTTGACCTTCATTCAGAGCTTCATTTTTGGGATAGCTGGAGGTCCCAATGTTATGATCTGCTACAAGCACTAAGGAAAGGTGGGAATTCTGTCCCTACAATAGGACTGAGCTGGATCCCTACGATGTAACGGGGGACCTGATCCTGCAACCAGACCCGCTAAAGTCCTCAGCTAGTCTGAACGAAGACCTATAGTTGCGAGAGAGGAATCCCTACAAGATCTAGGGACTGGGTGAAAAGGTGGACACCTCCTAACAGAAAGTGTAGCAGGGAATATAAAACAGAAAACAAATACTAAGAGATCCTAAGATCAAGCAAAACTGACAGAGTAAGGCACCTAAGCACCCGGCTAGCTTAAGAGTAGATAATACAATGAAGTCCAGCAAAGCCAGAAGGGCGGAGCCAGACTAAATAGGGAAAAAAGGTCATGTGACCAGCAAACTGAAACAAAATCTAACAAGAGGGTTCTAACACCCAACAGTTGGACACCCAGTGATCATTATCACCTAACTTATGAATAAGGAACAACTTTCAGTTGTGGGAAAACTCCTTTATATATCCTAAACATCTGGGCAGTGCACACTTTGCACTGCACTGACATTCTAAAACATCAACTCAGGCAGATGGTGAGCTGGCACAGCTGGACTCCTCATAGATAAGGCAGACATGGTTTATTACCATGTCTGCTTTTTTGATTGTATACACAAATCTGAACCAGTTCTTGTTTATACAGATTAGGAAGTACTGACTTTTGCCTCCAAAGCCAGTAACTATGTGATTGCTGGGTGTAGAGAGAGTGCAGTAGTTGCTGGATCCTAGAATACCCAATTAGCTCTATTATACAGCCAGGAGTCAAAATTTTGGGCTAATATACCAGTATCAGTTACTGGGAGATTCAGTAATGAAAAGAATCTATTAATATATTAAAATTCCCCTCAGAGTTCTTTTAAGACCTTATGAGACTTAGTGTGTGAAATAAATGAAAAAAAGAAAAGAAATAAAAAGAAATAAAAAATATAACAAACAAAAGAGACAAAAAAAGAGATGCTGCCACTCCAAATCCCTGTTTTTACGCCCTCCTTCATTGAAAAAAAATATGTCCAATATATACCCTAAATATAATTTCTACAGAAAGGGGAACACAATTTAAAATGTTTTTTTAGCTGTGTTTTGTGGTTGTAAAAAAAAATTAAAAAACGTGAAAAATAGACATGTTTTTCCTATTTTTCTTTGCATTTTCCTTTGGACCCTGTTCTAGAGATTGGTGAGGGGTCCAAATGTTTGAATCCTGAGTCATTGTATATTTGTGGATAGGTGTTATATGCGGTTTATGGGATAACCCATTGGAGCTAGTTTTTGAATAGGATATTATAAATATATAAGGGAAACTATAGGGATTGTCTATGCCTGCAATACTGATGACCTATCCTGGGGGTAGCAATATCTCATTGGTGGAGCTCCCCCACTGATTAGCTGTTACTTGGTCCTGTAGTGACCCTACAGTGTAGTAGCCAGGACACCACAGCTCAGGGCAATTTTGGTATTGTAGCTCATCTCCTATTTACTTCAATGAGAGTTGAGCTGCAGTTCCTGAGAATGGTCATACACAGTGTTCAGAGCTGTGGTGTTCTTGTGTGCTTCAATGTACATTGAGACCTGCTAACAGCTGATCAGTGGTGGTGATGGGTTTCAGACTTGCACCGATCTGATATTGTTGACTAGAGATGCACGAACCTGAACTGTAAAGTTCGGGGTTTGTACTGGACACTTAGTGTTCGATACTGAACTCCAAACATGGACTTCTCCTGGAAGTCTGTTTTACAGTTCAGAAGGATATAGAGAGATTTTCCAGCTCCAAAGTTCCAATCCCCAGTGATTTCAATGGAGTTCGGGTTCAGGTTAAAGATCAAGTTCAGGTACAGTTCTAGTACCAGGACCAAACTTTAGACTAAACTTCGCTCGGGTACCAGAACCCGAACTTCAATTGGTCCGCTCATCCCTATTGTTAACCTGTTCTAAGGATAAGCCATCAATATCAAAGTCCTAGACAACCCTTGTAAATGTCCGTTTTTACATTGTGTTTTTGTGTTGTAACATGCTGTGGTGGAGAAGTATGAATGAGAGTGATACATAACGTCAGGTTAATAACATGAGGGCTGATATAATTTACTAGCTCCACTGACAATGATGACCTCTGCACATCCTGTCTGAATGAGCGTTCAGCAAGATTAAAATATGTGATTAACTTCTGAATTAATAAGACTTTGATGGGACAGGAAGAAAAAGGTGTGAACGTCAAGGTCTCGACAGTACAAAGGTGACTGGGTGGGTCACTAAGGGTTAAAGAAGCACAAGGACACCTGACTATTTCTGTACCAATAAACATTGGTGAAGCTTGTTATTCAGACTTGTTAGGAACCGGAGCCAGCGGGTTTGAGAGAGCCGAGTACCAGATCTTTGTGTCAGGGAACATAGGGGCTGGACATGACACATATGAAGGAGAAACGTCGTGTAAGAGGTCGTTGGAATCTCGCTCCACCTTTGTTCAGGTGAGACAGCATCAATCACAGCAGTCACAGTGATTGGGGTGATCGCCATGTCAACTCTCCTGATTAACCCCTTTGGCGCTGATTGGCAGAACAATAGTTACTGACCAATCAGTGCCAAAGGGGTTAATCTAAATTAGTGCTCACAGCTCTACACGCCATCTTTACCTCAGAGTTGGCATGCTGAATGGTTGTATACCCCCTCTGTGTACTTGAGTGAGAGAAAAATCATTGGTGGCCAGTGCGATCCTCCTGCGATCTGTTCTCCTCCTGCAATCTGTGCTGTGCCTGCTGCAATCTGTGCTGTGCCTGCTGAAATCTGTGCTGTGCCTGCTGCAATCTGTGCTGTGCCTCCTTCGATCTGTTCTCCTCCTGCAATCTGTGCTGTGCCTCCTGCAATCTGTGCTGTGCCTCCTGCAATCTGTGCTGTGCCTACTTGATCTGTTCTCCTCCTGCAATCTGTGCTGTGCCTCCTGCAATCTGTGCTGTGCCTCCTGCAATCTGCTGTGCCTCCTGCAATCTGTGCTGTGCCTGCTGCAATCTGTGCTGTGCCTGCTGCAATCTGTGCTGTGCCTCCTGCTTCCTGTGATCCCTGCTGTGTGCTGGCTGTTGTGTGACTGATCTAAGATCACAGCAGTTCCCTAATCCCTGTTCCATCTCGCCCCCCCATTACCCACTCTCCCAATTGTATTTTTGGCACACTTATTTGCTCCTGTTCTGAGCCATCGTGCTCTTCCCGTGGCCGCAGCACTCTGATCAGTATCGGTGCTGATCAGAGACTGCACCAAGGGACTATTTCTTTTTTCAGCCAGTTAGAGTAGCGGATGTTGCAGTGTAAGTGACGGACGATTTCTTTTAGAAAAAAAAGCTAATAGTAGTTAGTATGCATAGTGTAGTTCTATAGGTAGGAAGGTCAGGGTCGGATTAAGAACATGATGGGCCTGGAGCTGAAGGGGCGGGCAAGGGGTGGGCAAGGGGCGGGGCAAGGGGTGGGGCCAAACACGGCAATTCACAAAGGCCAAAAATGTAACGTAAAAGATATAAACAAAGTAAATATATGATACATGCCTAATATAAATACAGTGGATATAGAAAGTCTGTTATGGTTATCGCGCTGATAGTAACTTATGAGGCAAATAAGCAGGGTTATTCACTGAACGCAAAACTGTGTTTTATTGTAAATAAAGCTATAGAACAAAGTAAATATAAATATATGATACATGCCAAATATAAATAATCTATATATAAAAAGACCAATATTGATATCACCGCCATATGGTCAGTGGTACATAACACCAGTCCTACAGAACATATAAGAGATCATAGCAGAGTTACAGATAATGACTTACCGCTGACGTTCTTTCTGATGGAATCGTTCACTTTTCATGTCTTTTCCATCTGGCCCAGACCGACATGACGACTTCTCCAGCCAGGACTCAACTACAGAGAATGCAACAAAGACACGGTTCACTTCTCATATTGTCAGCACCGTCACGGTCACCAATTGGACTATTCTCAACCTGCACAAACTCCTCATCCTGCTGATACCCCAATACTGAGCTGCTGCTGCTGCCATATGTGTCCTTATTACTGCACCTGATACCCCAATACTGAGCCGCTGCTGTCGTATGTGCCCCTATTACTACACCTGGTACCCCAATACTGAGCCGCTGCTGCCGTATGTGTCCCTATTACTACACCTGATACCCCAATACTGAGCCGCTGCTGTCATATGTGTCCCTATTACTGCACCTCATACCCCAATACTGAGCCGCTGCTGCCGTATGTGTCCCTATTACTGCACCTGATACCCCAATACTGAGCCGCTGCTGCCGTATGTGTCCCTATTACTACACCTGATACTCCAATACTGAGCCGCTGCTGCCGTATGTGCCCCTATTACTACACCTGGTACCCCAATACTGAACCGCTGCTGCCCTATGTGTCCCTATTACTACACCTGATACTCCAATACTGAGCCACTGCTGCAGTATGTGCCCCTATTACTGCACCTGATACCCCAATACTGAGCCGCTGCTGCCATATGTGTCCCTATTACTACACCTGATACTCCAATACTGAGCCGCTGCTGCAGTATGTGTCCCTATTACTACACCTGGTACCCCAATACTGAACCGCTGCTGCCCTATGTGTCCCTATTACTACACCTCATACTCCAATACTGAGCCGCTGCTGCAGTATGTGCCCCTATTACTGCACCTGATACCCCAATACTGAGCCGCTGCTGCCGTATGTGTCCCTATTACTACACCTGATACTCCAATACTGAGCCGCTGCTGCAGTATGTGTCCCTATTACTACACTTGATACCCCAATACTGAGCCGCTGCTGCCGTATGTGCCCCTATTACTACACCTGGTACCCCAATACTGAGCCGCTGCTGCCGTATGTGCCCCTATTACTACACCTGGTACCCCAATACTGAACCGCTGCTGCCCTATGTGTCCCTATTACTACACCTGTTACTCCAATACTGAGCCGCTGCTGCAGTATGTGCCCCTATTACTACACCTGATACTCCAATACTGAGCCGCTGCTGCAGTATGTGTCCCTATTACTACACTTGGTACCCCAATACTGAGCCGCTGCTGCCCTATGTGTCCCTATTACTGCACCTACTGTGTGGTTCTGTGTGACCTCTAAATTCTAAAGCACCCTCTATAATATAGTAATGCCAGGTGCATGGGCCCTAGAAAACAGTGCCCACATGTTGTCCCCTAGAATGTAATAATGCCCTGTGTGTGCCCCTTTGACAGTCACAGTAACCAGAGTTCCCCTATAACAATAAGTACCCACTTTACACTTAATGTCCCGAGTCTCCCCCCTGTACAGCTCCCCTATACACAGTATGATGCCCCCTCACTGGATATATACTGACCCCTTAATATCCCCAAACTATTTAATGGCTCCAACACTGTATGATGGCCCCGCCACTATAATCCCCACACTGTATGATGGCCCCCTAGATAGCATCCATATAGCATAATATACCAGATAGTCCTCAATATAGTATAATGCACCCCCATAGACAGCCTATGTATTGTAATGCACCCCCATAAGCAGCCTCTGTATTATAATGCACCCCAACAGACAGCCTCTATATTGTAATGCACTCCCCATAGGCAGTCTTATTTATAATGCACCCCATAGGCAGTCTTATTTATAATGCACCCCATAGGCAGTCTTATTTATAATGCACCCCATAGGCAGCCTTACTTATAATGCACCCCATAGGCAGCCTTACTTATAATGCACCCCATATGCAGCCTTACTTATAATGCACCCCCATATCCAGCTGTACTTACGTACTTATAATGCACTCCCCCATATGCAGCCGAACTTATAATGCACCCCATATCCAGCCGTACTTATAATGCACCCCATATCCAGCCGTATTTATAATGCACCCCCATATCCAGCCGTACTTATAATGCACCCCCATATCCAGCCGTACTTATAATGCACCCCATAGGCAGCCTTACTTATAATGCACCCCCATATCCAGCCGTACTTATAATTCACCCCATATGCAGCCTTACTTATAATGCACCCCATAGGCAGCCTCTGTACTATAATGTACCCCCTTTACAAAAATAATAAATTCTGTACTCACCTCTCTTGCTCCACGCTCCTGCGCTGCTCACTGCTCTCCCTCTCAGCGTCTGACAGCCGGCGCCGGGCAGTGACGTCATCGTGCCCGCTGTCAGAAGCTGAGAAGGGGATTATGGGAGAGGAGCGCTCGCTCCTTCTCTCTCAATGCGGTCAGCTGTATTGGCTGGATGCCGATACAGCTGACCCTGCGATGATGGGCGGGGGGCCCACTGCTGGCACCGGGCCCCCCACCGCCTGCTCAGGGGCCCCATAGCGGCCGGGCGGCAGAGCAGGGAGATTGATTCTCCCTGCCATGCCGCAGAAAGTAACTGTGTCGGCGTGCTGTGCACGCCGATACAGTTACAGTAGCGTAGCTCCAGGTGGGCCCCCTCCGAGCGCGGGGCCCGGGGCCACCGCCCCCTCTGCCCCCCCGGTAGCTACGCTACTGGGCCTATCTCTAACAAGGGGCCTGGAGCTGCAGCTCCATCAGCCCCTACGTTAATCCGGCCCTGAGGCAGGTAATGTATTCGGGTAGTGGACGTCACAGTGTTAGTGACATTCAATTTTCTTTTAGAGAAAAAAAAATAGTACAGACTAGGGAGGTAGCGTTTCTCTCTTGCAAAAGAAAAAAAAGAATTGTCATTGCCAGGTTACCTTTTAGCTAGTGCATTAAGGGAGTGTACGTCAGTGTTAGTGATGTCCCTTTTTCTTTTGCAAAAAAAAAAAAAGACTAGTTAGCTCCGAGTAACTTTATAGGTACAGCATTAGTGTGGTGAATGTCACTTATTATTCTATACAACCTTTTTTTTTACATATACTGATTTTTCTTTTAATTTTTTTTTCTAAATGTTTCTTTTAAATGTATCCATTTTCTACTTTTTTTCTCTCTACTGTTTATAATAAATAGTACCCTTTACACAAGTCCTACACATTACACATGTAAAAGCACCACTTAAGGCCCCGTTACACATAGCGAGATCGCTAGCGAGATCGCTGAAACATCACCGATTTTGTGACGTAGCAGCGACCTAGCCAGCGATCTCGCTTAGTGTGACACTCAGCGACGAACAGCCCCCCTGCTGGGTGTCGCTGATCGTCGCTGAATGTCCTGGACCATTTTTTCATCGTTGGTCTCCCGCTGGCCAGCACGCATTGCTGCGCATGACAGGCGGGAGACCAGCGATCCGCGAGCTGGAGCGGGTAACCAAGGTAAACATTGTGTTTCCAGGCGCCGGGCGGCACCTGGAAACCCGATGTGTACGTTAGATACCAGCGCGCTTGTGCAGGGGAGCTGGTAACCAAGGTACACAGCGGGTTACTAAGCGCCGAGCGGCACCTGGAAACCCGATGTGTACCTTGGTTACCAGCTCCCTGCACAAGCGCGCTGGTATCTAAGGTACACTGCGGGTAACAAAGCGACGTGCGTCGCTTGTTACCCGCATTGTCGCTGTCCTGATCGCTGCTGATATCTGCCTGTTTGGCAGCTCAGCCACGATCATGTAGCAACACACCAGCGATCCTGACAAGTGCATATCATTGTCGGGATCGCTGGTGAGTCGCTATGTGTAACGGGACCCTTACACACACATCCACGGTGTTTTGAAGAATAAAATAAAAATGGCCCATTCGTAAAGAAGACGCTATTCACCAGAGGAGGCATACGCTTTCCTTGCCTCCGAATGAGGCATTGTAGAAGATCCCACATTCATCTATTTCTCTTCCTCCTCCTACTCATCTAGTGAGGAAAGACCCCAGCAAGGCGCCCCAGGCAACCTCTACAGCAATTGATCCCATATGGATTCCACCCCCCGAAAATTATCAGCCTGTTATTCCAGATCTCATGGGCAGCTCAAGAATTCAATTTCACATTACATGCCTCAATGAAATTGACTTTTTCAGATTCTATTTTAGCGAGGAAATAATAAATCTTATGGTGGCCCATGTCATCATACATCAGATGGACCCCTGTAAATGCAGCAGAGATTATGACATTTTGGGGCATTGTGCTGCATATGGGCATAGTGAGAAAACCAGAGAGTCGGCAATACTGGAATACTGATATTCTCTACAGTACACCAGTATTCCGTATGGCCATTACAAGGACACAATTTGAAGCGTTTTGAGCATTTTTGCATAATAGTGATAATGCACAGTGTCCTCCCCGAGACGATCCTAACTTTGATCAGCAATATAAAATTCGACCAATAATTGACCACTTCAGCAGAAAATTTGCCAGGTCAACATTTTACAGAGAGGTTTCCGAAGCATCGAAGAAGGAAAGATCACAAAAAGGTGCAGAGTATGCTCCAAAAGGTGCAGAGTATGCTCCAAAAGTGGAATCCAAAAAGACACAATTTATCGTTTTGAAACCTACACTGAGAAACCTGGCCTTTGCATGTCCATAAATTAATAAAATTTGTTTTTATCCTATTGATACACTTTTTAATCTGATATACTCCGCACAACTTACACATAACACCACATTATAAATTCATATACCAGTAAAACCAAAAGCAGTATGATCATTACTATAAAACTACCGTATATACTCGTGTATAAGCCGAGATTTTCAGCCCATTTTTTAGTGCTGAAAGTCCCCCTCTCGGCTTATACGCGGGTCATATACGGGGGGTCGGCGGGGAGGGGGTGCGGGGGTGTCGAATTATACTCACCTCTCCGCCGGCGCGGTCTCTGCAGCCCCCTGCTTCTCCCACGATCTCCGGCTCCTTCCTGCAGCGGTCACATGGCACCGCTCATTAAAGTCATGAATATGCACATATTCATGACTTTAATGAGCGGTACCATGTGACCGCTGTAGGAAGGAGGCGCTGTGGAGAGCGCCGGGAGAAGAGGAGAGGCTGCAGGGACGCGCGGCGGAGTGGTGAGTATATGCTATATTTACCTGTCCCTGTGCCACCGTTGCGCGCTGTCCTGGCTGTTAATGATCAGGCAGAGGGCGCGATGATGTCGTTAGTGAGCGCCGCGCCCCCTGCCTGATCATCCACTGCCGAGGACGCAGTGCTGCGGTGCAGAGAGGACAGGTAAATATCTCAGGTTCCAGGGTCCTGAGCGATCGGTGACACCGGCACCTGTCCCCCAGTGACGAGAGGTGAGTATGTCATTTTTTTTTTTTCTTGCAGCAGCATATGGGGCATAATCTGGAACATATGGGGGCATAATATGGAGCATATGGAGGCATAATATGGAGCATATGGGGGCATAATATGGAGCATATGTGGGCATAAGCTGTGGAACATATGGGGCATAATCTGGAGCATATGGGGGCATAAACTGTGGAACATATGGGGGCATAATCTGGAGCATATGGGGGCATAATATGGAGAATATGGGGCATAAGCTGTGGAACATATGGGGGCATAATCTGGAGCATATGGGGGCATAAGCTGTGGAGCATATGGGGGCATAATCTGGAGCATATGGGGGCATAATATGGAGAATATGGGGGCACAATATGGAGAATATGGGGGCATAAACTGTGGAACATATGGGGGCATAAGCTGTGGAACATATGGGGGCATAATCTGGAGCATATGGGGGCATAATATGGAGCATATGGGGCATAAGCTGTGGAACATATGGGGGCATAATATGGAGCATATGGGGGCATAAGCTGTGGAACATATGGGGGCATAAGCTGTGGAACATATGGGGCATAATCTGGAGCATATGGGGCATAATCTGGAGCATATGGGGGCATAATCTGTGGAACATATGGGGCATAATCTGGAGCATATGGGGGCATAATCTGTGGATCATACGGGGGCATAATCTGGAGCATATAGGGGCATAATCTGTGGAGCATATTGGGCATAATCTGTGGAGCATCATATGAGGGCATAATCATTTTTCACAATAGGCTTATACACGAGTCAATAAGTTTTCCCATTTTTTTGTGGCAAAATTAGGGGGGTCGGCTTATACACGGGTCGGCTTATACATGAGTATATACGGTATGCCTCTAGATAAATTCCTTCAGGGGTGTAGTTTCCAAAATAGGGTCACTTGTGGGGGATTTTCACTTTTTTAATCACATCAAGGGCTCTCCAGACCTGAAATGGTGCATGCAGACAATTCCATCAAAGTCTGCGCTCCAAACTGTCATTCCTTCCCTTCTGAGCCCTGCTGTGCGCCAAAACAGTAGTTTTTCACCACATATGGGGTATCAGCATACTCAGGGAAAATTGCACAACAGTTTTTGCAGTCTACTTTCTCCTGTTACCCTTGAGAAAAAAATCGAGGATAAAAAACATTTTTGTGGAACAAATGTGATTTTTTTTTTCATTTTCACGGCTCAATGTTATAAATTTCAGTGAAGAACAAGTTGCTCACCACACATCTAGAAAAAATCCTTGGGACTAGTTTTCAAAATAGGGTCATATGTGGGGGGTTTCTGCTGTTTAGGCGCATCAGGAGCTCTGCAAGCGCGACATGGCGGGCACAGACCATTCCATGAAGTCTGCTCTCCTAACGGTCACTCCTTCTCTTCCGAGCCCTGCAGTGCTCCAAAATATTAGTTTTCCACCACATATGGGTATTGGCATACTCAGGGGAAATTGCACAACAATTTATGTGGTCCATTTTCACCTGTTACCCTTATCAAAAATAAAACAATTGCGGCTAAAAAACATTTTTGTGGAAAAAAACATATTTTTTTTTCAAATCTCAAAGTTCCTTGGGGTGTCTAGTTTCCAAAATAGAGTCACATGTAGGGGGTTTCCACTGCTTAGGCACATCAGGAGCGATCTAAATGCAACATGATGCGTGCAGACCATTCCATCAAAGTCTAAGCTCTAAACCGTCACTCTTTCCCTTCCCTAGCCCTGTCTCACGACCAAACAGTAGTTATTCAAAACATATGGGGTATTGACAAACCAAAAAATGTTGGGGGTCCATTTTCTCCTGTTACCCTTGTGAAAATAAAAAAGGGGCTAAAACCATTTTTGTGGAAAAAATTTGATTTTTTTTTTTATTTTCACGGCTAAACATTATAAATTTCTGTCAAATGGTGCTCCTTCCCTTTCGTTCCCTGCCATGAGCCCAAACAGTGGTTTTTCCCCACATATAGGGTATCGACGTACTCAGTAGAAATAGGAGAAAATGGACATCACAATTGTTGCTCTGTTACCCTTGCAAAAATAAAAAAATGGGGTTAAAAGAAATTTTTTGTGGAAAAAATAGATTTTTTTTATTTTCACTGTTCAACCTTATACCTTTCTGTGAAGCACCTGGGAACTCAAGGTGCTCACTACACATCTAGATAAATTCCTTGAAGGATCTAGATTCCAAAATGCGGTCACTTGTGGGGGGGGTTTCCATTGCTTAGGCACATTAGCAGCTCTTCAAACGCGATATGGCGTCTGTTCTCAATTCTAGCCAATTTTGCGTTCAAAAAGTCAAACATTGCTTTATCCCTTCCAAGCCCTGCTGTGGGCCAAAACAGTGATTCTCCCCTGTACATGAGGTATGGGTGTACTCAGAATAAATTTCACAACAGTTATTGGGGGCCATTTTCTCCTACTACCCTTGTGAAAATAAAAAATTGGGGCTAAAATATAACACTATGCAAAAAATTTTTATTTATTTTTTGTTCCTGGGTCCAAAGTGTGTTTTCCTAGCCCATTATGCCTAAAACAAATAGAAAATAGTTGTTGTTCCACAAAAACTTTGCTTCTGTGATCAGGACAATGAAATTTTAAAATTTGTCTGTTTTCGGGAAAATTCTCGATTTTTCACCACTTAGATAAAAGAGAACCTAGACATATTTGGTATCTATGAACTGAAAATGACCTGGAGAATCATAATGACAGGTCAGTTTTAGCATTTAGTGAACCTAGCAAAAAAGCCAATTAAAGAACCAGTGTGGGATTGCACTTTTTTTGCAATTTCACCGCACTTGGAATTTTTTTCCCATTTTCAAGTACATGACATGGTAAAACAAATGGTGTCGTTCAAAACAACTGATCCCACAGAAAATAAGCCCTCACATGGCCATATTGACGGAAAAATAAAAAAGTTATGGCTCTGGAAAGAGGGGGAGCAAAAAACGAGAACGCTAAACCGAAAAAGGCTCTGGTCATTAACCCCTCTCTGACATTAGACGTACTATCCCGTCCATAAAACCCGTGCCATTCTGCCCATGGACGGGATAGTACGTCATAGGCGATCAGCTGCGCTCCTGAGGGGAGCGCAGCTAATCGCCGCCGGGTGTCAGCTGATTATCACAGCTGACACCCGTGACTGTGTGTCAGGAGCGGTCACGGACCGCTGCCGGCACATTAACCCCTAGCACACCGCGATCAAACATGATCGCGGTGTACTGGGGGCACAGGGAAGCATCGCGCAGGGAGTGGGCTCCCTGCGCGCCCCCCTGAGACCCTCAGACCAGCGCGATGTGATCGCGCTGTTCTGAGGGCTTCCTCCCTCCCAGGACCCGGATCCAAGATGGCGCCGGGGTCCTGGAGGGAGGCGGCCTCCTCAGTGCCTGCTGAGAGCAGGCACTGAGAAGCCTGCATCTATGCCTGTGCGATCGCTGGTGTGACAGAGTGCTGTGCACACTGTCACACCAGCGATTTGATAAAATACAGTGATGTCCCACCCTGGGACAAAGTAAAAAAGTTAAAAAAATAAAAATAAACATGTTATAAAAAAAAATCCAAAATAAAAAAAAAAAAAAAAAAATATTCCCCAATAAATTCATTTCTTCCTGTAAATAAAAAAAACAAAACAATAAAAGTACACATATTTGGTATCGCCGCATCCGTAACGACCCCCCCTATAAAACTGTCCCCCTAGTTAACCCCTTTAGTGAACCCCTTAAAAAAAAAAAAAAAACAAAGCAAAAAATCAATGCTTTATCATCATACCGCCGAACAAAAAGTGGAATAACGCGCGATCAAAAAGACCGATATAAATAAACATGGTACCGCTGAAAACGTCATCTTGTCCCGCAAAAAACGAGCCACCATACAGCATCATCAGCTAAAAAATAAAAAAGTTATAGCTCGCAGAATAAAGCGATGCAAAAATAATTATTTTTTATATAAAATTGTTTTTATTCTATAAAAGCGCCAAAACATAAAAAAATGATATAAATGAGGTATCGCCATAATCGTACTGACCCGAAGAATAAAACTGGTTTATCAATTTTACCACACGCGGAACAATAAAAACGCCTCCCCCAAAAGAAATTCATGAATTGCTGATTTTTGTTCATTCTAACCTCCCAAAAATCGAAATAAAAAGCGATCAAAAAATGTCACCTGCTCAAAAATGGTACAAATAAAAACGTCAACTCGTACCGCAAAAAATAAGACCTCACATGACTCTGTGGGCCAAAATATGCAAAAATTATAGCTCTCAAAATGTGGCGATGCAAAAAACTATTTTTGCAATAAAAAGCGTCTTTTAGCGTGACAGCTGCCAATCATAAAAACCCACTATAAATAGTAAATCAAACCCCCTTTATCACCCCCTTAGTTAGGGAAAAATAATAAAATTAAAAAAAATGTATTTATTTCCATTTTCCCATTAGGGTTAGGGTTAGGGTTGCGGCTAAAGTTAGGGTTAGGGTTGGCGCTAAAGTTAGGATTAGGGTTAGGGTTGGGATTAGGGGTGTGTTAGAGTTAGGTTTGTGGTTAGGGTTGGGACTAGGGTTAGGGGTGTGTTGGGGTTAGGGTTGGAGTTAGAATTGGGGGGTTTCTGCTGTTTAGGCACATCAGGGGCTCTCCAAATGTGACATGGCGTCTGATCTCAATTCCAGCCAATTCTGCGTTGAAAAAGTCAAACGGTGCTCCTTCACTTCTGAGCTCTGTCATGCGTCCAAACAGTAGTTTATCCCCACATATGGGGTATCAGCGTACTCTGGACCCCAAGAGTTATTGTGCAATTTGTCCTATTTCTTCTGTTACCCTTGGGAAAATAAAAAACTGGGGCGAAAATATCATTTTTGTACAAAAAAAATTATTTTTTTTTTTACGGCTGTACATTATAAACTTCTGTGAAGCACTTGGGGCTTCATAGCGCTCACCACACACCTAGATAAGTTCCTTGTGGGGTCTATTTTCCAAAATGGGGTCACTTGTTGGGGATTTCCACTGTTTAGGCGCATCAGGGGCTCTCCAAATGCGACATGACGCCCCCAGACCATTCCATCAAAGTCTGCAATCCAAAACGTCACTACTTCCCTTCCGAGCCCCAACGTGTACCCATACAGTAGTTTTCTCCCACATATTGGGTATCAGCGTACTCAGTACAAATTGGGCAACAACTTTTGGGGTCCAATTTCTCCTGTTACCCTTGTAAAAATAAAATATTGGGGCGAAAAAATCATGTTTGCAAAAAAAAAAAAGATTTTTTATTTTTACGGCTGTGCGTTATAAACTTCTGTGAAGCACTTCGGGGTTCAAAGTGCTCACCACACATCTAGATAAGTTCCTTGTGGGGTCTATTTTCCAAAATGGGGTCACTTGTGGGGGTTTCCACTGTTTAGGCGCATCAGGGGCTCTCCAAATGCGACATGACGCACCCAGACCATTCCATCAAAGTCTGCAATCCAAAACGTCACTACTTCCCTTCCGAGCCCTGACGTGCGCCCATACAGTAGTTTTCTCCCACATATTGGGTATCAGCGTACTCAGGACAAATTGGACAACAACTTTTGGGGTCCAATTTCTCCTGTTACCCTTGTGAAAATAAAATATTGGGGGCGAAAAAATCATTTTTGTAAAAAAAAAAAAGATTTTTTATTTTTACGGCTGTGCGTTATAAACTTCTGTGAAGCACTTTGGGGTTCAAAGTGCTCACCACACATCTAGATAAGTTCCTTGTGGGGTCTATTTTCAAAAATGGGGTCACTTGTGGGGGGTTTCCACTGTTTAGGCGCATCAGGGGCTCTCCAAATGTGACATGACGCACCCAGACCATTCCATCAAAGTCTGCAATCCAAAACGTCACTACTTCCCTTCCGAGCCCTGACGTGCGCCCATACAGTAGTTTTCTCCCACATATTGGGTATCAGCGTACTCAGGACAAATTGGACAACAACTTTTGTGGTCCAATTTCTCCTGTTACCCTTGTGAAAATAAAATATTGGGGGCGAAAAAATCATTTTTGTAAAAAAAAAAAAAGATTTTTTATTTTACGGCTGTACGTTATAAACTTTAGTGAAACACCTGGGGGTTCAAAGTTCTCACCACACATCTAGATAAGTTCCTTGAGGGGTCTAGTTTCCAAAATGGTGTCATTTATGGGGGTTTCCACTGTTTAGGCAGATCAGGAGCTCTCCAAACACGACATGGCGTCCAGCCAATTCTGCGTTGAAAAAGTCAGACGGCGCTCCTTCCCTTCCAAACTCTGCCATGCACCCAAACAGTGGTTTACCCCCACATATGGGGTATCAGCGCACTCAGGACAAATTGCACAATAACTTTTGGAGTCTTGTTACCCTTGGAAAAATAAAAATTGGGGTGAAAAGATCATTTTTGTGGAAAAAATATGATTTTTAAATTTTACGGCTCTACGTTATAAACTTGTGTGAAGCACTTGGGGGTTCAAATTGCTCATCAAAAATCTAGATAAGTTCCTTAGGGGGTATAGTTTCCCAAATGGGGTATTTGTGGGGGGTTTCCACTGTTTAGGCACATCAGGGGCTCTCCAAATGCAACATGGCATCCAAACTCAATTCCAGCCAATTTTGGTTGGAAAAAGTCAAATGGTGCTCCTTCCATTCCGAGCTCTGCCGTGCGCCCAAACAGTGGTTCCCCCCCACATATGGGGTATCAGCGTACTCAGGACAAATTTTACAACAACTTATGTGGTCCAATTTCTCCTGTTACCCTTGGGAAAATAAAAAATTAGTGACTAAAAGATAATTTTTGTGGGAAAAAAATAGGATTTTTTATTTTCATGCCCGGGCATTATAAACTTGTGTGAAGCACTTGGGGGTTCAAAGTGCTCACCAAAGATCTAGATAAGTTCCTTAGGGGGTCTAGTTTCCAAAATGGGGTCACTTGTGGGGGGTTTCCACTGTTTAGGCTCATCTGGGGCACTGCAAACAGAACATGACCCCCATTAACGTCTGCATTCCAAAACGTTACTACTTCCTTTCCAAGCCCTGCCGTGCGCCCAAACAGTTTCCCCCCCCACATATGGGGTATCAGCGTACTCAGGACAAATTGGACAACAACTTTTGGGTCCAATTTCCTTGGGAAAATTCAAAAATTTGGGACTAAAAAATCATTTTTGTGGAAAATTGATTTTTTTTTTTTTTTCACACCCAGGCCTTATAAACTTTTGTGAAACACTTGAGGTTTCAAAGTGCTCACAACAGATCTAGATAGGTACCTTAGGGGGTCTAGTTTCCAAAATGGTGTCACTTGTGGGGCGTTTCCACTGTTTAGGCGCATCAGGGGCTCTCCAAACGCGACATGGCATCCAATCTAAATTCCAGCCAATTTTAGTTTGAAAAAGTCAAACGTCGCTCCTTCCCTTACGAGCTCTGCCGTGTACCCAAACAGTGGTTTTCCCCCACATATGGGGTATTGGCGTACTCAGGAGAAATTGCATAACAACCTTATCTGTCCATTTTCTCCTTTTACCCTTGTGAAAATAAAAAAAAAGTTTGTAAAAGATAATTTTTGTGGCTAAAAAGTAAAATATTCATTTTTTCCTTCCACGTTGCTTTAGTTACTGTGAAGCACCTGAAGGGTTAATAAACTTCTTGAATGTGGTTTTGAGTACCTTGAGGGGTGCAGTTTTTAGAATGGTGTCACTTTTGGGTATTTTCTGCCATATAGACCCCTCAAAGTGACTTCAAATGTGAGGTGGTCCCTAAAAAAAAAATGGCTTTGTAAATTTTGCTGTAAAAATGAGAAATCGCTGGTCAACTTTTAACCCTTATAATTTCCTAACAAAAAAAAATTTTGGTTCCAAAATTGTGCTGATGTAAAGTAGACATGTGGGAAATGTTATTTCTTAACTATTTTGTGTGATATATTTCTCTGTTTTAAGGGAATAAAAGTTCAAAGTTTGAAAATTGCAAAATTTTAAAAATTTTCGCCATATTTGCGTTTTTTTCAAAAATAAACGCAAGTTATATCGAAGAAATTTTACCACTAACATGAAGTACAATATGTCACGAGAAAACAATCTCAGAATCGCGAAGATCCGTTGAAGCGTTCCAGAGTTATAACCTCATAAAGAGACAGTGGTCAGAATTGTAAAAATTGGCCCGGTCATTAACGTGCAAACCACCCTTGGGGGTGAAGGGGTTAATGGGTTAAAGAGTTGCAATTGACAAAATGTTGACATATGTCAATGCACTATAGTAAAATATGTATTAAGTAATGTGTAAAATTTTAAATAAACATTTTTCAACTTCTTCAGTCGGGAAGATGGGCTGTGCTTCTGCAACAATGTGGGCTGTCTTTTTGAGCCTATAGGTATCACCTGTAATCCGAGTGAATGGCGCGTATTCATAGACAGTTCATCCCGGAGCCTCAAAGCCGTGCTGCTTCACAACGGAAACAACTACCCGTCTCTCCCTATGGCTCACTCTGTGTATCTCAAAGAGAACTACACCAGTGTCAAGATGTTGCTGAGTGCCTTGAAGTATGATAACAATGGATGGGAGGTCATCGGAGACTTCAAAATGGTGTCATTCCACATAGGCCTTCAAGGCGGTTTCATAAAATTTCCTTGTTTCCTTTGCCTCTGGGACAGCCGTGACACTAAGGCGCACTATCACAGAAAGGACTGGCCACAGCGGACCAAGTTCTCTGTGGGGAAGAGCAACGTCAAGTGGGAGCCACTGATAGAACCTCTGAAGGTGCTGATGCCACCACTGCATATCAAGTTAGGTCTAATCAAGCAATTTGTCACGGCTCTTGACAAGTAGTCAGCAGCTTTCAAGTACCTCCAAGATCTCTTTCCAAAGCTGTCCGAGGCAAAGGTCAAGGCTGGTGTCTTCGTCGGACTGCAGATCAAGAAGATCATAAAATGTGACGAGTTCGCCAAGCTGCTGAACAGGATGGAGAAAGCGGCTTGGAACAGTTTCATTGCAGTGGTTCATGGCTTCCTGGGTAATCACAAGGCTGAAAACTATGTGCAGTTGGTTCAGACTCTCATAAAGAATTACGCCATAATGAGATGCAGAATGTCTCTCAAAGTCCATATCCTTGACGCTCATCTTGACAAGTTCAAGGAGAACATGGGAGCTTACTCAGAGGAGCAAGGCGAGCACTTTCATCAAGATATATTGGACTTTGAACGTCGTTACCAAGGACAGTATAATGAAAACATGATGGGGGACTACATTTGGGTGATTCTTCGAGAAAGGGATTTGCAGTACACTTGCAAATCTAGAAAAACTACTTATTTCTGAGCCTTTTGGAGTGATTTTTGACTGTCTTTGTCTATTTACCATGCAAGTGTTGTTTTTTTATCAGACCGCAATATAATAATTTCCTTTTTTTGTCACAATAAATATGAAATTTTTCTGGCCTGTGGTCATAAAATCAAAGTTTGTGCTGAATGTAGTTGTTTTTCCATAGTCTAAGTAGTTGAAATATTACCCTTGGAAGCCAGGAATAAAAATTGTGTTACATAGTGTAATTTTTGTGGAAAAATGTTTTTTTTTATTTTCACAGTTCTACATTATAAACTTCTGTGAAGCAAGGTGCTCGCCACACATCTAGATTAGTTCCTTGAAGGGTCTAGTTTCTAAAATGGTGTCACTTGTGGGGTGTTTCTTCTATTTAGGCACATAATTTCCCCCCTCCTCCATATATAGCGTATTGGCGGTACTCATGAGAAATTGCACAACAAATTTTGGGGTCCATTTTCTCCAGTTATCCTTTTGAAAATTAAAAAATTGGGTCTAAAGTAAAATTTTTGTGAAAAAGGTAAATGTCCGTTTTTTCCTTTCACATTCCATTAATTCCTGTGAAGCTCCTGAAACGTTTATAAACTTCTTGAAAGTGGTTTTGAGCACCTTGAGGGGTGCAGTTTTTGTAATGGTGTCACTTTTGAGTATCTCCTATCATACAGACCCCAGAAAGTCACTTCAAATGTGATGTGGTCCCTAAAAAAAAAAAATTGTTTTGTAAATTTTGTTTGAAAAATGAGAAATCGCTGGTCAACTTTTAACCCTTAGGCTATGTGCACACGTTGTGTGTTTGTTGCGGATCCACAGAGTTTTGTTCTGCGCAGAATTGCACAAAATCCGCAATGGATTGCTCAAGCAATGTTAATCAATGGGAATCCAGAATTGACATGTACATGCTGCGGAAAATTGCACAAAATCCGTAATGGATTGCTCAAGCAATGTTAATCAATGGGAATCCAGAATTGGCATGTACATGCTGCGGAAAATTCCGTCTTCATTCTCAGCGTTTTATTTTCCGCAGCATGTCAATTCTTTTTGCGAATGTGCAGCGTTTCTGCACCCATTGACTTAAATTGAGTCAGTCAAATCCGCAGTCAAACCGCAGGTCTAAAAAGGTTTGCGGATTCGCTGCGGATTTCCGTGCCAAAAACGCTGCAGAAAGGAAGAAGGAAGAGTGTGTGGGCGGAGAATATGTGTGTGGGCGGAGAATATGTGTGAGCTGAGAATATGTGCGTGTCTGCGGGTATCTGTGTGTGTAGCCAGGCGTCATCTGATGGAACTACTACTCCCATCCGGCTGTGTCTGCTGTCACGTGTAACAGTGACAGCATGAGCTGATGATGGGACAGTAGTCCCATCATCCGGCGACTGTTTTCAATTGTAAAACAAAACAAACCATACATACTGCCCAAACAACCAATCGCCAATGCCCGCGTCTCCTGCAACAAAAATAAAATAATAAACCACCATACATTCCCTGTCCGCTGTAGTCCAGGTAATTGTCAGGAATGAAACCCAGTGTCTCTTGTCCACTGGCCAGCAGCTCTACCATCTGAGCTATTCTGCTGGCTACAAAGTTCCTTGCTGAACCTGGATACCATTGACTGTTCTTCCTGATCGGCTTCACCCAGTGCTCTCTCGTTTGGCCTCTGATTGCCAATTACACGCCCTATATAAACCTGGCCCTGTGGTGTGTCATTGCGAGATTATTGTGCTTCCAGCCTTTAGTCAAGCTCTTTCTCCTGCTGTTCCTGCTGCTACAAACACTGCTCTCCTGTGAACTGACCTCGGCCTGCCACCTGACTACGTTATCTGCCTGCTCCTCTGCTACCGAACTGCCTTTCCTGTGTACCGACCTCCGGCTGCCACCTGACTACATTATCTGCCTGCTCCTCTGCTACAAACACTGCTCTCCTGTGAACTGACCTCGGCCTGCCACCTGACTACGTTATCTGCCTGCTCCTCTGCTACCGAACTGCCTTTCCTGTGTACCGACCTCGGCCTGCCACCTGACTACGTTATCTGCCTGCTCCTCTGCTACCGAACTGCCTTTCCTGTGTACCAACCTCCGGCTGCCACCTGACTACGTTACCTGCCTGCTCCTCTGCTACAAACATTGCTCTCCTGTGAACTGACCTCCGGCTGCCACCTGACTACGCTACCTGCCTCTGCTTCCCCTAGTGTTTGCAGTAACATCGGCTCCAACCCAGACGGGATCCTGACAGAATAATCTCGCGCCAAAATGGAGTCCGCTATGAACACCCTGAGGCGGCAAGTTACGGAGCTTCAAAGTTTTTGTACTGATTCTCAAGGAAAATATTCACGGTGATACAACAGGAAGTAATTGAGCTACAAAAACAACTTCTGGACGTGCGCAATTCAGGGTCCGAATCAAACGCGCGGCTGCCGCTGCCTGCAAACTTCAGTGGGGATCGCCAGCAGTACCGAAGATTCCTCAATCAATGCCGCATATACTTTCAGATGCAACCTGCTCCCTTTACCAGTGAGAGGAAGAAAGCAGATCAATTACCTCCTCACCGTCCTTACGACTGTCCCATTGAATTGCTGCCAGGAGCAACCATTCCATTTGGACGGATTTACAATCTTTCCGAACCTGAATTGAAGGTATTAAGAAAGTTCCTGGATGAAAATTTAGAGAAAGGCTTTATTCGACCTTCCACATCTCCAGCTGGGGCACCCCTGTTCTTTGTTGAAAAGAAAGACTCCACTCTGCGGCCATGTATTGACTACAGAGAGATGAATAATATCACTGTCAAGAATCGCTACCCGCTACCCTTGATTCCTGAACTATTTGAGAGACTCCGTTCTGCGAAAATCTTTACGAAGCTGGATCTTAGAGGGGCTTACAACCTCATACGGATTCGCCCGGGAGATGAGTGGAAGACCGCCTTCAGAACGAGATATGGACATTTTGAATCTCTGGTTATGACCTTTGGCCTTAGCAATGCCCCAGCCACCTTTCAACATTTTATTAATGATGTATTTCGAGATTTCTTGGACCAATTCGTTGTGGCTTATCTCGATGACATTCTTATATTTTCAGACACCTTGGAAGAGCATTGCAGGCACGTCCAGTTAGTCCTGGAACGACTACAGGAGAACCATCTTTACATTAAACTTGAAAAATGTGAGTTTGAACAAACCAGTATCCAATTTCTGGGATATATCATCTCCCCAGAAGGTCTGAGCATGGATCCCGGCAAAATCAATGCTGTAGTGGACTGGCCTGTTCCAAGAAATTTAAAAGACGTCCAGCGTTTCATAGGATTTGCAAATTTTTACCGAAAATTTATAAAGAACTTTTCACGGATCATACTACCAATTACTACACTAACAAAAAAGACCAAAGCATTTTCTGGTCTCCGGAGGCACAGGAGGCTTTTGACAAGTTGAAAACTCTTTTTACATCTGCTCCATTGTTAGTACACCCAAATCCTGAATTGCCATTTACTGTCGAAGTGGACGCCTCGGACTCTGCAGCGGGAGCCATTCTGTCTCAGCGAGTTGGGGACAAGATGCAACTTCACCCATGTGCATTTCTTTCCCACACCATGTCATCTGCAGAAAAGAACTACGACATCGGTAATAAAGAACTGTTAGCCATTAAAGTTGCCTTCTCCGAGTGGAGACATCTTCTGGAAGGTGCCAATCACCCTGTGACTGTCCTCACGGACCACAAGAATCTTGAATTCCTCCGTACAGCAAAAAGATTGTCTGCAAGACAAGCACGATGGGCCTTATTTTTCTCAAGATTCAATTTTATAATTTCTTACCGGCCTGGTTCAAGAAATGGCAAGGCTGACGCCCTGTCCAGGATGTGTTCGGAACCTCAGGAGAGGTCTAGTAATGACGATACAATTCTAGGCCCTAAAAATTTTTTGGGAATATTGCACTCTAGAGGACTATGTAATAGAATTAAAGATGGATATCAAGAGGACTCTTTCCTTAACCATCCTTCGGAAGACGTCAATCTTTCATTCAAAGAGGGGTTTTGGATGCAGAAACACAAAATATATGTACCTGAATCTTCTCGCCTTGAAGTCCTCAAAAGTGTCCATGATTCTAAACTGGCAGGACATCCTGGAGTTGCAAAAACACAAGACTTACTACTTCGTTTCTTTTGGTGGCCTAATTGTAGGAAGGATGTGAGGAAATATGTTTCAACCTGTTTAACATGCGCACGAAACAAGACCCCACGATCGTCTCCTCTAGGACTCTTGCAAATACTCCCAGTTCCATCCAGGCCTTGGGGATCTATTTCCATGGATTTTATTGTGGAACTACCCTCTTCCAAACAGATGACCGTCATCCTTGTCATAGTGGACCGACTCACAAAAATGGCCCACTTTATTCCAACTGAAGGAATTCCTACTGCTGAAAAAACTGCAGAACTGATGATCAAAGAGGTATTCAGGTTACATGGAATTCCTGACAACGTGGTGTCTGACAGAGGCGTTCAGTTTACGTCATAATTTTGGAAGAGTTTCTGTACAGCCTTGGGAGTCACGGTGAATCTTTCTACCGCTTTCCATCCTCAGTCCAATGGCCAGACGGAGAGAATGAACCAGACTTTGGAGCAATACCTCCGTTGCTTCATTTCCTATCTTCAGGATGACTGGGTGGACTATTTACCAACAGCAGAGTTTGCCTACAACAACTCCATACATAGCGCTACATCTCAAACCCCATTTTTTGCTAATTATGGAGTACATCCAGTATTTATCCCTAATCTGCCAGTGAACACTCCCATTCCTGCTGTTAATGACAGACTTGCAAAATTACAGGAATCCCAGAAGGAATTATCAGAGATATTACTCAAGACCCAGGAAGTATATAAGGAAGCAGCAGATAAACATCGGAGAGTGCCCCCTGCTCTTCAGGTTGGAGACAAAGTTTGGCTGTCCACTAAAAACCTTAAGACACATGTGCCATCCTCCAAATTGGGTCAGAAATTCATTGGACCTTTTCAAATTTCTGCAAAAATTAACCAGGTCGCTTTTCGTTTAAAACTTCCCAACAATCTAAAGATTCATCCAGTATTTCACATATCCTTGCTCAAACCCTTCTGTGAAAACCCGTTTCCAGGAAGAATTCAGCCACCTCCTCCACCAGAAAGGATTCGTGGTGAAGAAGAATACATTGTGAATAAGATTCTGGACTCCCGAAAATTCAGAGGTAAACTGCAGTATCTGGTGCAGTGGGAAGGTTACGGACCAGAGGAAAATTCATGGGAACCAAAGGACAACGTCCATGCTCCTGGACTTACAAGAGCCTTCCATCAGAGGTACCCAGATAGGCCAGCTCCTGAGATGTCCAGAGGCCATCCTGGAAGGAGGGGAGTACTGTCAGGAATCGAACCCAGTGTCTCTTGTCCACCGGCCAGCAGCTCTACCATCTGAGCTATTCTGCTGGCTACAAAGTTCCTTGCTGAACCTGGATACCATTGACTGTTCTTCCTGATCGGCTTCACCCAGTGCTCTCTCGTTTGGCCTCTGATTGCCAATTACACGCCCTATATAAACCTGGCCCTGTGGGTGTGTCATTGCGAGATTATTGTGCTTCCAGTCTTTAGTCAAGCTCTTTCTCCTGCTGTTCCTGCTGCTACAAACACTGCTCTCCTGTGAACTGACCTCGGCCTGCCACCTGATTACGTTATCTGCCTGCTCCTCTGCTACCGAACTGCCTTTCCTGTGTACCGACCTCGGCCTGCCACCTGACTACGTTATCTGCCTGCTCCTCTGCTACCGAACTGCCTTTCCTGTGTACCGACCTCCGGCTGCCACCTGACTACGTTACCTGCCTGCTCCTCTGCTACAAACACTGCTCTCCTGTGAACTGACCTCCAGCTGCCACCTGACTACGCTACCTGCCTCTGCTTCCCCTAGTGTTTGCAGTAACATCGGCTCCAACCCAGACGGATCCTGACAGTAATCCAGATTGTTCCACGACGATCTCACGTGTAGAACAGTCACATCGCGAGATGTGACTGCTCTACCTGGCCTCCAGTGATACACTGACAGGAGGTGATCCCTCCCGTAGGGTATCACTGCACTGCCATCAGAGATCACCGGAGTACATCAGCTGATCAGCTCCCGTTCTCACATGCGGCAGAAAATTCTCACACAGCGGTACCGTAAGTGAGACCACGAACTTCGGTGAACTCTCAGTGATACACTGCAAGAACGATTACCTCCTGTCAGTGTATCACCGGAGGCCAGGTAGAGCAGTCACATCTCCATTGTGGGACACTTGGTAAACGGACTACGTCGGTCGGACAAGGAATATTTATGTTGGTTTATTATTATTTTATTTTGGTTGCAGGAGATCGAGGGAGTCGGTGATTAGGCGATGCAGTAAATATGGCAAATTAAGATTCAATAAAGGAGTCAGTGTGATTATTTCAATTAAAGGACTTTATTCTGGCTGTGTCTTTATTTACCATATAACTATAGGATTAGTAATGGATATGAGTCTTATTGACACTTCTCCATTACTAATCCGTGGGCTTGATGTCACCGGACAATACAAAGGTGACATCAACCCCACAAATATTACCCCACTTGCCACCGCTACAGGGCAAGCGGGAAGAGCAAGGCTAAGTGCCAGAATTGGTGCATCTATACGATGCGCCATTTCTGGGACAGCTGAGAGCTGATGTTTTTAGCCTGGGAGGTGCCAATATCCATGGCCCCTTCCCAGGCTACTAATATCAGCCCGCAGCTGTCTGCCGAGCCTTTGCTGATTTTATAGGGGACCTCATGTCAATTTTTTTTTCTGGGGTTCCCCTGTAAACTATCCAGTAAAGGCTAAGCAAACATCTGTGAGATTAATAGCCTGGGAACCTTTATGGCTATTGGCTCATTCCCAAAATATTAACATCAACCCTGAGCCATCGGCTTTCCCTCTGCTGGTTAAGAAAATTAAGCTGACGCAATTTTTTTTATAAATTTTTTGAAAACTAAACAGATATTGCCTTTCATGCAAATTTCGTATGTGTGTGTTTTATTGTTTTATTTAACTCTTTATGTACCATTTTATTAATGAGGGTATCTGGCTGACACCTGTTAATTACTAAACCTTGGGCTTGGAATTATATATATATATATATATATATATATATATATATATATATATATACTGCTCAAAAAAATAAGGGGAACACTCAAATAACATATCCTAGATCTAAATGAATGAATTATTCTCGTTGAATACTTTGTTCTGTACAAAGTTGAATGTGCTGTCAACATAATCACACAAAAATCATCAATGGAAATCAAATTTTTGAACCTATGGAGGCCTGGATTTGGAAAGACCCCCAAAATGAAAGTGGAAACAAGTCAAAATGATGCTCAGTATTGTGTATGGCCTCCACATGCCTGTATAACCTCCCTACATCGCCTTGGCATGCTCCTGATGAGGTTGTGGATGTTCTCCTGAGGGATCTCCTCCCAGACCTGGACTAAAGCATCCGTCAACTCCTGGACAGTCTGTTGTGCAACGTGACGTTGGTGGATGGAGCGAGACATGCTGTCCCAGATGTGCTCAATCGGATTCAGGTCTGGGGAACGGGCAGGCCAGTCCATAGCTTCAATGCCTTCATCTTGCAGGAACTGCTGACACACTCCAGCCACATGAGATCTGGCATTGTCCTGCATTAGGAGGAACCCAGGGCCAACCGCACCAGCATATGGTCTCACAAGGGGTCTGAGGATCTCATCTCGGTACCTAGTCAGGCTACCTCTGGCGAGCACACGGAGGGCGGTGTGGCGCTCCAAAGAAATGCCACCCCACACCATTACTGACCCACTGCCAAACCGGTCATGCTAAAGGATGTTGCAGGCAGTAGATCGCTCTCCACAGAGTCTCCAGACTCTGTCACATCTGTCACATGTGCTGAGTTGTGAAAATTTGTCTAGTGTCATCTAAATTTGAGAAACGTTTCAAAATTGCAGCCTTTTATATCTCCACCTGTTGAATCAAATCTGTGGCCAGTTTTTTTTTTTAGAATATTTTAGTATAGGTTGATGTTCATCGGAAATTTTCAAAACATTCTATCACAAGTTTAAGATATGTGCAACTATATGTCTCTACCGTTGTACGTCTGGGGACTTTTTTTTACTTAAATGTTTGTATTTGGGGCTAAAAATTATTTTTGCAGTTCAATTTCATGAAATTTTTTTCAGAGGTTTCTTTTTATAGATTCGTTGTTTCCCTACACATTCAACTTTGATGTGATCTCTTGTCGTAAATCAGCTGAGACAAGCAACAGATAAAAGAATTACAAGCTCTCCCTTTGGACTGGCAGAATGCGCTCACTGACAAATTCTCAGCTAACTCATTCTGCAGCTTGTAATAAACAGTGGCAACACAGAGGCTATAAAGGTCAAACAGTGCAGAATTTTTAATGATACCTAATTACAAAAATGATTGTTAAGCCACAATTTCTGTATGTAATTACGAAAACAAAATTGTGCCTAAAGGTGGACAACTAATTTTGGCCACATTCACCTGCTCAGTATTTGGTCAGTATTTTACCTCAGTATTTGTAAGCCAAAACCAGGAGTGGAACAATCAGAGGAAAAGTATAAGGGTGAGTTTCCACGGTCAGGAAACGCTGCGTGTTTGGCGCTGTGCGCTGGCGCAGCGCCAAACACGCAGCGTCCAGATGTTACAGCATAGTGGAGGGGATTTCAAGAAATCCCGTCTCCACTATGCGTAACAATACGCAGGTGGAAAACCTGCGTAAACGGACATGCGGCGCGTCTTTTTAGACCGCAGCATGTCCTCGCGTATTGCGGCGACGGTGCGTCGCCGCAACAGAATTAACACAGGGCTATGTAGCCCTGCGCTCTTTCCGGAGGTGTTCCGGAGGTGTCCTGAACACCTCCGGAAAGATCGCGCGTCATAAAGGGGGCGGGGCTTAGACGGAGCGGAATTTCCGCTCCGTCCAAAGCGTTGTGGTTCCGGACCGTGGAACCACAGCCTAATAGAAACACGTCACCACTTCTGTATTTATCACCCACTGCGGGTTTTGGCTTACAAATACTGAGGTAAAAAACTGAACAAATTCTGAACGTGTGAACATGGGCTTAAAAGACAAAAGGCATATCACCCAATATAGATTCCTTTTACATCTAGTTGCATAGAGCATCATTCATATGTATAATGGGAGACAACCTATATTGGGCCTTTTGAGAGATTGTAGTTGGAAAGTCAAGATCTGGTTTGACAGGTGCAACCATTGTAGACCACTACATTCCCAACCAGTATGGCCATACAATATTAAAGGGCCATCAGAGACTCGTGGTCCTGATTCTGGAATATGGTGTAATTGTCCACATATAGAAATGCTGGAAGTCATGTGTTTCTGTCCACATAATGACACTTGCCATATCAGGAGTTAAGATCGATTAGTTCTGACTGTTCATGATCGTTTCCTTCCGTTTTATGTCTGATCTCTCTGATAGACACATTTTCTGTACTTCTCAGCCCCTCGATATTTATTAATAGCTTCTGACTTTTCTGTGATTTTTTGGCACAGTACAATGTTGTGCATACCTTACAGGATGTGGTAATTCTGTATCCTGTTTTCATTTTTGATCATGTGGAAAAAAATTCCCAAAGTCGCTCTTGTTGTAAACAAAAATGTAAAGATTTTCCTGTTAAGGGCTTTAAAGGCTCCATCCATCTCCCTTATGAGGACTAACTTGATGATACTGTCTGATGGAAAACATTATTAGTGTGCGCTCAAGTCTCACTGAACGTGCTTGACACACTGTGCTGCAGTGTAAAGCATGACGGACCTGAGTCACTTGAATAAACAAGAAGTGTATTAGGAGACTGCCTCAGAAACTTTGTAGCTTTGACTGTCAAGGAGCTGCTATAAATAACTCTGTAATTCTAACTGATGGTCATTTGATTTTGGTTTGGGGTCACCTTGTTTGTGCTAAAAAAAAATAAACAATATTGACGAAAAAGGATAGAGATAAAGTAGAAGAGAGAACAGGGGTCGTGGATACTTGTATATATTTGAGTGATTGGATGAAAAGTATGACTAGTAGCTCTCCTCCAGAAGAAAGAAGTCCTGTTCTGCTGCCACCAGTTGGTACCTTTATAAGTCAAAGTTCAACTCTTTAGTTATCCCTGCAACAAGACTTGGAATATGGAGAAGAACCAGTCTTATCCAAAACCAAGAGGTCCCACCTGCAGTTGTTTCGGAGTTCTCTTAAGCCTTATTACAGAGTAGGGTACTGGTTGTCTGGGTGAGAGTCCATTGACAGAGGTCAAGAAGGTTCTGTTTCTCCTTGCGGAAACGGAAAACTGACATGGAAGTACTCTTTAGGAAAATGGTCTTCAAATATGCACCCTAATAGGAGGGAGAAATATGGCTTTCTAGTGCCATCTTTTGGAAGTCGCTATGGTATATGTCAATGTCTGACCCTTAAAGGGAATCTGTCACCTCATTTTTTGCATATAAGGTGCGGCCACTGCCATTAGGTGCTTATCTACAGCATTCTGGAACCTGAAAGATAAGAAAAACAAGTTAGATTATACTCACCCGGGGGGCGGTCCGGTCCGATGGGCATTGCAGGTCCGGCGCCTCCCATCTTCTAGCGATGACGTCCTCCTCCTTGCTTCTGTCGTGGCTCCTGTGCAGCCGTCATTCTCTACCCTCAACGAGAGAGGGCAGAGCAAAGTACTGCAGTGCGCAGGCACCTTGAAAGGTCAGAGAGGTCCGGCGCCTGCGCACTGCAGTATTCTGCTCTGCCCTCAACAGGGCACATAAAGTACGCCTGCGCAGGAGCCGCGACCGAAGCAAGGAGGAGGACGTCATCGCATGAAGATGGGAGGTGCCGGACCCGGACCTGCGACACCCATCGGACCGCACCGGACCGCCCCTGGGTGAGTATAATCTAACTTGTTTACTTATCTTTCAGGTTACATCAGGGGCTTATCTACAGCATTATAGAATGCTATAGATAAGCACCTAATGGTGGTGGCAGCATCTTATATGCAAAAAATGAGGTGATAGATTCCCTTTAAACAAACTTTGCTACGTTATTTAGAGTATTGAACTAAACCAGTGTTATCCAAAAAGTAAAGTCTTCCATCTGTAGACAGTAGTTTTGGATTCCTTGTCCCCCATTAGTGTAAAGTAGAGTACTGGTTGGCTTGATGAAAGTCCAATGACAGAAGCCGAGAGGGTACTGTTTGTTCTTTCGTAGAAGGAAAGCTAACATGAAAAGACGTTTAAACCAGGCAGTGCTCACCTGGAAAGAGGTTTGTAAATTAACTCTCCACCGGGATAGTGCCAGGTATTATAGCTATAGGATCCCTATAAATCATGTCCAACCTGTTGAGCAAGCCTTGTAGTATTGATCACTGTAGTTATTAACATTCTGTCCCTAATTACATTGTAAGGCCTCATTCAGACTTGAGTTTTTCGCCGCATGTGTACGAGGTGTGCGGAGAGGAGCCGCGTGTGTACGAGGTGTGCGGAGCCGTGTGTGTATGAGGCATACAAAGCGGAACTGTGTGTGTATGAGGTATGCGGAGCCGTGCGTGTATGAGGTCGGTGTATCGTGGGGAGCATTCATACCTCTCAACCATCCCAGATCCAGCGGGACTGTCCCGATTTTGAGAATCTGCCCCGATGTCCCAGCTGGGAGCTTACTTTTCCCATGGACACAGGAGTATACGGTGGAGCCTCGAGGAGCACTTTAAAACTCGCACGTGACGTTCCACCGGAAGTGATGTGCTGGAAGCTGACCGAAAATTAGATAATTTTGGGAGGAGATTGTGACGGAACCATGGAGGCACTTCAGGGAATGGTTCAGATCCATCACCGTGTCCTCCTCTGACATCGCGGACAGCGAGATCGCCTTGGAATCGGGGATGTCGGCCATGTGAGTGAATCATGATATGTCCTGCAGCGGGAGGCTCAGGTGTGCATTACAATGGGAGCCAGGCTGCTTTAGTATCTTTATATAATCTTTCTTTCTCTCTCTGTTCTTTCATTCCCTCTCTAATCTTTCTTTCACTCTCTGTTTCTCTCTGTTCTTTTTTTCCCCTCTTTCTTTCTCTCTCTTTTCTCTATCTATGTTCTTTGTTTCGCTCTCCTTTCTTTCTCTCTGTTCTTTCCTTCTCTCTGTTTTCTTTCTTCTTTCTCTCTCTGTTCTTTATTTCCCTTTTCTTTCTATGCTCTTTCTTTCCCCTCTTTCTTTCTTTCTGTACTTTCGTTCTTTCCCCTCTTTCTTTCTCTGTTCTTTCTTTTGCTCTCTGTTCTTTTTCTTTCCCCTTTCTTTCTTTCTTTCTTTCTTTCTTTCTCTCTGTTCTTCCTTTCTCTCTCTGTTCTTTCTTTCTCTGTTCTTCCTTTCTCTCTCTGTTCTTTTTCTCTCTCTCTGTTCTTTCTTTCTGTTATTTCTTTCTCTCTATGTTCTTTCTTTCTTTCTCTCTCTCTGTTCTTTCTCTCTCTGTTCTTTCTTTCTCTCCGTTCCTTCTTTCTCTCTCTGTTACTTTTTTCTCTCCGTTCTTTTTCTCTCTCCGTTCTTTCTTTTTTCTCTGTTCTTTTCTTTCTTTCTGTTTTTTCTTACTCTCTTCTCTCTCCCTGTTCTTTCTTTCCCCTCTTTATTTCTCTCTCTGTTCTTTCTTTCTCTCTGTTCTTTCTTTCTTCTTTCTATCTCTCTGTTCTTTCTTTCCCCTCTTTCTTTCTCTCTGTTCTTTCTTTCTTTCCTCTCTTTCTTTCTCTGTTCTTCCTTTTTTCCCCTCTTTCTTTCTCGCTCTCTGTTTTTTTTCTTTCTTTCTCTCTGTTCTTTCTTTCCCCTCTTTCTTTCCCCTCTTTCTTTCTCTCTGTTCTTTCCCCTCTTTCTCTCTCTGTTCTTCCTTTCTCTCTGTTCTTTCTTTCCCCTCTTTCTTTCTCTCTCTGTTCTGTCTTTTTCTCTGTACCAGTCAGTGTGCTCATAGTACCAGCCACTGTGCCCTCAGTACCAGTCAGTGTGATCAGCAGTGCTAAATTAGTGAGGTTGAGGCATGGATATGTGTGTGGCTAGTTGTGAAATGGGTGTGGCCAAAAATTTGCCATGGGGCAGAATGGAGCATGGGGGCCAGAATGGAGCATGGGGCGGCAAAATGGAGCATGGAGCTCCTGTGTATAATGTCACCGGTGATCACTGTATTACCTGTATACTTGACACATAATATCACCTTTGATCACTGTATTACCTGTACACTGAAACTATACACAGAGCTCCTGTGTATGTCACCAGTGATTTACTACGGGGGGGGGGGCGCCATTTTGCAGTTCGCCTCAGGCAGCAGAGAGGCTATGTTCACCCCTGCCCACACACACTTATTCTGGCTCTCATAAACTTGCATTGAGCTCTTGTGACGGAGTGGCATCAGTAAAAGATGAAGCTGCCGGAAGAGAAGTATAAGAATTCTCAACCTCCAGATATGTGCCATTGTTAATTTAATAGGGTCCTTCATTTTTAAAATAAAATTGTGATAGGAACGTGGGCCTTCACCGGGTAAGGCTTCCCATATTTAGGTATAGGTTAAATTCACACTTCCGTTGTACACTTTTGAGTGATGTTGTTTTCTTAGCAGACAGCACAATGACTCATAGAGATTTATTGATCCAAACACGTCAGTTTTAAAAACGGATCCGTGTGTCCTATTCTCATTTCATGGTTCAAACTCAGCCATTAAAATAGAAAAAAGCAAAAGAAGAAAACCAATTATAAAGTAAAATATTACATAAAACATGTATGGTGAAATTACAAAAACTTCATTCAAATTAATTAATGGTGTGCATTGGAAATACATAAAAAGAAAAAAGAAAGAGGTGCACACACTCCACCACATATAGGATCATACAAAACAGTACACTTACTATATCAAAAATATATAACATTAGTAAACATCAAGTCACGTGCTACAATGAAGACCCATTGGAATAAATACACGTGTTGTATTCCTGTCTTGACTGAGAGCTCCTGTGTTTTCTATGAGAGAGCCACTGCCAGACACCTCTGCCGGCTGCTTATCACTTAGTGAACAAAAGGACTGGCATTCCGAAATCAGAAAAGACTTCTGAACCTATTGGTGAACAGTGTGGATCTTTCATACATGCTAGACTCTCTACCAAGCTCATCCATATTGGCTGACATTAGTCTGATGTCTATGGGGGGCTTTAGACAAGTGTCTTTTCTGCATAGCTAGCGCTTTCTATCATCGCTACTGACTTTTAAAATGATGGCTTACTAATGATAAAGTCCAGCTCCGCTCTACACGTAACCCAAAAGGAAATTTTCAAGTTTTAGCTTTAACATTGACATTAATAGATTGAGCGCTCAGGAGAGAGCTGATGCTATGATAATTAGCACTCTTACATATTACCTTAATAGAAGTAGTGATTTATGTTAATCCATCCAAAACCAAGTAAAGGAACACTCCAGGAAAAAAAATGAATACACTGTGTTATGCCGAGTGCAGGGCCTGAGGGGGTGTGGTACAAGACTCAAGGTCTCGGTCTGAGAATCCTCCAGTCACCTGCGGGACAGTCCAGTCCAATGGGTGTAGCTGATCTTGGTCCGGCACATCCCTTCTTCTTGCAATTACATCTTCCTTCTTGCTTAGTGTTGATGACGCGTCTATCCACATAGTCTCCTCGGCATCGTGCTCCTGGGCAGACATATTTCTCTGCCCCAACAAGGGCAGAGCAAAGTACTGCAGTGCGCACGTGCCAGGAATGGTCAAAGAGCTCCGACGCAAGGTCTTTTTCTTGTCTTGGAGGTCAGGTTGGGGACACACCGTATATACTCGAGTATAAGCCAACAGAGTATAAGCCGAGGCACCTAATTTTGCCACGGAAAACTAGGCAAGCTTATTGACTCGAGTATAAGCTGGGTATGCATTGCCCCCTCATCCCTGTCCTGCTATGTGTGGCTCCCTCAGTCTACTAGTTGTATGTCCTTCCCTGTCCTCCCCTTGTGTGCATGGCTCGGCGTCCTCCCCCTTGTATGCATGGCTCGGCGTCCTCCCCCTTGTATGCATGGCTCGGCATCCTCCCCCTTGTATGCATGGCTCGGCGTCCTAACCCGTCATACTCACCCTCCTCGCGCGGTCACTTCACGTCCCTGCATCTCCGTTGTCTTGGCGCGGCAGCTCTTTCTGTGCTGAGCGTTCACGCGGTACTGCTCATTAAGGTAATGAATATGGGCTCCACGCCTATGGGAATGGAGACGCGTGCATATTCATTACCTTAATGAGCGGTACCACGTGACTGCTGAGCACAGGAAGACAACAGAGATGCAGCGACGTGCAGCGACCTCGCGAGGAGGGTGAGTATAATGTCACAGCCGCCGGCTCCTGCCTCTGCTCCAGCCCTAACCACAAACCTAACCCTAACACACCCCTATCCCTAATCCCAACTCTAACCCTAATCCCTAACCCTAATCCCAACCATAACCCTAATCCAAACACTAACCCTAACTTTAGCCCCAACCCTAACCATAATTTTAGCCCTAACCCTAACGGGAAAATGGAAATAAATACATTTTTTAAATTTTATTATTTTTCCCTAACTAAGGGGGTGATAAAGGGGGTTTGATTTACTATTTATAGCAGGTTTTTATGTTTGGCAAAAGATAGTTTTTGCATCACCATATTTTGAGGGCTATAGTTTTTCCGTATTTTGGCCCATAGAGTAATGTGAGTTCTTGATTTTTGCGGGACGAGTTGTAGTTTTTATTGGTACCATTTTCGGGCACATGACAGTTTATGATCGCTTTTTATTACAATTTTGTGAAGCAGAATGAACAAAAACCAGCAATTCATAAATTTCTTTTGGGGGGGTCTTTACTGTTACGCGTGTGGTAAAATTAATAAAGCGATTTTATTCTTCGGGTCCGTACGATTACAGCGATACCTCATTTATAGCATTTTTTTATGCTTTGGCGCTTTTATGCAATAAAAACTATTTTATATAAAAAATAATCATCGCTTTATTCTGAGAGCTATCCCTTTTTTATTTTTTCGCTGATGACGATGTATGGTGGCTTGTTTTTTGCGGGACAAGATGAAGTTTCAGCTATACTTCATTTGTTTATATCCGCCTTTTTGATTGCGTGTTATTCCACTTTTTGTTCGGCGGTGTGATGATAAAGCATTTTTTTTGTCTTGTTTTTTTTATGGGTTCACTAAAGGGGTTAACTAGTGGGACAGTTTTATAGGTCGGGTCGTTACGGATGCGGCGATACTAAATATGTGTATTTTTATTGTTTAGATTTTTTTTATTCAAATATTTATTTATTGATATAATAAATATTGATTATTTTATTTTTTAATATTTTTACAATTGTTTTAAAAAAATTTTTTTATTTAATTCTTACTTTTAGGCTAAGTGCACACGTTCAGGAATATTTGCGTTTTTTTTTGCATTTTTTCCGCGATTTTCCACGGTAAAAACGCAAAAAAAGCGCAAGCATTAAGCATCCTATACATGTTAATTGATTCCGCATGTTTTGGCCACATGTTGAGTTTTTTTTCCGCGAAAAAAAAACGCTTCGCGGAAAAAATAGCAACATGTTCATTAATTTTGCGGAATGTAAGCGGTTCATGTGCGGTGGTACCCAGGGTCTGGAGGAGAGGAGACTCTCCTCCAGGCCCTGGGTACCATATCCCTGGTAAAACAATAATTAAAATAATAAATAATGATATTCTCACCTTCCGGCGGCCCCCGCAGCCTTCCCGCCTTCAGCGACGCTCCCGGCAACTCCCGGTCCCAAGAGTCCTTTGCGAGAATCACCCAGATGGCGTAGCGGTCTCGCGTGATGCTACGTCATCGGTGTGATTTGTCGCAATGCATTCTTGGGACCGGGAGTTGCCGGGAGCGTCGCTGAAGGCGGGAAAGCTGCGGGGGCCGCCGGAAGGTGAGAATATCATTATTTATTATTTTTTTTATTATTTTTACATTAGATCTTTTTACTATTGATGCAACATAGGCGGCATCAATAGTAAAAAGTTGGTCACACGTGTCAAACACTATGTGTCACTCGTGTGACCAACCTGTCAATCAGTTTTCCAAGCGATGCTACAGATCGCTAGGAAAACGCTAGCATTCTGCAAGCTAATTACGCTTGCAAAACGCTATTATTCTGGCGGGAATACGCATACAAAAAAAGTGCGTATTTCCCGCGGGAGAAGTGCGGGATTTCCGCGGCAATTCCGCAACGTGTGAACTTAGCCATACACTGTGTCCCACAATGGATACTCATTTTCTGCAGGCTGATAGCTTATATAGCTGTCAGCGCTGTAGGGATTTGTCACTGACCTCAGAGACTTCCTGACATGCACTGTGCATGACAGGAAGACTCTGAGCTCTGGTAACCCGGATGCCATCATGACAATATCGGGTTACCATGGGAGCGATCAGAACCCTGCGTCGTGATGCAGGGTCTCCCATCCAAAGGCAGAGGGGCTGTCAGCTGACAGCCCCTCTGCCTGCTCCGCAATGCTGCAATCTTGTTTGATCACAGTGTTCCGCGGATTAAAGTGCCGGGAGCGGTCTGTGACCGCTCTTGGCAATTAGTGCCGGGTGTCAGCTGTGAGAATCAGCTAATAAACGGCCGCGCTCCCCCGAGAGCGCGGCTGATTGCATATGATGTACTATCCCATCCATGATCATACGGGCCCAGGTCACATGGACGAGATAGTACGTCGGATGTCAGAAAGCGGTTAACAGGGAAAAATGCAAAGTAGTACATCTGGGCAATAAAAATTAAAAAAGCATATACAGAATGGGAGGAGTAGGGCTAAGCAACAGCACATGTGAAAAAGACTTGGGTATGCTAGTAGATCATAAACTGAACATGAGTCAGCAGTGTGATGCAGCAGCAAAAAAGGCAAATACAATTCTAGGATGTATTAACCGAAGCATACAGTTAGATCACGTGAAGTCATTATTGTCCTCTACTCCTCTTTGGTCAGACCTCATCTAGAATACTGTGTCCAGTTTTGGGCACCACATTTTAATTAAGACATCAACAAACTGGAGCAAGTTCAGAGAAGAGCGACCAGAATGGTGACCGGTCTGCAAACCATGTCCTATGAGGAACGGTTACAAGATTTGGGAATGTTTAGTTTGCAAAAAAGAAGACTGAGAGGAGACTTAATAGCTGTCTACAAATATCTCAAGGGCTGTCACATTGTAGAAGGATCATCTTTATTCTCATTTGCACAAGGAAAGACTAGAAGCAATGGGATGAAACTGAATGGGAGGAGACACAGTTTAGATATTAGAAAAAACTTTTGGACAGTGAGGGTGATCAATGAGTGGAACAGGCTGCCACGAGAGGTGGTGAGTTCTCATTCAATGGAAGTCTTCAAACAGAGGCTGGACAGACATCTGCCTGGGATGATTTAGTGAATCCTGCTTTGAGCAGAGGGTTGGACCAGATGATCCAGGAGGTCCCTTCCAACTCTACCATTCTATGATTCTATGACCTACATGCCCATATAGACTTTTTAGGAGGGTTGATCCTGCTGACAGATTCAATTTAACTTTTTCTACCAGTTTTCTGGATTAAAACTTGATTGGCATTGTGCGGAGGACACATGGGTGCTACACATTCTTTGTGAGAATAATCTTCTATTGATAAAAAGTCCATGTATCAAGTTTGCCATGTAAAGCAGCAGTATACAAACCTATGCGTTCTTTACGTAATTGTTCATCAATATATTTACCTTTGGCATCTGATCACATAAAGAGCAGGTTTACACCATGACCCATGTTCTGCTACAGATTCCAGCACTAGAAGCCAGTGTTAAAGGTTCATGTAAATGGTAATGACCTAGTTGAAAAGCCTTTAATAATTGTTGAGACAATTATTACTTCACTTCTAAGTGTGCTGGAGTTGAAAGGTTCCAGTTACCTCTGATTGCTTTGTAGGTGAAGGGGTTAATTGGAACTTAGTTCTATATTAACCAATTTGTTCAGAAAGCTTCACACTTTAGCATAATATGTGTACCAAAATAATAAAGTAGAAAAAAACAGTTAATACCAAGGTGTGGTGTTACATACAGTTGCGGCCAAAAGCTTTGAGACTGACACGAATTTTGGTTTTCACAAAATTCACTGCTTCATTGTTTTTAGATTGTTTAGTTAGATATTTCACTGATAACTGAAGTACAATTATAAGCGTTTCATCAATTTTTCACCCTTTCATTAACAAATACATTAAATTGATGCAAAAGCTCAATATCTACAGTGTTGACCCTTATTTTTGGGGACTTCTGCACTTCACTCTGGCTCCTGGACATCAGATTCTGGGCCAAATCCTGACTGATGGCAGCCTATTCTTTTCTAATCAGTGCTTGGAGTTTTCACATTTTTTGTATTCCTCTTTGTCTACCCATTGTTTGAGGATTGACCACTAATTCTCAAAGTGATTGAGATCTGGGAAATTTCTTCACCATGAAACCCAAAATTTCAATATTTTCTTCACCGAGACCTCTAGTTATCAATGGCTCCTGGATCGTTGAGAAAAGTTGCTCTTGGAGGATATTTAAATCACATTCTTTATTCATGGCAGTGTTCATAAAGCAAAATTGTGAACAAACCCACTTCATGGACAAAAAGCATCCCTACATATGAATGGTCTCAGGATGCTTTACTGTTGGCATGACAAAGGATTCATGGTAGCGTGCACTTTATCTTCTCCAAATAATCACACAAAATAAGCAAATTTTCACTCCCACGTACAACAGTGAGCTTTGGAAGCTCATGACCTTGTCACAGGTTTACCAGGTGTCCTTCCTTAGACCACTTTAGGCGAGTACTAACCACTACCAGAAACAACCACAAAATCTGCCATTTTTATGATTTTTACCATGTTAGCTACTCTTCAGTAGAGTTGAGCGACTTTGCCTTTTTTAGGGTCGAGTCGGGTTTCATGAAACCCGACTTTCTCAAAATTCGAGTCAAACGAAATCGGCTGACTATCGGGAAACGTCGGGGTCCGACTGAAACACGAAACCCAATGCAAGTCAATGGAGAAACAAAGTCGGCAGGGAGTGGAGGACAGTAAACACACCTACAATGCCCATTCCAATGCCAACAACATAAATTCTTATTACTTAAGCTTGGCAACCTTCATTTACTTTATAATAATAGTTACGCATTGAAAACTGGGGGTTATTTGGCTAAAGTTGTGGGGGGTTGGGCTGGCCCCAGGTTTTCGTATGCCCCGGGCGAAAGAGTGTCAGTAGGGCCCCTTTAACACATACCACAATTCATGATGCTATGATACGGCACAGAAATATAGGTATAGTACAATGACAAATACTTCACTTCTTACATTACATGACTGATATCTATTTTAAATTCTACAATAGCTCAAAAACTGGACAATATATTACTCCATACAGTATTATGGCCACCACATAGTGCCCCATACAGAATAATGAGCCCCATATATTGCTCCATACAGAATAATTGATCCATATAATGTTCCATACAGTATATGATGAGATCCACAAAATACTACAGTATATGATGGTCCCCATATAATGTGCCATACAGTATAGGACGGTCCCCATAGAGCATAATGAGCCCCACATATTGCTCCGTACAGTATAATGAGTCACATATAAAGCTCCATACAGTATATGATGGGCCCCATATATTGCTCCATACAGAATGGGCTCCATATAATGCTCCATACAGAATAGGCCCCATATGTGCTCCATATGATGCTCCATACCCTATACGATGCCCCATAAGTAATGAACCCCATATGATGCTCCAGTATTTGATGGGCCCCATGGATGATGCTCCAATGTATGATGGGCCCCGTAAATGCTGCTCCAGTGTCTAATGTCCCCCATTTAGAATGCTCCAGTATATGATGGGCCCCATGGATGATGCTCCAGTGTATGATGGGCCAATATAATGCTCCATATATAATGGGCCCCATTTATAATACTCCAGTGTATAATGGTCCCTGTAGATGCTGCTCCAGTGTCTGATGGCCCCCATTTAGAATGCTCCAGTATATGATGGGACCCATGGATGATGCTCCAGTGTATGATGGGCCCCATATATAATTCTCCAGTGTATAATGCTCCCATAAATTGCTCCCAACATTAAAAATAATGAAATACCTCTCCTTGCTGGGCACTGCTCTACTCTGGACTCCTTAGCGTCGCCATCTTCCAGCTCTCTGCACTTGGAATGTTTAGGCAGAGGGCGTACAGACGTGACGTCATCGCGCTCTCTGACCTGAATGTCACTGTCAGGAAACGCGAAAGACGTCACAGCGGTGGAGCAGGGAGAGGTGTTATGTTCTGCTACAAGCACTAAGGAAAGAAGGGATATCTGTCCCTACGATAGAACTAAGCTAGATCCCTACGATGTAACGGGGAACCTGATCCTGCGATCAGACCCGCTAAAGTCCTCAGCTAGTCTGTACGAAGACCTATAGATGCGAGGGAGGGATCCCTACAAGAACTAGGGACTGGGAGAAAGATGGACACCTTCTAACAGAAGTTGTAGCAGTAAAAGACAAACAAGCAACATAGAACATAGAGGTCCGAAGACCAAGCAAAACTGACTGAGTAAGGTAACAAAGCATCTGGCTAGCTTAAGAGTAGAAATTACAATGAAGTCCAGCAAAGCCAGAAGGGCGGAGCAGGATTAAATAGGCAAAAAAGGTCATGTGACCAGCAAAATAGAAAAAACCTAACAGGAGAGTTCTAACAGTACCCCCCTTCTAAGAGGATCCTCCGGATCCCCTAGGCCCAGGCTTACCCGGAAACCTCTTGTGAAACGCTCTGACAAGTCTGGACGCAGAAACATCATCCGCCCTCACCCATGAGTTATCCTCAGGTCCGAAACCCTTCCAAGCGACGAGATACTGCAAACTCCCTCTATACCGTCTAGAATTTAGGATGCGGGAAATTTCATATTCCCCGTCCTCCACCACCGGGGGAACAGTGGCAGAGGCGTCTACATCCAACACATCAGCTCTTTTCAACAGAGAAACATGAAACACCGGATTAATCTTCCAGGAGGTAGGAACCTCCAACCTAACAGCAGATTGGTTAACAACCTGAAGCACCTTAAAGGGCCCTACAAACTTGGGACCCAATTTTTTAGAAGGAATCCTCAACCGCAGATTCTTAGAGGACAACCAAACCATGTCACCAATAGCAAACAAAACCTCTTGCCGTTTCCTATCAAAGTACCTTTTAGATTTTCTGTTAGCCTCCTGAAGATTACCACGCACATCCATCCAAACTCTCTCCAAATCACCGAAAAAATTCTCCTCTTCAGGCACGGCCTGTAAGAACTCTCCTGTTAGGTTTTTTTTATCTTGCTGGTCACATGACCTTTGTGGCCTATTTAATCCTGCTCCGATCTTCTGGCTTTGCTGAACTTCATTGTAATTTCTACTCTTAAGCTAGCCAGGTGCTTTGTTACCTTACTCAGTCAGTTGTGCTTGGTCTTCGGACCTCTGTGTTCTATTTTGTTTGTTTTTCTTTTACTGCTACATCTTCTGTTAGGAGGTGTCCATCTTTCTCCCAGTCGCTAGTGCTTGTAGGGATCTCTCCCTCACATCTATAGGGCTTCGTTCAGACTAGCTGAGGACTTTAGCGGGTCTGATTGCAGGATCAGGTTCCCCGTTACATCGTAGGGATCCAGCTTAGTTCTATCGTAGGGACAGATCTCCCATCTTTCTTTAGTGCTTGTAGCAGAACATAACACGGCCGATACCAATTTGGAAAATGACCCAAATGATGGATGTCTCCCAGTACAGCAAAAATAAGGCGAACAACCAGCAGAAGAGGATGCATGGTTGTTAAGAGCAAATTCAGCAAGTGGCAGAAACTCAGACCATCCCTCTTGATTGTCTGCCACAAAACAACGCAAGAACTGCTCAACATCCTGGTTTTTCCTTTCTGTCTGGCCATTAGACTCAGGATGATATCCGGATGGAAACGACAAATGAACTCCCAACCTGTCACAAAAGGCGCGCCAAAAACGAGCCACGAACTGAGGTCCCCTATCAGAAACAATGTCAATAGGAACGCCATGTAGTCTGACAATTTCCTTGACAAAGGCCTTAGCGAGAGTCTTAGCGCAGGGCAGTTTGATGAAAGGAACCAAGTGACACATCTTGCTAAAACGGTCCACGACCACTCAGATGACAGTGAAACCCTCAGAGGGGGAAGGTCAGTAATAAAGTCCATAGCCAAATGTGTCCAAGGTGCACTTGGAACCTCCAGAGGCCAAAGCAACCCCGCAGCAGGAGTATGTGAAGACTTAGATCTAGCACACACAGTGCATTGACGCACCCACTTAATGACTTCCTTCTGCCATCCAGGCCACCAAAAACTGCAACCCACAAGTCTCTTGGTCTCAGAGATTCCAGGATGACCTGCCAACTGAGACTCATGACACTCAACAAAGAAATCTCTCCTAAAGGTCTCAGGCACAAACAACCTCCCATGGGGAGTGTTAGATGGGGCATTCTCCTGTGCTTTAAGAATCTCATCTTCCAACACAGAGTTCAAAGCAGCAATCACAACCCCTTCTTGTAAAATGTTCTCCTCCTCCTCAGCACCGACCATGGAGAAAAGCTTCGAGACAAAGCATCGACTTTAACATTCTTAGTACCTGGGATGTAAGTATCGGAAAAATTAAACCGCGAGAAAAACAGTGCCCACCTAGCCTGACGGGCATTCAAGTGTTTGGCAGCATCAAGATAGATCAGATTTTTATGATCAGTGAAAACCTGAACGGGAAATTCAGCACCTTCCAAGAGATGACGCCAGTGTTCAAATGCGAGTTTAATAGCCAACAATTCTCGATTACCAATATCGTAATTCAGTTCAGTCTCAGAAAATGTTTTTGAAAAAAAGGCACAGGGATGTACTCCATCCCTGTTTTCCTGAGACAACACCACGCCGACCCCCACAGAAGAAGCATCAACCTCAACCAAAAACGGTTTAGTCACATCAGGCTGCATAAGGATGGGAGCAGAGCTAAACCTCTACTTTAGAAACACAAAAGCTTCAATGGCCTCAGTAGTCCACTGAACCGCATCAGCACCTTTCCTGGTGAGATCAGTCAGTGGTTTGACAATAATAGAAAAAATTTTAATGAATTTTCTATAATAATTGGCGAAACCCAAAAACCTCTGTAACGATTTCAAACCAATAGGCCTAGGCCATTCCTGCACAGCTTGAACTTTCACCGGGTGCATCTCAAAACCTTCACTGGAGATAATGTAGCCCAAAAAACTATTTCTCTGTACAGCGAACTCACATTTCTCCAGCTTAGCAAAAGCGAATTGTCAATTAATAACTGTAATACCTCACGTACGCTCCGCCAATGAGACTCCAGATCCGGCGAATAAATCAAAATGTCATCCAAATACACAACCACATTTTTGCCGATCAAAGGTCTAAGGATGTCATTAATAAGATTCTGAAAAAATGCAGGAGCATTGGTAAGACCAAAAGGCATAACCAGATTCTCAAAATGACCCACAGGAGTGTTAAAAGCAGGCTTCCATTCGTCACCCTCCTTCATGCGCAACAAATTGTATGCCCCTCGAAGATCAATTTTAGAGAACCACTTGGCCCCCACTAACTGGTTAAACAAATCAGGAATCAATGGCAGTGGGTAAGGATTGCGTACAGTAATTTTATTAATCTCACGAAAGTCCAGACAAGGACGTAAACCGCCGTCCTTCTTTTTAACAAAAAAAAATCCAACAGCCACAGGAGACTTGGAAGGCCTAATGTGACCGGCGGCCAAGCTTGTCTGTATGTATTCCTCCAAAGCCTTTCTCTCAGGAGAGTAAGATTAAATAAACGACTTTTAGGAAGAGTCGCTCCAGGACAAATTCAATAGTACAGTCATGGCCAAAAGTTTTGAGAATGACACAAATATTAATTTTTTACAAAGTCTACTGCTTCACTTTTTCTAATGGCAATTTGCATATACTCTAGAATGTTATAAAGAGTGATCAGCTTAACAGCAATTACTTGCAAAGTCAATATTTGGCTAGAAAATGAACTTTATCCCCCAAAACACATTTCAACATCATTGCAGCCCTGCCTTAAAAGGACCAGCTAACCTCTTTTCAGTGATTGCTCCATTAACACAGGTGTGGGTGTTGATGAGGACATGGCTGGAGATCAATCTGTCATGATTAAGTAAGAATGACACCACTGGACACTTTAAAAGGAGGCTGGTGCTTGGCATCATTGTTTCTCTTCTGTTAACCATGGTTATCTCTAAAGAAACACGTGCAGTCATCATTGCAATGCACAAAAATGGCCTAACAGGAAGAGTATCACAGCTAGAAAGATTGCACCTCAGTCAACAATCTATCGCATCATCAAGAACTTCAAGGAGAGAGGTTCCATTGTTGCCAAAAAGGCTCCAGGGCGCCCAAGAAAGACCAGCAAGCGCCAGGACCATCTCTTAAAGTGTTTCAGCTGCGGGATCGGGCTACCAGCAGAGCAGAGCTTGCTCAGGAATGGCAGCAGGCAGGTGTGAGTGCATCTGCACGCACTGTGAGGCGGAGACTCTTGGAGCAAGGCCTGGTCTCAAGGAGGGCAGCAAAGAAGCCACTTCTCTCCAGAAAAAACATCATGGACAGACTGATATTCTGCAAAAGGTACAGGCAATGGACTGCTGAGGACTGGGGTAAAGTTATTTTCTCTGATGAATCCCCTTTTCGATTGTTTGGGACATCAGGAAAAGGCCTCATTCGGAGAAGACAAGGTGAGCGCTACCACCAGTCTTGTCTCATGCCAACTGTTAAGCATCCTGAAATCATTCATGTGTGGGGTTGCTTCTCAGCCAAGGGAATCGGCTCTCTCACAGTCTTGCCTAAAAACACAGCCATGAATAAAGAATGGTACCAGAATGTCCTCCAAGAGCAACTTCTCCCAACCCTCCAAGAGCAGTTTGGCGATCAACAATGCCTTTTCCAGCATGATGGAGCACCTTGCCATACAGCAAAGGTGATAACTAAATGGCTCAGGGAACAAAACATAGAGATTTTGGGTCCACGGCCTGGAAACTCCACAGATCTTAATCCCATTGAGAACTTGTGGTCAATCATCAAGAGACGGGTGGACAAACAAAAAACTAAAAATTCTGACAAAATGAAAGCATTGATTGTGCAAGAATGGACTGCTATCAGTCAGGATTTGGTCCAGAAGTTGATTGAGAGCATGCCAGGGAGAATTGCAGAGGTCCTGAAGAAGAAGGGTCAACACTGCAAATATTGACTTGCTGCATTAACTCATTCTAACTGTCAATATAAGCTTTTGTTACTCATATGTTTGCAATTATATTTCTGTCTGTGATAAAAACATCTGTCAAACACACACATAAAAACCAGAGGGCAGCAGATCATGTGAAAATATAACATTTGTGTCATTCTCAAAACTTTTGGCCATGACTATACAATCATAGTCTCTATGGGGAGGTAAAATCTGCGATTCCTTTTCAGAAAAAAATTTCCAAAAATCCTGAATAGGTACAGGTAATTCCCCTTTATCCACAGCAGCAATACGCCCGTTACAACACTTGTCATAACACTTAGGGCTCCAGGACTTAAATTCATTGGTAGACCAATCCAATACAGGATTGTGCAATTTTAACCAGGGTAACCCCAAAACCACCGGAGAAGGCAAATTATTCAATACTACCAAATCCAAATTCTCTTGGTGAACACCATAATAGTGAGGGGAAATTCACAGACCTTGTGAGTAACATTCTTCAAGGGAGAGCCATCAATAGAAACCACGGCAATAGGGGATGACAAAGGTCTGGGTTTTAATTTAAGTTTTTCCAAGAATCCCCCATCAATCACATTCAGAGTAGAACCACAATCGAAAAATACCCGAAATTCTATGAATTCTTCCTGAGCAGCAGTAGTAGCAGAAAGAAAGACACCCTTAGTGTTTAAACAGGCTATACGGGCGGAACTGACCTTTTTTTTTTTCTTTGTTCATACGAAGCACACAGTTCTTAATGAAATGGTCAGATTTGATGCAATAAAAGCACAAACCTTCAGAAAACCTGCGGTCTTTTTCCTGAGAGTGGGGTGCCATCGCTCCAATCTCCATCGGCTCTCCAATGTCAGTACAGACCCTCTCAAGACTTGGAGCTGACATGGCAGAGGATTTACTCTCATTAACCCTTGCACGCAGTCTCCTATCCACCCGTAAAGCTAAATGCATAGCCTCCTGCAAGTTACCAGGTGTGGGATAAGCAATCAGCAAATCTTTAACCCTTTCACCTAGCCCTGCAAGAAACAAACTTTTCAAAGCTGAATCGTTCCACCCCACCTGAGTAGACCATCGACGGAAGTGAGTACAATATTTTTCCACATTACCTGATCCCTGCCTCAAACATCTCAATTCTGTCTCAGCTGATGAGACACGATAAGGATCATCATACAATAACCCCAAAGCAGAAAAAAAACTATCCACTGATCTAAAGCATGGATCACTAGGTTGTAGAGAAAAGGCCCATTCCTGAGGTTCTTTGCGCAAAAGTGACATTATGAACCCTATGTGCTGTGATTCATCACCAGAGGATCTGGGTCTCAAACGAAAATACAACAAGCAAGCATTTTTAAAAGAAAAAAAATCTTGTTGTTCACCAAAAAATAAATCAGGCAAACGTACCTTTGGCTCCAAGAAATGTGCTCCAGAACAGCTACTCACGTGTTGCTGGAGCTCAGCCACCTCCAGAGAGAGTCCCTGCAGGCGTTGAGCCAAGTTCTGAACCGACACCATGATGGAAACTGGAAATCTTTCCTTAGAGATATTTTTGGGCTGGACTTACTGTTATGTTCTGCTACAAGCACTAAGGAAAGAAGGGATATCTGTCCCTACGATAGAACTAAGCTAGATCCCTACAATGTAACAGGGAACCTGATCCTGCGATCAGACCCGCTAAAGTCCTCAGCTAGTCTGTACGAAGACCTATAGATGCGAGGGAGGGATCCCTACAAGAACTAGGGACTAGGAGAAAGATGGACACCTCCTAACAGAAGTTGTAGCAGTAAAAGACAAACAAACAACATAGAACATAGAGGTCCGAAGACCAAGCAAAACTGACTGAGCAAGGTAGCAAAGCACCTGGCTAGCTTAAGGCTAAGTGCACACGTTTGCAGAATGTTTGCAGAATATTCCTGAGCAAAACCGGACTTTTTTCGCGGCAAAAACGCACATTTTTTTTGCGCGGATTTTGCGCGTTTTTGGTGCATTTTTTGCGCGGTTTTGACGCGTTTTTACCGCGATTTTTTTCCTGAACTTTCTAGGTCAATAATAAAGCGGGAAAAACGCTAGAAATCCGCAAAATTAATGGACATACTGCTAGATTTTCCGCGATGCGTTTTTTTTGCGGAAAAAAACACACCATGTGCACAAAATTTGCGGAATTCATTCTAAATGATAGGATGCTTAATACATGCGTTTTTGACGCGTTTTTTCCCGCGAAAAAACGCGAAAAAAACGCAAATATTCCTGAACGTGTGCACTTAGCCTAAGAGTAGAAATTACAATGAAGTCCAGCAAAGCCAGAAGGGCGGAGCAGGATTAAATAGGCAAAAAAAAGGTCATGTGACCAGCAAAATAGAAAAAACCTAACAGGAGAGTTCTAACAAGAGGTAAGTATTGCAAGTGCTGTGGCCCTGAGCAAGCAGGGGGGCCCACTCGTGGGCGACGGCACTGGCACAGGGCCCCTCATAGTACGCCGGTGTGTCTGAAGGCGAGTGGGCCCCCCCACCGTCAGAGACACTTTTGCGTACTATGAGGGCCCTGTGCCAGTGCCGTCGCCCACGAGTCGCCCCCCCCACCTGCTCAGGGAACCAAGAGTGGGCCCCCCACCTGCTCAGGGCACTGGCACTTGCCCGGGTGCGCCAGTGCTGATGCCAGCCCTGGGGGGGGTACAGCCCAGTTAGGGAAGTGGAAAAACTGGCATATGTTGAGGTGTAGGCTGGACATTCAGCTGCTGCAAATGGAGGATTTGGAGAAGTCGGAGGAAGAGGAGGACAAAGCGAGCCATTTGCTGGCAACCTATGTGTCATCAGGGGAAGGTGGTACAAAATCCTTTGAAACCCAGGCATGATTCATTTTAATGAAGGTGAGATCACCAACGTTTTGGGTCGACAGCCGGGTCCTTCTTTCTGTTAGGATTTATCCAGCAGCACTGAAGACTCTTTCTGATAGCACACTAACACTACCAGCAGGGCAGGCGTGCTCCTGTAAGGCATATTGTGCCAATTCAGGCCAGGTGTCCAGTTTACAGGCCCAGTAGTCAAAGAGGAATGAACTGTGAGGGAGAACATCGATAGGGGAGGAGAGGTAATTTTGAATCATAGTTGACAACTGCTGTCTCCTGTCTGTTGCAATCGATTCAGTATTACAAGTAGTGTGAGCGGTACTCGAGAAATCACACCACAACATGGTCATGAAACCCCAGTCTCCAACGCCACTTCGGCTGTGTGCACCATGTAAACCTCTTCCATTTGGCCCAGTACAGCTCGTGGTAGAACCTGCACCGCTGCTGTGTGCCGGCAATGCCTCTAACAAACGGTTTACCAGAGTTTCTTGTTTGTTCGCCAATATTAGCTATAGGTTCTCTTGTGTCATGATGTTCTGTAATTTGCCTTTATAGCGTGGATCGAGGATGCTGGCCAACCAGTAGTCGTCATCCTTCATAATTTTGGCAATGCGGGGGTCCCTTTTTAGGATCCACAAGACATAATCACACATGTGGGCCAATGTTCCAGGTGTCAATGATGCACTTAGAGTAGTGGGTGGAGGACTTTCTGCCAAAAAGGGTACTGTATCACAAGCGTACAGCTGTATACAGTCTAGGGGTAATTGTAAATCTCCATATATATTTCCGGAGTAACAGGCAGACGCTCACAGGCTCAGTATGGATTAGACAAGAATATAAAAAGCTGAAACAGGGTACTGTATCACCAGATATCAGGTATATATAGTATAGTGGAAAAATTGGAAATCTCCGTATATATTTCAGGAGTCAGAAACAGACGCTCACAGGCTCAGTATGGATTAGACAAGAATATAAAAAGCTGAAACAGGGTACTGTATCACCAGATATCAGGTATATATAGTATAGTGGAAAAATTGGAAATCTCCGTATATATTTCAGGAGTCAGAAACAGACGCTCTCAGGCTCAGTATGGATTAGACAAGAATATAAAAAGCTGAAAAAGGGTTCTGTATCTCCAGATACCAGGTGTATATAGTATAGTGAAAATATTGTAAATCTCCATATATATTTCAGGAGTCAGACACAGACGCTCACAGGCTCACTATGGATTAGACAAGAATATAAAAAGTAGAAAAAGGGTAATGTATTAGAAGCGTACAGCTGTATACAGTGTTGGGTAATTTTAAATCTCCGTCTATTTTTCCAGAGTCAGACACAGACTCTCACAGGCTCAGTATGGATCACACCAGAATATAAAAAGTAGAAAAAGGGTAATGTATTAGAAGCGTACAGCTGTATACAGTGTTGGGGTAATTTTAAATCTCCATATATTTTTCCAGAGTCAGTCACAGACTCTCACAGGCTCAGTATGGATCACTTCAGAATATAAAAAGTAGAAAAAGGGTAATGTATCAGAAGCGTACAGCTGTATACAGTGTTGGGGTAATTTTTAAATCTCCGTATATATTTCCGGAGTAACACACAGACACTCACAGTCTCAGTATGGATTAGACAAGAATATAAAAAGCTGAAACAGGTGTGACAGTGTCACTGGTTTTATATGTGAGGGGAGGTATGTGTCACACAGGATGCTCTCCTGTGTGAACTAAGACCTACTTCATTTATCTGCCAGCATGTTATATGTTAAAAGGGTGTGGCTGAGCAATGTATAAAAGCTCAGTCCTGTTTTTTTTTCTCTGGTGTAGTCTGGAGAGGAAAGACTCCAGACAGGATAGTGGAAGCTGGAGAGCTTGCCACAAGGACTTTAGCAAGTGCAGTTTATGCTACCGAGAGCGGGCGGAACCCACTCATCTATGGACTGAGTTATTGTTTGTTTTTTTTTATGCTTTTCCCGTTTAACCCAGAAGGGTCATGTTTACTTTTCCTGCGAAACCTGCATGAGTTTATGGCTGATAATAAACCAGCAGAAAGAAAACCCAGAGAACGTGTGTCCTGAGTCTGCCTTCAGGAGAGCCGAGCGAGTCGTCTTACCACAGTTGGTGTGAGAGTGCGTGCAGGATTCCAGGAACACGTGTACCTGCCACAAAGACCGGTGGATGTCCTGGGTGAAGGCTGCCAGACAGCTAGAGAAGTCCGGCAGCATGAAGGAGCTCGTTAAGCACCTGGTCCAGGCCCAGCAGAGCATACAGCAGCAACATCTACAGAGCCAGCAGAGCATGCAGCAGCAGCACCAGGAGACGACTAAACTGTTGCTTCAGCAGATCCAGTTGCAGCAAAAGTCGCAGCAGCAGCACCAGCAGGAGGCGCAACAACAGATACAGCTTTTGGCGGACGCCATCCAGAGCCGGGCAGCCACCCCAACCCCAGGGCTGACTGATGATTCTCACGTCAGGAAGGCGGTAAGGCGGGCCATGCAGAAGATGACCCCTGGGATGATGTAGAATCATTTCTGACTGTTTTTAAGAGGGTGGCTGATCGGGAGAGACTTCCACCAGCACAGTGGGCAGAGGTTCTGGCGCCATATTTATCGGGTGAACCCCAAAAAGCGTATTTTGACTTGGCGCTGCAAGATGCTAAGGAGTATCCCAAACTAAAGACAGAGATCTTAGCACGTCTGGGAGTAAATATGGCAGTAAGAGCCCAGCGAGTTCATCACTGGGCGTATGCTAGTGTGTAGCCCTGGTACACAATACCAGGAGGATGAGTGGAGAGGTAACAGTTAAGGTCTCTTCATGACATCATGTACACTTCTGACACACCCAGCAGGGGTGTGGAAGGGAGTGATTTAGTCAGTCAGTGTCTGGACTTCAGAGTGAGAAGTCAGTTTCCTGTCCTTGGACAGAGTAGACGTGTCCAGTTTAAGTCTATCATCAGTTCAGAAAGTGGAGTCTGGTGTAGGTGTCTGTATACACCTTAGTCTAGTCAGAGCTGTGCCCCACTGGAAGAAAGACTGAACTATCTATTAAGAGACAAGCAAGGCGAAGGGCAAAGTGGAAGGAAGATAATTGAAAAAGTGCTTTTGACTTGGAAAAGTCCTGCACGTTGCAACCGGTTACTGGGGACCGAAGGATCACTATTGTACAGCATAGTGAAGAGAAAACCAGGAATCTACCGGACCCTAGGTCGCGGCAGACAAGCCCCTTATAGTCAGAACGTAGCTGGAGTCAGAGGGTGTGAAGACTTTGAGTTAGTGCACGACAATAAAAGGATTCAGCTCCCTCGCAGAAAGGCTTCTAACACAAATCTGACTGGGCAAGTACAGCTAAAGAAAAGCTGGAGATTTGAGAGGATTACGCTTCAGGCTGGTCGTACTCAGCTTCATTGGACAGTAAAGGAGGCCCCTAACTTGCTTAGCTGTTGCCTCAAAGCTCATCCTCCATCAACCCCATCAGCCTCCCTGGGACCTGCCTTATCATCCTGCAAGTAAAGGTATGGAAAGACGTTGACTGTGTGAGACTGAGTTATTATTGCATGCCTGCACAATCCCTACCTAACTACCGACCTGAGGGAAGAGTCCCACCTGTAGGGGACCCGACATCTAGCTGCCTCACCATCCCCTCAGAGATCTACAGCAGCGCTGGTACATATTACCAGAATACTACAGGTGGCGTCACGAACTGTACATAAATCAATCCCCTGTAAATATATCCCCAACATACGCCAGACCGCCCGGGCCACAGACCGAGCCACAGCTACCTGTGACAAAATCCCCATAGACTTCTACGGGCTCGGCTCTGAGTACCCCATTGCCCTGGTAACCCACAATTGTGGTGGCGGGTCGACACAAAAATTTGGCGTCACGAACAGGATACGAAACTTGCAGCATTGCGAGCCCTGTGTGCCTGTGGAGTGTTTTTGTGAAAAAGGACTGTTTGCACTTTTGGCGCCAAAATCGCCATTTTTGTCGCCATATTCGCGCCCTCAGGCGCTGGAGAAGAAGGTGGGCGTACCTGAAAGAGCGCGCAAAGTCTTGGACACGCCCCCGGCTCTGACTCAGCGGCAGGTCCTGCAACAGGAAGTGAACGCTCTGACATCAGAGCGCCTGCGACGAAGGTCCTGTTCCCACTGCGGTGCCTGTGAAGTAGCAGCATTTGAAACCGGTAGGCTCCGTTTAACCAAGGGGGCGCTAAGATGTCACAACAACCGGCTGACAGTGCGGCCCCGGCCGGAGGCCCCAATCCCGCACCGTCTGGTATTATAGCGCCAGATGGAGGCGCAGGCCCTGCACCCAGTCCGGTAGTCCCGATCATGCCACTAACGCTCCCATATATGCCTGGGGCGAAATGGCTTCCCCAATACAGCGGTGGGCCAGGCACATTAGCAGGCTTCAAACGGAAGTTATGCAGCATCTTAGAAATGTACTCCATGCCTGAGAGACAAAAAGCTGCTGTGCTAATAGGGCAGCTAACTGGCGCTGCTGAGAGGGAAGTGGAGACTTGGGATACCGTTGATCAGGAGTCGGTGCCTGCGATCTTCTTGAAGCTTCATGCCATATTTGAAGACCGCACAGAAACGGATCTCCGGATGGCCTTCTATCACTGTTCACAACAGCCAGGTGACAGCATCCGGGACTATGCTTGCCGACTACAGGGAGCCTTGAGAGCCCTCAAGCAAATTAACCATTTAAATGCTATCGACGAGAATAGAATGCTGAAAGAACAATTTATACAGGGATTGAGATCCCCAGAGGAACGCAGAACTGTAAATTGGTGGTCCTTAGATCATCCGGATGCTACCTTTGATGCCCTAAAGGACATGGCAATAAAAGGGCTGCGGCCCCTGGGCAAACCCGAGGTGGCCACCCAACATCATCAGGGTGAAGTCACTCTGGACCCGGCAGTAACCCCCTGTTCCCCGCTAGTGGCAGAAACCAAAACGCAGGTGACACCTCCTAGTGAATTGGACTGTCTGCGCTCAGAGGTGCGCCAGCTGACTAAAAATCTGGCCGCTGTGATGAGTGCCCTACAGCTGCGGAAAGAAGAGGAAGGGAAGATCTTGCTAGCTGACTGCCCAGAGGACGTTCCGTGGATGCACCGGAGGAGAAAGAAGACGTCGCCCCCCCGGAGGAGGACAACGCCACCCCCAGGAGCAACCTCTGATCAACACCCTTCTCGTCGAGAGATCATCTGTTATCGCTGCAACCGGAAAGGTCATCTGTCTACACAGTGTCCTTTAAACGGGCAGAACCTGGGTCCAAGGGCCAACACCCAGGAGAATACCCGTCAGGCCCCTAGACTGGAATCGCAGGTATGTGGGCGGGCGACCCTACCTGTCTATTATTCTAGATGGTATTGCTGTTCCAGCATTGTTAGACACTGGGTCCCAGGTGACCCTCATACCTGATGCTCTATATACCAAGTACTGGTCAATGGACAGTCTTAAACCTCCGAGCCTTGACTTTACTGTGTATGCTTCGAATGGTCTTCCTGTAGAAGTACTCGGAACCAAATGTGTAGATGTAAAGGTGGGAAGAGAGGAGTTGAAAGACCAAGGGCTTCTGGTAGTAAAGACTGTAAATGAGGAGAACGGTTTAAATATCATTTTGGGTACTAACATTATCGGTAATTGTTTGGGAGAAGTTGTGTTCTTACTCCAACAGCTCGCTGAGATTGCCCGACCAAGGCAGAGAGGAGTAATCCAAAGAGAGATCCGGGCCCTGGTGTGTCAGCAGCAAGCGAAGCTTACCGACGGCGAAATTGGTAATGTACGGGTCGCTGACTCAGTTCCTATTGTGATACCCCCAATGAGTGAAATGATCATTTGGTGCAGGGCAGCCATAGGTCTGAGAGGACAGAATTACCAAGCTGTAGTAGAACCCCACCATTCAGAACATAGACCTACACTTATGACTGCTAGAGGAGTAGTAGAAGTGGTGAATGGAAGAGTACCTGTACGGCTTCTCAATTGGGGAGATGATGAGGTAAACTTACCCCGTTATGCAACCATTGCTAAACTTCATGCTGTTGATAATAATTCTATTCTCCCGGCTGAGTCCTTAGACTCCTGTCAAATAGAGGAGGACAATGACCCAGCAACTCAGGTGGCGGAATGGTGTCAGCAACTCCATGTTGGGACGGACACCACTCCCGCTCACCAGAAGCAAGGGGTATTACGGGTGGTGCAAGAGTACGCCCAAGTGTTTAGCAAAAATCCACTTGATTTTGGGACAATTAAGGGAGTACAACATCATATCCCTACAGGCAATCATCCTCCCATCAAAGAGCGGTATAGGCCCATACCTCCAGCTCATTATCAGAAGGCTAAAGAAATGTTGAATGATATGAAGAAAGCTGGGGTGATAAGGGATAGTTGTAGTCCCTGGGCAGCCCCTCTAGTTCTGGTTAAAAAGAAAGATGGTAGTATGAGAATGTGTGTGGATTACAGGCAGGTGAACCGCATAACACACAAGGATGCATACCCGCTACCACGCATAGAGGAATCATTAGCTGCTCTGAAAACGGCTAACTACTTTTCTACCCTTGATCTGACTAGTGGTTACTGGCAAGTGGCTGTGGCTGAGGAGGATCGTGAGAAAACGGCTTTCACCACCCCAATGGGGCTCTGTGAGTTCGACAGAATGCCGTTTGGGCTCAGTAGTGCCCCAGGAACATTTCAGAGAGTGATGGAAAACTGTCTGGGACATCTCAATTTTGAAACCGTGCTGCTATACCTAGACGACGTTATCGTGTATTCCAAGACATATGAGGACCATCTGAAGCACCTGGCAGAAGTGTTTGAGTCCCTGTCCAGGTACGGGATGAAGTTGAAACCCTCAAAATGCCATCTACTCAAGCAGAAGGTACAATACTTGGGGCACATCGTCAGTTCGGAAGGAGTAGCGCCGGACCCAGAGAAAGTCACTGCCATCCAGAAGTGGCCGGAGCCGAAGAACCTTAAGGAAGTGCGACAGTTCCTGGGACTAACGGGTTACTACAGGAGATTCGTGAAAGATTACACGAAGAAGGCAGCTCCTTTACAGGACCTCCTAGTAGGACAATCCCTGAAGAGCAGAAACCCTCCCTTTAATTGGGGTAAAGAACAGGCTGAAGCATTCCAAAAGATGAAAGAGATCCTGACAGGTGATGAGATCTTAACCTATCCTGATTACAGTCAACCGTTCCTGTTGTACACCGACGCCAGTAATGAAGGGTTGGGAGCCGTTCTCAGTCAGAAGCAGAATGGACAAGAAAAAGTCATCGCATATGCTAGCAGAAAACTCAGGCCAACTGAAAGGAATCCGGAAAATTATAGCAGCTTCAAGCTGGAGTTTCTGGCGCTGGTCTGGGCCATCACTGAAAGATTTAAGCACTATCTGGCCTCCAATAAGTTCACTGCGTTTACAGACAACAACCCGTTAACGCACCTGGAAACCGCCAAGCTGGGCGCCATGGAGCAGCGATGGATGGCTCGGTTGTCCAATTATCAGTTTACTATCAAATACCGGGCAGGTCGAAAGAATGCTAATGCTGATGCGTTGTCCCGAATGCCGCATGACTCTGACACGGAAGAAGAATCGGACGACCTGGAAGAATTGAGCTACCCGCGTTCCATCGAAATGGGGTAGTCCACGAGCATCAAGTCCACAGAAAGCAGAATGGTGCAACATTAAATCCTTTACCCCATCACAGCTGGAAAGAGACTCAGGACAGTGATCCAGTGGTCAGCCGCATCAAGGAGTTGTTAAGACAGGAAGGCTCCTCTCTGGAAAAGGATGCACCTATGTCAGCCAAGCTCCTGTGGAACGAGAAAAGCAGGTTGTTCCTATACCGTGAGAAGTTGTGCAGAAGATACGTCAACCCCAGAACCCATGAAATGGTCTGGCAAATCGTGGTCCCCAAGGCAGACGTCCCAATGGTGTTGGAAGCGTACCACGATCAAGCAGGACACTTTGGCTGGAGGAAGCTGGAGACCCTGTTGAGATGCCGGTTCTACTGGTAGGGATGCGCAGCTCTGTTGAGAGGTGGTGTCGGAACTGTGGACCCTGTGGTCTCAGAAGAAAGGACTACGGTAGCCAAAAGGCCCCCCTGCAACCTATCCGGACGACTCGTCCTCTGGAGATTGTGGCCCTGGACCACGTCAAACTGTCGCCGAGTAGATCTGGATACTCATACGCCTTGACCATGGTGGACCATTACTCCAGATTTCTGGTAGTCGTTCCAGTGAAAGACCAGACCGCAGTGACGGCCGCGAAGACCTTTCAAGCAAGCTTCTGCAGACCGCATGGGTATCCCGAGCAAGTCTTAACCGATCAGGGACCTGCTTTCGAAGCTGATTTATTCAAGGAATTCTGTCATATGTACGGGTGCAAGAAAATAAGAACAACACCATATCACCCTCAAACCAACGGTCTTTGTGAAAAGATGAACCATATTGTCCTTGACTTGTTGAGATCCATACCGTTGGAAGACAGGAATCGATGGCCGGATTTACTACCTGATTTGGTTGATTTGTACAACCATATACCTGTAAGCTCAACTAACTGCACTCCAGCCTATCTTATGAGAGCAAGGCCCGGAAAACTACCAATGGATTTAGAACTTGGAGTGGTAGAACCGGAGGCAGACGATGCCGTGGAGAACTGGGACGTCAATCGGCAAGAGCAATACAGAAGAGTACAAATCTGTGTAGAGGAAAGTCTTAATAAGGCACGGGAGAAACAGGAAGATGTTTACAACCGAAATGCTCCTGCCAAGCCTCTGATGCCTGGAGAGGAAGTATTAAAAAGAAAAAGAAAGATGCACAAACTGGATAATCAGTGGGAGCAAGAACCCTACGTCATACAAGATTCTAAATATGACAACAGAAAAGTCTGTGTCGTCAGTAAAGACGGAGGAAGAACAACAACCACTGTGTCCAGAGATCATTTGAAGTTGTGTCCAGAACACTTAAAGAGTTGTGAAAAGAACCCTGTCTTCAATCAAAGAGAAAGAAAGGAAGAGGTCCTACACACCGATCTGGGAGATTTTCCTGCGGATTGGCCCCGACTGGGAGATGCTGTGATAATTCCAGTGTTGCAGTTTTTTCAGCCACAAGAGGAAGTTCTACCTCCAGTTGTGCCTGTGGTGCCAGTTGAACCCGTCCAGGAGTTACCCATTCCAGCAACACCTCAACCTGTAGAACCTCAAGATGGATCATCTGTAGCAGCGCCCCATACTATGGGATCCCCTGGTGAAGCTGACTCACACCGCCCAGCCATCAGTACGCTTGCCAGATCCATAGAAAGGTTAAGGCAGTTCTATAGTTTGCCATTACGCAGTGCAGACAGATCGCAACTTGTTATACCTGAAACTACACCACGTAGATCAGAGAGAATCACAAAAGGGAAATTACCCATTAGATATCAGCAGTAGTTATAACGAATTTATGTGAACATTGAAAAGTCTATATATATAAATGTGTTTTTCCCTATTATGTCTATGTCTTAACAATGGACTCAGAGGCTGAGGACTGAGCCAGCCCAAAAACTGTATCCTGTAAATAGTTGCACTAAAGTGCCTTCTTAATGGTTTCACATGAAACCTTGACTCACCTCTGAACCAAAAACCCGTGTGGTGTGGCACTGAGTGAGGTCTGCATTTGGATGTCCTGCAGCCCACCCAGGACCCACGTTGAAGGTTTGGTGCGGGTCCTTCACAAGTATCTTGTATATATATTTATTAAATGCTATTTGATACTTTTGTATTTCTATATGTAAAATGTTATTGTTCGTAACGTTCAAGGTGTTCTCACCTCCCGGATGGGAAGAAGTTAATGTTTGTTGTTATGCATAAACAAAATTTTCTGTCTTCTTGTATTTTACAGCCCGGGAGTGCTGTCATTTACCATGGGGGAATGTGTAGCCCTGGTACACAATACCAGGAGGATGAGTGGAGAGGTAACAGTTAAGGTCTCTTCATGACATCATGTACACTTCTGACACACCCAGCAGGGGTGTGGAAGGGAGTGATTTAGTCAGTCAGTGTCTGGACTTCAGAGTGAGAAGTCAGTTTCCTGTCCTTGGACAGAGTAGACGTGTCCAGTTTAAGTCTATCATCAGTTCAGAAAGTGGAGTCTGGTGTAGGTGTCTGTATACACCTTAGTCTAGTCAGAGCTGTGCCCCACTGGAAGAAAGACTGAACTATCTATTAAGAGACAAGCAAGGCGAAGGGCAAAGTGGAAGGAAGATAATTGAAAAAGTGCTTTTGACTTGGAAAAGTCCTGCACGTTGCAACCGGTTACTGGGGACCGAAGGATCACTATTGTACAGCATAGTGAAGAGAAAACCAGGAATCTACCGGACCCTAGGTCGCGGCAGACAAGCCCCTTATAGTCAGAACGTAGCTGGAGTCAGAGGGTGTGAAGACTTTGAGTTAGTGCACGACAATAAAAGGATTCAGCTCCCTCGCAGAAAGGCTTCTAACACAAATCTGACTGGGCAAGTACAGCTAAAGAAAAGCTGGAGATTTGAGAGGATTACGCTTCAGGCTGGTCGTACTCAGCTTCATTGGACAGTAAAGGAGGCCCCTAACTTGCTTAGCTGTTGCCTCAAAGCTCATCCTCCATCAACCCCATCAGCCTCCCTGGGACCTGCCTTATCATCCTGCAAGTAAAGGTATGGAAAGACGTTGACTGTGTGAGACTGAGTTATTATTGCATGCCTGCACAATCCCTACCTAACTACCGACCTGAGGGAAGAGTCCCACCTGTAGGGGACCCGACATCTAGCTGCCTCACCATCCCCTCAGAGATCTACAGCAGCGCTGGTACATATTACCAGAATACTACAGGTGGCGTCACGAACTGTACATAAATCAATCCCCTGTAAATATATCCCCAACATACGCCAGACCGCCCGGGCCACAGACCGAGCCACAGCTACCTGTGACAAAATCCCCATAGACTTCTACGGGCTCGGCTCTGAGTACCCCATTGCCCTGGTAACCCACAATTGTGGTGGCGGGTCGACACACTAGCAACAAACCCCCACGTTCGCAGATGTTTGACTTATTGCATCTTGTTCAGAAGTGGCTACAACCGGAATCCTCCACTCCGGCCCAGATGGTTGAGCGGGTGGTGATTGATAGATTCATGCATTCCCTTCCCAAGTCAGTACAGACCTGGGTTGCCCAGGGTGATCCCCAGAACGCAGATGACTTTATCGGCCTGGTAGAGAGGTACCAGGTAGTTGAGAGATCTCTTGGGAAACCGGATGCAGTCATTTCTCCCTACTGGGACACCCAAAAGGGGTGGGTTCACCACGGAAGGGGTTTAGAGCCACCACTGGGGGGCGTCCCACTCCTATTGAAGGAGCCTTTAGAACAAATGGGAAAGATATAGTTTGCTGGCGATGTCACAACCCTGGACATGTAGCCGCCAAGTGTCAAATATCCCCTGAGCCCATGGACTGCAGCCTAGGCAGACGAGTCTCCTATTATGCTTATCCAGCCTGTAGCGTGGACTGTCGACCCGGCAAGGGACCGCAGGCGTGTGCAGTATCCATTAATGGAATAAAAGTGCTTGGGCTGTTGGACTCCGGGAGTCTGGTGACCTTGATCAGAGCATCCCTTCCCCACCAGTTGATCCCTTCCAAAACCCTGGGTGTTCGGTGCATCCATGGTGACGCCAAGGACTATCCCGTGGCTACAGTAACAGTGGGGACAGACTGTGGTGCCCAGTCCCATGAAGTCGGGGTGGTAAAGGACCTGATACATCCCGTCATATTGGGCCGTGATTTTTCCTTATTCTGGGACTTGTGGGGGAAGGGAACTGGACTAAGTAGCATGGGGAAAAGCGAGATCCTTGAAGAAGAACCCCCGACCGAGTCTCAGAGTGAGGAGTTCCCACTGTGCGTCCTTGTCGGTGATGAGGATGAGACGGTGACCGGGGAGACCGACCTACCGGCGTTAGATATGTCCAGAGAGAACTTTGGGACTGCTCAAGTTCGAGACCTGACCTTAAAAGGGGCGTTCGAACCAGGTTACTGTATGTAATGGGGTTGCCCAAAAGCCGGGGGCCGACACCAGATTCCCCCACTTTGCAGTACAGGGGGAGTTGCTATATCGGGTGGCCAAACTGAGGGGCGGTGAGATAGTGGAACAGCTGTTAGTGCCAGGGCCATACAGATGGCGGGTGCTAGACATGGCACATTCACATGTTCTGGGGGGACACCTAGGGGTCGAGAAAACTCAGGAGAGGATACTGAGGAGGTTTTATTGGCCAGGGTGTTATCGAGAAATTCAAAACTTTTGTAGGTCCTGCCCCACCTGCCAAATAACCGCTCCCTCCTCCCACTTCCGTAGCCCTCTAGTTCCACTACCTGTGATAGAGGTTCCCTTTGAGAGGATTGCCATGGACCTCGTGGGCCCCATAGTCAAATCAGCTCGTGGCCACCAATATATCCTGGTCGTCATGGACTATGTGACTCGGTATCCAGAAGCGGTTCCCCTAAGGAACATGTCCAGTAAAAGTATAGCCCGAGAGTTGGTCCATATTTTTTCTCGGACAGGTCTACCAAAAGAGATTCTAACAGACCAAGTAACCCCCTTCATGAGCAAGGTGATGAAGGAGCTTTGCAGAGTCCTTCAGATAACTCAGCTGCGGACCTCGGTTTATCATCCACAAACGGACGGCCTAGTGGAACGCTTCAACAAGACCTTAAAGGCGATGCTCAAGAAGGTCGTTGAAAAGGATGGGAGAGACTGGGACTACCTGCTCCCATTTCTGCTTTTCTCGGTCAGAGAAGTTCCTCAAGCCTCCACGGGCTTCTCTCCATTTGAGCTCCTATATGGGCGGCATCCAAGAGGTCTCCTAGACATCGCCAAGGAAACTTGGGAGGCTGAAGTCACGCCACACCGGAGTACCATCGAACATGTCGCCCAGTTACAGGAGAGAATGTCAAAGGTGATGCCCATCGTAAAGGAACATCTCCTCCAGGCGCAGGAAGCCCAGGCGAGAGTCTATAACCGGTCGGCGAGACTAAGACAGTTCCAGCCCGGAGACCGTGTTTTGGTGCTGATCCCTACCGTCGAGAACAAGTTCCTCGCCAAATGGGAAGGTCCATACGAGGTGGTGGAGAAAGTCAGCGAGGTTAATTATAAAGTCCACCAGCCTGGCCGAAGGAAGGCACATCAAATATATCATATAAACTTGCTCAAGCCGTGGCGGGACCGTGAACCTGTGGAAACTCCTTGCCTGGGAGCCGCACCAGAAGGCAAGGTGGAGGAGGTCACTATTGCAGAGACTCTATCACCGGCCCAGAAGCAACAGTGTCGAGAATTGCTACAGCGGAATCGGGACCTATTCTCAGAGTTGCCGGGGCATACACAAGTGATAGAGCATGACGTGCTGACAGAACCGCATGTACGAGTGAATTTGAAGCCGTATTGGTTTCCGGAAGCACGCCGGGAGGTGATCTCGGCTGAGGTGAAGAGGATGTTAGAACTCGGGGTAATAGAGGAGTCGAAGAGTGGGTGGTCGAGCCCAATCGTCCTTGTGCCGAAACCCAATGGAGAGTGGAGGTTTTGTAATGACTACCGTCGGCTAAATGAGGTATCCAAGTGTGACGCGTACCCGATGCCCGCGTCGACGAACTCATTGAGAGGCTTGGACCGGCGAGGTACATCACCACTCTTGACCTGACGAAGGGCTACTGGCAGATCCCCATGTCCCAGATGGCTAAAGAGAAGACGGCTTTCTCAACACCTGATGGCTGTTTTCAATACAAACGGATGCCGTTCGGACTACAGGGGGCCCCAGCCACTTTCCAGAGGGCTAGCCCCACATAAGGAGTATGCCGCAGCCTACCTCAACGACATTGTGGTCTTTAGCCCAGACTGGGCTAGTCACCTACCTAAACTACAGGCCGTTTTGGACGCGCTAAGGAAAGCAGGATTTACCATAAATCCGAAGAAGTGTGCCATCGGAAAAGAGGAGGCCAAGTACCTGGGCTATGTTGTTGGGAGAGGCGAAATAAAGCCGCAAATCAAGAAAGTGGAGGCAATTCGAACCTGGCCGCAACCGCTCTCAAAGAAGCAGGTGAAAGCATTCCTGGGAATGGTGGGATACTACCGGCGGTTTATCCCGAATTTCGCCACGATTGCCGCCCCACTAACAGATCTTCTAAAAGGCACCAAATCAACCATGGTGAAATGGACGGAAGAAACGGAGACCACGTTTCAAAAGCTGAAGCTAACACTGTGCAAGCAGCCTGTCCTGGTCGCGCCAGACTTTAAGAAAGAATTTGTGGTCCAGACTGACGCATCAGAGGTTGGTCTAGGGGCCGTACTCTCCCAAGAAATAAATGGGGAAGAACATCCCATTCTCTATCTAAGCCGAAAGCTGTCCTCCTGTGAGAAGAACTACGCCATAGTAGAGAAAGAGTGTTTAGCCATAAAATGGGCCGTGGATACACTGAAATATTACCTACTAGGCCGGAAGTTTAAATTTGTATCAGACCATGCCCCGTTGAGATGGTTGAGGGAAAAGAGGGGAAAAAATGCTAGGGTAACTAGATGGTTCCTAGAGCTTCAAGAATTTAACTTTCACGTGGAGCATAGGCCAGGGAAGTTACATGTGAATGCAGATGCCCTCTCTAGGATTCCCTGTCTGGTGTCAGAAGGTGCCCAAACCCCCGGCTTTGGGCAGAGGGGGGAATATGTGACAGTGTCACTGGTTTTATATGTGAGGGGAGGTATGTGTCACACAGGATGCTCTCCTGTGTGAACTAAGACCTACTTCATTTATCTGCCAGCATGTTATATGTTAAAAGGGTGTGGCTGAGCAATGTATAAAAGCTCAGTCCTGTTTTTTTTTCTCTGGTGTAGTCTGGAGAGGAAAGACTCCAGACAGGATAGTGGAAGCTGGAGAGCTTGCCACAAGGACTTTAGCAAGTGCAGTTTATGCTACCGAGAGCGGGCGGAACCCACTCATCTATGGACTGAGTTATTGTTTGTTTTTTTTATGCTTTTCCCGTTTAACCCAGAAGGGTCATGTTTACTTTTCCTGCGAAACCTGCATGAGTTTATGGCTGATAATAAACCAGCAGAAAGAAAACCCAGAGAACGTGTGTCCTGAGTCTGCCTTCAGGAGAGCCGAGCGAGTCGTCTTACCACACAGGGTACTGTATCACCAGATACCTGGTATATATAGTATAGTGAAAATACTGTAAATCTCCGTATATATTTCAGGAGTCAGACACAGACGCTCACAGGCTCAGTATGGATTAGACAAGAATATAAAAAGCTGAAACAGGGTACTGTATCACCAGATACCAGTGTATATAGTATAGTGAAAATATTGTAAATCTCCGTATATATTTCAGGAGTCAGACACAGACGCTCTCAGGCTCAGTATGGATTAGACAAGTATATAAAAAGCAGATCCGCAAGACATAATCACACATGTGGGCCAATGTTCCAGGTGTCAATGATGCACTTACAGTGGTGGGTGGAGGAGGACTTTCTGCCAAAAAGGGTACTGTATCACAAGCGTACAGCTGTATACAGTCTAGGGATAATTGTAAATCTCCGTATATATTTGCAGAGTCAGACACAGACTCTCACAGGCTCAGTATGGATCACACCAGAATATAAAAAGTATAAAAAGGGTAATACATTAGAAGCGTACAGCTGTATACGCTGTTGGGGTAATTTTAAATCTCCGTATATATGTCCAGAGTCAGACAGAGACTTTCACAGGCTCAGTATGGATTACACGAGAATATAAAAAGTAGAAAAGGCTAATGTATTAGAAGCGTACAGCTGTATACAGTGTTGGGGTAATTTTAAATCTCCGTATATATTTCCAGAGTAACACACAGACGCTCACAGGCTCAGTATTGGGTAGACCAGAATATGAAAAGCATAAAAAGTGTACTGTATCAGTAGCGTACAGCTGTATACAGTGTTCGGGTAATTTTAAATCTCCATATTTATTTCAGGAGTCAGACACAGACGCTCACACCAGAATATAAAAAGTAGAAAAAGGGTAATGTATTAGAAGCGTACAGCTGTATACAGTGTTGGGGTACTTTTAAATCTCCGTATATATTTCAGTCTCAGTAAGCCAGTCCAGACTCTCCACTACAGGAAACTAGATGGATACAAGTACAGACTGAAAGTAGAGTGATTGCAGAAATTTGGGAATTCCTAATCACGGGAAAACCTACCAGTAGAATTCGCAGTGGCGATGCTGACCCTCAATTACTTTGTCTGTGGAGACAGCGAAAACGGTTCTTTGTGAAGAAAGGGTTGCTGTATCGCAGTAGCGTGGATCCCATCACTGGTAGTCGTCTCCATCAAATTGTGATCCCAAGGAGAGATGTAGGCATGGTCCTCACTGCCTATCATGATCAGTCTGGTCACTTTGGAGTGCAAAAGACAGAAGCCACATGGTTCATTTCAATGAAGGTTAGATCATCAATATTTTGGGTCGACAGACGGGTCCTTCTTTCTGTCAGGATTTATCCAGCAGCACTGAAGACTCTTTCTGATAGCACACTACCAGCAGGGCAAGCGAGCTCCTGTAAGGCATATTGTGCCAATTCAGGCCAGGTGTCCAGTTTACAGGCCCAGTAGTCAAAGGGGAATGACCTGTGAGGGAGAACATCGATAGGGGAGGAGAAGTAATTTTGAACCATAGTTGACAACTGCTGTCTCCTGTCTGTTGCAATCGATTTAGTATTACCAGTCGTGTGAGCGGTACTCGAGAAATCAGTCCACAACATGGTCATGAAACCCCTGTTTCCAACGCCACTTCGGCTGTGTGCACCACGAACACCTCTTCCATTTGGCCCAGTACGGCTCGTGGTAGAACCGGCACCACTGCTGTGTGCTGGGAATGCCTCTAACAAACGGTTTACCAGAGTTGCTTGTTTGTTCGCCAATATTAGCTCTAGGTTCTCCTGTGGCATGATGTTTTGTAATTTGCCTTTATAGCGTGGATCGAAGATGCTGGCCAACCAGTAGTCGTCATCCTTCATAATTTTGGCAATGCGGGGGTCCCTTTTTAGGATCCGTAAGGCATAATCACACATGTGGGCCAATGTTCCAGGTGTCAATGATGCACTGCCAATGGTGGGTGGAGGAGCACTTTCTCCCAAATCCACATCCCTCCAGTCATGCACAAACCCTGTACCTGACCTTGGCAAGCCAACATTTTCTCTTGCCCCCTGAGAAGCATCCTCCTCCCAAAAATAATCATCCCCCTCATCCTTCTCTTCCTCCACCTCGTCCAGGACAGTTCCCTGAGCAGACAATGGCTGATTATGATCAAGGCTTCCCTCCTGCTCTTCCTCCTCTGCTGCAGACGCCTGATCCTTAATGTGCATCAAAGTTTGCATGAGCAGATGCATAAGTGGGATGCTCATGCTTATGATATTGAAGAGAAACAGCCGCACTCAATATTTGATGCAAAGAAAAAAAATATTCATTTATTCATGTGTACAGACATCACCACGTATGATTGATACGTGGCGTGAGGAAATTACGGACAACAATGCTGAGGTTGACGTTTCGACCGCAACTGGTCTTTTTCAAAACCTTGCTGAAAAATAAATACAAAGACATTGTAAAAAGGTGCTGTACAGGGCAATCATAAAATAAACATAGAGAAAAATAACAGTAACAATAAGCCCAAAATCAAAGACAAAAAGGGATATATACAACATAGAGAAACTGAACGCAGTCTGTGTAAAAAAGGAATGCAATCAAGAATGTGGACATCATGTTAATTAATATGTGGGAGCAGCAGGAGCTTCCCTGGAGAGAAACATGTGCAAACAGCGTCCTACATGCGTCAGTTTTGTATTGATCTATACATATATACATATATACAAATGTACAAATATAGTGTATCACCAAAATTGATATATTAAAATACTAAATTTCACTGTAGATAATGCAGATAAATCTTGAACATCTCATGACTACATAAAAAAGTTTGAAAACTCCAGGAAAAGGCTGATCAAGAAGGTGAACCCATCGACTGACCTTATTTTGCCGAGTGTGGGAGAAAAAAGAATATGCAGAGGGGCAAGTTCCATGTACGCTATATGGAAGTAAGCAAAATAGAAGAAAAAGGGGAAGGCAGATATTAGATATCATCCCTCCAGTCATGCACAAACCCTGTACCTGACCTTGGCAAGCCAACATTTTCTCTTGCCCCCTGAGAAGCATCCTCCTCCCCAAAATAATCATTCCCTCATCCTTCTCTCCCTCCACCTCGTCCAGGACAGTTCCCTGAGCAGACAATGGCTGACTGTCATCAAGGCATCCCTCCAGCTCTTCCCCCTCTGCTGCAGACGCCTGATCCTTAATGTGCGTCAAAGTTTGCATGAGCAGACGCATAAGTGGGATGCTCATGCTTATGATGGCGTCGTCTGCACTGCACACCCAACAACTCCATGTCTGACCTCAAACTGCCTGCCCGTGTATCCTCCCATAAATACATTACAGCCTGCCTCTGCTCGCACAGCCTCTCAACCATGTGCATGGTGGAGTTCCACCTTGGTGTAACGTCTATGATTCGGCGGTGCTTGGGGAGGTGGAGCGATCGCTGCAGCCTCTGCATACGACTGGAGTCTACGGGCGAGCGACGGATGTGCGAGCACAGTCTTCGCACTTTATGGAGCAAGGCTGTTAACTCCGGATAATTATTTAAGAAGCACTGCACCACCAGGTTCAAGGTGTGAGCCAGGCAAGGTATGTGTCTTAGTTTTGCCAGGGCTATGGCAGCCATAAAAATTACGCCCATTATCACTAATTCCTTGCCTGGCTCAAGATGTAGACTGCCCAGCCATGACTTAGTTTCTCGCTGCAAGTAGTCGGCCAGTACCTCTGCCGTGTGTCTGTTGTCGCCCAAAGACATCATCTTTAAAACAACCTGTTGACGCTTACCACTAGCTTTTTGATAGTGGGACACCTCGTGTGCAACAGTGGCAGCTGCGCATGGAGTGCTCGGGCGACTGTGCTCTGTCGACGAGCTTTCGCTTCTGGAGGAGGAGGGTCAAACGCCTACAGCCAACTGTTGCCTATACCGTGGGCTAGGCAGCACTGTCCCACCGCTGCTGTCCCCTGTGGACCCTGCATCCACCACATTAACCCAGTGCGCAGTGATGGACACGTAACGGCCCTGGCCATGCCCACTGGCCCATGCATCTGTTGTTAGGTGCACCTTTCTACTCACTGATTGCTTGAGTGCATGGACAATGCGGTCTTTCACATGCAGGTGGAGGGCAGGGATGGCTTTTCGAGAAATGAAGTGCCGACTGGGTAGGTCATAGCGTGGGACAGCGTAGGCCATGAATTCTCTGAACGCTGCGCTTTCAACCAAACGGAAAGGCATCATCTCTAATGAGATCAGTTTGGCAATGTAGGCGTTCAATGCAAGTGTACGCGGATGAGAGGATGAGTACTTTCTTGTCCTACTCAGAGTGTCTGCTAGGGTGAGCTGGACTTGAGAGCTGCATATGGGGGAACTAGCGGTGGACATGACGGACTGAGAGGGGGTTGGTGATGGTGATGATGGTGGTGGTGATGGCCTAGATTCAGTCTTTCATTGCAAAAGCATTGTGATTCCCTGACTGCTTTGGCCTTGCGACGACGCCTCAACATTTCTTGCTGGTGGTGTGCTAACCAGTGGGCTTACAGTGGGGGAAGCGATGGAGTGTTGCTGGCTAACTTCAGTCGGAGCGGGTGCACCTGTGCTACCTGAGGTTTTGTAGTCCGTCCACGCTTGCAAGTGCATGTTCATTAAATGTCTAAGCATGCAACTGGTATTCAAATTTCTAAGATTTTTCATTCGGCTAAAGGTCCTTCCGCACTTCTTACAGATAACCTTTGCCTCATCAATAGGATTTTGGTCAAAAAAGTGCCACACTGCATTCTTCCTACTATGGTATAAATTTTCAGGCTTGCACGCTGTGCTAATTTGATTGTCTGGCCAAGCTATCCTGCAACTCTTTTTGTTTTTTAACACCTTTTTGGACTGTTACGGCCTGCCAGATAACTGCAGCTGCAATGTCGATACCTGCTGCCGATCCTCCTCCTCTTCTGAGCTATTGCCAGCGGCACCCTCTTCACCCACTGGATGCCAATATGGGTCAACAATTGGGTCATCCATCACCTCCTCTTCAATTTCATATGCACCTTCCTCTGTGTCACCGTGTAAGGTGGTATAGTATGCAGGAAGGGGCACCTGAGTTTCATCAGGGTCACATTCTGTCTCAGTAGACTGCGAGGGCAATGTAGTGCTCTGGGTGAATGTACCAGCAGAATCATATAGCAGTGGCTGTGCATCAGTGCACTCCATGTCAGATTCATCTTGGACTGGGGAATTCAGGATTTGACTTGATAACCCAGGCATGGTATGTGAAAAGAGCTCCATGGAGTAATCTGAAGTGTGGCCTGCCGCATCCTTCACTTTTGGTTGGGGTGAAGGACACAAGGAAAGGGGTTGTTCCTGACCAGAAGCCTGCACTGACGACTCAGTGTTTGGAGTTTTTGAAAATTCAGAAGAGGAGACGATAGAGCTGGAGGCTGTTTCGGCAAGGTAAGCCAAAACCTGTTCCTGATGCTCCGGCTTTAAAAGCAGTTTACGTACTCCCAGAAAAGGGAACCTTCCAGGCCTTCTGGAGCCAGACAATGACGCAGGCTCAACACCTCCTGCCTTAGGTGATATTGTGCTTTTGGCACTACCAGCAGATGCACCACCACCACCATCAGTACCAGCTGGCCCCCCATGCCGACGTCCGCGGCCTCTTCCACCATACTTCCTCATGTTTGTGAAAATGTACCCAAAATACCAGCAGATATATGGTACTGTATCAGAAGCGTACAGCTGTATACGGTGAAGGTGAAAAATTTAAATCTCCGTATATATTTGCGGAGTAACAGACACAGAGTCTCACAGGCTCAGTATGGATTAAACCAGAGTAGAAAAAGTAGAAAAAGGGTAATGTATCAGAAGCGTACAGCTGTATACAGTGTTGGGGTAATTTTAAATCTCTGTATATATTTCCAGAGTCAGACACAGAGTCTCACAGGCTCTGTATGGATTATACCAGAATATAAAAAGCAAAAAAATGTACTGTATCAGAAACATACAGCCGTATACAGTGCTGGGGTAATTTTTAATCTCCGTATATATTTCCAGGGTCACACACAGACATTCACAGGCTTCAGTATGGATTACACCAGAATATAAAAAGTTGAAAAAGGGTAATGTATTAGAAGCGTACAGCTCTATACAGTGTTGGGGTAATTTTAAATCTCCGTATATATTTCCGGAGTAACAGACAGACGCTCTCTCAGTATGGATTTGACTGTAATACAGAAGGCAGAAAAACTGTACTGTATCAGAAGATACTAGCTGTATACGGTTTTGGGGAAAATTTTAATCTCCGTATATATTTCCAGAGTCACACACAGATGCTCTCTCAGTATGGATTTGACCGTAATACAGAAGGCAGAAAAACGGTACTGTATCAGAAGATACCAGCTGTATTCGGTTTTGGGGAAAATTTAAATCTCCGTATATATTTCCGGAGTCACACACAGACGCTCTCTCAGTATGGATTTGACCGTAATACAGAAGGCAGAAAAACAGTACTGTGTCAGAAGATACCAGCTGTATACGGTTTTGGGAAGATTTAAATCTCCATATATGTTTCCGGAGTCACACACAGATAGTCAGCATGTATTTGTCCGTGATACCAGCCGGTACACGGTAGTGTGTGAGGAGCGTACAGCTCTATACGGTGTGGGGAAAAATGAACGCTTGGTAACAGTGCAGAGAAAAAGAATAAAAGTATTAGTGCTGTGTAGGTGCTGTGTTAAAAAGCACTCTGCAGAACAGTGTACACACAGCAATACAGCTAGCAGGCAGCCTAATAATCAGCTCTGCTGCTGCACACAAGAAATTCCTTCCCTGTCACTGGCAGGCAGCCTAATAATCAGCTCTGCTGCTGTACACAAGAAAATCCTCCCCTGTCACTGCACACTAACTGTACAGCTAATCGCTATCAGCACAAGCACAGAATAAGTTTTTTTTCCTGCCTAACGCTCTCCCTACAGAGAAACAGCGGCAGCAACCTCTCCCCAAGCTAAGATCGGTAGAAGTAAAATGGCGGTCGGCGGTCAGGGCTTTTATAAGCACTGTGACGCCACACAAAGCAAGCCAATCACTGCAATGCCCTTCTGTAAGATGGTGGTGGCCGCTGCTCATGTTATCCCATTGCCCACAGTGTACGTCCTTGATCATTGGCTGAGAAAAGGCGCCTGCAAGCATTATGGGAAAACCGACTTTGGCGCTCGGGTTGCTGAACGCATGGCCGACTTCACGCTATGGACTTTGGCGAAAGTCGATGTTTTTTTAATCTGACCAACCTGTTTCGCTCAACTCTACTCTTCAGTATTTGGTCTTAGTCACACTTCTACGAGGCACAATAGGATTATGTTTAAGGCCCTGTGGGGATTGACACTTGTCCATTTTTGCTTCCAATACATCAACTCCAAGAACTGACTGTCACTTGCTCCCTACTAAATTGCACATCCATTGAAAAGTGGAACATTTTTACTACAGATTGGCTCGGTTTCTAAATGTTTAAGAACTAGTCTATTTTGCAAAGAAATAGGTGTTTCATCTGCAAATCTAAGCAGTTTTTAAAGTACAAATTGCAATGCAGGCTGATACTCAGTAGTATCCGGCTGTATCATGGTCGCTCCTCTGGTGCGCCACGACTGCTATGTGAGCACTCACCCTTATGCCTGATGGTGTATGTACAAGACATCCTTTGGCTTGGAGGCTGTGAGGCCATGTTTGACCTTTCTGAAAACCATCATTGCTCTGCAAGTAGTTATGCTCTCCACAATCAATCACACAGTTAAATTGAATACAGCATTAAATAAAGCACGGGTCGATCAATGGGTGACTGGTGACCTAGAATTAATGGATATCTCTGCAATAGAAATTGAAGTATACAAATATATTGTCTCTAGAGGACATGAAGAAGCTTTCAGAATACTGCCCTGTAGATCTGAGAATTAATGTTACATTCTGATGTACATTATAGCCACCTTTAATTCCTCTTAAATAGTCTGCAACATGATAAAATACACTGCAATGTACGCATGGATACGAGATAGACACATTATGGTATATTGCCCAGCTCAAGTCATCATAGGCTTGGACAGTGGTTTCCTATCATTCATGTGTGTACCTACTTTCTGTACTCTCCTTAGCTTAGAAATAGTTAAATTATTGCAATGTGTTGAACAGAAGCAGAAACTAAAGGTGACGTCACTATTTTGAGGAACATAGTGCAATATGGAATCATCTTATTGTCCAATGCACTTTTATGCATAATTACATATTGTTATGTTACTTTCTGTTTTTCAGTCCTTTTATTACTGCAGACCACTGTGGACCCCAACCTGAGCAATGAAGATGGCTTGACAGCTCTACATCAGGTATGAGGATATGTATATTGTCTTCAGCTATCGCCATCGATGACTTCATTCTAACCTCACTACCTAAAGTGTGTTCCAGTACGTGGCTTTCCAGCAGTTATGGGGTTAAGCCCAGTCTGTGCCAGTCTTTGCAGTGGGAAAGAACTTCAGCCTTCAGCACATTCCTTGCTCCCAACATGAATTTCACTATAAGTAAGGCATTGTGTGCCACCCACTGTTTGTCTGTCTGATCTTGTAGAGTCCTAATACATCTGCATCTTCAATGATCTGCTCACAGAGAAATAATGGGGCTTGTTTTATAAAGGTTCCAAGATGGCAAGTTTCTTTGATCTTTGGGAAGATAATATTCATGCATGGTATATGACTATGGGAAATGAATTGCATTTTTTCTGTGCTGTGTGGTATATAAATATGTGATTCTTCAGATTTTGTATTAGTTTAGCCTGATGAAGAGACCTGAGTAGTCTGGAAAGCTTGCAATTTGTTACCATCTTTTCAGTTAGCCATTAAAAGGTATCAACCACTGAGGACTCTCAAGTCTAAATATTTTTCTATGGGAAATAAAAAGATTTTGAGTTGTTCATGTAATTTAATTTTAGTGAGAAAAACTTTTATAGGGTTATACCCATCTGAGATTCTTCCTACCCCCAGGTGGTAGCGAGCCACACATTCTTTTTCTTTCAGTCTACAAACCCTACTGACCACCTCAGCTGGTAGAACGGGGTCATCAGATCTTCATCCTTTAATAGGTGGGTGCCCTAGAAATGGCACCTCCATCTATCAATCAGTTGACTTCCATTACGGGCACGTTCAGCCACATACTCTACAAATAACTCCCATCATACCTTTCTGTAATTTCTATAGTCTTGAACTGACAAAGCTGCATTCATATGTAGAGACCTTTTCAGCCACTGTCGGCCATGTCACCTGGCCGAATGGGAGGTTAGGCAACCTTTCTTCTAAGATAGGTGGATCCTACAGCTATAAGACAGGCAACCCTGGTTGTGCCAGACGAGCCACAGACCATTCCATACGTCCCATACATATGAATGGAGGGAGCCACGTACACTCTCCATTTATTCTGACCACTTCACCTGGAGGAAAGCGAGTCGACAGAACCCTGTTTGCCATTAGGTAGGTGTCTCAGAGTTGGAATTTCCACCTTCATGGATATACCATAAAGGTCCCGCAATCAGACCTTTATGGCATATCCAACGAATAAGCCATAAAAGCATAATATGGGAATACTATTGCACTAATATACAATTACTATTAGTTTATCTTTTATTCTCATTATTTTAGAGTAATGTTACTTTATAGTTCTCCTAAATGCACCAATTCATCTTATGTACCTTGAAGTAAAAGTCATATTTTAGTAGTTTGCCATGTCATCCTCTTATCTAGTGGCTCCAGCATCTTGCCAGTCACTGTGATGTTGCTGTGTCTCACACAGTGTCCTGTGTCTTTCTCTGTCACAATGTCAGGAAACCTGTTTTATCTCAGATCATTGTTACATGCCATATCACATCATCTATCCTGTCACTCTGTCCCCTCAGTGCTGCATCGATAACTACGAAGATCTTCTCAAGTTGCTCTTATCACATGGTGCTAATGTAAATGTCACAGACAACGAGCTGTGGACGCCACTCCATGCGGCGGCAACCTGTGGTCATACCAACTTGGTGCGGATACTGATTCAGCAGTAAGTGAATTTCCTGGTAATATTCTATATTCTTCTCTCTGAAGGGGTAGCGTACAGCATAGACCCTGAAAGCTCCAGCTTCATTATTGCTTTGTGCATCTCCGCAGCCCCATATGTAATTAGGGAAAACTCCTGTTTGTTCTCCTCAATATGGCATTTACTTAATGTTATTAAAGAAAATAACTCCCATCTTCTTCACATGGGAAATATCCATGGTCTGGTTAGTCACTCCGCCATCTTGTGGTTACAAGCAGTATTCTTCTTTATTCTAAGTATGTGATTAAAAGTGGCAAGGCGGTTTACCACCCTATTAGCATCAACAATTACATACGTATTATGTTTCCATGGTTAATAATCTTCTATCATATACGCAAATAGCTTCAGGTCTTTCTGCTATGTTCATTCTTCAAAATAATCCTGCATATTCTCTAGATTTATACAGATTCTGTATCTGTATATCAGGGTAATTTGTTATAAATATACATTTATGTGCATTTAGGTATTTAATCTAGAAAACGTGCACACATATAGGATTCTCATGGTAAAAAACAGTATTGATAGGAACTCCTTGCAGGAACATTTTCCATTACGGTTATAGCGCACGCGGTGGGGTGGTATATAAGGAACCTTTTTATGCTTCCTTCTGCTGCCATACAGCCTCTGTGCACCCTAAGGCCTTGTTTTTTTTAATGTCAAGACATTAAGGTGGTCTGTATATGGACTACAATGTCTGGACTGACCACCGGTCTCCTGACCTGAATTTACAGCCTTATAGACACATATGGGGCTGTAGGCTTGGGTTGGGAGATTAGCCGCCAGACCGGGAATTGCGGTCCATATACAGACTATGAAATACACTCACGTGAACCCAGTCTTACTGATATCATTTACGTACAAATTCTTCTGCTGATTATGTTTTGAAATGTGGTGATAGCGTGGGAAGTTGGGGAACAAACCGCCACTTCCTCATACTGACCACAAGCTCATTGGCACGCCAGTCTGCATACATGACCCAGATCATTGCTAGGTGGCAGTGATCAGGCAACACAATGTCTTGCAGAGCTGGGGCTAGACCTACTTTAACCTGGGACACATCTATATTCCATATAAATTCTATCCAAGCCAGAATGGCTTGTTGGCTCCCCACCTGGCACCCAGCACCCTTTGCACATGCTCCACCAACTTCTCACCTAGCTCTTCCCACAGTGTCCTGGAAATCTGCTTGAGATGTAAAGTGATAATACAGAAAGATAAAGTTATCAGCTATATACAGAATATGTGACAACTACTAGATCAGTGCAGATCCGACCACAGAGACTGTCCTGATTACTCAATTAATTCTCTATGGAACAGCCAAAGATAAGGCACTGCCACACTTAGCGATCGCACTAGCGATCACGATAACGACTTAGTGCGATCGCTATGTGATCGCTAGTTAGATTCCAAACACATCTCATCAGCGATCTGTATAACGACCTCTGCGGTCGTTGGGAAAATCTAGTCCCACTTGCGACGCTGGTGAAGTCGTTCATAAAGGGTGTCACACTCAGCAATTCAGGCTCACCAGCAGGAAACCAACGACCAAAAAACGGCTCAGAACGTTCATAAGCGATCAACGACATTTCAGCAGGGGCCACATCGCTGCTACATGTCACACACAGCTAAGTCGTTAACGAGATCGCTACTGCGTCATAAATCTCGTTAGCGATCTCACTAGCGATCTCGCTTAGTGTGGCATACCCTATAGATGCACAATGACTTACACCATTCTAGTAAGTAACCCCTATCCTGTAGATCCTGCCCATTTTGGGTTTTCTGTTAAAATGATGTCCAATTTGCCTTTTTTCTCAGTGTTTTGTGTTATTCCAATACACACAAAATAACTAAACATGTACAGTGGGTACAGAAAGTATTCAGACCCCTTTAAATTTTTCACTCTTTGTTTCATTGCAGCAATTTGGTAAATTCAAAAAAGTTCATTTTTTTCTCATTAATGTACACTCTGCACCCCATCTTCAGAAATGTAGAAATTTTTGCAAATTTATTAAAAAAGAAAAACTGAAATATCACATGGTCATAAGTATTCAGACCCTTTGCGCAGACACTCATATTTAAGTCACATGCTGTCCATTTCCTTATGATCCTCCTTGAGATGGTTCTACTCCTTCATTGGAGTCTAACTGTGTTTAATTAAACTGATAGGACTTGATTTGTAATGGCACACACCTGTCTATATAAGACCTCACAGCTCGCGGTGCATGTCAGACCAAATGAGAATCATGAGGTCAAAGGAACTGGCCAAGGAGCTCAGAGACAGAATTGTGGCAAGGCACAGATCTGGCCAAGGTTACAAAAGAATTTCTGCAGTACTCAAGTGGCCTCCATAATCCTGAAATGGAAGAAGTTTGGGACCTCCAGAAGCCTTCCTAGACCTGGCTGTCCAGCCAAACTGAGCAATCGTGGGAGAAGAGCCTTGGTAAGAGAGGTAAAGAAGAACCCCAAGATCACTGTGGCTGAGCTACACAGATGCAGTAGGGAGGTGGGAGAAAGTTCCACAAAGTCAACTATTACTGCAGCCCTCCACCAGTCGGGCTTTTATGGCAGAGTGGCCCAACGGAAGCTACTCCTCAGTGCAAGACATATGAAATCCTGCATAGAGTTTGCTAAAAAAACACATTAAGGACTCCTAGACTATGAGAAATAAGTTTCTCTGGTCTGATGAGACGTAGATAGAACTTTTTGGTGATAATTCTAAGCGGTATGTGTGGAGAAAACCAGGCACTGCTCATTACCTGCCCAATACAATCCCAACAGTGAAACATGGTGGTGGCAGCATCATGCTATCGGGGTGTTTTTCAGCTGCAGGGACAGGACAACTGGTTGCAATTGAAGGAAACATGAATGTCTGGATATCCTGGATGAAAACCTCTTCCAGAGTGCTCTGGACCTCAGACTTGGCCGAAGGTTCACCTTCCAACAAGACAATAACCCTAAGCACACAGCTAAAATAGCAAAGAAGCTGCTTCAGAACAACTCTGTGACCATTCTTGACTAGCCCAGCCAGAGCCCTGACCTAAACCCAATTGAGCATCTCTGGAGAGACCTGAAAATGGCTGTCCACCAACGTTCACCATCCAACCTGATGGAACTGGAGAGGATCTGCAAGGAAGAATGGCAGAGGATCCCCAAATCCAGGTGTGAAAAACTTGTTGCATCATTCCCAAGAAGACTCATGGCTGTACTAGCTCAAAAGGGTGCTTCTACTCAATACTTCAAAGGGTCTGAATACTTATGACCATGTGATAGTTCAGTTTTTCTTTTTTAATAAATTTGCAAAAATTTCTACATTTCTGTTTTTTCCAGTCAAGATGGGGTGCAGAGTGTACGTTAATGAGAAAAAAAATGAACTTTTTTAAATTTACCAAATGGCTGCAATGAAGCAAAAAGTGAAAAATTTAAAGGGGTCTGAATACTTTCCGTACCCACTGTATATAACAAGACCTGTGTAATTGCAATCATTTTCTGGGAGAAATACTTCAATTTCAAGGGTGCCAACACTTCCTGCCATGACTGTTGTAAGATGGCTGCCGAACAGGTCCTTGATGGGAGATATGTATCATCAAGGTTAGTAGCTTCGGTGATGTAAGCCCAGAAAAGCATGCTCCAGCATGTATAGTGCGAGAGGATTAATAGGGCATATCAGGTTTTTACGGGCAGTCAAAGTGACGGCGCGGGGGAATGACTGCTCACATATCTGCACCGTGGGGGCGTGGTTTGGCAGCTAAAATGGAGACTAAGTATCTCGTTCAGTGCCTGTGACTACCCGCACTACTAAATGGACTGTTTATTTTCTGTTTTTTCACTATTTGACGAAAAAGGCTGATTTTTGTTTGCTTATGCTGAGCAGTTTATGCAGTTCTAATAAACTTGCGTGGACAATTTAATTAAACCGCTTCCTGTTCTTACCTCTACCTCAGCTGAATCAGTACAAAACCCTGCACTCTATATACCGTATATACTCGTGTATAAGCCGAGATTTTCAGCACCTTTTTTCGTGCTGAAAATGCCCCCTCGGCTTATACACGAGTCATTGGGCAGAAACCAGCGGGGAGGGGGTGCCGCGGCAGGAGCCGGTGGCTTGGACATCATACTCACCCCTCCCCGTGCCATCGCTGAACATCCCTGCAATCCTGCGTTGTACCCGGGGCTTCTTGCAGCTCTCCTGTGCTGAGCGGTGACGTATACCTCTCATTAAGGTCATGTAATATGGACGAGACGCCACTCCCATAGGCGTGGCGTCCATATTCACGGGGAGGGGTGAGTATGATGGAGGAGGATGGGGGAGCATGGAGGAGAGGACAAGGAGCACGGAGCAGGACGGGGGGGAGAACGGAGGACGGGGAAGCATGGAGGAGGACAATGAGCACGGAGCAGGACGGGGGGGAGAACGGAGGACGGGGGAAGCATGGAGGAGGACAATGAGCACGGAGCAGGACGGGGGGAGAACGGAGGACGGGGGAAGCATGGAGGAGGACAATGAGCATGGAGCAGGACGGGGGGAGAACGGAGGACGGGGGAAGCATGGAGGAGGACAATGAGCACGGAGCAGGACGGGGGGGAGAATGGAAGATGGGGAAGCATGGAGGAGGACAATGAGCACGGAGCAGGACGGGGGGAGAACGGAGGACGGGGAAAGCATGGAGGAGGACAATGAGCACGGAGCAGGACGGGGGGAGAACGGAGTACGGGGGAAGCATGGAGGAGGACAATGAGCACGGAGCAGGACGGGGGGGAGAACGGAGGACGGGGAAGCATGGAGGAGGACAATGAGCACGGAGCAGGACAGGGGGAGGATGGAGGGCACAGAGGAGCACGGAGCAGGATGGGGGAGAGGATGGAGGGCACAGAGGAGCACGACAAGGGGGGCACAGGAGGACGGAGAAGGAATGGGGGAGCACAGCGGAGGACGGAGCAGGAGGGGGGAGTACAGAGGAGAATGGGGGAGCACAGAGCTGGATGGGGGAGCAAGGAGCAGGACGGGGGCAGCACAGAGCAGGACGGAAGTTTATACACCCGGCTTATACACGAGTCAATAAGTTTTCCCAGTTTTTTGTGGCAAAATTAGGGGGGTCGGCTTATACACGGGTCGGCTTATACACGAGTATATACGGTAGTTTGAGCTTCCCATTGCCTATATACAGTGTGAGCCCCCACATAGCCAGCTAAATACAGTGTTAGCTCCCCTATTTCCCCCTAAATAAAGTGAGAGCCCTTACATATTCCTCTATATAGTGCGAGCCCCCACATAGCCCCTATATACAGTGTGAGCACCCACATGGCCTCAAACATACAGTATGAGCCCCTACATGACCTATACAGTGGGGAAAAAAAGTATTTAGTCAGCCAACAATTGTGCAAATTCTCCCACTTAAAGTCGAGAGAGGCCTGTAATTGATATCGTAGGTAGACCACAGGTATGAGAGTCAAAATGAGAAAACAAATCCAGAAAATCACTTCGTCTGATTTGGCAAGATTTATTTTGCAAATTATATTATTATTATTTATTATTATTTATTTATATTGCTCCATTGATTCCATGGTGCTGTACATGAGAAGGGGTTACATACAGATTACAGATATTACTTGCGGTAAACAAACTAACAATGACAGACCGATATAGAGGGGAGAGAGGACCCTGCCCTTACGGGCTTACATTCTACATTCTAAATTATAGTGGAAAATAAGTATTTGGTCATCAACAAAAGCTCGTCTAAATATTTTGTTATATATCCTTTGTTGGCAATGACAGAGGTCAAACATTTTCTGTAAGTCTTCACAAGGTTGACACACACTGTGGGTGGTATGTTGGCCCATTCCGCCATGCAGCTCTCCTCTAGAGCAGTGATGTTTTGGGCTTGTCGCTGGGCAAAACGGACTTTCAAATTCCTCCAAAGGTTTTCTATGGGGTTGAGATCTGGAGACTGGCTAGGCCACTCCAGGACAGTCATATGCTCCTTACGAAGCCACTCCTTCCCTGGTGGTGTGCTTGGGATCATTATCATGCTGAAAGACCCATCCACGTTTCATCTTCAATGCCCTTGCTGATGGAAGGAGGTTTGCACTCCAAATCTCACGATACATGGCCTCATTAATTCTTTCATGTACACGGATCAGTCACCCTGGTCCCTTTCCAGAGAAACAGCCCCAAAGCATGATGTTGCCACCCCCATGCTTCACAGTAGGTATGGTGTTCTTTGGATGTAACTCAGCATTCTGTCTCCTCCTCCTACTTTTGTTTCATCAGACCATATGACATTCTCCCAATACTCTTCTGGATAATCCAAATGCTCACTAGCAAACTTCATCCGGGCCCGGACGTGTACTGGCTTAAGCAGGGGACACGTCTGGCACTGCATGATCGGAGTCCCTGGCGGCGTAGTGTGTTACTGATGGTAGCCTTTGTTACAGTGGTCCCAGCTCTATGCAGGTCATTCATTAGGTTCCCCCGTGCGGTTCTGGGACTTTTGCTCACCGTTCTTGTGATCATTTTGACCCCTTGGGGTGAGATCTTGCAATAGGCAAGCATCACACCAAGCTGCTTGCCTATTGCAGATTCAGTCTTCTCAGCCTGGTGCAGGGCTACAATTTTGTTTCTGGTGTCCTTCGACAGCTCTTTAGTCATCACCATAGTGGAGTTTGGAGTGTGACTGTTTGAGGTTGTGGACTGGTGTCTTTTATACTGATAGCCATTTTAAACAGGTGCCATTACTACAGGTAATGAGTGGAGGACAAAGGAGCCTCTTAAAGAAGAAGTTACAGGTCTGTGAGAGCCAGAAATCTTGCATGTTTTAGGGTGACCAAATACTTATTTTCCACCATATATACCTACAAAAATACACAAGCGATGCCAGGTATTTTTTCAAAAAAAGTACACAACTCTTTATTGATCACATAATTACATAAACTTAAAAATTTCAATGGGAAACAAATAACAAAACGGATCTGCAAACACAGGACTAGTAATACCTTAAATATATGAGGTATAGATATCACCTTACAAAGGTTGAAAAATTTGAATTAAGTAGTGAAAAAATGAGCAAAAACAAATAATCAAAAAGTGTATTGGAAAAAATAGCCAAAAAAATATATTGCAAAAAAAAAATATTATAAAAAACAAAAAAATGAAAAAACAATATGTATATACTTCCCTATTGAGAGTTTTGACCACTATTCTTTAGAAAAAAAAATAAAGAAAGGAAAAAATCTCAGAGGCTATATTAGCACGGTTAGTGCTTGTGAGAGTCGACGTACAAAAAAAACTAATTTAAAGAAAGGGTTCTTGATTGCTGGTAATGTGTCCAGGTCTTAATAAAGCAATTTGTAATAGGCTAGATTAATAGCAGTTATAGGAAGTCCTCAGTTTGCTATATATTTAACCAATCAATAATATATATCCAAATGGACAAAAATTAATTGCAATAGTGCAACAAATAAACAGTCTTGATATCACCTGACAATACAAACAACCCCACAAATATAAACACCACTTTCCACCGCTACAGAGCAAATGGGAAAAGCCGGGCAAAGCACCAGAACTAGATCTGGCTCTTCTGTTGGGCTGTGGGCTGCTATTTTTAGGCTGGGGGGTCAAGATCCATGGGTCCTTACCAGCCTGAGATTACCCAGGCCCCAGCTGTCTGCTTTAGCTTGGCGGTTTTTTAAAAAATGGGGGAACCCCACGCCGTTTGTCTATATTATTTATTAAAATAATTAAAAAATATGTCATGGGGACTCCTCTATTCTTGATAACCAGCCTAGCTGAGGGTTGCAGCCCCAGGTGTGAGTTTTGACAGGCTGGTTATCAAAAATAGGGCTTCTTTCCACTTGCGAGAAATACGTCCGATTTTCGCATGTGAAATCCCAGCTCTGGCGCTGGCACTCGGGAGTGGAGTGCGCGGCTGCATGTATTTGTATGCAGCCACTCGCTCCACTCCCGAGTGCCGGCGCCAGAGCTGGGATTTCACATGCGAGCATCAGACGATTTCCTCGCATGTCAATATGAGCCCATTCAGGGGAACTCATGCAATTTTTTTATTATTATTTATTTACAGTGCAGGCGTCAGCTGTTGAATACTCCCATCAGCTGCTTCTTCTCTCACTGTTATTAGCGCAACAGGCGTCGGCTGACACCAGTGACTGGAGGTAAACTTTATACCTCTGATCACAGCTGTGCCCTCATGCTGTCTTTTGAAGTGTTGGAACCACGGCTGTCTGACCAGCAGTAATGATTTTACCGCTGATCAGAAGCGGTGCATATGACAGCATGGCAAACAATGGATGTCCGCCCATCTTTATTCTTAAATACAGTGTGAGCCCCACCCCACATGTGTGACCCAGCTGCGCTTGGTGCCACATGTACCCTGGAGGATGCACAGAAAGGTAATTCACACTCACCCGATATTCATTCACACTTCACATTTCCCTATAGTGCCACCAGAGGGAGCCCTTTAGAGTATATAAGGGTGTGGAGAGACGTAGCAGTAGCCAGTCTGAGCCAGTCATGCTGTGGTCTTTTGGAGTTGATTTCCTGTCAGAGCAGAGCTCAGAGCGGAGTTCAGACAGACGGAGATTCCTGTCAGATGAGACAGAAGCAGAGAGACAAACTGTTACCTCAGAACGTGCTGACTGTTAGTTCACTAGGAAAGTGGAAAGTGACTCTCGAAGTGTGCACAGATCAGTCTGACGGAAGGTCCTGATAGCTGCTTCGGACAGAGCCTAAGAAAGAGTTGAAGGAAGGGGAACTGCAGTACTTGTAATACCGAGCAAACTGAGGTACTGTTAGAGAGCGGTGAAGAGAAGGAAGCTGACACCTACTGTTGCCTGTGCTTATGTTAAAGGTGTGAGTAGGGCGACAGGCGAGTGGACAAAGAGAGAGAGTGACTGAGGAGAAATAGCAACGATAGCTGACCTCCACTCTGCACTACCGGACACCGGGTCCGAGCTTGCTAGAACCTTCACGGCTAGTGGGAGAAACCGGAGACCCTGCTGGACTTCAGGTCGCAGAGGGGCCCTTCAGTGCTGATACGTAACCGGGGTCAGGAAGAACAGGAGTCTAGCAGGACGCTGCAGATAGAGACTTAGTTCTGTCCAAAAGAAGACTCCACCACAATGTCAGCCGGGCGTAGCTGTTCTACACGGAGTTAAACTTAGCTTCATGCAAGTTAGAAACTCACACACATCAAGAAGTAAGGAGGCCTTAAACCTACTCAGTGATTACTGGACGTGCATCCTCCACCCTGGGCAGCTTCCCGGGACGTGCCTGCAAATACCACCAGTAAAGGTATGGAAAGAGACTCATTGTGTGTGTCTGCCTTATTGCCTTGCACCCCCTGCACCACCATATACCTCGAGGGATCAGTCTTACCTGTGGAAGACTTAACACCTTGCTGCCCAGTAACAACCCCTCAGAGGATTCACCCTGCAGCGCTGGTCACCCTGACCAGGAACCACAGCTGGCGTCACGAACATTTCTAAATCCCCTGTAAATATCCCCCTTTGAATGAGCACCCAGGGCAACGACCGAGCTGCGCTACCCGTGACCTCTCCCCCATTGAAGTGAATGGGCTTGGTGCCGAGTACCCCAAAGCCCTGGTACGTGCGACTCACACACATAGCCCCCTATATACAGTGTGGGCCCCCACGTATCCCCTATATACAGTGTGAGCCCACACATAGCCTCCTATATACAATAAGAACCCACATAGCCCCTAAAAACAGTGTGAGCCCTCACATATCCCACTATATACAGTATGAGCTACCATAACCCCCTTTATACAGTGTGAGCCTCCACATAGCTCCTATATATAGTCTGAGCCCCACATAGCCTTCTGTATACAGTAGGAGCCTTCACATAGCCCACTGAAAGCAGTATTAGCCCCCTTACAGCCCCTTAGATACAGTATGAGCCCCACCCCCCACATAGCCCCTTAAATACAGTGTGAGCCCCCACATATCCCCCTACATACAGTGTGGACCCCCACATAGCCTCTATATACAGTGTGAGCCCACACATAGTCTCCTATCTACAGTATAAGCCCCCAGATAGCCTCCGATATACATGCAAGCATCCTGTATACATATAACAAAAAAATTTAATAGCCTCTCTATATACAGTATAAGTTACCACATAGCCTCTCTATATACAGCGTGAGCCCACACTTGGCCTCTCTATATACAGTGTGAGCCCCTACATAGCCGCCTATGTACAGTTTGAGCCCCTGAATAGCCTCCTATATACAGTATGAGTTACCACATAGCCTCTTATATACAGTATGAACCCTCACATAGCCTGCTATATACAGTATGAGCCCCCACATTGCCTCTCTATATACAGTATGAGCCCCCACATAGCCTCCTATCTACAGTATAAGCCCCCAAATAGCCTCCAATATACATGCAAGCATCCCATACACATATAAATAAAAACAAAATGCATGCTTACCTTGCTCCCGTTCCCTCGGCGCTCTGCCTCTCCATCTCTGTTGCACTGACTCTCTGCACAATAGATGAGATGAAGTGGTCGTCAGCTGGCTCAGTCGCACACGCTGACTGGTGGAAGAAGGAACAGGCAGCTCTGTCCTCCACCAATGTATTCACCACTATCTGCATCCCGAGGATGTGGAAAGCGATGACAGTGGGCGGCAGTCAACGAATGGCATTCAATGGCTTGGTGTGACCCACGCGCTACTGTTTCAGCCCTTCAGCCTCTCGGTCCACGGGCCGGACAGAAACGGCCAGAGGGCCGGATGTGGACCGCAGTTTGCACAGCTTTGCTGTATATTGTTGATATCTTCTTCTTACTGAACTAGCCTTTTAAATCTCATTATTTTGTAGGTTTGTACATTTCAATTAAATAAAATTGAAGATTAATTTTATTCTGCAAAGACTAGTGCTGTCGGTGGAGCATGCTCAGATGCACCTAAGGACCTTGTCTAATAATATGCAAATGGCGTCTTCAAAGAGGAAAAGAACTTGAACTCTGGTGCCACCTAATGTCTAACCAAGACCACTCTTATCTAGTAAAACATGTTACAACATAATAAAACATGTAACTCAGCTGTGCTATGCTAAAGATCCCACTCATTCCATCTGTATTTCGACCTAATGTCCCAGTTTAATTAATGAAAAACAGGTGCACCTATGACCCTGTCTATTAAAACATCCCCCAGACTCACTAACGGCATCCTCATTGCCCTGATAGCCGTGTTGTAGCACCTATAAGCTATTCTATGCTCAGCTCTGCTTCATACTTTGAAGACCCATATGAACCAACAATGAAACGTGGAGTTTGTAAACAGTAATGATATCGGTCAAATACTGCTTCATAGTCCCTACATTCAGAACTATCAATGGCCACCTCATCTGTAGAAATAAAATTGCCCTTGTGGCAGAGGCATACACATAAATCATGGTGCCCAATAGCAAGAGTTTGTATCTGCCCTCCATCCCCACAAAAAAATATTCAGCAGAATAGTGTGGGTCACGGTGCATAGGTGCATTTGTAGAAGGGCACACTTCCTAACTTTTAAACACACGAAAAGGGACATGTATTGTACCAAGTACATATAAATAGTTCGCCTGCTGAAGCCCCGTATTGTTCTTGCCTACTGCAATACCCCTTTCAGTATGATGCTCCAAAACTGACCTCCTCATACAGTATAAATCCCCACAGTGAATTCCTCCAAATGCAGTAACATAACTCCACAGTATGATGCATACAAAGTCCCCCACACACACAGTATGAAACCCCCACAGTCCTGCCGCACAGTGTGATGTATTCATAACACCCCTACAAAGTATAATGTTCTCACAGTGCCTCCTACACAATAAGATGTCTCCTCTCAACCTCCCATAGATTATGATGGCACCTCACACGTCCACACGGTATGATAGCCCCTCTCAGCCCCCCACGCAGCATGATGTCCCCTCACATCCCCCCACACAGTATGATGGCCCTTCACAGTATGATGACCCCTCACAGCCCCTCATAATGTATGCTGTTCCCTCACAGCCACCCGCACAGTGTGATGTCTCCTCACAATCTCCTATACAGCATGATGGCCCCTGGCTGCCTCCCATACAATATGAAGGCCCTTTAAAGCCACCCATACAGTCTGATGGCATCTCACTGACCCCAAACAGTTTGATGGCTGCAAAGAGCTCTGACAAAAAAAAAGGAATTCTTACCTCACCCTGTTCCCCCATGGTGAACTTATCCAACTTGCACCCCGTTTACAGCAGACACAGATTTGTGCTTCTGTGAGAGTGAGAGGTAAGTCACTCAGGATGAATAATGGCACCCTCATCATTTTCAACTGTATCTGTATCCTGAGGGCACAGTCACTGTTGAATTGAAATGCCTGGTGGAAGGTCTGCCGCTATGGGCAATATTCCCCTGCCTTGTGAAGATCTATCTCTATCAGAAACTGGGCCGGCTCCAGGTTTTTGTGGGCCCCAGGCGAAAGAGCCTCAGTGGGCCCCTTTAACACAGACCATGATTCATGATGCACAGATTCAGCGGAGAAATATATATATATATATAGTACAAGGCCAAAGATTTCACTTCTTACATTACATGAGTGATATTTATTGTAAATTCTACAATAGCGCAGAAACCGTCGAATCCTCGCAGCGCACAGTGCAGACCAGACAGTATAGTCCTCCATACAGTATTATGGGCTCCACATAGTCCTTCATACAGTATTATGGGCTCCTTGTAGTCCTCCATACAGTATTATGGGCTCCACATAGTCCTCCATACAGTATTTTGGGCATCACATAGTCCTCCATACAGAATACTGGTCCCCATATAATGCTCCATACAGAATACTGGTCCCCATATAATGCGCCATACAGAATAATGGACCCCATATCATGCTCCATACAGAATACTGGTCCCCATATCATGCTCCATACAGAATACTGGTCCCCATATCATGTACCATACAGAATACTGGTCCCCATATCATGCTCCATACAGAATACTGGTCCCCATATCATGCTCCATACAGAATACTGGTCCCCATATCATGCTCCATACAGAATACTGGTCCCCATATCATGCTCCATACAGAATACTGGCCCCCATATCATGATCCATACAGAATACTGGACACCATATCATGCTCCATACAGAATATTGGACCCCATATCATGTTCAATACAGAATACTGGTCCCCATATCATGCTCCATACAGAATACTGGACCTCATATCATGCTCCATACAGAATACTGGCCCTCATATCATGCTCCATACAGAATGCTGGCGCTCATATAATGCTCCATACAGAATACTAGCCCCCATATAATGCTCCATACAGAATACTGGCCCCCATATAATGCTCCATACAGAATACTGGACCCCATATAATGCTCCATACAGAAAACTGGTCCACATATAATGCACCTGTCAGGCTGTGCCCCCCATATAATGCCCCATGCAGGATGACAGGATGTCCTCCCTATACAATGCCTCATGGAGGATGTCATCTCCCCCCCATACAATGCCCCATGCAGGATGACAGGATGTCCTCCCTATACAATGCCCCATGGAGGATGTCACTCCCCCTTGCAGGATGTCACTCCCCTCTTTATAGTGCCCCATGCAGGATGTCTCTCCCCCCCCCATATAACGCCCCACGCCTCCATACATTAAAAAAAATAAAATAAATAATCACCTCACTGCTCAACTGCTGCTACCGCTGCCGCTGCTCTGCTCCGGACTCCGACATCTTCCCGCTCTGCACTTTGACTGCTCAGCATAGGGCCGGTGACGTCAACGCACCCTCTGACCTGAGACGTCACAGTCGGGATGCGGAAAACACAGAATCTGCAGCGGAGGCACGGGGAGAGGTAAGTATTGTGCCTGGGCCCTGAGCAAGCGTGGCGGCGCTGGCACCGCTCTCCTCCGCTGACTGGCGCCATAGCGAGCTGGGGTGCCTGACGGTGAGTGGGCCCCCCCGCCTGCTCAGGGCCCCGGCTCTTGCCTGGGTACGCTGGGTGCTGACGCAGGCCCTGATCAGAAAGCACACACAATGAGAGCAGATGGAGGGGCCTGCTGGAATGAGAAACAGCAGTCGCTACGGCGAAATGTAGTTGTTGGCCGCGGATTATTCAGGATACTCTCCAAGCGTGTGACAACAGAGCTTCTTTATTCAGGAACAATCAGGAACAATATATGATAAGCTTAATAGATCAGAAATAAATTATTTGTGTGTCTCTATCTGTGCAGCATCTACAGCAGGCTGCTTCTCTCATACACAGACACAGGAAAACAGGAAATACAGTCACTTGCTATCCCTGTGTGAGCCTCTGGGAGTCTGTTTTTTTGTTCTAACTTTATAAACAGCATACAAATCTAGCAACTGAACACTCATAGACAGGAATGGAGTTGTTGCACCAAACATATTCCAACAGTAGTTTCAGCAGATCTAATAGGACCACCATTCAGCTTTGTGAAGCTGGATGCACTTAAGGGGAAGAAAGAGATGAAAACAAGCCACAAAGGTACAAGAAAGAAACTTTACGTTTTGCTTGTACTATATATTAATAGTAGTCATGCATATACTGGGCTTTGTAAATATATATTGCCATTGTGGGAAAAAACCCGTTAAGGTCAGTATCTAACGCAAGCATATCTATAGAACGTATTAGTGAAATATTACACCCTATGGATTAAAATTGAACCTTGACCACCTAGATACAGTGATTGCTCCACTGAATTCAGTGAAAGTCTATGGAGATGCACAAATCATTGCCAAAGAGCTCAGGTAGGATACCAAATTACCGGCATTGTTGCTGCTATTTCAGCCTATGTAAATGTGCAAATAGGAACCAAAAAAAATGTGTTTCCCAGGATATTAGTTAGAATAGGAACCATGCACAAGACTGCCTATAAAGTCTTGTATATCTCACCTGCGCCTCTCTACAAACAATGTAAGATCAAGTCCGAGATCAAAGGTGCAGTGACACCAAGGAATTCTGGGAGATTTTAGCCCTGAAACCTGTACAACAGTAATGTCTCTTTGGAATATAACACAAACTGTAAATTTGTATCAATATTAGTAAAATAGTTACAGAAATTATTTCTATAGATGTAACAACAATGCCAAGCTGTATACATTATTTCTAAAATATATCCATATACTGACACAGCGCCAGTAACTGTATGTAGGGTTTGCTACAACTATTTTTATACTATTGTCTGAATACTGTTGCTATGACGACCTGCTCTTCGCTTTACTTGTCTGTCTTTTTTGTGCACTTTAATCATTTGTACTGCCATATTTTTGTACTATGATCATTATAATGGTTTTTCGTAGCAATAAATCAATATATCTTGGAGATTATTTTTGCCGGACAAACTTGATATTGGTAGAAGTATAATATTGAGGTTTGTGCTGTGTAATGGGACATTGAAGCAGTAGACATGTTAATTCTTTATGTAACTGGTGCTGAGAAGTTATCATTTTAGGTGTCTCCATAAATGTAAGACTAACAGTGAGTTTTGATTCTGTGCTGTCTCTAGTGGTGCAGATCTGCTGGCAGTAAATGCAGATGGCAACATGGTGTACGACCTGTGTGAGGATGAAGCTACACTGAGCGTCATAGAAAACTGCATGACCTACAAAGGTGAGATTCAGTTTTCAGTACCATCTGTAAGGTTTCAACTCACTCGGCTGCTTCAGAGGTAATCAGGAGACACTTTTCTTATCCAAAAATCATCAGGTTTATTACATCATAAACCTCACAGTCACAGGCAATGCAAATCTTCAGTACTTCAGCTCCTGCCTGGAGCCTCACTCCTCAGACACAGAGACCTCTCTGTAATGTCCCGTCTGGACGCATGGAAGTCTGTCCACACTGGCAGACTCCCACAACACTCTCTTGACACAGAGTCCTTTCTGTAAAGTCCCATCTGGACACATGGAAGTCTGTCCACCCTGGCAGACTCCCACAACACTCTCCACACAGGTGCCAAGCACACTTCGTTACATAGCTGTAACCCCACCCACAGATGAGGTCAGGATCACATGGTTAGGTCACCTGGTCATGACCTCATCACAGGTCCTTTACCACAACACAAACCATGCTTCCATGCATATCTCGAGGAGCATACACAGTGCCCCCTAGCTGCATCAGGGGTCACTACACCACATACCTCCCCCCTCTGTTCAAACTTGTGGGGTTGAACACTTGTTACCCGACCAGAGATCCTTCTCGGTCGTCTCTGCCAGTCAAACCGTCTGGCTAAGTCGGGCCCTCTGTCAGACCACCCGCCTCCCCAGCGGTCAGTACGGCGTCGCAATTCCCCTGCACCCATACGTCCTGTCTGGTCTGAGTCCTTTTCAGCTCGTCCACCACAGGTTATCCTGCTTAGGTCACTCATCACTGAGCTAACTGAGGCATCACTATTTCTACCTCTTCCATCAGGCGCTCTTCGCCTCTCAACACTACGGATTGAAGGTGGCGGCCATCTTCTTTCCATTTCCTGCAGCTCTCTGTTGACCTGCTCCCTCTCCAGTCATAGCTGCTCTACTTCTCTCAAGTATGACACACGATACTCCAGGAGCATCCGGATATTCCCAAGGCTCTCCCTGGATCCGACAACGAGGAATGGAACCATCCCATCTTCACCCCTGACCTGGACTTCGTCATCAGCTGGAATCCTGACTCTCGTCACACCGGACTTATTCACCATCTCCTGCATCACTTTCCCAAGTCTTCCGATGACTTTCTTCACCAGACCTCTGGACACTTGAATGATGTCTTCCACCAATCCAAGCTGATTTTGAGCCTTTCTTGCTTGCTCCAAACGTCGAGCGGCTTCTTTATTCCTCCACATGATCATCTGTTTCGTACGGAGGCATTGTAGATGCATGTCTCTCAGGACAGCCACTCGCTTCAGTGTGACTTCCTTAGTCGACAGTATGACTAACTGTTTCATCTCTGGCACCCAGTTCACACTACATGCTTCTACCGCCTTTCTAAAGGCCTCATGCACCTCCTCACTGGCACACACTTCTCTCAGGTCTTCGGGTATCTCTATTACACACTTGAAACCCGACCCGTCACCTTCTTGGACAGACTGTTGGACCTCCTCGTCCTGAGCATTAGTACAGTTTTCCAAGACATCGCTCTCCCTTGTGTGCCCATCTACATGGCACTTCCCTTGCTGGATTTCTTCTTCCATAGATTTCTGGAGCTGGGCACCAGTCTCCTCCTCCATCTTGAGCTCTCGGAGAACTTCATCTCGCTCTTCTGCCAAGCAGCGACACTCCTGCTGATGTTTCTCTTGGGCCTCTCTGAGCACCTCCGTCTCTCTCCATAGAGCCTTGTTCATACTCTTACATGCTGACAGATGATCTCTGAGCCTAGAGACTTCCCTCTCCAGCTGTCAAGATCCCGTCTGGGTTGGAGCCGATGTTACTGCAAACACTAGGGGAAGCAGAGGCAGGTAGCGTAGTCAGATGGCAGCCGGAGGTCGGTACACAGGAAAGCAGTGTTTGTAGCAATGGATCAGGCGGATAACGTAGTCAGGTGGCAGCCGGAGGTCGGTACACAGGAAAGGCAGTTCGGTAACAGAGGAGCAGGCAGATAACGTAGTCAGGTGGCAGCCGGAGGTCGGTACACAGGAGAGCAGTGTTTGTAGCAATGGATCAGGCGGAGAGCGTAGTCAGAAGGCAGGCCGAGGTCGGTTCACAGGAGAGCAGTGTTTGTAGCAATGGATCAGGCGGAGAGCGTAGTCAGAAGGCAGGCCGAGGTCGGTTCACAGGAGAGCAGTGTTTGTAGCAATGGATCAGCAGGAAACGCTTGACTAAAGGCTTGGAGCTCAATAATCTCGCAATGACACACCCACAGGGCCAGGTTTATATAGGGTGTGTAATTGGCAATCAGAGGCCCAATCAAAAGAGCACTAGGTGTAGCTAATCAGGAAGAACAGTCAATGGTATCAGGGTTCAGCAAGGAACTTTACAGCCAGCAGAATAGCTCAGATGGTAGAGCTGCTGGCCAGTGGACAAGAGGTACTGGGTTCGACTCCTGACAGTACTCCCCTCCTTCCAGGATGGCCTCTGGACATCTCAGGAGCTGGCTTATCCGGGTACCTCTGATGAAAGGCTCTTGTTAGTCTAGGAGCATGGACGTTGTCCCTTGGTTCCCATGAATTTTCCTCTGGTCCGTAACCCTTCCACTGCACCAGATACTGCAGTTTACCTCTGAATTTTCGGGAGTCCAGAATCTTATCCACAATGTATTCTTCTTCACCACGGATCCTTTCTGGTGGAGGAGGTGGCTGAATTCTTCCTGGAAACGGGTTTTCACAGAAGGGTTTGAGCAAGGATATGTGAAACACTGGATGAATCTTTAGATTGTTGGGAAGTTCCAAACGAAAAGCAACCTGGTTAATTTTTGCAGAAATTTGAAAAGGTCCAATGAATTTCTGACCCAATTTGGAGGATGGCACATGTGTCTTAAGGTTTTTAGTGGACAGCCAAACTTTGTCTCCAACCTGAAGAGCAGGGGGCACTCTCCGATGTTTATCTGCTGCTTCCTTATATACTTCCTGGGTCTTGAGTAATATCTCTGATAATTCCTTCTGGGATTCCTGTAATTTTGCAAGCCTGTCATTTACAGCAGGAATGGGAGTGTTCACTGGCAGATTAGGGATAAATACTGGATGTACTCCATAATTAGCAAAAAATGGGGTTTGAGATGTAGCGCTATGTATGGAGTTGTTGTAGGAAAACTCTGCTGTTGGTAAATAGTCCACCCAGTCATCCTGAAGATAGGAAATGAAGCAACGGAGGTATTGCTCCAAAGTCTGGTTCGTTCTCTCCGTCTGGCCATTGGACTGAGGATGGAAAGCGGTAGAAAGATTCACCGTGACTCCCAAGGCTGTACAGAAACTCTTCCAAAATTTTGACGTAAACTGAACGCCTCTGTCAGACACCACGCTGTCAGGAATTCCATGTAACCTGAATACCTCTTTGATTATCAGTTCTGCAGTTTTTTCAGCAGTAGGAATTCCTTCAGTTGGAATAAAGTGGGCCATTTTTGTGAGTCGGTCCACTATGACAAGGATGACGGTCATCTGTTTGGAAGGGGGTAGTTCCACAATAAAATCCATGGAAATAGATCCCCAAGGCCTGGATGGAACTGGAAGTGGTTGCAAGAGTCCTAGAGGAGACGATCGTGGGGTCTTGTTTCGTGCGCATGTTAAACAGGTTGAAACATATTTCCTCACGTCCTTCCTACAATTAGGCCACCAAAAGAAACGAAGTAGTAAGTCTTGTGTTTTTGCAACTCCAGGATGTCCTGCCAGTTTAGAATCATGGACACTTTTGAGGACTTCAAGGCGAGAAGATTCAGGTACATATATTTTGTGTTTCTGCATCCAAAACCCCTCTTTGAATGAAAGATCGACGTCTTCCGAAGGATGGTTAAGGATAGAGTCCTCTTGATATCCATCTTTAATTCTATTACATAGTCCTCTAGAGTGCAATATTCCCAAAAAATTTTTAGGGCCTAGAATTGTATCGTCATTACTAGACCTCTCCTGAGGTTCCGAACACATCCTGGACAGGGCGTCAGCCTTGCCATTTCTTGAACCAGGCCGGTAAGAAATTATAAAATTGAATCTTGAGAAAAATAAGGCCCATCGTGCTTGTCTTGCAGACAATCTTTTTGCTGTACGGAGGAATTCAAGATTCTTGTGGTCCGTGAGGACAGTCACAGGGTGATTGGCACCTTCCAAAAGATGTCTCCATTCGGAGAAGGCAACTTTAATGGCTAACAGTTCTTTATTACCGATGTCGTAGTTCTTTTCTGCAGATGACATGGTGTGGGAAAGAAACGCACATGGGTGAAGTTGCATTTTGTCCCCAACTCGCTGAGACAGAATGGCTCCCACTGCAGAGTCCGAGGCGTCCACTTCGACAGTAAATGGCAATTCAGGATTTGGGTGTACTAACAATGGAGCAGACGTAAAAAGAGTTTTCAATTTGTCAAAAGCCTCCTGTGCCTCCGGAGACCAGAAAAATGCTTTGGTCTTTTTTGTTAGTGTAGTAATTGGTAGTATGATCCGTGAAAAGTTCTTTATAAATTTTCGGTAAAAATTTGCAAATCCTATGAAACGCTGGACGTCTTTTAAATTTCTTGGAACAGGCCAGTCCACTACAGCATTGATTTTGCCGGGATCCATGCTCAGACCTTCTGGGGAGATGATATATCCCAGAAATTGGATACTGGTTTGTTCAAACTCACATTTTTCAAGTTTAATGTAAAGATGGTTCTCCTGTAGTCGTTCCAAGACTAACTGGACGTGCCTGCGATGCTCTTCCAAGGTGTCTGAAAATATAAGAATGTCATCGAGATAAGCCACAACGAATTGGTCCAAGAAATCTCGAAATACATCATTAATAAAATGTTGAAAGGTGGCTGGGGCATTGCTAAGACCAAAGGTCATAACCAGAGATTCAAAATGTCCATATCTCGTTCTGAAGGCGGTCTTCCACTCATCTCCTGGGCGAATCCGTATGAGGTTGTAAGCCCCTCTAAGATCCAGCTTCGTAAAGATTTTCGCAGAACGGAGTCTCTCAAATAGTTCAGGAATCAAGGGTAGCGGGTAGCGATTCTTGACAGTGATATTATTCATCTCTCTGTAGTCAATACATGGCCGCAGAGTGGAGTCTTTCTTTTCAACAAGAAACAGGGGTGCCCCAGCTGGAGATGTGGAAGGTCGAATAAAGCCTTTCTCTAAATTTTCATCCAGGAACTTTCTTAATACCTTCAATTCAGGTTCGGAAAGATTGTAAATCCGTCCAAATGGAATGGTTGCTCCTGGCAGCAATTCAATGGGACAGTCGTAAGGACGGTGAGGAGGTAATTGATCTGCTTTCTTCTTACTGCAGACATCAGAGAACTGCTGATATTGAGGTGGTAGTTTCTCTTCCTTCTCATGCGAAATCTCAGAGATTTGGACTTGTTGGAGAACAGGGGGTTCCTTATGACAATTATTCTTACAGTAGTCAGATGGAAAGGTGATGGTCCTTGATGCCCAGTTGATAGAAGGGTTATGGACTGAAAACCAGGGGATCCCTAGAATAACCGGAAATTTCGGAGATGAGATAAGGTGGAAACTGACAGCTTCATGATGATCCGGTTCGATACAAATCTCCAGTTCGATTGTCTCATGCGTGACAGGTCCAGAAGACAAGGGTGATCCATCCACCGTTTCCATTTCAATTGGTGTGGATTTGGTCCTACTGGAAATATTATTATCACGTGTAAATTTTAAGTCCATAAAATTCCCTCCTGCTCCCGAATCCAACAGGGCAGAGCATTGTATTTTTTGGGTGCCCATTACAACCTGAATGGGGATTACAAAATGAGATGATGTAGTATGTATTTTGTCTATTTCTGGCGTTACTGATGAGATAGTCTGCAAGATGGAATCCGACTGCTGAGAAAGGTCCATATTGCTGGCAGACCTGTTGTTGGTAAAGGCTATAGTCCTTTTGTTAGGACAGTTGATGGCATAGTGTCCAGGGTCCCCACAATAGAGACAGAGATGTTCTGCACGTCGCCTCTCCTTCTCCTGTGCAGAGAGTGGTCTTCGGATGACGTCGATCTGCATCGGTTCAGACACGCCTTGCGTCTTTTCTTGGTGGTCCGATGCTGAAAATGAGAAGCCAGGGCTATTCCCAAGTGCTCGCAGTCTCTCCTTTCTCCTTTCAGTAAGTCTCTGGTCAATCCGGATACATAGTTGAATAAAGTCCTCCAACTGGTCAGGGGTCTCAACCCTGGCAAGCTCGTCTTTCACTGGTTCTGATAACCCTCGTCGAAATTGACTTCTCTGGGCCGCTGGATTCCAGGTGGTGTCGGCCACCCAGCGACGGAACTCCGATGTGTATTCCGCAACAGAGCGACGTCCTTGGCGCAAATTATGTAATTTGGTTTCTGCTGTGGCACAGCGGTGTGGGTCATCAAAAACTTGATTCATAGCTGCGGTGAAGGCTTCCAGGTCATTAAGGAGGTCATAGTCCTTTTCTACATAAGGTGAAGCCCAAGCAAGAGCTTCATCCGTCAGGAGATTTATCATGAAAAAAACTTTCTTCCTCTCACTGGTAAAGGGAGCAGGTTGCATCTGGAAGTATATGCGGCATTGATTGAGGAATCCTCGGTACTGCTTGCGATCCCCACTGAACTTTGCAGGCAGCGGCAGCCGCGCGTTTGATTCGGACCCTGAATTGCGCACGTCCAGAAGTTGTTTTTGTAGCTCAATTACTTCCTGTTGTATCGCCGTGAAATCAGTTTGTAACTTGGCATATTTTCCTTGAGAGTCAGTACAAAAACTTTGAAGCTCCGTAACTTGCCGTCTCAGGGTGTTCACAGCGGACTCCATTTTGGCGCGAGATTATTCTGTCAAGATCCCGTCTGGGTTGGAGCCGATGTTACTGCAAACACTAGGGGAAGCAGAGGCAGGTAGCGTAGTCAGATGGCAGCCGGAGGTCAGTACACAGGAAAGCAGTGTTTGTAGCAATGGATCAGGCGGATAACGTAGTCAGGTGGCAGCCGGAGGTCGGTACACAGGAAAGGCAGTTCGGTAACAGAGGAGCAGGCAGATAACATAGTCAGGTGGCAGCCGGAGGTCGGTACACAGGAGAGCAGTGTTTGTAGCAATGGATCAGGCGGAGAGCGTAGTCAGAAGGCAGGCCGAGGTCGGTTCACAGGAGAGCAGTGTTTGTAGCAATGGATCAGGCGGAGAGCGTAGTCAGAAGGCAGGCCGAGGTCGGTTCACAGGAAAGCAGTGTTTGTAGCAATGGATCAGCAGGAAACGCTTGAATCAAAAGAGCACTAGGTGTAGCTAATCAGGAAGAACAGTCAATGGTATCAGGGTTCAGCAAGGAACTTTGCAGCCAGCAGAATAGCTCAGATGGTAGAGCTGCTGGCCAGTAGACAAGAGGTACTGGGTTCGACTCCTGACACCAGCTCCTCCACTCTGTGCTCAATCATTCGTCTCAGGACCCTTTCTCGCTCGACTGTCTCTTTCACTGTTTCTTTAAACAGCTCTCTCTCATGGTCCTGCTCTCTTTTAGCCAGCACATGTCGCACCATCACCTCTTTAATTACATTTTCAGCTGGGCACTCTTGCCTACACACACTCTGCCTCTCCAGAGTTCCGCCCGTTCCTGCATCCGCAGTTTCCACTGTCTCACGACTCTCGGTAACTTCAGAGAGCTCCAGCTTACTGCACTCACTTTCCCTTGCGGTCGAGTAACAGTCTGCATAGAAGTCACTCCCACTCCCCCTGTCATCCTGGAACAACACGTTCCCCCTTAGACAGGTCTCTGCCCCCTTTCCTGGAGCTATACCGTTTCTCACGGTCACACGTCTTGTCACGTCCAAGTCCCCGAGTTGGTCTGACCCACACTTTCTTCTGGTCACCTGGAACTCTAGACTATCGATATTAGGTGTTACCTTCTTTTCACACATCACACGACAAGGAACCACTACAGCCGCCTGCTGTTGTGAGGCTCCCTCCTCTGAACAACACCACACTTTATCAACTTCCCTGTTTTGAGACTCCGCCCCCTTTTGGGCCACCATCCCAATTTGGGTTACCCCCCTTTTGGGACTCCGCCCCCTTTTGGGACACCATCTCAATTTGGGTTACCGCCCCCTTTTGGGACTCCACCCCCTTTTGGCCAACTTTACTGATTTGGGCTACCACCCCCTTTTGAGACTCTGCCCCCTTTCGGGCCACCATCCCAATTTGGGTTACCGCCCCCTTTTGGGACTCCACCCCCTTTTGGGTAACCATCCCTGTTTTGGGTTGCCGCGCCCCTTTTGGGACTCCTCCCCTTTTAGGGACACCACCCATCACTGGGGTACACACCACGGCTCTTACAGGCCCCATTCCACACAGTACCCTTAGACAGTGTCTTTTACTTAGGTCGTGTACTGGCCCTTTAAGAGTTTGTGTGCCTCGGTTCACACTGTCCTTTTTACCACACCAGCTCCTGCTGGTACTGCCACCGCTTCCGTTGCAGCCACCAACAACCAGCACCTCCAGATGCTACTCCTAAGCTGCTGTGGCTGTTACTGCAGCTCCGGCTGCTGCAGAACTTCTTGCTGCAACAGTCACTGTAGCTCCTGCTACCACAAGTCTCTGCACGCTGCGCTGTCTTGCCGCTTGTCACCTTCGTGACCCCACGAGTCACAGCCAGCCGCTTGTCACCTTCATGACTCCTCCGAGCCACAGCAAACACCTCACACGTGTTCCAGAAAAAAAAACAGTTTCTCACTGACCCGTCAGCACAACACAGACTCCTGTCTGTCACACTCTCAGCCAGAGAGATTTTCCGGACACCTCCTTTTCATAGAGGCGTCCCACAGAGGAAAAAACAGTTTCTCACTGACCGTCAGCACAACACAGACTCCTGTCTGTTACACTCTCAGCCAGAGAGATTTTCCGGACACCTCCTCTCAGAGGCATCCAACAAAGGAAAAAAAAACAGTCTTTCAATAATTCTCACTGATCCCGACCAGCATAGCACGGTTGTCAAGACCGTCCCCTGTTGGCGTCAGCCACACAGGTTCCTGGAGACCTCAGCCTCAGAGGTATCCAGCAAACACAAAAATACAGTCTTTCTTTCACGAACAGTTCCCTCTGGTCCCGACCAGCATAACACGGTTTTCAAGACCGTTACCTGTTGGCATCAGCCACACAGGTTCCTGGAGACCTCCTCCTCAGAGGTATCCTATCAGCATGCTTTTTCTCCATTTTCAATGACCCCGGTCAAAATAACACAGTTTATTCGTGACCACTGGTCACAATCACGGTTTTCACAGACCGTCCATTCCTCCTCTGGTTCCTGATTCCCAGTCCTGCAACATGTGCTCCTTGGGTCGCTGCCAGCATTCCATCCACCAATTGTAAGGTTTCAACTCACTCGGCTGCTTCAGAGGTAATCAGGAGACACTTTTCTTATCCAAAAATCATCAGGTTTATTACATCATAAACCTCACAGTCACAGGCAATGCAAATCTTCAGTACTTCAGCTCCTGCCTGGAGCCTCACTCCTCAGACACAGAGACCTCTCTGTAATGTCCCGTCTGGACGCATAGAAGTCTGTCCACACTGGCAGACTCCCACAACACTCTCCACACAGGTGCCAAGCACACTTCGTTACATAGCTGTAACCCCACCCACAGATGAGGTCAGGATCACATGGTTAGGTCACCTGGTCATGACCTCATCACAGGTCCTTTACCACAACACAAACCATGCTTCCATGCATATCTCGAGGAGCATACACAGTGCCCCCTAGCTGCATCAGGGGTCACTACACCACACATCTCTATGCTGATTACACCCAATTATACACATCGTCTCCTGACATCACTCCTGCATTATTACAAAGTAACAGTGATTGTCTTTCCGCTGTCTTTAACATTATGTCCTCCCTCTATCTAAAACTGAATCTGTCAAAAACCGAACTTGTTTTTCCACTAACCTACCTATGACTGACATTGCCATTTTCGTGCGTGGTTGTACCATTTCTCCCCAGAAACATGCCCACTATCTTGGGGTGATATTTGACTCAGATCTTTCCTTCACCTCCCACATCCGATCACTGGCTCGCTCATGTCAACTACACCTCAAAAATGTGTCTAGAATTTGACCTATTCTTAGCTTTGACTCAGAAAAAACTCTTACTATCGCTCTTATTCATTCTCGCCTGGACTATTGCAACTCGCTACTAATCGGTCTCTCTCTTACTAACCTCTCCCCTCTCCAATCTGTCCTGAATGCAGCATCCAGAATCATATTCCTTTCCAACTGCTACACCGATGTCTCTACACTGTGTCAGTCATTGAACTGGTTGCCCATCAGCTACAGAGTCCAAAATAAACTTATCAATCTCAGCCACAAAGCTCTCCATAGTTCAGGACCACCTTACATCTCCTCCGTCATCTCAGTCTACCACCCTGCCAGTGCCCTCCTTTCTGCTAATGACCTAATACTAACATCCTCAATAATCTAAACCTCCCACACCCATCTCCAAGACTTCTAAAAGACTGGCCTAAAAATGCATTTCTTCAGACTTGGCTATCGCCTCACCTCACTTATCTAACTATCCCTGTTTTGCCCATACAAAATTTTCTTCAGTCAGGGCTCTCATGGCATCTGTTACACAGCCTCCATGCACTTAATAGCCCTTTATGTCTGTACTTGTACACATACTGACTGGTGACCAGGTCATGCCGCGTCGTGAATATTTATTATATTATGGTTGGACCGTACAATACAAGCACGTTTTCCTCCTTCAAACATCTGGTCACTTGTGACACTGGGGTGGTTAATATGAGAACGTATCATTGGCTTCTATGTTAATATCACTGAGATTGTACCTTGTCCTCCTACATTCACTGCTCTCTAGGTATCACACAAGAAATGGTTAACGAGGCTCGGCAGGCCCCGGAGCGTCACATGCTGAGTGATGTCAGAGCGCTGGTAGCAGCCGGACAGGACCTGAACAGAACAGACAGCCAGGGGGCCACTCTGGTGAGATAAATAGTGCAGTCATGTTACTTTCCCAATAACAGTTATGTATTCGCGTCCTCTACCGGCGACACCTGTTGTAACCAGAATCACTCATTACACGCTTCATGTTATACAGTATTATATTGTAGACTGCTTGTGGGCTGTAATTAGCAATCTCCAAAGGCCACGTGCACACGATCAGTATTTGGTCAGTATTTTACCTCAGGATCTGTAAGCCAAAACCAGGAGTGGGTGATAAAAACAGAAGTGGTGATGTGTTTCTATTATACTTTTCTTCTGATTGTTCCACTCCTGGTTTTGGGTTAGAAATACTGAGGTAAAAAACTCACTAAAGACTGAACGTGTGAACGTGGCCTAATTGGAAATGTGTTGGCATTTTGAATTGTCTGTGTCCCCAAACAGAAAGCTAAGCTGTCTAGAGTAAATTCCGGCTTTATTATTTCTAGCATTAATATAGTAAGTCTGACAGGCTGTGGTTGACCATAATCCTCAGCTGAAGCCCCTCCCTGCGTTTAAAGTTGGTGGGGCCAGTGTAAAAAGCTGCAAAATGTTTATGCAACATGGGTAAACACTTACAACTTATATACGGCTAAACTGCATAATTCACCCATAGTTGTCTTATCTTCACTAGAGTTGAGCAAATTTGTTAGGGTTCCCTCTTATTCGGCAAGCTATAGCGCTTACAGAATAAGCTGCAGAGGGAACCCGGCTTCCTGGATTGAGCCGGCTGATCAACTGTTCGGCTCCGCAGCTGCATGTGTCGCGCTGTGTGACAGTCACAGGACATGCATGGAAAGCCCAACACACAGGCTCTCCCATGCATGTCCTGTGACTGTCACACAGCCGCGACACATGCAGCTGCGGCGCCGATCAACTGATCGGCCGGCTCAATCCAGGAAGCCGGGTTCCCTCTGCAGCTTATTCTGTAAGCGCTATAGCTTGCCGAATAAGAGGGAACCCTAACAAATTCTCTCAACTCTAATCTTCACATGAGGCAAAACTTGATCCAAAGGCAAAAACTAACTTCAGCCCCTAACTAAAATGTGATATTTATAATATTGGTGTCTTCTTACTATATGGGAAAGAGGGTCTTTGAGCCCTCCGCAGGCCCCAGGTTCTGGGTGCAATTGCCACCTTGAAGCCCATTTTACTATATTATTCTTAGGGACCTCATAGACAATAGATAACTGTCGGGCCGAACTATTGATTGTCTGACACCTCTCTGGCCTGACTCCTGTATATACTGGAGCACTCACTCTGCTGCTGTGTTCTATGAGAGATCCACTGGCTGGCTCTGCTGTCGTCGGCTTAATTCTCCGTGAAGAAAAAGATTTGGCGTTCAAAATCGGTCATTCTGGATTCTTATCTCCCCCATCATCATCTGTCAAGTGAGAGTCGGGAAGCTGCCATACACTTAAGAATGTCAACCAAGTCCAATGATATTGGCAGGTTTGGCCGATGTTAGTTTAATGTGTTATCATTCCTATAGCTCAGTATATTGGAAAAATTCATGTAAAAAAATCCATGTGAACGTACCCTTATCAAATATTTCAATAATCAGTATATATTCCAAAATTCTATATTTCTTATCCATTCTGTTATAGTTAAAGGGGGTGTCCACTAGAAGAGTAGTGCTGCATGCTATACTTTTCCTACTAATAAAAGTCCAATACTTGGACAACTCCTATAAACCTCAATGTAAAGTAAGGAAAAAAACGTACACATGCCATTCCAGTGATGTCTGCACTGTGTCTGCCGGCACTCATGCGACGTTGTTATTTGCTATGAACGCTGCAGCCCATCAGTGGCAGCAGATGGGCTGCTTCCTTCACATTTCCCTCAGAAGGAACTCTACAGTCTATTAGCGACCTCTGATGGACTACAGCAGTCTCATGACATAACAATGTGACATGAATGCCAGCAGACACAGCGCTAACGTTGTCTGGAAGGGCTCAGGTCCAGGAGTATGCTTTTTTTATATATATATTTCATGGAGGATTATAGCATTTAAGAAGGGTTTGTCCAAGTAGTGGACCTCTAATGGCAAGACAACTGTAGCATGCAGCATTATTCTTGATGGAGCCTGGTTTACCCACCTCACTGTAAGTTATTGGGGCCCATAGGGTGCTATTGATATTCATTGTATGACAAATCCAAAGAGCGTTTTGGCTTCAGCTATAAATGGAAGCCAAGCCAAAAGTTGACAGTTTTTGTTCTTATTGTATTTCCGATGCTCTCCTCAGTATTCTTGTTTTTGTTAATGGCCCATAAAAGGCTTCTATCTCTGGAACCATATGGCAAATTAAAAAAATTGAATACTCAGTAGAGCAATGAGACTAAAATAAGAGTAAAAACTGACCATTGGTGACCCCGTGACAGGTCCTCTTTCAGTGTGCGTTCTAGGTTGCCACCTGCTTATAGTTTGAAGTTACACACCATATGTTGGGAAGAGGGAATATTAAATATAACTTTCTGTCCAGTTTATTGAAGGCCTGATGCCTATTGGACCTACCAATGAATGGCTAGCTAAATGGCAATTGTTGAATTCATCTGGATCTTCATGTGTCTTCATGGGTGTTTAACATAGTAACATAGTTATTAAGGTTGAAGGAAGACTAAGTCCATCTAGTTCAACCCATATCCTATCCTAACCTGCCCTAACATGTTGATCCAGAGGAAGGCAAAAAAAAACCAAGTGGCAAACAGTAAGCTTCACATTGGGGAAAAAAATTCCTTCCCGACTCCACATACGGCAATCAGACTAGCTCCCTGGATCAACGCAGTATCTAGGAAACTAGTGAATATAGCCTGTAATATTATACTTTTCAAGAAAGGCATCCAGTCCCCTCTTAAATTTTAGTAAGGAATCACTCATTACAACATTAGACGGCAGAGAGTTCCATAGTCTCACTGCTCTTACAGTAAAGAATCTGCGTCTGTGATTATGGCTAAACCTTCTTTCCTCCAGACGTAGAGGATGCCCCCTTGTCCCGGTCACAGGTCTAAGAGTAAAAAGATCATTAGAAAGGTCTTTGTACTGTCCCCTCATATATTTATACATTGTAGTAAGATCACCCCTAAGCCTTCGTTTCTCTAAACTAAATAACCCCAAGTGTAATAACCTGTCTTGGTATTGCAGACCCCCCAGTTCTCTAATAACCTTGGTCGCTCTTCTCTGCACCCGCTCCAGTTCAGCTATGTCTTTCTTATACACCGGAGACCAGAACTGTACACAGTATTTTAAGTGTGGTCGCACCAGTGACTTGTATAGAGGTAAAATTATGTTCTCCTCATGAGCATCTATGCCTCTTTTAATGCATCCCATTATTTTATTTGCCTTGGCAGCAGCTGCCTGACATTGGCCACTAAATGTGCAGAATAAAAATATACAGTAAGACCAGATATATCCCCCAGGTCTGAATAAGCCTGTACGCTATCCCGGTGTCACCTGTGTAGTGGTAGAAGATCATTAACGTTGGATATTGTAGATGAATATACGCTTATCTTGATTTCTCTGTTGCTACAGCTCCATGTTGCAGCCTCCAGGGGTTTTGCAGAAGTTGCAGAGACATTACTTGAAAATGGGGCTTTTGTGGAAGTCAAAGATCCTGATATGTGGGAACCTCTTCATGCCGCAGCTTTTTGGGGACAGGTAAGGATTATGTCAACTATTTCATATACAAAAGGTTTAAATTTATTGGCTTAAAGGCATTGTCTGAAGTATGCACAAAATAGATAATGTTTTTGATCACTCTGGGTCCTATGGTTGGGATACCATGGTTAGTGACAACGGTGTCCCTTATTCCCTGATTAAATGGAGCAGTGGTTAATGTAAATTTATGGTGCTGCTCTGTTCAAAGTCTATGGGAGTGAAACAATTGACAAATAAATTATGAATCATAGTAAGAGAAAGACTTGTTAAAATCAACCTAACCCTTTCCCATCACATCAAATCTATTTTCTAGTGCTTGAGACTGGTGGCTTGTATCACTATGTTCTACTCTAGCTTAAAGTGTGGCACTTTCAGATCTCTATAGAAGCGTGGAGCTGGCCATATTGCCATATTGCGGCTAGTACAAATCTTCATTAGGCCTTAGCACTTACAACAGGACTATAAGTGGACCTCCTGGAGAGAACAAAGCTGCATTATATCACCTTATATGCATCATACACCTTCAGATGAACTTGCACTTTCAACCCTTCTCTTTTGGCATTGCTACCTGCTACCTTATGAACAGTCAGTGCAGCTACATCCTTAGTAAAAAGATGCATAATTTTGGATCCCAGTATTTGTAATTTACCAAGGAAATATTATTGGAATTTATCCCTTTTTCTTTCCAATGACAAAAAAGACAGTAGATCTCAGACTGCGCTTGACTATAGTCAGTGATCCAGAAAGTTGGGAAACTGATGGGGAAATGATTTGTTAAGGAGAACAATTTTCTATAATGATCTTCTGATTTTATGATTCTAGTAAATTCTTTCTAATTGCTTTGCAGATTTATGTAGCAGAGATTTTAGTGTCACACGGTGCCAGTTTGAGCAGTAAGACTTCCTTGGATGAAACTCCTCTAGGTGAGTTGCGTACATCGTGTAGTGAGGTCAATCTTCAATACACAGATATGTTATGGCGCCCTTTCTTGCTTGGTAAACTAGATCTATGGAAAGTTTTTGTACTGTAAACTTATACTTGTCATAAATGTCAATGGTTTTGGTCATTTAAATGGTTGTCATCCATTTACTAGAGAATCTTTCACCAAAATACTTCTAAATAATATATTATAATTTTTGGTTAGTGGATTGGATCTTGGTACAAGGGAGAGGGAAAACACTTCTAATGTTTTTGAAGGGGTTGTATAGTCTTTTGCTAGAAGTCTGCAGTCACTCTGTATGACAGCAGACTTCTAAATCCTCACAGCACGTGCACTGAACACAGTCGGGACTTTCTGGTGTCTGCTGTGATTCCAGGCGGTAACGTGACCGCAAGTATGTGGTTTTGCATACTTCCGGACACATTCCGACTAGATGTGCTCGGCCTTGCTCAATTTAACTAAATTGAGACCGCCTGCAGACATCTAGTCAGAATGTGTCCGGAAGGATGTAAATTGCATAATTTCATACTTGTAGCCTAATCTGTTTGGCAGCTTGTTCCCTTTAAGCCCTTAACAATTTGTGGCATACATTTTTCTCACAGGCCATTTGCTGGCTATTTGGCATGCAGAAGCTCCGCCCGCTCGATATAGGACAGAAGCTGGCTGTGTTACACAAGCAGCATATACCTGTAACAGCAGTCACTGGAGCTAGCTCCGATAACTGCTATATAACCATTTAAATGCTGCTGTCAATCACTGACAAGGGCATTTAAATGACTGGTAGCCAGTATTCACGATGGGTTACCATGGCAGCCAGGGGCTCATTCCCACTGGCAATGCATTCGGACGAGTGCAGTCCGATAAAAAAATCGATTGCACTTGCCCCAATGTATATATATGGTGCAGCTCACATCTGCGATTATTATCTTATGCTGATTCGGCATGCAGCATGCTGCGATTGTAACCGAGAATCAGATCGCATGCATCCATACAAATCTATGGTTGCGTGTGAAATATTGCACTGCACTTGGATGTCACCCGAGGGCAGTGCGATTCCCGCTGACACCGGCAGCAGAGGAGATGGAGAAATTACTTTTTCTGTCTCCTCCGCAGCTGGGCTCCAATCCTCTCATGCAAGATGATCGGAGCACTGAGCACTGACACGCGGCTCATGCACGAAGCAGAGCAGGTGCTGAGTGTCATTGGCATATCGCATGCGATGTTTTCACGTGAGAGAATCATCAGATGTCATACACTAATGGGAACATGGCTTTACAGTAGTAGCAGTCAAGTGATCACAGGTTCAAGTTACTAAAAACAAAGTTAAAATAAAAAACAAAAAATGTAAAAAAGTATGTAAAAGTTGAAATCATTCACCCTTTTACTTGTTAAAGGGAATCTGTCACCGCATTTTCGCCCTATGAGATAGGGCCACCGCCATCAGGTGCTTATCTACAGCATTCTGGAATAATAAAGTTATATGTTTCTAAATTATTTATGGTATCTGTTGTCTGTCTTTATAAGTTCATTGAATCATTTGATAGACTGGACATTTATAAACACGATTATACCAAAATGTTTATATTTTTTACTTTACTTACTTTTTTAAAGGGAATCTGTCACCGGATTTTCGCCCTATGAGATAGGGCCACCGCCATTAGGGGCTTATCTACAGCATTCTGTAATGCTGTAGATAAGCCCCCGATGTCACCTGAAAGTGAAGAAAAACGAGTTAGATTATACTCACCCAGGGGCGTTCCGCCGTCTGTTCGGGTCAGATGGGCATCGCGGTCCGGGGCCTCCCATCTTGTGACGAAGCCGGCTTGTTCTTTCCGGCCCGTCGCGGCTCCTGCGCAGGCGCACTGCTCTGCCCTGGTGAGGGCAGAGCAGAGTACTACAGTGCGCAGGCGCCAGACCTCTCTGACCTTTCCCGGCGCCTGCGCACTGTAGCACTCTGCTCTGCCCTCACCAGGGCAGAGCAGTGCGCCTGCGCAGGAGCCGCGACGGGGCAGAAAGAACACGCCGGCTACGTCACAAGATGGGAGGCCCCGGACATGACCGCGACGCCCATCTGACCCGAACGGACGGCGGAATGCCCCTGGGTGAGTATAATATAGCTCGTTTTTCTTCACTTTCAGGTAACATCGGAGGCTTATCTACAGCATTACAGAATGCTGTAGATAAGCCCCTAATGGCGGTGGCCCTATCTCATAGGGCGAAAATCCGGTGACAGATTCCCTTTAAAAAAGTAAGTAAAGTAAAAAATATAAACATTTTGGTATAATCGTGTTTATAAATGTCCAGTCTATCAAATGATTCAATGAACTTATAAAGACAGACAACAGATACCATAAATAATTTAGAAACATATAACTTTATTATTAACATATAAAAACATTTGAAACATGTGCGTGGAGACGGTCTTACGAATACCAACTAAGAAAGAAAGGAGTGGTCATGTTTACATTAATCCTATGAATCAAAATATATATTAAAAAATGGCTCCAAAATACAGCAATTGATATACTGTTACAGGAAGAAAAGAATAAATAAACAAAATTATAGTACAATAGGGGAAGGATGAATTCTCTAAAAATGGTGAACATTCGTAATATATAGATTTTATTTAACAATAATACAATGTTACCACTAACATAGGTAGATATGTAGGGAAAAAAGTAGTTAGTGTATAAAATAGTAATTAGTAGAAAATGTGTTTCTCTTCATAGGGGTGCAGATGCGTTATCTGCATTAGTGTCCCTCAGGTGTATTGAAGGCTTTCTTCCACTCATCCCTCTTCCAAAATTGAATGAGATTATATGGCCACCTGACATCCAGTTTATAAAACCATTTTGCCCTGATTATGTGGTTAAAGAGATCCGGAATGTGATCCTGTAAAGTTCGTGGAAATCTACACAAGGGAGTAACTCCCATCTTTTTTCTTAGCAAACGAAAAAAACTGCTGCAGTGGTAGATGATAAAGGTCTGATATGACCCATTGCCAAACTTTCTACAATATAGTCCTTCATGGCCTTCCTCTCCAGACCAGAAATATTATATAACCTGTTTTTAGGCAGCTTTGCCCCAGCAATAAGATTAATGGCGTAATCATAAGACCGATGAGAAGGGAGTTCTTGACACCCCTGCTGTGAAAAGACTTGCCCGAAGTCAGAAAGGTATTCCAGCAAAGACCAGGTATCCACCCTGACTAATAGGGTGCCCAAGCAGTGTCCTTGACTTTGCTCACTGCACCTTACCACCTCCCATCAGCCAGTCCACTACAGGATTTTGCAGCATAAGCGAAGGTAGTCCCAGAACCACAGGAGAGGGCAAGACCTATAGCACATAACAATCAATTAATTCTGAGTGACTTCCCCTTTATACCGAAAAGCAGGAGGACAAATTAAATAAGCCGCATTCCTCAACATGGGGTCCTCGTTTGACTCAGCCCTAGGTTCCCTTGACCGCGGGTCCCTCCAAAATTAAGATGCCTCCTTATGTCCCTGGCAAAGACCGCGGTACTCACAGATAGCCAGAGACATGGTCGCCTTCAGAGAAATAGGTCTCAAACAGGGCAAAGGCATCCTTTACCCCCATAGAAAGCCTCTGACAGAACTGGCTGCGGAGCACGGGGTCATTCCACTTAGCATCCGTGGACCACCTATGGAACTCAGAACAATATTCCTCCTCTGGCCGGCCTCCCTGCCGAAGCTGAGGTAGTGTAGATTCGGCCAGAGAGACGCGGTCAGGGTTATCGTATATATGACCCAGAGCCAGAGAAAATTCCTCAAACATCCGAAGTGACTGAGAGTCAGATGGGAGAGAAAATGACAAGGCTTGGAGTGGACACCCTGGAGGGGAGAAATTACTATCCCCAACTGTTGCTCCTCGGAACCTGAGGAGTGAGGAAATAATTTAAAATAGAGTTTACAGGCCTCCCTGAAAACAACAAACTTATCCTCACCCTCAGAACCCCTATCCGGTAGAGCAATCTTGGACTCCATCAGGGTTTACTCAAGAACCGCAGACTATAAACCTGATGTGTTTGGATGCTGCAAAACAACTGTGGTACTCTGCACACAGGCTGATTAGGAAACATGTCCACAGACGCAGTACTATAATACCTATACAATAGTGTGGGTATACACTAAATTTTCTGCAAGGACAAAGTAATGGGTTCAGTACATGCAAAAGTAATGGGTTCAGTACATGCAGAAGCATAAATCATAAAAAGTGGACGAAACAACCAAGTATCGAAAAATATTACATTAATGATAATACAAAAGACAGAGTTGATATTATATATATATATATACATATATATATATATATATATACATATATATATATATATATATTATATATATTATATAAAGTGGGAGACCACAAGGTGGCGCCACAGTCCCGCAGATATTAAATACAGGTAGAGAAATGCATAGAGTCAACTACAATAACTAACAAAGCCCTTAAGTATTTGGAGAGATCAGGAGAGAGGAGGTCATGTAAGTTATATGCATCAAGCCCAGCTATATAGGTTAACATCTTAAATGAAAGAAACACCATATGAAAATCATCTAGCAGTTGTTAATACAAAGAGTCATGAACAAAAGAACACAATAGAGGGCATGCTGTTACCTGTAGTGAGACGTGGAGTCAATCCATAACATTATGTACATTTCAGCATATAGCCTTCTCCGGGGGTTGCATTACACCAACACAGGGCACTATTTATAGTATAACATGGCCAATCAGCTTTTAAACTAACATCAGATTTATAATTAACCATTTTAAATGGCACTGAATATATGGTTAGAGCAACCATTAGTATGTCTATGGTAGGGTCATCATGATTAAAACCATTAACATCGTTTACGCCCATCAGTAATCCCAATCAGTAAGATGGAATCTGTCCTCCTCATTATTTATGTGCGTCCTAACTATATCGCCCAATGGAATCTATTGGGGGCGTAACGTTATTTCAATCCATAGTGGCGCACGTGACGTCAACCAATCAGGAGGGGCGCATCCCAGGACTGCGTCAAGGACGGCGGTCTGGTCACGGGACCCAAAGTCAACACCTTCTTTTGTCTTGCTATGAATAATAAAATTTCATATTTTTCGATACTTGTTTCTTGGGTACACTGTTTATATGATTTATTATACACCTCCAAGCTGAGTTGCTGCAGTTGCCCTGCCAGAGCAGCCACCGGATCCATAATGGAACAAAAGTTATGAGCGAGTGTTAATATCACAAAGGTGTTGGGAGTTTGGGCGCTTACTAGCTCCCTAGAACTAGGGGCACCCTGGTCTATCCATGTCCCCTGGATTACACCTGAACCTGGAGACGCCGGGTTCTCATGCCTTAGTATGCTCCTAAATCTACCCTGATCTGTCCACTCCCTACCCAGGTTAGTGGGAAGCTGAAATGTATAGGAACACACTAACCAGACAAATAAGAGAAGACAGACAGGGATAAATGAAAATACCAACCATACAAAATACACACACCACACAACAGAGTGTGACACAGCTGAGTTAAAGGAAGGAGAAACCAAATAGGAGAGGATGAGAATGAGAACACAGACGAAACTGCAAGCAACAATCTCCTGAATAATCTCCAAATGTCAACTCAAACTACGAACTATACCTCCATCCCCAGAACCAGGCAGTAAGATCTAACCCTGGCAATCTCTAAGTACCAGAGGCAAGTACTGTATATATAGCAAAGGGGAGTGGCCAACACTGAACAGCTGAAACAATCCAAGCAGGAAACTTCAGGAGCTTCAACTGAACAGATTAACCGTCGCACTGCTAACAAGGAAAAAACCTGCACTGATATTAATACAATGGTGAAGTACTTCTAACCAGTGCAAGAGTGCATGAAAACAGACACCGCGATATTCTGGCCCCTCTCTGTTGTGGTATCCCCATGACACATCTGAGGTGATGTGGTTTGTTTGATCTAGTTTTACCATGTTTACTGTTTCTTATCTTTTACCCATGTGTGGTCTCTTATGTAGACTATCAGGACTGACATCCATTATATGCTTATGAGGGAGAAACAGTAATGAGCAATACTCAATTTGTTTACCTGCTACTGAGCAAAAATGGCTAATGTAGCTTCTCACCACCTTGCTCTTATAAAGCCCGGGTCTCACATAGTGATACACCAGCGATCCTGACAACGATCAGGATCGCTGGTGTATCGCTACATGATCGCTGCTGAGCTGCCACACAGGCAGCTCAGGGCAGCGATCAGCACAGGGACACTGCGGGTAACATCGCTTAGTTACCCGCAGTGTACCTTGGATACCAGCGCCCTGATGCAGGGAGCTGGTAACCAAGGTACACGTCGGGTTTCCAGGCGCTGCGCGGTGCCTGGAAACCCGACATATACCTTGGTTACCAGCTCCCTGCATCAGGGCGCTGGTATCCAAGGTACACAGCGGGTTTCCAGGCACAGCCCCGCGCCTGGCAACCCGCTGTGTACCTTGGTTACCAGCGGATCGCTGGTCTCCCGCCTGTCACACGCAGCGATGCGTGCTGGTCAGCGGGAGACCAGCGATCAAAAAAATGTCCTGACATTTCTGACACGACCAGCGATTCACAGCAGGGGCCTGATCGCTGGTACGTGTCAGAAATAGCGAGATCGCTGCTGAGATCGCTGTTTAGCAGCGATCTCGGTAGCGATCTCGCTATGTGAGACGGGCCCTTAAGACTTCCTTATCAAGGGGCCCTCCATTTTCAAGATTAGATGGAGAAGACTAGTAATGTCCATCATTTGTCTGGAAGGAAAGATTTCTGAGGTGGTGTCCCTCTTGTACTTTGACTTCATGTATGTTTTACACTTTCTCCCCAGATCTGTGTGAGGATGAGGACCTCCGCTCTTTGCTCCTAGAGCTGAAGCACAAGCATGACCTCATAATGAAGTCTCAGCAGAAAAACAAGTCTTCTCTGAGCCGCAGGAGCTCCAGCACTGGGAGTCATGGGTCAGTAAGAAAGTGGTGCTTGGTTATTACATTTAAAGCATACTTCACCAATTGCCTGCTCTGCCTAGTGCCCTTCATAAATTCCACCTCTTCATTTCTAACTCTCACATAGCCCACCAGAGCTACAATCACCCCCAGTCCCATCATGTCCACCATATATTGTGTACAACAAAAACTGCTACTTTAGTTATTCATCTCCAAAGGGTAAATACATGATTGTCAGCTGATACCAGAGTAGTCTTTCACCTGTATAATCAAATATTTATTCAATCACATCTACTTTTACTGCTATCGAATACCCTGGAGAACTGAGGGATCAGGTGACAAAATACAGGTGTGACAGGGGTGGGGATAGATATTGGTCGGAATCTTGCACCTTCAGAGACCTTTTTGGAATATTCTGTGGACATGCCATAGATATCTAAGTTGGGAATAACCATTTAAGTTATGTGCTTAAGTCAGGAGGAATAAACTTACTGTGATCCCAGCAGTCGGGCTTTCAGTGCCGCAGCTGCACAGCTTTAGAACACTATTAACCTGCAGATTGACCCAAAATCTGCAGGTTAATAGCGGTTTTTTGACATGACAGGTTCCCTTTAAGTACTATGTTATACTAACAGAAACTTCATAAGACTCTTTTCTTCAGCACAATGCTATGGTAAGCGAAGGTTCGAATTTATGCTTTCATAATGATTTACTATACAAGGAAGCAACATCTCATAGGTGAAGGTCAGAGTCTTAAAAGCTCCATTCAATCTTCTAATTATTTTCACCCCAAGGGCCCCTTTTATACTGTGTTCCTGCAGTGCGTTCAGGGGTTTCCTCGGAATCTCCCTTTTATGTCATAGTAGTTTACAGTCTTTAAGGGGGTCTGTATGAATCTCGTTTTTTAGGGGATACAGGTGGGACCTCCAAATGCACTGCAAAAAGACAGTGTGAACAAGGTCTTAAAGTGAGCACACACATTGCATCTTGCTATGTGCGTCCTAAATTCCACCCTCCATGATGCCCAATTGCTTGGATTTGAAACAAATGGTAGGCCACTGAGTATCATGTTATGGAAATTTAAATTAGGATAAATCTATCCTGAAGTGTTTGTTGGTGCTGTTCCCAATTTTCTATTAAATGTCTTTTTGAGCGCTTAGAACGAAATGAGGACTGTCCACAACGGAAGTGTCAGTATAACAGTTCGTCAAGACTACACATTTATTATTTATTCAAGGTTTTATACGTTACAAAAAGGGGCTGGTTAGTCAATTAACATACAATTAAAAGCTGCTAGATTATTGGCTGTTCTAGTGTAAGTATGATAATTATGATAATTATGATAAAAGGGCTGAAGTTGCAGATTTATTGTTTTGTTCTTTTGCCTAGCTTTCTTGCATGACTAGTAAAGTAAACAATAGATATCTACTAAGTTGTAACGTATGATAATCCTTATGATAATTGATGACTCAAAGGGTCGCTTGTAACGTGGATTTATTAGCGTACTTTTGTCATCTAGATTGTGCACTAGGCTTTCTTAGCAATGAAGATCTAGATCTATAGTGAGCTAACAATGAAGTATCTACTTAAACTCTCTGTACTTGTTCCTTATGAAGGCCAGGGTCGTCTTTAACAGACTGTTATAGCTGGCATCAGCTTTTGCATAGATATGTGTGGGCACAGGATTTTTAGCAAGTGAGATCTATCTAACTGTGAATGCATATATATGAATATACTTTGAAATATGGAATACAATATATTTCCATGACAGTCCCCCTTAGATACCACTTGCCCTAAAAACTGCTTCTGTCCAAAGCGCTGCAACTCTTGTGCTGCCGGCGGGTTGAGATATGCTAGCGCATGTCTCCCACCGATACAGACTTTCGCAAATGCGTCAGGAGACTGTCCTGACGGGTTTATCACAATCATAGTCTCTTTATTTAACTGCATGTTCAGAAAAAACGTGTGTATTCTTCATCAGGTAAGTCATCTGTCTGGTCAGTCAGAGCATCCATGACATCCTTCATGGCTTAGGTGTCTCTCCTGGGAGCTTCCTTGCAATGCGATACGTGGATCCAAGCAGGCTTTCCCTCTAGTTACACAGAGGTTGGTGTCATCTGGGGCTCTTGGACAGGACCATCAAATCTGGCAGTGAAGAGAAAAACTCGAGAATGGACATTAGTTTTTGACCAATTCAATTACATAAGCAAACAAGATATCATTTTGCATATTCTGCTGCTGAGGGAAGAATGCACCTAACTTGGGACTAGACCCAAACAAAATTTCGTATGGTGACAGATTTTCTGGTCTCTGGGAGTGTGCCTTACGCTAAACAGTGCAATTGGGAGTGTGTCATGCCATGGTTTGCGTGTCTCTTGGGCAATTTTCAGCATCCTATTCTTAAGTGTTCCGTTCAGTCTTTCTACCTTCCCGCTGCTGTGGGGGTGGTAAGGAGTGTGTAGGCCTAGGTCTGACCCTACCGCTGACCAGATATCTCGTGTCAGATTTGCGGTGAATGCTGGCCCCTGATCACTCTCTATCACTTCTGGAACCCCGTATCTGCACACTATCTCTGAGAGTAGCTTCTTTGCAGTAGTTTTTGCTGACTGGTTCCTCACTGGAAAAGCTTCTGTTCATCTTGAAAATACTTCTTTGACCACAATGGCATATTTGATTCCTTCACTTGGCGATATCTGGATGTGGTCTATCTGGATCCTTTGAAGCTGGTAGAGTGGTCTTTCCAGATGAGGTGAGGGGGACTTTCTTCCATACGTCCAGGCTTGCATTTGCCGCAGGTCAGACAGCTGCTGGTGAATTTGGCTGTTAGGGTGGAGATCCCTGAAGCGAACCAGTAAGCACCAATCAGATCATTCATCTGTGTCTTTGATATGTGGGTGTGGGTCCATGTGCCCATTGGACCACCATAGGGTGCATACTTTGTGGTAGGCAGAGTTTGAAGTTCATTATTGATAGCCTTCCTTCTTCACGTGTTGCTTTTTTCGCATTCAGCTCTTCTTCTCCTTTGGAGCTTGGTCTTGCAACTTCTTGAGCAGATCCCAGGACATCTTTTTGGCAGGTTTCTTGTCTTCAATCGTCATGTAGTAGCCGTCCGGCTCTACGACCTCTCCCACTTCTCCATGTTGTCTTCCTTTGGCCGCTTCTTTGGCTGCCATGTCCGCCATGTTATTGCCTCACGCCTCTTCTGTTCTCAGTTTTCCATGCACTTTGATTTTTCAAATTGCCACCATTTTGGAAGTTGGAGTACACCCAGCAGGTCCCTGAAGGCTCCATGATGCTTCACGGTTGTCCCGTTTGCTGTGATGAAGTCCCTTGTAGCCCAGATGGGCCCAAAGTCGTGTGCTATGCCATGCGAGTACCTGTAGTTGGTGTAGATGTTTGCAGTCTTGCCTTCTGCCATCTGGCAGGCCTTCGTCAGCGCTATCAGTTCTGCTTCCTGGGCTGACAGGCTAGGTGACAGACTTCTGGACCACAGGATTTCTTGATTGCTGGTCACTGCACTTCCTGTGTGGAAACTTCTTCATCATCTGCAAATCTGGAGCCATCCAAGTAGAGGATAAATTCTGTAAATTTTGTTCTGGAAAGTCCATATTGTATCCCCCCTTGGGAGTGGGAGTAGAGTACCCGGGATGAGGACTGTAGGTCTGGAGACGGTGACATTATGAGACAAAGGCGATAGAGGCGCCACAAAGATGCCTGGCGGTGGGGAGATTATTGTTGGTTGAGCTTGATTGAAGATTGCCAAGATGTCGTGTGGAGTGAGAGTTTCCAGTGGCTGTCCAAGAGTGATGTCAGCAACCTTGTCCAGGAAGGTGTGTGCTGCAGATACTGCCATCAGGCAGGAGGGTGCTCCTCTTGCAACTGGATCCAAGCGGGCTGAGAGGCAGCCTAAAAGTCTCTGTTTTCCCCCGTGAATCCGTGTCAGGACTCCAGTAGCATGACCTTCTTTCTTCCATCAGGTAGACGGAAAGGCTTCTCGTAGTCAGGTAGGCCTTGTATTGGCGCTGAGACTGTGGAGTTCTTCCAATCTCCTGAATGAGTTGAAGGCTGCGTCCGATAGAAGGAGCGGGGTTGCGTTGATGCAAGTGTTGTGAATGGGTTTGAGATGAGTTCTGAGCAGAGGCTCCCTCTGGTGGTTACAAGCGGTGCTAGTGAAGATTGTGAGGACTGGGAATCAGGTGTTACTGACTGGTCTTATATAAGGGAGTAATTTTCCCATCAGGGTTGCCGGTGATCAATTGTTCTGGTCTGAATCCTTCATTCCAGTTTCCCTTGTAGCCTGCTGTGTTGTGTCTGCATCTCCTGCTTACAGATAAGACTTTTGCTTCTTTTGTGTTTGTGCTATATTTTTGCATTTTGTCCTGCACTTCTTTGGGGGCCTTCAGGGTCCCCTCCGGGGGCTTCTGCCCTCTCAGTTTAGTTCAGCCACTGAGTTTTGTTCTTTTGCTTTTTCCAGTTTTTTCAGTGGCTGCTGTTTTGATTTTGTTACACCAGAGAACTAATTTAGGTGGTAGAGGTCGTGTGATCTCAGGTGATTTTGAAATTAGTAGAGTTGGTGCTTTTCAGGGTTTTCTGGGATTGCAGTAAGTACCCTTCCTACCCTTTTCTATTTAGATAGTTTGGGCCCCAGCGTTTGCTCATACTATTTTCTTTCTGTGTCAGTATTTCCTCTTGTCTAAACCGCCATTACATGTTTGGGGGCTTTCTGTTATCTTTGGGGATCTGCTCCGGGGCAGATAGCTTTCCTATTTCTATCTTTAGGTGTAGTTAGTTTCTCAGGCTGTGACGAGGCGTCTAGGACCAACGTAGGAACGCTCCACGGCTGCCTCTAGTTGTGGTGGTTAGTCAGGGTACTGCAATCTCATAGATTCCAACTGCTCTGGTGTATTGCCTTTTTTACCTGCACTCCTCAGCTACCGAAACATAACAGTATCACCGGCCAAAAAATTGAAAATTGTATGGTACTCACAGAAGGGAAAAAAAAAAAATATTGTGAAAGAAAGAAGGTTGTCAGAGTTGTCAGAGATATTTTTCTGTTTGTTGCATTTTTTTTTTTTCCTCTGTATCTCTGGGTGCTGGGGAGGATCTTTTCTCCCAATGGAGTTTGCACAGTTGTCTGGCCGTGTGGATCAGCTTGCCACTGAGGTTCAGAGTATTGCTGCATATCTTGCTAGGTTGCCTGTTGTGGAACCTAGGATCCCCATGCCAGATTTGTTTTTAGGGGATCGAGCTAAGTTTCAGAATTTCAAAAATAATTGTAAATTGTTTTTTGCCTTAAAATCTAAGTCCTCAGGAAACGCAGCGCAGCAGGTTCAAATTATCATCTCTCTCCTGCGCGGCGATCCTCAGGATTGGGCTTTTTTCCCTGATACCTGGGGATCCTGTTTTGAGTGATGTTGATGCGTTTTTTCAGGCTTTGGGGTTATTGTACGATGAGCCTAATGTCACTGATCAAGCTGAAAAAACCTTGTTGGCATTAAATCAGGGGCTTGATGACGCTGAGTTATACTGTCAGAGATTCCGTAGGTGGGCAGTCCTGACCAAATGGAATGACGACGCTTTGGCGGCCCTTTTCCGGAAGGGTCTGTCAGATAATGTAAAGGATGTTATGGTGGGATTCCCTGTCCCCTCTGGTCTCAATGATTCTATGTCATTAGCGATTCAAATTGACAGACGTTTGCGTGAGCGGAGAAGTATGCGTGGAATGGTGTTGCCTTGTGAACCAGCTTCTGAACCCATGCAGTGTGATAGAGTGGTGTCTGGGGCACAGCGTCATGAGTTTCGAAAGCGCAATGGGTTATGTTTCTACTGTGGTGATGCCTCTCATGCTATTTCAGTCTGCCCTAAGCGGGGAAGACGTTTTGCACGCTCAGTTGTCTTGGATAGTGTTCAGACTAAGTTTTTATTAACTATCACTCTGATATGCTCTCTGTCCTCATTTTCTGCTCAGGCTTTCGTTGATTCTGGAGCAGCTATTAACCTGATGGATTATGATTT
>JARQOD010000003.1:206011204-206067609 GCA_033576555.1 Oophaga sylvatica | reverse complement strand
GTTTATAAGAGTAGGAGGGATCACCCCTTCAATAGCATGTATATGTGGTTCCTGCCTTATGAGATGGGATTAGCGTGATAAGACAAACTCTACAAAAATGTTATGAGGTCCTACTTGATACTTAGATGGCCTAGAAATCTATCCAATCGGTCTATTCATTTTGCAACTACCACAACCAAATATAATGCACATTTCATTGCAGCGGTCTGGTCATCTTTTATTTGAGGAAGGTAGTGCGACGTGCCAGCTTATCAGAGAGAACAAATATGTACAGGCGGGAGTATGAGAAGGAGGCTGTGGTGTGGCAGTGCCTCGTCTCTGCAGGGGATGCCGAGGGGACTCAAGATGAAGAAGAAGGCAGTCCTGACATGCAAAGGGTAAATAAGGAGTTTTGAAAATCTGACAGTGTATGACTTGTTTTTTCCAGTTGCCGGAACGGATGGAATATACAACAAATCTGTGTAGCTATCTATCTATATATGTTTGCAATATATGAGGTTGTCCATGACTTAGGACTTAGATATTTCTAACCTACAATATCAGATCGTGGGGTCTGCGCTCTGCACTCCATCTGATTAGCTGTTTGCAGTTTTCCCAATGACTGAAGTAAACAGTGTGTGGGCTGGGACACTACAGTTCCATACCCTGCTTAGTGGCCATTACTGCAGCTCAGCTCTTGTTGAAGTCATGTGTATTTATGTCCTAGATACCGCTTTAATTTTCAATCGGATAAATCGTAGCAAATAAAAATCACCCCAACAGGAGCATAATTTGGTTTTGGCAACTTGCACACTCTGAAGAATATACTGTACTGTCAAGGAAACACCTGAAAGATCACATAGATCCCACCGCTACCACCAATTTGTCAAGGAACAACTCTTCGCTGCCTCCAATCGTCAGGGCAATTACCCAATTGACTAACGAGTGATATATGAGGCCGCTGAGGTTTTCACTACTAGGCCAGTTATTGGGGAACTCACAGCGCACATCTAGTACAGTTGAAACCAGAAGTTTGCATACATTATATAAAAAGACACATATACATGTTTTTCTAAATATCTGACATGAAATCAAAATAAACCTTTCCCGTTTTAGGTCAACTAGGATTACCATAATTATTACTATTTGCCAAATGCCAGAATAATGAGAGAGAGAGAATGTTTTAAGGCATTTTTATTACTTACTGCAAAGTCAAAAGTTTACATACAATAAGATTACTATGCCTGTAAACAATTCTAGACTGCCAATATGATATTGTCATATGTTTGGAATCTTCTGATTTTCTGATCTGTTTTTTTCGGCAACATCTGAGTTAATTAGAGACACACTTTGGATGTATTTCAATGCACACCTGAAACACACTGCTTCTTTGTATAGCATCATGGGAAAGTCTCAAGAAATCAGCCAAGATATCAGGAAGAGAATTGTGGACTTGCACAAGTCTGGCTCATCCTTGGGTACGATTTCAAGATATCTGAAGGTGCCTCGTTCATCTTACAAACAATTATACTGAAGTACAAACAAGTTGGGAATGTCCAGCCATCATACTGCTCAGGAAGGAGACAGGTTCTGTGTCCTAGAGATGAACGTGCTTTGGTCCGACATGTGCATATCAACCCAAGGACAAAAGCAAAAGACCTTGTGAAGATGATGGAGGAAGCTGGTAAGATTGTGTCAATATCCACAGTGAAACGAGCACTATATCAACATGGGCTGAAATGCCACTCTGCCAGGAAGAAGCCATTATTCCAAAAGAAACATAAAAAAGCCAGATAAATGTTTGCAAATCCGCACAGGAACAAAGACTTTAATTTTTTGAGACATGTCCTGTGCTCTGATGAAACTAAAATTGAACTTTTTGGGCATAATGACCATTGTTTTGTTTGAAAGAAAAAGGGAGAAGCTTAGAAGCCTATGAACACCATCCCAACTGTGAAACACAGGGGTGGCAGCATCATGTTGGGGGGTTGTTTTGGTGCACTTCACAAAATAGATGGCATCGTGAGAAAAAAGATTATGTGGCAATACTGAAGCAACACATCAAAACATAAGCCAGGAAGGTAAAGCTTGGGGGGAAATGGGTCTTCCAAATGGACAATGACCCAAAGCATACTGCCAAAATGGTAACAAAGTGGCTTAAGGATAACAAAGTCAATGGTTTGGAGTGGCCATCACACAGCCCTGATCTCAATCCTATTGAAAATTTATGGGCAATGAAAAGCAGCTGCGAGCAGGACTACAACTGATCAGTACACAGTGTCAGGGATGGCAATTCAATGGAGAAGTTGGAAGGTATCCAGTTTGACCAGGTTCAGTGTAAGGCAATGGTACCATCTATGAATGTAGTAACTTTGATTTAAATACAAATAGTATCGCTGGAGTGCGTGAACGTCGCTATCCCAAGCAGGCGTAAGTTTGTCAGTGGGAGAGGTCAGTCGGCAGTGGGCGACTCCCACAAGCCTGCCATTCACCACCTATAATTGTAGTAGACACGTGACTGCTGCATGGAAGGGACTATCCCAACAGCCAAGTTTGGAGGGGTGTAACACACAGTGTCCAATGGAATATAATCCGCAGTGACTGTTAAACAGTGCCTGTAGGCATATGGTACCACACTATCACTTCAAATGACATGTATGGATAACTGACCTTTTGACTTTTTATAATTACCTACGAAATAGTAGTCGAGCATGTGAGGGGGTGTGCGTTGAAGGCCATAACGGTCACACCGCTATTCCCCAAAGCAGCGCAGTATTATCACGTTGCGGTCCGGTACTCTCAGCCTTGACGGTATGACAACAAACAGGAAAGGTCAGCTTTTCTGATTTCCTGGGGCAGTGCACTCCTGATTGATTGACAGTTTGGGCCAGCGCATTATTGCAGTGCTGGCCAAGTGCAGTCTCCGATGTGACAGGTTTGCCTCTTCAGCAAAAGAGAAGTGCAAAATCTTTGAAGCTGGCAGGATTGAACAATGTTTAACAAAGAGCTTGTATGCGCAGCGCTCCTTGCCTAGGAGATCAGTTGATAGACTGCAGTGGTGGTGGGTAACCTAGGCAACAAGCAGTAAGCAATAAAATTAAAAATCCCTCTGTTCTGGAGAGCAAAGAGGATTTTTAATGAGAGAAAAATTGTAAATGTCCTCGTTTATACAAGTATTTTGCAATTCTACCCATTAAAGAACTTGAGAATAACCATTTACATTAATTAACAATATGTATGTTGATCATCTTTAAAGCAAAACCCTGAGGTGTGACTGATGGGAAGACAAACCTAATATTGGTGACATCAACACAAGTCAATAATTTCTCCTATTTATCTTTTTTTACAGCGCGATTCTATGGATCTGAATACAGTCCTGTCATCTCCAGAAACCTTCTCAGAAGCCCCGTATCGGAATGGGTACTGCTCTCCACTACCTCCTTTCTATTGTTCCCAAACTATTACTGATTCACCAGTACCCACCCCACTAACCAATGGTAACAGCAATCACTCGTTGTCCTCATATTCACAAAGTCCTATATGGAGTGGAGTCCTGGACCAGGCACCTATTACTCTTTCAGAGCTAAAAAGACAGAGGATGGCAGCCAAGCAGGGGCGATATCTCGCCCGGAGTACTAGTGAGTTGCTTGGATCTGGAAGTATTGATTACTCCAGTGACCCTGGGACCCCACCATGGTGCTCTAATGGGACCCCTGTATACTACACACCAACCAGTGGAGACCCTCCAGTGTTACGGCTGAAGTCTCCAGTTGAGGATGAAGAACAAGAGGCAGCAGAATATTGCGCTGTTGTCGGTTGTCATAACTGCCGGTATTACAGTATCCAAAGAGGATTGTATCTGTGTTATAGGTCGAGCATGGGTTATGTGTATATATTCAGATCTATGTAAATATATATGTAAAAATACCAGAACTGTACAAATGTTGAGTTACATGTATTGTACACAGAATTATGTAGATCTGTATATAGAGGATCTTATAGACATGTACATAGATGGAGTCATTCCTACCTGCAGGGAGTCTATAGACATATGCATATATAGTAACGGGCTTACATAGACTCAACAAGAATCGGTTTTTTACTCCTTAAAATAAAAATCAACACGTAATATACCATAAATCATTAGGGAAAAAGTACAAAAAAAGTTGAAATAAGCCTCACCGTGTAGTATATGAAAGGCTGCTCCTCACTAATATAGAGCTAGGATCCAAATTCCGTTGACCACTGGAAAATTCACAGTCACATTCTATGACTAGGGCTACGGCCAGAAACGCGTCAGAATGGGCACTTCTTTTTAAATTGTCTGGACAATCCATTTCTAATTATGTGAAATAAAAATCCAAACTTTAATCAGAATTTGGCCTATAGATCCATTTTCTCCTTTTTTCCCATAAATCCTTAATTCTTATCCATCAGGATTTAAAAAAAAACTTTGCCTTTTTTTATTTTATTTATGTTATTTATTACTATTTCTGGGATAGCTATTTGACAACCAATATGGCCGACAGTACAAATTCCACACGAATCTGCGAGGACTGAATGTAGCAGCTGGTGACTTTTGATACCATGGTGGCTCCAATAGGCTTTTTTAGGTTTTTATGATAAAGCCTAGCCAACAGAGGACATGGTGGGCCTCATTTATTAAAACTGCCTTTATGTCCTATCAGAGCATAGCTTTCATTCTTAAACTGCTTCAGTAAAATGAAAGCTGCCCAGTTATTGGTTGTAATGGGCAACTAAGTCATTTTTTTTCTTTTAGACAGCTTTGACAAATCTGCCCGAGTGTTGCCACCACGTCATAGTAGTAAAAAGTGGAGGTCAGAACAGACGCACTCCCACCAGTCGGACATATATACTGTATAGAGGCATCATGTGTTCGATGTGTGTACTGGGACAACCGCTTTAATTCTTGATCAAACATACTTACCAACATTTAGGTTGCCAAATATGGGAAATACAGACCCAAAACCAACTTTGGGTGTGGTTTTGGTAAACTCCACTCTTTCCGCAGTCTGGCTTGCGGGATTGTCCTGGCAAAATTGTGACTGTTGGCAGGTTTGGATCATATGTAAATGTTTTGTACAAATTAAAGAATATTTATAGAGCTACATAATTCTGTACAGGCACAGTGGTGTATATATAAAAAATGCAATTCTGTGTTTGAATATTGATATACGCAGAAAGCATTGTGGACTGTAAAGCTTTAGATGTGCGATTCAAAATGGCAGTGCCAGTGACTACCTGATCCTGACGATTCTGTAAATATGTGGCCACAGGGTCCTACTGTACGTGTATCGGACGCATCACAGCAGGGGATGTGATCATTAACAGTATCGGCTTCTAACCTGTGGTTCTCCAGCTGTTACAAAACTACAACTGCCAGAAAGGTGTGCTGGGAGTTGTAGTTTTGTATTGTTTGGTAGACCTACGATGTATGGAGTGCAGCATGTCTCAGAATGAGCTTTGTATTGGACGACAACCACATACAGTTTGTACTCTCAGAATAAAACATTTTAAAATTAAATTTAATAAATTCTGCACCATTTGCTTTTGTAATAAAGTTGGTTTTAACAAGGAAGCCTTATGTGTCTTTCTCAAAATAAGTCTAAATCGACGACATGTCGTGGGCACTTATGATCATTTTACCTAGAAAGATGTATTATATATAGTGCTTAGGATGAACAACAAGTAGAAGAATTAAGCCATACAAGACATAATGGGTAAATTACATGATCTTACGAACTTAACATTTAAATGTAATATGTCAGCAGGTTTTTGCTATGTAATCAGCAAGCAGCATAATTTACAGCAAGACAGCCTGATTCCACTGATGTATCACTAATGTTGTGTTTCATAGTTTCAATGCAATCACTGTTTTATCAGGAGGAGATTATCACTGCCTGACTAGGTCTCATGTGCAGGCCATGCAAAAAAAGAGAAAAAAAGGAGCGCACATGAGAAGGACCTGTTGGAAAAAGTGGATTTAGGCGAGTAAAGGAGCGCCAAGGGGCCACTAACCCCTGCATAACCCCGGTGTAGACAGAGGGGTGAGGGAGGGGGTTCCCCGTATGTGACGGCTCCTTCTGCTGCGGATGTGAAGGTCCCCACGTGAATGCTGGTTGACGATGCCGGATACACGCTGGAAGGACGTGACCGCATGTCCTTACAATAAGGATAGACGACTTGTGCCCGGAGCTGCTCCTGCCACATACCCTCAACGGAGGGATATAAAATAAAAAGGAAAAGATAATGTGGTCTTTTAGGAGTGATAGGGGGCAGGAAGGAGACAAGGCGATAAACAATTGAAATTAAAAAGGCACAGACCTTTATTAAAACAATCAACAACGCGTTTCCATAGCAGCACGCTATCTTCATCAGGTGCATAGCAATAAAAGGGGGAAATGACATATTTATAGGGGAATGCACCAATGAGAAAAGACAACCATTTAACACACGCGGCACTCTTAGGGCGCCAGAGGAAACTAAAACCCAAACAGCAGAGTATAAAATGATCAAATAATAAAAAATAAAAAAAAACAATAAAATAAAATTAATATAAAAAGTGTTACTGACTAACAACATTATCTATAGTTAAATTCAGTCCTTCAGGAGCCAAAGTACCCAATTTAAAAATCCAGTAACTTTCGCTATTGACAAGACTTCCCAAACGATCTGAGACATTATTAGCAACCTGATCAATAATAAGAAGACTCAAAAATGTTGGATCTCTATGATGCACCACACTGAAATGTTTAAATACACTATGCAATTGATAACCATTACGAAAGTTATGACAGTGTTTATTAAGCCGGGCATGCATCGTTTGGATAGTACGGCCACAAGTACATTGCAGCAAATAAATGACAAAAATTCACTGGCAATCGACATGACAATTATTTACATAAGTAGTGCCTGTTGTGTTCGATGCCAAAGTTTTTACCCCATTCAAAATAGTGAAACAGCATAAACATTTGAGGTTTTTGCATGCAAAATAACCCAGATTTGGAACAACACTTACCCCCAAAGGAAGGGGTTTCAATGTAGTATTACTGGGTGCTACCAAATTGCGGAAATTACGATTCCTTCTAAAAATAACTTTTTGGTTTCTTGGGAAGATACATTAATTAAATTGAATAGATCCTGTATCATTTGCTTTTGTAATAAAGTTGGTTTTAACAAGGAAGCCTTTTGTATCTGTACGGAGCAGAGCCGTGTGTGTACGAGGTGTACTGAGCGGAGCCGTGTGTGTACGAGGTGTAGGGAGCGGAGCCGTGTGTGTACGAGGTGTACGGAGCAGAGCTGTGTGTGTACGAGGTGTACAGAGCGGAGCCGTGTGTGTACGAGGTGTACAGAGCGGAGCCGTGTGTGTACGAGGTGTAGGACGGAGCGTGTGTGTACGAGTTCGGAGTGAGCTGTGTGTGTGTACGAGGTGCACGGAGCCGAGCCGCGCATCTGTACGAGGTGCATGGAGCCGAGCCCCGTGCCTGTACAAGGTGCACGGAGCCGAGCCGCGCGCCTGTATGAGGTGCACAGAGTCGAGCCGCGTGCCTGTAAGAGGTGGATGTAGCAGTGCTGTGTGTGTACCAAATGGATCCCTGTGTGTACGAAGTGTAAGGAGCTGAGCCGCTCAGCTCCGTACACACAGGGCTCTGTGCTTGAGCCGTGTGTGTACGGAGTGGAGCCTTGTGTGTACGAGGTTACAGAGCAGAACCGCTTGTGTATGAGGTGTATGCTGCAAAGCTGCATGTGTACAAGGTTTACGGAGCGGAGTCGTGTGTGTACAAGGTGTACAAAGCGTTGCTGTGTGTGTATAAGGTGTACGGAGTGGAGCCATGTGTATACTGAGTGGAGCCTTGTGTGTACGAGGTGGACAGAGTGGAGCCGTGTGTGTACGAGGCATACAAAGCGGAACCGTGTGTGAATGAGGTGTGCAGAGCCGTGCATGTGCAAGGTGTATGGTGGGGAGCATTCATATCTCTGTAAGGTTCTATGTATATATTCCTGAAACTCAGTTTGTTCGTCAGCCATTTTACTTTCTGTCTTGCTGCAGCTATCTTGCCCTCAGTCAAAATGGAGTTTCCAGCTTGCATGTTCCCGCCCTGATTCTCTCCTTTGCTTCTTAAGCAGCCACAGCTGAGCAATCAGTGCTTCAGAATCTAGCCTGCAGTGAACCTGTGATTTGACTCCTGTAAGCCTTGGACCTTGTACTCCAGCTATTCCTACTGAGGAACTCTGAAGCACTTGTGGACTCTGAACCCTGCTCTTTGAAAGACCCACGTTTGCATGGACTTACGGTAACAGAGAAGAAGATCCTGAATCTGTATTGGAGAGTGATTGCTGAGCTTGGATTACTCTGGCCTGCTGTGTCTCCTGTTTCTGTGTCTGCAAACTGTGTGACTATTTCTGCCAACTTGTATGAAGTAATACAGGACTTTTCTATATCAAACCTGTGACTCCTGTGTTTTCATCGCACCCAAGCACAAGACGCTATATGAACTGTACTACATACATTACAAGATTCTGAAGCCAAAACGTTAGTGTCTGCTGGGTCTGGAAGGCTGTGTCTGCTGTACTGTGGATATCAGACGTCCGGTTGTACTTTCTGTGATGACAGTGGTTGTGACTTCTCACAACCATTCCAGGTGAGCAATTCCCTTAAGTTTTTTCTTTTTGCAGTGTTACCACAGGTAAACACTATTGTTTGTTTTTTTTGTTTTTTTTTTCCTTTCTTTTCTCTTTTTTGTCTGCTGTAACTCTGGATATCAGATGTCTGGTTGAAACTTTCTGTGATGATAGTGGTTGTGACTTCTCACAACCATTCCAGGTGAGCAGTTCCCTTAATTTTTTTTTCTCTCTGCAGTGTTGCCACAGGTGAACACTATTGTTTTTTTTTCTCTCCTCTTCTTCCAGTAATCCTGTCTTAAAAGATCTGGAAAATGGAGGCCCGCATAAAGGAACTTTGCGGAGTGACTGATAATATCCTTGCAGATTTGCAGAATATAAAGACCCGTTTTACAAATCTACAGGACCTCAATAATCACAATTTGCAAGTGGTTGGACAGACTACCCAGGATTTGCGAGCCAGGATTGAGGTTCTAGAGGGGCGAGTCCAGGCTCCTGCCGTAGCCCCGAGTGCTGGGATTCCCAAGTTGCCCCCTTTTCGTTTTGGCGGTGAACGTGAGAAATTCAGGGGATTTATTAATCAATGCAATCTTTTTTTTTCTGCACATGCTTCACAATTTCCCACTGAACTATCTAAGGTGCTTACTATAATTATGTTGCTTACCAACAAGGCTTTAATGTGGGCAAACCCTCTGATTGAGACTGAGGATGATTGTTTGAATCACCTTGATGATTTTATTTCAGCCATGGGGCAGGTGTTTGATGACCCCAATCGAGGTGCAACAGCTGAAGCAGCCATGTTAGCTTTGCGCCAAGGTAAGCACTCGGTAGCTGAATATGCCTTGGATTTCAGGAGATGGGCCCTTGATACCACCTGGGACAGTTCCGCCAAAAAATCTATTTTTCGAAAGGGGTTATCTCCACTGATTAAGGATGAACTTGCTCGTGCCGACCCTCCCACTGCGTTAGGTGACTTTATTAACTACTGCATCCGTATTGATACTCGTCTGACTGAACGCAGGCAAGAGAGATGGTTCGAAAGCAATCGTACTAACCTTTTCCTACCTTCCTCTCCAGCTAAGGAACCTTTGAGTAGGATTACACGGGAACCTGAACCTGAACCCATGCAGGTAGACTCTTTACAACGACGGGTTAGTGATGCACGCAAGGAACTCGTTTTAAGGAGAATCTATGTTTCTATTGTGGTAAGTCAGGGCACTTCATTATAAACTGCCCCAGCCGTTCTCGTAAGACTACTGCAGCACTCATTCATTGTGAGTGTTGCGAGAGGGGATCTGTCAGGTCCGAGCCTCAGGCTCCAGAGAGATCTGCAGCAACAGATCTTGATTTCTCTGACTTAAACTCCGTTACCTCTGAGGACGTTGACTGTGTAAAGCTGCCATTTTTCAAGTTTCCTCAGCGGTGTCCCAGCTGAGTTGTAAGAAAAACAATTCTCATTGCTTTCTTTCCATCAAACTCTGGGTTGACTCAGCTTGGGTGTCTAGCTCTGCTATGATCGACTCAGGGGCAAGTGGAAATTTTATGGATGTCTCCTTTGCTCTGAAACAGGGAATACGTTCAGTGAAGAAGGCTACTCCAGTACAGATGGAAACTGTGGATGGCTCCCTGCTGACCTCTGGACCAGTGGATCAGGAAACAGAGCCTTTGAGGGTTCTTATGGGTAAAGATCATCAAGAGAAACTGTCCTTTATGCTTATCTCTTCTCCCCACTTTCCCATTATTCTAGGGCTACCATGGCTGCAGGCTCAGAATCCTACCATTAACTGGGAGACCAAGGAATTACACTTTCCAGAGAAACAGATGAGTCCAAAAGTTTCAGCTTGCTCTGTTCCTAAAGGAATCATGTCAGTCCCTGAACTACCAGCTGTATACCAGGACTATGTGGATTTATGTGACAAGAAGAACGCTGACCAGCTTCCTCCTCACCGTCCATATGATTGTCCAATTGAATTATTGCCTGGAGCAGAGATACCTTTTGGTAAGATCTACCCCCTGGCGGGGCCCGAGCTAAAGGCTTTAAAGGATTACATAGATGAAAATCTAGTCAAGGGCTTCATACGCCCCTCTTCATCTCCTGCAGGTGCACCCATCTTCTTTGTAAAGAAGAAAGATGGATCTCTGAGACCATGCGTAGACTATAGGGAACTCAATAAGGTTACTATTAGAAACCGTTATCCATTGCCTTTAATCCCTGAGTTATTGGAGAGAGTGCGACATGCCAAAATTTTTTCTAAACTAGATCTTCGTGGGGCCTATAACTTAGTCCGTATTAGACCTGGGGATGAATGGAAGACTGCATTCAGGTCACGCTATGGACACTTTGAATATCTAGTTATGCCTTTTGGTCTGAGTACCGCCCCAGCCACTTTCCAACACTTGGTGAATGACATCTTCAGGGATCTCCTAGATACATTCGTGGTAATTTATTTGGATGATATTCTAATTTTTTCTAACTCCACAGAGGAACATCATGGACATGTGAGAATGGTCTTGGAACGTCTAAGACAAAATCATCTTTACATCAAACTTGAAAAGTGTGAATTCCATAGGACCGAAATTCAATTTCTGGGGTATGTACTGTCTACACAAGGAATTAGTATGGATGGAAGCAAAACCCAAGCCATCAAGGATTGGCCAAGTCCTAGAAATGTGAAGGAGGTACAGCGCTTCATCGGGTTTGCCAACTTCTATAGACGTTTCATTAGAAATTTCTCTGAGGTAGTGTCACCTATCACTCAACTTACCCGGAAAGAGTCTAGGTTTTCCTGGACTCCCCAAGCCCAGGAAGCATTTTCCCGTCTAAAAGATAAATTTACCACTGCACCTATCCTAGTACATCCCAACCCCGAGCTTGCCTTCATAATAGAGGTGGATGCTTCAGACTGTGCCGTTGGAGCTATACTCTCTCAGAGAACAGGTGAGAAGAATGTCTTGCATCCCTGTGCCTTCTTTTCCCAGCAGTTGTCTTCGGCTGAGAGGAACTACGATGTGGGCAATAGAGAGTTGTTGGCCATTATTGCCGCCTTCAAAGAATGGAGACACCTTCTTCAGGGAGCTGCACAGCAAATAGTCGTCCTGACAGACCATCGTAACCTTGAGTTTATCAGGTCGGCTAAGTGCCTGACTCCTCGCCAGGCTCGCTGGAATCTTTTCTTAAACCAATTTAATTTTATCATCTCTTATAGACCAGGATTGCGCAATGGAAAGGCTGATGCACTCTCTAGGATTTACTCAGCAGAGACACGTTCAATTACTCCTCCTAAGACTATTCTTCCTGACTCTAGATTCCTAGGAGTAATTCATAATCAAGACCTACTTAAGGACATCAAGGAAGCATACCATGCGGATTCCTTTTTGGCACAACCCCCAAGGGACGTAAGTCTTGTCTTTAAGAATGGTGTGTGGATTCAGGGACAACGTCTGTATATTCCTGAAACAGTCAGATTAAGAGTATTACAACTCATTCACGATTCCAAGATAGCTGGGCATAGAGGAATTCTAAAGACACAGGAATTTCTTTCTCGTTTCTTTTGGTGGCCCACTTGCAGGAAGGATGTTTTGAATTATGTCACTTCATGTGAGGTCTGTGCAAGATGCAAAACACCTCGCTCCTCACCAACTGGTCTGTTACAGCCTCTTCCCACCCCGTCCCGCCCGTGGGGATCCATTTCTATGGACTTCATTGTGGAGTTACCAACCTCTCAGGGGAAGAACACCATTCTAGTGGTGGTTGACCGTCTAACAAAGGCAGCTCATTTTATCCCTTGTGTCGGCTTACCCACTGCAAAACAGACATCAGATTTGATGATTAAAGATGTGTTTCGCTTACATGGAGTACCGGATGAGGTTATTTCGGATCGAGGGGTGCAATTCACTTCTAGGTTTTGGCAAAATTTCTGTGCAGCATTGGACATTAAAGTAAACCTTTCTTCTGCTTTTCATCCCCAGACTAATGGACAGACCGAACGAACCAATCAAACCCTGGAGCAGTATCTCCGCTGCTTTATCTGCCACCTACAGGATGATTGGGTGGATCTACTTCCATTAGCTGAGTTCTCGTATAACAACTCTCAGAGTGCCTCCACTAAACAGTCTCCTTTTTACTCTAATCTAGGTTATCATCCTAACATTCTACCACGATTTCCCATAGAAATGCCTTTACCAGCAGTGGCTGAAAGAATCACGTCTTTACAGAAGAATATGGATCTTCTAAAGGAAAATCTGGAATCGGCTCAAGAAAGGTACAAGAAAGCAGCAGATAAATTTCGTAAACCTGCACCAGCTTTCAAGGTAGGAGACTTGGTCTGGCTGTCAACCAGAAATCTTAAGTTAAGGATTCCACCGTCTAAGTTGGGACATAAGTACATTGGACCCTATAAAATCAGTAAAATTATAAGTGCCGTTGCTTGTCGTCTTCAACTGCCCAGAACTATGAGATCCACCCTGTCTTTCATGTATCCCTACTAAAGGCTGCGACACCCAATACGTTTCCTGGACGTTCCTCTCCTTGCCCTGACCCAGTGCTAGTCGATGGTCAGGAAGAATTTGTGGTGGAAAGGATTTTAGATTCCAGGTTGTATAGAAATCAGTTACAATATCTGATTAAATGGCAGGGCTACCCAGTGGAGGACAACTCATGGGAACCGGTCAATAACGTTAATGCTCCTCGCTTGCTCCGTCAGTTTCATCAGAGGTACCCACACAAGCCTGGTCTGAGGTCATCCGGAGGTTGTCCTTAAGGGGGGAGTAATGTAAGGTTCTATGTATATATTCCTGAAACTCAGTTTGTTCGTCAGCCATTTTACTTTCTGTCTTGCTGCAGCTATCTTGCCCTCAGTCAAAATGGAGTTTCCAGCTTGCATGTTCCCGCCCTGATTCTCTCCTTTGCTTCTTAAGCAGCCACAGCTGAGCAATCAGTGCTTCAGAATCTAGCCTGCAGTGAACCTGTGATTTGACTCCTGTAAGCCTTGGACCTTTACTCCAGCTATTCCTACTGAGGAACTCTGAAGCACTTGTGGACTCTGAACCCTGCTCTTTGAAAGACCCACGTTTGCATGGACTTACGGTAACAGAGAAGAAGATCCTGAATCTGTATTGGAGAGTGATTGCTGAGCTTGGATTACTCTGGCCTGCTGTGTCTCCTGTTTCTGTGTCTGCAAACTGTGTGACTATTTCTGCCAACTTGTATGAAGTAATACAGGACTTTTCTATATCAAACCTGTGACTCCTGTGTTTTCATCGCACCCAAGCACAAGACGCTATATGAACTGTACTACATACATTACAATCTCCCAACCATCCCAAATTCAGCAGGACACTCCTAATTTTGAGAGCCTGCCCCGCTGTCCCGGCCGGGAGCTTTTCCTGTGGACACAGGAATACATGCCGGAGCCCCAAGGAGCACTTTAAAACTCGCACGTGATGTTCCACCAGAAGTGATGTGCTGGAAGATGACCGGAAATGAGGTAATTTCGGGAGGAGATTGTGACGGAACCATGGAGGCACTTCAGGGAATGCTTCAGATCCATCACCGTGTCCCCTCCGACAGCGCGGACAGCGGGATCGCCTTGGAATCGGGGATGTCGGCCATGTGAGCGGATCATGATATGTCCTGCATCAGGAGGCTCAGGTGGGCACTACAATGGGAGCCGGGCTGCTATAGTATCTTTATAGAATCTTTATTTCTTTCTCTCTCTGTTTCTTTCTCTCTCTGTTCTTTCTTTCTCTCTATTCTTTCTTTCCCATCTTTCTTTCTCTGTTCTTTTTCTTTCTTTCTCTCTGTTCTTTCTTTCCCCTCTTTCTTTCTATCTCTCTGTTCTTTCTTTCTCTCTCTCTGTTCTTTATTTCCCATCTTTCTTTCTCTCTGTTCTTTTTCTTTCTTTCTCTCTGTTCTTTCTTTCCCATCTTTCTTTCTCTGTTCTTTTTCTTTCTTTCTCTCTGTTGTTTCTTTCCCCTCTTTCTTTCTATGTCTGTTCTTTCTTTCTATCTGTTCTTTCTTTCTTTCTCTTTGTTCTTTCTTTCCCCTCTTTCTTTCTCTCTGTTCTTTCCCTCTCTGTTCTTTCTTTCCCATCTTTCTTTCTCTCTGTTCTTTTTCTTTCTATCTTTAAGTTCTTTCTTTCCCGTCTTTCTTTCTCTGTCTCTCTGTTCCTTCTTTCTTTCTTTCCAATCTTTTATTCTCTCTCTGTTCTTTCTTTCTTTCCCATCTTTCTTTCTCTCTCTGTTCTTTTTCTTTCTTTCTCTCTGTTCTTTCTTTCCCCTCTTTCTTTCTCTTTCTCTCTGTTCTTTCTTTCTCTCTGTTCTTTCATTCCCCTCTTTCTTTCTTTCTTCTTTCTTTCTTTCTTTCCTTCTCTCTATTCTTTCTCTCTTTCTTTGTTCTTTCTTTCTCTTTCTCTCTCTCTGTTCTTTCTTTCCCATCTTTCTTTCTCTCTATCTCTCTGTTCTTTCTTTCTCTCTTTGTTCTTTCTTTCCCTTCTTTCTCTCTCCCTCTCTGTTGTTTCTTTCTTTACCCTCTTTCTTTTTTTCTCTGTTCTTTTTTTCTGTCCCCTCTTTCTTTCTCTCTGTTCTTTCTCTCTTTGTTTCTTTCTTTCTCTCTATCTCTCTGTTCTTTCTTTCCCCTCTTTCTTTTTCTCTTCTCCGTTCTTTTTTCTTTCTCTCTGTTCTTTCTTTCTTTCCCCTTTCTTTCTTTCTCTCTCTGTTCTTTCTTTCTTTCCCTCTTTGTTTCTTTCTCTCTCTGTTCTTTCTTTCCCCTCTTTCTTTCTTTTCTCTTTCTTTCCTTCTTTCTCTGTTCTTTCTTTCCCCCTCTGTCTTTCTTTCTTTCTCTGTTCTTTCTTTCTCCTCTTTCTTTCTCTCTCCCTCTCTGTTCTTTCTTTCTCTCTGTTCTTTCTTTCCCCTCTTTCTTTCTATCTTGCTTTCTTTCTCTCTCTGTTCTTTCTTTCCCCCTCTGTCTTTCTTTTTCTCTCTGTTCTTTCTTTCCCCTCTTTCTTTCTCTCTCCCTCTCTGTTCTTTCTTTCCCCTCTTTTCTCTCTGTTCTTTTTTTCTGTCCCCTCTTTCTTTCTCTCTGTTCTTTCTTTCCCATCTTTCTTTCCCGTATTTCTTTCTTTCTCTCTCTGTTCTTTCTTTCCCGTCTTTCTTTCTCTCTCTGTTCTTTCTTTCCCCTCTTTCTTTCTCCCTCCCTCTCTGTTCTTTCTTTCCCCTCTTCCTTTCTCCGTCTCTGTTCTCTTCCCCTCTTTCTTTTTTTCTCTTTCTCTGTTCTTTCTTTCTCCTTTTTTTGTTTATTTCTTTCTCTCTACTCTCTCTCTGTTCTTTCTTGCTTTCCCCTCTTTCTTTCTCTCTCTGTTCTTTCTCTCTCTTCTTTCTTTCTCTGTTTTCTTTTTTCTCTCTCTGTTTTTTCTTTCTTTTACTCAGTACCAGTGTGCCCACAGTACCAGTCACTGTGGCCTCAGTACCAGTCAGTGTGATCACTAGTGCTAAATAGGTGTGGTTGGGGCGTGGACATGGGTGTGACTAGTTGTGAAATGAGTGTGGTCAGGGCGTGGCCTAATATTTGCCCCTCTTTCCCGTCTTCAAAAGTTGGGAGGTATGGGGCAGGGTCCTCTCCCCTCTGTATCAGTCTGTGATTGTTAGTTTGTTTACTGTAAGTGATATCTGTAATCTCTATGTAACCCCTTCTTATGTGCAGCACCATGGAATAAATGGTGCTATAGAAATAAATAATAATAATATAAGCTCTGTGTATCCAGGATGGTGCTCTCTTCATTTGCTGTAGTATACCTTACACTACAAGTGCTTTTCTGTACTAGCCTATCTCCGGTACTTTGCTTATTTTTTTTCATGTGCTTTCCCCCTTGTCTATACACTGTTTTCCCTGAGATACTTCCTGCTCTACTGCAAAAATGTACAACTTCCTCCCTCTCCCTTCTGCTATTTCTAATATTGAGTGAAGGGATGGTGAGAACCGAAAGCCTTCAGAATTAGGAACAGGAACTCTGGTGAATTTGTAACATGTCTGGAAAGCACATGTACAGTAAGCTACACACGCACTGCACTAATTATACAGTTTATCTCAGTGACATATTTCTTACTGTCCCCAGGCGCCGGCTGGTGAATACTCTAATCAGCGTCGCTTGCTCTCACTGCTATCAGCAAGACCACGTGCACTATGCTGGGAGTAGTAGTCATCAGCTGACACCTGAAGGGCCAGAACCTTTTCACCGCTGGTCACAGCTGCTGGTTCACACACTGTCATCAGGGACAGTGACTCTATAGAGGCCTGATTCTCAAGAGCAGAGGTGGTCCCAGCAGTAGAACCCCCATCAATTGCAACATTTTTCACAAGGATAGCAAATAACATTCAAACTTGAGTCGACCCCTTTAAATAGGCTGTTATCACCTATAAATTGACGGAAGCATATGAAAAGTAAAATTTAATAAATTTTTATTAACAAAAATTAGCATACAGATTAAAAAGAATTTTCGTCTTTAGTGGTTAAAAACACAAATATGGACCTGAAACCACAGAATAAATACCCAAGTTATAAGCTATTGTTCAAATTTCATAACAAAGTTGGTGTATTCAGAGTATATAATGAAAAAATCACAGAAGGATTCCACATAGGAGAGTTTCCACAGCTGTAGATTCAATTGGTGCTTATATAGTTCAATGCATGTGGAAACTGCAGTATGCAGGTATACAGAAAAAAAATTTTAAGCTCAATATTCAAAGTTTTGCAAAATTAGCATATAGATTATATACCAACCCTATTTAGGGATAAATGAGCATGAAATATTTGACATTACGATAACAATGCAAAAATGCTAATATAAATCTCTAAAGAAGGGGATTTTTACGAGTACAGCTCTATATTAGTATCACTATAAAAGAAGTAATATGTAGCCCCTCACAAGGATTTTTACATATATGTTAGTTTGCTTTATATTTCCACCAGATGGCAGTAAAGTGCTTAGTGCTCATTAATTCATTAGCAACAATTAAACATAAGGTGAATCCCATAGTGTTAAAGAAAAATATACTTATCAAAATGCAAACATGCTACTATTCAAACAATCAAATATATTACTGTAGTAGAGGAGAGACACACTATGCTCAGATATAATAAATGGTTAAGGTGCTAACATGCTACCAAAGATTGCAATAACCCGATAATAGGTGAGAGAGGCAAATTCTATTAGATATAATGGGTATACATAACCTGGTTTGCAGGGATATGCCCTGACGCTCGTTTCGCATTAGCTTCTTCTTATGGGGAGTGGTTATGAAATTTGAACAATAGCTTATAATTTGGGTATTTATTCTTGTGGTTTCAGGTCCATATTTGTGTGTTTAACCACTAAAGACAAAAATTCTTTTTAATCTGTATGTTAATTTTTGTTAATAAAAATGTATTAAATTTTACTTGGCATATGCTTCCGTCAATTTATAGGTGATATGGTATTTTGGAAGTGCCTTTTGTAGTTAGCACATTTCTTTTGTTTTTTGCCCTTTAAATAGGCTGTCCTGGATTTTTATTTGTGCATAGGAGTGCAAACATAGAAAATAATAAACTCACCAATACTGACTCTCCCAAAGGGCCTAATCCCACCTCTCCTTCAACAGGACAGGAGAAGTTGTGCACTGCACATTACCATTTCTCCTGTCTTGTATACTCAAAGCAATTCTCAATATCTGTACTACTCTGTGTGAGTATATACAGTATGGATTTGGCAAGTGGCTACTGGCAGGTACCAATGGACGAAAAAGATTGGGCCAAGACGGCGTTTGTCTTACCGATGGGGCTCTATAAATTAAACCGGATGCCCTTCGGGCTCCCTAATGCCCCGGGAACCTTCCAACGCCTGATGAAACATTGCTGAGGCGATCTGAATTTTGAATCGGTCCTGATATATCTAGATGACATCGTGGTGTTCGGGACCTCATTTGAAGACCATCTTGAGAAGTTGCGTGAAGTCCTGCGGCGACTCAATCGCTACAGCCTGAAAGTAAAGCCAAAGAAATGTCAACTGTTACAGAGGCAGATTGAGTATTTAGCATTTAGTATTTAATGTTAAGGCCGTACAGGAGTGACCACCTCCCCGCGTCCTGCGAGAAGTGCGGGCTGTTATGATTTGGTAGCTGAGGAGGGCAGGAGCAAAAACCGCAAAGGCAGCCAAACACCAGAGAGGTTGGGATCTAATAGGTTGCAGACCCCTAAACTAACCGCACAACTAGAAGCAGCCGTGGGACGTTCCTACGGTGCCCTAGATACCTCGTCACAGCCGGAGAGATTAGCTACCCCTGAAGATGGAAAGAGGAAAGCTAACTGCCCTGGAGTAGAGCCCCAAAGGAATAGGAAGCCCCCAAACATATAATGGCGGTTAGACAAGATGAAAACACGAACACAGACAGAATATAGATTGAGCAAACGCTGGGGCCAAAACAGTCTAGATAGGACAGTACAGGAGAGAATACTGTCTGCAACCCAGCAAAACCCTAGGAAAAACTCCAACACTTCTGATTCCAAAAATGCTGAGACCACTTGGTCTCGACCACCTATATCAGATCTCTGGTGTGAACACACAGCTACGCAGCAGTAAAAAATCACAGGAACAGAGCAAATGAACAAATACAAAAAGATAACAGAGACCAGCACAAGCCCTCAAAGGGGACCCGGCTGAACTCAAAAGCAAGGCAGAAAAAACAAGGAAAATCAAACCACAGAAAAAAAACCAGAAAGTAACTTATCTGAATGATAGCAGGAGACAGCAGAAAAGCAAGCTGATTTCCAACCTAGACCAGGAAGTAACAATTGATCACTGGCGAGGATCATGGGAGGTCAGCTCACTTATATCAGGCCAGTGCGTCCCCCTGATAACCATTCATCCATTGCAGGTGGTGGACTTTTGCTGTTCAACATAGGTTCAATACTGTCAGCAACCACCAGAGGGAGCCTCAGCTCCAAAGTCGTCTCCAACACGTTCAGAATAGCGGGCCTTCTTGTGCTTAGCGGGGTACTATCGGCGATTTAAGAGGGACAGTGCTGGGTCCTCGAAACCCCCCATTTAATGGAGACGCCAGCAGAAAATGGCATTTGATGAAGTGAAAACTGCCCTAACGAGTGCCCCGTTATTGGCGTATGCCCGGTTTGATGCTCATTTTCTGTTGTAGACAGACGATAGTCTTCATGGTTTGGGGCAGTACTAGCACAGGTGCAGGATGGCTGGGAGCGGGTGACTGCCTATGGCAGCAGGTGTCAGCGAGCGGCTAACTACAGCTAATTTCAGCTGGAATTACTGGCTCTGGTGTGGGCAATGACAGAGCGCTTTGCCGAGTATCTAACAGGAGCTGAGGTGCTAGTCATGACAGATAACAACTCACTGGCTCACTTAGAGAATAGAAAACTGGGAGAGTTGGAGCAGCGGTGGGTCGCCCGCCTTGCTAAATTTAATTATCGCATTAAGTTTCGCTCTGGGCAAGAAAATGCAGATGCATTGTCAAGGGTACCCCTTGGGTCCTCGAGGGAAAATGTTGATCACCAGATTGAGGACACTGAAACTACGGCCTTGGGGCAGGTACCTATTTTCCAAAGTGTGGCACACTAAAGTGGGGTGGCATCAGGGATGCCCTGTGTTCTGGGTAAAACACCCCTAGATTGGGCAAAAGACCAGAACAAGTGCCCAGACATTGCACTTGTGCGCTGTTGGGTACAAAATGGGGTCTAGCCCCATGCAGAGGACAAGGCTCAACTGTCCATGGAAGGAATGAAACTACTGCGACAGTGGGACAAATTGTGTGTGGAACAGGGCCTTTTGTATCATAAAGTGTACCTGCCATTCGAGCTGCAGCACCAGTACCAACTGGTAATCCCTGGATGGATGGGTCCGGTGGTCGCTCGCAAGGCGCATGAGAAGGGGGCCCACTTTGGAAGTGAAAAGACATTTCAGTGGCTACAGCGAGTCCTCTATTGCCCTGAGTTGGGATGAATGGTGGCAGATGCGTGTTGGCAGTGTCCGGTCTGTAAGCTCAGTAAAAGCCCTGAGCAGCGGGCCCTCACACACAGTCTATTAAGACTTCAGCTCCATTAGAGCTACTCATGATTGACTATGTTTTGATAGGGTACTCTATGTCAGGGTACTTCTATTGCCTGGTAATGACTGATCACTTTACCTAGTATGCTGTAGCGGTGCCAACCAGAGATCAGATGGCAGAGTTGGCGGCTGAGGCCGTGTGTCGATATTTCCTCCAAGTGTTCGAGTGTCCTCAGATAATACACTTGGATCAGGGGACTTGCTTCCAGGGGGCACTGATGAAGGAGCTGCACCAGCTGTATGGTATCGAACAGCCAAGAACGACGCCTTATCACCCCCAGGGCAACGGGGCATGTGAGCGCTTTAATCGGACCCTGTTGCAGATGTTGAGGACCTTAGAGGGTAAACAGCAGGTGTGCTGGCCTGAGTATCTCCCCGAATTGATGTGGGTCTACAATAATAGAGTCATTACTGGCTATTCATCAGACATGTTGATGTTTGGGAGGCCCGGCAGGGACATTGAGGATTTGAGCATTCCGGATCCCTCCTCAAATCCCCCTCAGAGTGTATCCGAATGGGTTCAAGAGCACCAGCGGTGATTAAAGGTGGTGCACCAGGTGGTGGGTGATCGCCTTCATCAGGTGGCCCACGCAAACAGTGCAAACAGAGCCGTTTTCTCCGGGACATAGAGTGTTGGCGAGAACCAAACGACGGTCAGGAATGCTCAGTGACCGGTGGAAGGTGACTCCGTACCTGATAAAAAAAACAGGTGAAACCTGAGATTCCAGTATACGAGGTCGAGCCGGTGGGCACAGGGGGGCCAACCCGTAATCTTCACTGTAACATGCTACAACGGTGCTGGTTTGAAAATTCAGCCCCCGTTCCCACGGAGCCCAAGGCTGCGTCCCAAGGGAGGGGTACTCCTAGTGCTCTTGAATTTGATGGTGTGCCTTCTCCCGCATTTGGTTACTTGCCCCTTGTGATCAATCTGTCCCCGTGTGGAGAGAGTGTTGAGAATGTGGTAAATGCTGCTGAGGAGGGGGAATCAGGTCAGTTACTCGACATCTGCAAGGTGTGACACAGGGCACCACACCTCAGGAGGAAGCAGCCTCATTGGCTCCTTCTGATAGTACCATGGAAGAGGCTCCTGCTTCCTCTGGGACTGAGCCTGTTGGAGTGAGTCTCAGGAGAACTACTCGATCTATAAATACCACCTCAGCGCTATGCCCAAGAAGACTTTGAGTGGGGAGGTATGTTGAGGACGCCAACCTCTAGTGGGGTGGCATGTAAGAGTGTGCACTATACTGACATCAGGAGAGCATTAGGACCCTGCTGCATTTGCATGTCTGACCTAAGGGCAAAATCCCAGGAAACTGTGTGTTGGGGGGTGGGGCCTAGTCTCTGCTGTATAGGCCACTGAGATGTGATGCTTCTAGGAGGAGAGACTACCATATGAGATGCTGTGTGTGAGGCAGCTGATGAGAAGCAAGGAGTTTGGACTCTGTAAAGACTGTTTGCTGCCAGCGTATTTGTGAGGGTGTTAACCCCTTCCTGTGGTTCTGCTGTGGGACAAGTACAGAGCATTTTAGAGAGCTGTGTGACTTTGGAGCCCTGTAGAGTCCCTGCTGTGTTGAGATGAAAAGCAACAGAAAACATTTATCCTGTGCAGATTCAGGTGGTTTACTCTCAGGAGAATTTGCGAGTGACTACTGGAGAAGAGACGGTTATCATGCCACTCTCACTGCATTCCTCTGGCGCAGGGGCTCAGCACCCCACGTCATCACGTCGAGAGCACACGCGCACCTCCCACACTTGACCCTGCTGCTGTTCACTCGACTCCAGATCCTTGTCCAGTGCGCATGCGCCCCTGAGCCTGACTACAGCCGTTCCATCTCAGACGTCTCTATGGTCCTGGAGGACCTGACCCAGAAGTACCAGCACACTTGCCCTATATCAGGCTGCCTCTTCCTGTAGGCGGTGCCTGATTATTGTTGTGATTCCTAGCTAGATCTGCTTGGTTCTTGCTTGGCTGCTCTCTGTACTCAGGTTCCCTGCCTTGTGCTCTAACGTGCTTCCCAGCACACGCTCTGCCTTGCCGTATACCCAGGCGTGCTTCCCAGCGCGCGCTCTGCCTTGCCTTATACCCAGGCATGCTTCCCAGCAAGCGCTCTTTTTTGCCTTTTACCCTAGCGTGCCTCTTTGCGCGCACTATACGCGCTCCTGTCTCTTGCTTACTCTGCGTGTACACACCTTGCATTATCTTGTACTCTGCGTGAACATGTCTTGCACTGTCCTGTACTTTGCTTACTCTGCACGGTCCTGTACTCTGCGTACCCTCATGTACACGCTTTGCACTGTCCTGTATTTTGTGTGCTCTCACCTTGCACTATCCTGTACTCTGCATAATCCTGTCTTCTGTGAGACGGCCACCTGGTTCCAGCAGTCGTGGTACTGTATTCCCCTGGGCCTACCCCTGACTCTCCCTGTATTCTGTGGTTCTCACTAGGTCAGTTCGCACAGGGTGGTTCGGTATCACGACCCAGAGGGTCCACTCCAGGAGTCATCACAGTATAATCAGGCCATGGACCCCGCTGGTACCTCGGCCGCAACTCAAAAAGAGTTGCTCTTTTTGCGGAAAAATCAGACACGGATTGTGAAATCTATGGATACCAGGCTGTCCGCCTTACAAACCTCTGACACAGGGAATGCCTCTCAGTTGGTCAGTCTCCAACAAGAGCTCACTCAGCAACGTGACACCCAGACTCACATCCTTAACTGTACGGTGTCGGTAGATAACCGACTCATTTCCCTACAGTCTGTTGCCTCTGTGTCTGGCCAAGCCTCGGTCTCACACCCGCAGCCTTGCTTGGGCAAACCACCGCAGTATAGTGGTGACCCCAAGTTGTGTCGGGGGTTTTTGAATCTATGCCGACTGCATTTTGAGCTCTTGCCGCTGCAATATCCCACCGATCGAGCTAAGGTGGCCTTTATTGTTTCCCACTTAGAGGGGGAGGCATTAGCGTGGGTGAACCCCCTCTGGGAGCGTGATGATCCACTCGTCTCTCAGCTTTCCACCTTTTTGGACACCTTCCACAAGGTGTTTGATAAGCCGGGTCGTCTCGCTTCCACCACCGAGGCTCTCTTCAACCTCCATCAGAGTACTCTATCCGTTGGACAATATGCCATCCGTTTTCGTACATTATCCTCCGAAACTCGGTTGGAACAATGAGGCCCTCATAGGGGCCTTTTAGCGTGGCCTGGCCAGTCGGATTAAAGACAAACTGGCGGGCTGGGATACGCCCACATCTTTGGAGGATTTAATCTCTCTTGCGACATGCACTGATCTGCGTTTCCAAGAACGCACCCGTGAGGCAGCCAGGGAGAGATGGCATTCTCATCTCTCTTCGTCTACTCGCAGTTCTCCCCACTTACGATCCATGCTATCTTCTGCGGGCCATGTATCTGTCTCGACACGCACCACAATTGTGGATACCAAGGCTATGGGGTACTCGGAGCTGAACCCATGGAAATCTATGGGAGTTGTCACTGGTAGCGGTGGCTCGGTCCGTGGCCCTGGCGGTCGTGCAATGGGGATATTTACAGGGGATTATTAGGATAGGTAGTTTGTGACGCCACCTGTGGTATCTGGTTAATTGAACCAGCGCTGCTATAATGATCTTCACAGGGGATGTTATGGGGGCAGCTGGGTGGTAAGTCTCCCACAGGTGAGACGGGTCCCTGGAAGTCTATGGTGAGGATGCAGGGTGTAGTTAAGAATTCAGTCACACACAATGCAGCTTCTTTTCATACCTTTACTGGTAGATGGTTCAAGAAGATCCCGGGGAGCTGGTCGGGGTGGAGAATGCACATTCGGGTAACCGCTGAGCAGGTTAGAGGCCTCCTTTACTTCAAATGTAGGTGAGTCTAAACTTGCGTGAAGCGAAGTTAACTCTGCAATCTCCAGCTTTCTCAATAGCTGCCAAGCCCGGCCAATATTGTGGTGGAGCCTTCTATGTGGTGAGAACAGAGTCCTTCTATGCGGGGCCCTGCTAAAAGTCCTTGTTCCTCCTGACTCCGATTACGTATTGACACTTAGGGCTGCTCTCTGCGACCTGTAGTCCAGATAGCCTCCGGGTATCTTGTTACTATGCTTGAAACACTAGCAACGCTTCGGACTCCGGTGTCCGGTTAATTTAGTGCAGGCAATCCAATACCTGAAGCACTTCTCTATCTTCTCCACTATGCCCTTCGCCCTGCTCTCGCTCTTAGCATAAGCACTTGTAGCTTCGTTGGTAATGTCAGCTTTCTTCTAGAGCTCGCTGAATAGCTCTCAGTATCTTCCAAGTCCAGACTGGACTGGCACTGAACTGCACTGTCCGAAGACAGGAAACAGACTGAACACTGATTGCTAAGTGTCACTTCCTCTTGTACCCCTGATGGGTGTGTCTAAGAGTGTGAGTGAAGTGCATAGATATCAAGCTTTTGCGGTTACCTTCCTGTGCACTCTCCTGGATTTTTATGTGTGCCTGCGTAGCTGGGCTACACATCCCCCCTTGATAAAACACAGCACTCCCGGGCTGTAAAAGAGAAAAAGAAAACATTTTTGTTTTGCATTAACATAACATTGTAACTCTTCCCATCCGGGAGGTGAGGAATCTTGAACGTTACAATTTGTACAATAGGAAAATACAAAAGTATCAAAATATCAAGACATTTTTCTCATAAATATTCACAGTATAAGATAATATTCTTGTGGAGGACCCGCACCAAAAACCTCCCACGTGGGTCCTGGGTGGGCTGCAGGACTTCTGACTGCAGACCTCAATCTAGGCCCACCATACGGGTTTTTCTTCAGAGGTAGATAGTAATGGTTTCATGTAAAACCAAGATAATGCACCGAAGCGCAACTATTTACAAGATAAGTTCTTGGGCTGGCACAGTCCACAGCCACGCAGTCCTTTGGCATGGTAAAAGACATTTATACTCTTCAAGTATTCACATTATAACTTAACTGGATTTACCCAACCGGGGTATTCTATGCAACTATGCAATCAACACATTACTTTTTAACTCTTCAAATTCTTTTCCTTTGTACCCAGCCGGGTATTCTATTTTAAATATGTAAAACATCATTATACACAGTAATAAAGTGCAATTGGCAATTTTCTCTTATTAAACTTTATACATTTCTTGGTTGCGGTAAACCCCTGTCTGGGTCTTGCTAACTAGTCTACTAGGACTACTCCTGATAGCGAATAGGTAGTTTACCTTTAGTGATACGCTCTGACCTACGTGGGGTAGCGTCAGGTATGGTATTCTCTAACCTTTCTGTTCTGCGTAACGGCAAACGGTAATACTGTCTCAACCTTTCTATGGATCTGGCAAGCGTGCTAGTGACTGGACGAGGCGGTACTGCTTCACCAGCTTCACCAGGGGATTCCACTTCTTGTGGTGCTGCATCTTGCGGGTCCGCTTCTTGGGGTTCTAACGGTTGAGGGTCTGCCGGAATAGGTCCTTCTGGAACTGGCTCAACTGGCACAGTTGGTATGACTGGTTGTAGAGACTCCTCTTGCGGTTGATAAAACTGCAGCACAGGAATAATTACAGCGTCTCCTAATCTGGGCCAATCTCCCAAATCCGTGTGTATGACCGCTTCAGCACTCTCTTCTTGATGAACAACAGGGTTTTCTTCACGGAGCTTTAATGGGCCAGGACACAACTTCAAATGATCTCTAGACACAGTTGCCGTCGTTTTTCCTCCATCTTTACTGATGGTACAGACCTTGCTGTTATCAAAATTGGAATTTTGCACGACATATGGCTCCTGTTCCCACTGATCATCCAACTTGTGTGTTCTTCTTTTCCTTTTGAGCACCATTTCTCCAGGCATAAAAGGCGTAGCGGGAGCATTTTTGTTATAGTTCATCTCTTGCTTTTCTCTTACTTTGTTGAGACTGTTTTCTACGCAGGCTTGTACTCTCTTGTACTGTTCCTGTCGAGTGGTGTCCCAATCTTCAGCACTGTCATCAGCCTCTGGTTCTACCACACCCAGTTCCAAATCCATTGGCAGTCTTCCGGGTCTTGCTCTCATAAGGTAGGCTGGAGTGCAGTTGGTGGAACTGACTGGTATGTGGTTGTACAAGTCAACCAGGTCGGGTAACAAGTCTGCCACCTATTTCTTTCTTCCAGTGGTACAGTTTTCAGTAAGTCGATGACAATGTGATTCATTTTTTCACAAAGGCCGTTGGTCTGAGGGTGGTATGGTGTTGTTCTGATCTTTTTACATCCATACAATTGACAGAATTCCTGAAACAGTTCAGCTTCGAATGCAGGACCTCGATCAGTCAGCACCTGCTCCGGATATCCGTGTGGTCTGCAGAAACTTGCTTGGAAGGTTCTTGCTGCTGTCTCTGCTGTCAGATCTTTGACAGGGGCGACCACCAGAAACCTGGAATAGTGATCCACCATGGTCAGGGCATATGTGTATCCTGACCTGCTTGGGGACAACTTGACGTGATCCAATGCCACGATCTCCAAGGGACGAGTCGTCCGGATAGGCTGCAAGGGTGCCTTCTGGCTACTGTAGTCTTTTCGCCTGAGGCCACAGGGTCCACAGTTCCGGCACCACTTCTCGATGGAGCTGCGCATCCCTACCCAGTAGAACCGACACCTCAACAGGGTCTCCAACTTTCTCCAGCCAAAGTGTCCTGCTTGATCGTGGTAGGCTTCCAGCACCATTTGGATGTCCGCTCTGGGGACCACTATCTGCCAAACCATCTCATGGGTCCTTGGGTCGACGTATCTCCTGCACAACTTCTCACGGTATATGAACAACCGACTTCTCTCATTCCACAGGAGCTTTGCTGGTATGGGTGCGTCTTTCTCCAAGGAGGAACCTTCCTGTCTTATCAGCTCCTTGACACGGCTGACCACGGGATCGCTGTCCTGAGTCTCCTTCCAGCTGTGATGAGGTAAAGGGTTCAACATCTCACCACACCGCTTTCTGTAGACTCGTTGCTCTTGGACCATCCCATTACGGTGGAACGCAGGTAACTCAATTTCTTCCAGATCGTCTGATTCTTCCTCCGTGTCGGATTCATGCGGCATTCGGGACAAGGCGTCCGCGTTAGCATTTTTACGGCCCGCTCTGTACTTGATGGTAAACTGATAGTTTGACAACCGAGCCATCCAACGTTGCTCCATGGCTCCCAGCTTGGCTGTTTCAAGGTGCGTCAAGGGGTTGTTGTCTGTGTACGCAGTGAACTTGTTGGAGGCAAGGTAATGTTTAAATCTTTCGGTAATGGCCCAGACCAGCGCCAGAAACTCCAGTTTGAAGCTGCTATAGTTTTCCGGGTTCCTCTCAGTTGGCCTGAGTTTTCTGCTGGCATATGCGATGACTTTTTCTTGGCCATTCTGCTTCTGACTGAGGACCGCTCCTAATCCTTCGTTACTGGCATCTGTGTATAGCAGGAACGGTTGGCTGTAATCAGGGTAGGCTAAGATTTCATCGCCTGTCAGAATCTCTTTCATCTCCTTGAATGCCTCAGCTTGTTCTTTACCCCAATTGAATGGAGGGTTTCTGCTCTTGAGAGGTTGTCCGACCAGGAGGTCCTGTAAAGGCGCCGCTTTCTTAGTGTAATCTTTTACAAACCTCCTGTAGTAACCTGTTAGTCCCAGGAACTGACGCACCTCCTTTAGATTCTTCGGCTCCGGCCATTTCTGGATGGCTGTGACCTTCTCGGCATCCGGCGCTACTCCTTCGGAACTGACAATATGTCCCAAGTACTGTACCTTCCGTTTGAGCAGATGGCATTTAGAGGGCTTCAGTTTCATCCCATACTTGGACAGTGACTCGAATACCTCTGCCAGGTGCTTCAGATGATCTTCATATGTCTTGGAGTACACGATTACGTCGTCCAGGTACAGCAGCACAGTTTCGAAGTTGAGATGTCCCAGGCAGCTCTCCATCACTCTCTGGAATGTTCCTGGGGCACTGCTGAGGCCAAACGGCATTCTGTCAAACTCGCAGAGTCCCATTGGGGTGGTGAAAGCAGTTTTCTCCCGATCCTCCTCAGCCACAGCTACTTGCCAGTACCCACTAGTAAGGTCGAGGGTAGAAAAGTAGTTAGCCGTTTTCAGAGCAGCTAAGGATTCCTCTATGCGTGGTAATGGGTAAGCATCTTTATGTGTTATACGATTTACTTGCCTATAATCTACACACATTCGCATGCTACCATCCTTTTTCTTAACTAGAACTAGAGGTGCTGCCCAGGGGCTACAACTATCTCTTATCACCCCGGCTTTCTTCATGTCATGCAGCATTTCCTTAGCTTTCTGATAGTGGGCTGGAGGTATAGGCCTGTACCGCTCTTTGATGGGAGGATGACTGCCTGTAGGGATATGATGCTGTACTCCCTTAATTGTCCCAAAGTCAAGTGGGTGCTTGCTAAATACTTGTGCGTACTCTTGTACCACCCGTAGTACCCCCTGTTTCTGGTGGACGGAAGTGGTGTCTGTCCCAATATGAAGCTGCTGACACCAGTCCGCTACCGGGGTTGCCGGATCATTATCCTCGCTGGTTGGCGGGAGGCTAAGGACTCGGTTGTGAGGATAGAATTGTTATCTACGGCATGTAATTTAGCAACTGTAGCATAACGTGGCAAATTTACTTCATCGTCCCCCAGTTGAGAAGTCGTACTGGTACTCTCCCATTTATTACTTCCACTACCCCTCTAGCAATCATGAGTGTAGGTCTGTGTTCTGAGCGATGGGGTTCTACTACTGCTTGGTAGTTCTGTCCTCTCAGACCCATGGCTGCTCTACACCATATTAACATTTCGCTCATTGGGGGTATTACAATGGGGTTCGAGTCTGTGACCCGTACATTACCCATTTCACCATCTGTAAGCTTCGCTTGCTGCTGGCACATCAGGGCCCGGATCTCCCTCTGGATCACTCCCTTCTGCTTTGGCCTGGCAATTTCAGCGAGCTGTTGGAGCAAAAACACAACTTCTCCCAGACAGTTACTGATAATGTTAGTACCTAGTATCACATTTAAGGCATTCTCCTCATTTACAGTCTTTACCACTAAAAGTCCCTGATCCTTCAGCTCCACCCTGCCCACTTTTACGTTTACGTTTTTGGCTCCAATTACTTCAACAGGGAGACCATTGGTGGCGTACACTGTCAAGTCAGGGCTCGGGGGCTGGAGACTGTCCATGGACCAAAATTTATTGTAAAGGACGTCAGGTATGATGGTCACCTGAGATCCTGTGTCCAGCAGTGCAGGGATTGCAATCCCGTCCAGAATCATGGACAGGTAGGGCCGTCCACCCACGAACCTGCGGTTCCAGTCTAAGGGGCCTGATGAGTCTACTCCTGGGTGTTTGCCCTCTGACCCAGGATCGGCTCGTTTAAAGGACATTGCTGAGCCATATGACCTTTTTGGTTGCAGCGGTAGCAGATGATCTCCCGCCGAGGATGATGTTGCTCAGGAGTCGCTCCTCCGGTGAGGCGACGTCCTCCATTTCCTCCGGTTCATCCAAGGGACATCCTCCGGACAGTCGGCTAGTAGGATCTTTCCTCCTTCCTCTTTCCGCAGTTGCAGGGCCTCCATTACAGTGGCCAAGTTCTTAGTCAGCTGGCGCACTTCTGAGCGCAGACATTCCAACTCACTAGGGGGCGCCACCTGCGTTTTAGCTTCTGCCACCTGCGGGGAAAAGGTGGGTACTGCCGGCTTAAGAGTGGCTTCACCCGGGTGATACTGATTTGCCACCTCAGGCTTTTCCAGGGGTCGCAGTCCTTTTATTGCCATGTCCTTTAGGGCATCAAAGGTGGCATCTGGATGATCCAAGGACCACCAGTTTACAGTCCTGCTTTCCTCTGGAGACCTCAGTCCCCGCACGAATTGCTCTTTCAACATTTGGCTCTCATCAATGGGACTTGTGGGGTTAGCCTGTTTGAGAGCTCGCAGGGCCCCCTGTAGTCGGCAGGCGTAGTCCCTAATACTGTCACCCGGTCCCTGGAAGCACTGATAAAATGCCATCCGGAGATCCGTTTCTGTGCGGTCCTCAAAGATGGCCTGTAGCTTTAAGAGAATCGCAGGTACCGACTCCTGGTCTGCAGTGGGCCAAGTCTCTACTTCTCTCTCAGCCGCACCAGCTAACTGTCCTATTACCACAGCAGCTTTTTGCTTCTCAGTCATTGAGTACATATCTAAGATGCTACATATTTTCCTTTTAAACCCTGGCAGGGTGTCGAGCTCGCCGCTGTATTGAGGGAGCCACTTCGCTCCTGGCATGTATGGGAGCGCTAGGGGCACAAGCGGGACCACCGGACCAGGTGAGGGGCCCGCACCTCCATCCTGCACTACAACGCCAAGCGGTGGGCTATTGGGGCCACCGGCGGGGGCCGCTCCGTCTGCTGGTTGCTGTGACATATTGATGCCCCCTTGGTTAATCTGAGCCTACCTCCTTCACAGGCTGCAGCGTCGCAGGCACAGCGGTGGAGACAGGACCTTCGTGGCAGGTGCAGCGGTGGAGAGAGGACCTTCGTCGCAGGCACTCTGATGTCAGAGCGTTCACTTCCTGTTTCACAGGACCTGCCGCCGCGTCAGAGCTGGGGCGGAGCCAGGCAACAGCGTGATTTTTCAGGTACGCCCCCCTTCTTCACCAGCGCCTGAGGGCGCGAACACTGCGGCAAAGATGGCGGTATTATGGCGCCAACACAGCAAACAGTCTTTTTCACCAAACAGTTCAATATAGGCACACAGGACTCACAATTGCAAGTTTCGCATCCTGTTCGTGACGCCAAAGTTGTCTCGACCACGCACCACAATTGTGGATACCAAGGCTATGGGGTACTCGGAGCCGAGCCCATGGAAATCTATGGGAGTTGTCACTGGTGGCGGTGGCTCGGTCCGTGGCCCTGGCGGTCGTGCAATGGGGGATATTTACAGGGGATTATTAGGATAGGTAGTTCGTGACGCCACCTGTGGTATCTGGTTAATTGAACCAGCGCTGCTATAATGATCTTCACAGGGGATGTTATGGGGGCAGCTGGGTGGTAAGTCTCCCACAGGTGAGACGGGTCCCTGGAAGTCTATGGTGAGGATGCAGGGTGTAGTTAAGAATTCAGTCACACACAATGCAGCTTCTTTTCATACCTTTACTGGTAGATGGTTCAAGAAGATCCCGGGGAGCTGGTCGGGGTGGAGAATGCACATTCGGGTAACCGCTGAGCAGGTTAGAGGCCTCCTTTACTTCAAATGTAGGTGAGTCTAAACTTGCGTGAAGCGAAGTTAACTCTGCAATCTCCAGCTTTCTCAATAGCTGCCAAGCCCGGCCAATATTGTGGTGGAGCCTTCTATGTGGTGAGAACAGAGTCCTTCTATGCGGGGCCCTGCTAAAAGTCCTTGTTCCTCCTGACTCCGATTACGTATTGACACTTAGGGCTGCTCTCTGCGACCTGTAGTCCAGATAGCCTCCGGGTATCTTGTTACTATGCTTGAAACACTAGCAACGCTTCGGACTCCGGTGTCCGGTTAATTTAGTGCAGGCAATCCAATACCTGAAGCACTTCTCTATCTTCTCCACTATGCCCTTCGCCCTGCTCTCGCTCTTAGCATAAGCACTTGTAGCTTCGTTGGTAATGTCAGCTTTCTTCTAGAGCTCGCTGAATAGCTCTCAGTATCTTCCAAGTCCAGACTGGACTGGCACTGAACTGCACTGTCCGAAGACAGGAAACAGACTGAACACTGATTGCTAAGTGTCACTTCCTCTTGTACCCCTGATGGGTGTGTCTAAGAGTGTGAGTGAAGTGCATAGATATCAAGCTTTTGCGGTTACCTTCCTGTGCACTCTCCTGGATTTTTATGTGTGCCTGCGTAGCTGGGCTACACATATCTGAGCCTATGCAGGTGGACCGACTCAAGATGGCTGAACAGCGTCATAGGGACGAGACTTGCCCAAGAGCTTTGCTTCTATTGTGAGAGAGCTTCTCATCTCCTTTGTTCCTGCCCCAAGAGGCCAGAAACTTCTCCGCCTAAGTTTGGTAGGAGAGGCCTCCCTAGGTGTATGGGATTCCTCGGCCACAGGAGCGGGGTTCTTCTTTGTCAAAAAGAAAGACGGCTCCCTCCGTCCCTGCATAGATTATAGAGGGTTGAACGACATCACGGTCAAAAACAAATACCTGCTGCCTCTGATCCCGGAGCATTTTGACCGCCTTTGAGGGGCACGAATTTTCACCAAGCTGGATTTTCGTGGGCCTACAACTTGATCCGTATGGGTCCTGGTAACGAGTGGAAGACCACCTTTAACACCCGAGACGGCCATTCCGAGTATTTGGTCATGCCCTTTGGCCTATGCAACGCTCCAGCGGTGTTCCAGGAGTTTGTGAACGATGTGTTCCTGCTGTACTCTTGTGTAGTGGTCTACCTGGATGATATCCTCGTGTTTTCTCCAGATCTACCCCAGAAAGAACATGCGCCATGTACTCCTGCGTCTAAAAGAGAACCGCCTTTATGCCAAGATCGAGAAATTTGTCTTTGAACAAACGTCCTTACCATTCCTGGGGTACATTATCTCGGACTCTGGTCTACGCATGGACCTGGCGAAAGTGTTCACCGTTCTCGATTGGCCACGGCCCCATGGGATGAAAGCAATCCAGCGTTTCTTTGGCTTTGTGAATTACTATCGGCAGTTTGTCCCCCATTTCTCCTCTCTGGTTCGGCCTATGTCGTCTTGTATTCGCAAAGGAGCTAACCCTAATGCTTGGTCTACTGAGGCAGAAGACGCTTTTCCATCCTTGAAGCAAGCTTTAGCAACGGCTCCTGTGCTTCACCGTCCAGAGGTTAGTAAACCTTTCATCCTTGAGGTAGACGCATCCTCCACTGGGGCCGGCACTGTCCTTCTGCAGAAATCTTCTTCTGCACGCCTTGTCACCTGCGGCTTCTTTTCTAAAGTATTCTCCCCATCTGAGCAAAATTACTCAATTGGCGACAAGAAGTTATTGGCCATTAAGTTGGCTCTGGAAGAATGGAGATACTTACTAGAAGATGCCATACATCCGTTCAAGATCTTCACGGACCATAAACACTTGGCATACATCCAGTCTGCACAAAGGCTCAACCCCCTGCAAGCCAGGTGGTCCTTGTTCTTCACCCGCTTTGACTTTGAACTTCACTTCCGGCCAGGCGATAGTAATGTTAAAGCCGACGCTTTATCTAGGTCTTTCCAGTCAATCGATATGGAAGAGGAACCTGCATATATCATCAACCCCACTAAGATAATTACCGTGGCTCCTGTCAACTTGACTTCGTTACCTCCGGGAAGGACTTTTGTGGCCGAGAGCAATCAAAAACGAGTGTTATGCTGGGGGCATTAATCCAAAATTGCGGTCACGTTAGAATCAAAAACACTCTCTCCCTGTTATCCTGCTACTACTGGTGGCCATCTCTTTCCCAGGATGTCAAAACTTTGTGGCTTCTTGTCCATCCTGCGCCAAGAACAAGGAACCCAGACAACTACCCTCCGGCCTTCTGCTTCCCCTCCCTGTACCTTTGGCTCCATGGCAGCACATAGCCATGGATTTTATTACCGATCTGCCTTGTTGCTCTGGCTGTACCGTGATCCTGGTGGTTGTGGATCAATTCTCGAAAATAGCCAATTTTGTTCCTCTTTCCGGACTGCCGTCTGCTCCTGAATTGGCAAAGATTTTCCTCACTCACATATTTAGAATTCACGGCTTCCCTCTGCACATCGTGTCAAACAGAGGAGTTCAATTCACCTCCAGTTTCTGGAGAGCCCTTTGTGGCCTTATGAAAGTGACACTGGACTTTTCCTCTGCCTACCATCTCCAAACCAATGGCAAGTTGAGTGTACGAATCAGATCCTCACGTCTTATCTTCATTACTTTTCGAATGCTCAGAGAACGACTGGGTCAGTTTACTTCCGTGGGCAGAGTTTGCATACAACCACACCAGTGAATCTTCCTCCAAGTCTCCCTTCTTCATCTTCTTCGGACAACATCCCAGTACCTCCTGTCTCGGGAGTGCCTGCAGTCGACTCTCTGTCCATGGAGTTCTCCAGGGTCTGGCAGGAGAACAAGATTGCTCTCGAAAAAGCACGAGACAGGATGAAACACCATGTTGATAAAAGGCGCCTGGACTCTCCTCCTTTTCTTCCTGGTGACAAGGTGTGGCTTTCCTCAAAATACATTTGCCTTAAGGTACCATCTTACAAACTGGGTCCTCGATACATTGGTCCTTTTGAGGTCCTCAAGCGTATTAATGATGTGGCATACAAATTGAAGCTACCTGCCTCACTCTGCATTCCCAATTCCTTCCATGTGTCTCTCCTCCAGCCCGTGGTGCTCAATCGGTTTCATCCTTCTTTGGGCCACACACCTCAGCCTGTTGGCGTGGGGGATGAATTTGAGATAAATTATATCCTGGCCATGAAGAAGGTACGAGGAAAAACCCTGTTCTTAATTGACTGGAAAGGCTTTGGTCCAGAAAAAAGATCTTGGGAACCCCGGGAGAATATTCAAGCTCCCGAGAATTTGTCTAAGTTTCTTTCCAGCCTTAGAAAGGGGGGCTTAAAGAGGGGGGTACTGTCATTCCGCTCTCACCGCATTCCTCTGGCGCCGGGGCTCAGCGCTCAACGTCATCACACTTGCCCTATATCAGGCTGCCTCTTCCTGTAGGCGGCGCCTGATTATTGTTGTGCTTCCTAGCTAGACCTGCTTGGTTCTTGCTTGGCTGCTCTCTGTACTCAGGTTCCCTGCCTTGTGCTCTAACATGCTTCCCAGCACGCGCTCTGCCTTGCCGTATACCCAGGCATGCTTCCCAGCACGCGCTTTGCCTGGCCTTGTACCCAGGCGCTATACACGCTCCTGTCTCTTGCTTACTCTGCATGCACACGCCTTGCATTATCTTGTACTCTGCGTGAACACGTCTTGCACTGTCCTGTACTTTTCTTACTCTACACTTACTACATCCCTCATTGTCCTCCTCCCCCCGCATCCCATTAATTGTCCTCTCCACTATCCTCATCATTGCCCTCTCCACCACCTCCATCATTGCCCTCTTCACCACCCCCATCATTGCCATCCCCTATCAACTTCATTATTGCCCTCACCCATCATCTCCATCATTGCCCTCTCCACCACCTCCGTCATTGCCTTCTCTCCACCTCCATCATTGCCCTCTTCACCACCCCAATCATTGCCCTCTACACCACTCCAATCATTGCCATCCCCATCACTCCCATCATTGCCCTCCCCCCACCCCAATTATTGTTCTCCCCACCACCACAATCATTGTTCTCCCACTCCACCCCATCTTTAACCTCTCCACCACCTCATTATTGCCCTCTCCACCACCCTCATCACTGCCCTCTTCACCACCCCATCATTGCCCTCTCCACCACCCCATCACCTCCATCGTTGCCCTCCCCATCACCTCCATCATTGCCCTCTCCACCACCCCAGTTATTGTTCTTCCCCACCACCCCAATCATTGTTCTCCACCACCACTTCCATCATTGCCCTCTCCACCACCTCAATCATTGTTCTGCTCCACCACCCCAATCATTGCCCTCTCCCCCACCACCCCATCATTGCCCTCTCCCTCACCACCTCCATCATTGTCTTCTCCCCACCTCCATCATTGCCTTCTCTACCACCTCTGTCATTGCTTTCTCCCACCTCCATCACCACCCCCAAAAGTGCCTACACACACACACCACCACTCACCTCTCCGCATGTTCCCCGCAGAGAGACACACACACAGCCACATAGCAGCACTCACCTCTCCACACGTTCCCCACAGACACAGACAGCCACACAGCATCACTCACTTCTCCGCACATTCCACGCAGCCACACACACACAGCACCACTCACTACGCCGCACATTCCCCGCAGCTGCAGCATCTTTGTTGCCAGCAGATTTCTCTCTGATAAAGCCACGCGCTGAAAGCTGATGTCATCCAGCCGCACTGCCGTGTCAGACAGGAAGAGTGGGCAAGAGGCACAGGACGGAACTCTGCAGCGCCGCTCCACTGCCATTTTATCCTGTAGGCTGCAGAGCTGCAGGGATTGCTCCCAGTCCGCAGCACATGAGGGCAATCTGGCAAGGGGCTCCTCGGAACCTCAGGGCTAGAGACACAGGCCAGATTGTTCTCAGTGTTAGCTGCACTGCAGGGGCCCCCCTCTACCTCCGGCCCCGATGCAGCTGCACATGCGGTATGTCCGCCCCTGATAATGTGATAACTGCAATATATTAAGAGGATAAAAACTTAGACGGGAGTGCTTATTTAAAGTATAACTTCACTTTGAGAAAACTTTTCACGTCAGAAAGGTGGGCTTTGCTGTAGGTGCTGAGCCCCCATTGATGTCAGAACAGAGGGAATGTGGGGTAAAAGACCTCAGCCTGGATTTGCTCACTTCCTACTGAGTCTGTTTTTAGAAGAGAGCAATTCTGTGTAATCATCGTTAGACTACTGCAAAAAAAAAGAAAAAATCCTTCAAGTTGCATGCAAGGTTTTGTTTTCATAGGACATCACAGAGACGAAATCCTAGTTTTTTAATGTCATCAGTAAGGGACATGGTTAGCCATACTTGCTTGTAGTGGGCTCAGTTCTGTTCACACCAGTGGTATGTGCGCTCGATCAGTAAATGCTGCGGGTTGGACGGTGCATACTTGCGCAGTGGCCAGATGTTACAGCATAGTGAATGGGCTTTCAAGAAATCCCATCTCCACTATGCATGCAGACACCCGCGGCTCACCTGCGGAGACGGACATGCGACGCGTCTTTCCAGACCGCAGCATGTCTCTCCCCAAGATAAATTTCACCCATGCAATGTATTGGACTCGGTGATTCCGCACACGGTTCAGTGATAACATGCGGAATCACCTGCATTCAAAAGCCGGCAGCGCTTTGGACGCAGCGGACATGTGCTGCATCCAACGCACTGCCGATTACTGACCGTGTGCACCTGGCCTTACTCTTGGGTCTCCGCAGGTGATCCACGGGCGTTGGTGCATAGATAGTCCGCATGGGATTTCTTGAAATCCCTCCACTATGCTGTAACATCTGGACACTGGGGTTTGGACGCTGCTGATGTATGCACCGTCCAACCAGCAGCGTTTACTGACTGTAGGAACGTGCCCTCAGTGTTGACAGGTGAGCCGCAGGCGTCTCTGGACACATAGTGGGTACGGGATTTCTTGAAATCTCATTCACTGTGCTCGATGTAAATACTTATGTCCTCCAAAAATTGAGAAAATTATTCAAGGAATGATACCTTTATTGGCTAACCAGAGAAATTATATGAGCAAGCTGTCAGGGCTCAAAAGGCCCCGTCACCAGACTGATTTACAAGATGAAGGGGCCTTTTGAGCCCTGACAGTTTGCTCATATAATTTCTCTGGTTAGCCAATAAAGGTATCATTCCTTGAATAATTTTCTCAATTTTTGGGGGACATAAGTATTTACATGATTTTTCTGGCCAACAGGGTACCACAATATTATTTTGTATTGTACATCATCCACTATGCTGTAACATCTGGACACTGCGGGTTGGACGCTGCTGATGGATGCACTGTAGGAACCTACAATCAGTATTCGCAGGTGAGCTGCAGGCGTCTCTGGACACATAGTGGACGTGGGATTTCTTGAAATCTCATCCATTATGCTGTAACATTTGGACGCTGCACGAATACAAAGCGTCCAGCCCGCAGCAGTCTCTGCACATTAGGTCGCGCTACCCACGCTCTCCCACGTTCTCCCACAGTGCTGCTGAGTGACAGCGCGATCAGATCAGTTATGTGGACATTTACTACATGGGGCGTGGTTTACCACTTTGTGAGGGCGGAACTGTTTCTAGACTTCTCATTGGTTAGGGGTGTGTTCATGTAGCCAATCGGCCGCCTCCCCGGGCTTGTTTGGATTTAAATGCCCTATAAGTACTCTCCGCTCCCGGGACGCGCAGTGTCTGGCTGCTCTGGTTCCCGCGGCCATGAATCTGTCGCAGTGTCTGGATGATTTGCCCCTGGGCTCCCGCTGGCCCGCCGCCCCACCGGACCTGTACAGTGAGTCCCAGCGCCTGGCACTGGAGGAGCTTCTGTCCGGGGGCCCGGATGCGCTGCGGCTGTTCCTGCAGAAGGAGAAGGTGCCGGGCTTCCTGTCCGAGCCGGAGGTCGGGGAGATCCTGAGCTCCGCCGCCGCTGTGCAGTGCGGGGAGGACGAGGTGTCCGTGTCCGCCTCCAGAGATTGCTCCTCCGTCACTTACTACCCCGAGATCTCGGATGTGGAGCCCCCGCTGCTGGAGCTTGGGTGGCCGGCATTTGGAGCTGGCTCCTACCGGGGAGTCACACGGGTGGACGTGCACTTCCAGCCCGGCTTCGGGGAGACCATCTACAGCTGCAAAGAAGCCGCCAGATCGCTCATCACGGCCGCTAGGGAGGTGGGTGACCGTGGTGGGCTGTGAGGATGGCACCTGGAAGTGATGGGAGAGTAGCCCCCCAAACAAGTCTGTGGTGCTGCGAGGAGTGCAGAAGAAACACTAGGGGGGTGCAGAAGGAGCACTGGTCCTCTAATACCTGAGGAGGGGGGTGCAGAAGGAGCACTTGTCCTCTAATACCTGGGCGGGAGGGGGGTGACCGTGATGGGCTGTGAGGATGGCACATGGAAGTCATGGGAGAGTAGCCCCCCAAACAAGTCTGTGGTGCTGCAGGGACCTGGGGCGAGGAGTGCAGAAGAAACACTAGGGGGGTGCAGAAGGAGCACTGGTCCTCTAATACCTGAGGAGGGGGGTGCAGAAGGAGCACTTGTCCTCTAATACCTGGGCGGGAGGGGGGTGACCGTGATGGGCTGTGAGGATGGCACATGGAAGTCATGGGAGAGTAGCCCCCCAAACAAGTCTGTGGTGCTGCAGGGACCTGGGGGCAAGGAGTGCAGAAGAAACACTAGACCTTCAACACCCGGGGAGGAGGGGGTGCAGACAAAGCACTGGTCCTCTAATATCTGGGGGGTGCAGAAGGGGCACTGGTCCTCTAATACCTGGGGGGGCTGCAGAAGGAGCACTGGTCCTCTAATAACTGGGGAGGAGGGGATGCAGAAGGAGCACTTGTCCTCTAATACTGGGGAGCAGGGGGGTGCAGAAGGAGCATTGATCCTCTAATACCTGGGGGGTGCAGAAGGAGCACTGGCCCTTTATACCTGGGGAGGAGGGGTGCAGAAGGAGCGCTGGTCTCTAATACTGGGGAGGAGGGGTGCAGAAGGAGCGCTGGTCCTCTAATACCTGGGGAGGAGGGGGTGCAGAAGGAGCACTGGTCCTCTAATACCTGGGGAGTAGGGGTGCAGAGGAGCACTTGTCCTCTAATGCCTGGGAGGAGGGGTGCAGAAGGAGCACTGGTCCTCTAATACCTGGGGAGGAGGAGGGGGGTGCAGAAGGAGCACTGGTCCTCTAATACCTGGGAGGAGGAGGGGGGTGCAGAAGGAGCACTGGTCCTCTAATACCTGGGGAGGAGGGGGGGTGCAGAAGGAGCACTGGTCCTCTAATACCTGGGGAGGAGGGGGGTGCAGAAGGAGCACTGGTCCTCTAATACCTGGGGAGGAGGGGGTGCAGAAGGAGCGCTGGTCCTCTAAACTGGGAGGAGGGGGTGCAGAAGGAGCGCTGGTCCTCTAATACCTGGGGAGAGGGGTGCAGAAGGAGCACTGGTCCTCTAATACCTGGGGAGGAGGGGTGCAGAAGGAGCGCTGTCCTCTAATACCTGGGGAGGAGGGTGCAGAAGGTCACTGGTCTCTAATACCTGGAGAGTAGGGGTGCAGAAGGAGCACTGGACCTCTAATACCTGGGAGCAGGGGGGTGCAGAAGGAGCATTGATCCTCTAATACCTGGGGCGGAGGGGGTGCAGAAGGAGCACTGGTCCTCTAATAACTGGGGGAGTGCATAAGGAGCACTGGTCCTCTAATGCCTGGGGAGGAGGGGGTGCAGAAGGAGCACTGGTCCTCTAATACCTGGAGAGGAGGAGGGGGTGCAGAAGGAGCATTGATCCTCTAATACCTGGGGAGCGGGGGGTGCAGAAGGAGCACTGGTCCTCTAATACCTGGGAGGAGGGGGTGCAGAAGGAGCACTGGTCCTCTAATACCTCGGGTGGGGAGTGCTGGAGAAGCATGGTCCTCTAATACCTGGGGAGGAGGGGTGTAGAAGGAGCACTGGCCTCTAATACCTGAGGAGGGGTGCAGAAGGAGTGCTCACTGGTCCTCATGGTGGGGGAGTGCTGGAGAGCAGTGTCCTCTATACCTAGGGAGGAGTGGGGTGCAGAAGAAACATGGTCCTCTCATACTTGTGGAGGAGGGTGTGCAGAAGGAGCACTGTCCTCTAATACTGGGGTGGGGGAGTGCAGGAGAAGCACTGTCCTCTAATACCTAGGGAGGAGGGGGGGCACAGGAGCACTGGTCCTCTAATACCTGAGGAGGGGTGGGGGGTGCAGAAGGAGCACTGGTCCTCTAATACCTAGGGTGGAGGGGGGTGCAGAAGGAGCACTGGACCTCTATAAAAGGGGGGGGGCTGTACTTCTAATACCAATTCCCTCCAGTATGTCTCGAGTCTGGGATGAGAGTCATGCAAAAAACGGGAGAACATACAAACTCCTTGTAGATTTTGTCCTTGGTGGGATTTGAATCCAGACCCCAGCAAAGCAACAGTGCTAACCACTGAGCCACCGTGCCGCCTCTCTAGACGAATGCTGACGATGTTGTCGGATTTGGCCAACAGTCTGTGTATGGTATTAACGAACAACTTATTGTTGGAGGGGGGAATATTGACCCGCATGTCGACTTTTGGACTACCAATTGTAGTCGGGTCATGTATTGTTTAATGTAGACCTAAACGTGGAACGCTACTGATTTGCTAGCATAGCTCTTCATCCTAAGGTGAGGCTCATCTTCATTAACACTAGGTGCAATGCCATGGAGAATGAGGCTCGCCCTCCTACCACCATAGCCTGGCTCCTATCGTGAAGGATTTCTATTGCCATTTTGAGAACGACGTGTTATGGCTCCTATACTATGTACACTACTTCAATAAAACTTTCCAGAACATAATGCCCAACCGTCATAACTAGCAGTAACTTGGTAACCTGGGCTTTGTGGGATGGTTTCAATAGAAGTAATAACGGCTTTCATATGTCAATATTGGTGTAGTCACTGAGCCAGTAATTCTCTCCACACACTAGGGATCTCATTCCATAAAAGTAATGTCTATAAACCGTTCTGTCTCCCCACCCTATATCTGATGAGGGTGCGCTACAGATCAGTCAGGAGGGACTTGTGGGGGAGGGTGGTGTCACATTAGGGTTATCAATGAAACTATTGGAAAGGGTTAAACCTGAATGGGTTAATACTAAAAAATTAAAATCTAAAGCCTATTTAAGACTCTTTTAACAAGGCATTTACTGAATTACAAGGTTGGAGCGTTATTTTGGGCCTTGACGTATATTATGATGACTGAGTACTCGGAATAGCTTTGAAGGCGGCTTGCTATGACTCCTGTCATAAAGTCAGATAAGACTAGTAAATTGGTGACTTTCTAACTCCTAGAAACTCTGCTTAAGAATGGTTTCAAGTAATGAAGATGAGTGCCCATATGTAGATGGACAACATGGCTTCACTTAGTTCAAAGTATTCCATTTAGTTCATGAATCACTATAAACACAAGGGACAACACCCATCGCCCTTATGGCAGCTCTGTCTATAAAGGTGTTATGTGCGCCAATGCGGTTTTGGACACTTTTGTTATGAATGTTTTAGAAATGAATTCTGAGCAGAAGCTCCCTCTGGTGGTTACAAACGGTACTGAACCATTCAATGAGGATTGGCAATCCGGAATCACGGACTGGCTGGATATAAGGGAGGTTTCCCCCCATCTTGGTTGCCGGTGATCAATTGTTCTTGTCTCAACGTTGTTTCCTGGTTCACTTGGAAGCTCGCTGAGTCTTGCCTCTTCTGCTCTCAGATAAGATATTTTCTGTTTTTTGTTTTTGTGCTTGCCATTTGCAATTTTCTCTGCATTTCTGTGAGGTTGTCCAGGTTCCCCTCCTCGGGGGGCTTGGGCGCCTCTCGGTTCCTCTGGAGCCACTGTTGTTTGTTCATTTGCCTTTTCCAGTTTTTTCTGTGGCTGCGACTTAGTTTTGTTACACCAGAGAACTAATTTAGATGGTAGAGGTCGTGTGATCTCAGGTGTTTTTGCAATTAGTAGCGTTGGCTTTTTTTTTTTTTTAGGGTTTTTTTTTGATTGCAGTAAGTATCCTTTTCTGTCCAGGCAGATTGGACCCCAACGTTTGCTCATACTATTTTCTGTCTGTGTCTGTATTTCCTCTTGTCTAACCGCCATTACATGTTTGGGGGCTTCCTATGTTCTTTGGGGATCTGCTCCGGGGCAGATAGCTTTCCTCTTTCTATCTTTAGGTGTAGTTAGCCTCTCAGGCTGTGACGAGGCGTCTAGGACCAACGTAGGAACGCTCCACGGCTGCCTTTAGTTGTGATGGTTAGTCAGGGTACTGCAATCCAGTAGATCCCAACCTCTCTGGTGTATTGCCTTTTTTGCCTGCTCTCCTCAGCTACCAAAACATAACACACTTTGTTCTAAGTTCAGAAGCCAATGTGACGGATGGCACCAGCCTAAAACGTACTGTCACACTAAGCGAGATCGCTAACGAGATCACTACTGCGTCACCATTTGACGCAGTAGCGATCTCATTAGCGACTTAGCTGTGTGACATGTAGCAGCGATTCTATAACTTTGTATGTAACCCCTTCTCATGTACAGCACCATGGAATTAATGGCGCTATATAAATAAATAATAATAATAATGTGGCCCCTGCTGAGATGTCGCTGATCGCTCATGAACGTTCTGAGCCGTTTTTTGGTCATTGGTGTCCCGCCGGTGAGCCTGAATCGCTGAGTGTGACACCCTTTATGAACGACTTCACCAGCGTCGCAGGTGGACTAGGTTTTCCCAACGACCGCAGAGGTCGTTATACAGATCGCTGATGAGTTGTGTTTGGAATCTAACTAGCGATCACACTAGCATCTCGCCAGGTCGTGTCGTTGTCGTGATCGCTGGTGCGATCGCTAAGTGTGACAGTGCCTTTAGAATCCATAAGAAAGTTTTGAGTGTTTTGCAAGGTAAACTAAATTGTATTCTTGTATCTGAGATTTCCTCATACAAAGTTGTCCAAACCAAATGGGACCAGTTAACCATCTGTATGCTGCCCTCTTTCCTCCCATTAAGAGAGAAATAAATTATACAATTTTTTTTCTTGTTCTCTTAAAACATAGGCTGTCAGGTCGCTTCTGTTTCATGAGAGCGCTTGGTTGAGCCAAGTCCACATGTGCATAGGGAAGCTAGAAGAGGTGGTAGTTGGCCGATTCTACTTTCTGTTAACAGCTGTCAAAAATTATATTACACTGCTCAAAAATATAAAGGGAACACTCAAATAACACATCCTAGATCTGAATGAATGAAATATTCTCATTGAATACTTTGTTCTGTACAAAGTTGAATGTGCTGACAACAAAATCACACAAAAATCATCAATGGAAATCAAATTTTTTAACCAATGGAGGCCTGGATTTGGAGTCACCCACAAAATTAAAGTGGAATGTAATGTCCAGCAAGTCAAAATGATGCTCAGTAGTGTATGTGACCTCCACGTGCCTGTATGACCTCCCTACAGCGCCTGGGCATGCTCCTGATGAGGCGGCGGATGGTCTCCTGAGGGATCTCCCAGACCTGGACTAAAGCATCCGCCAACTCCTAGACAGTCTGTGGTGCAACGTGACGTTGGTGGATGGAGTGAGACATGATGTCCCAGATGTGCACAATCGGATTCAGGTCTGAGGAACGGGCAAGCCAGTCCATAGCTTCAATGCCTTCATCTTGCAGGAACTACTGACACACTCCAGCCACATGAGGTCTGGCATTGTCTTGCATTAGGAGGAACCCAGGCCAACTGCACCAGCATATGGTCTCACAAGGGGTCTGAGGATCTCCTCACGGTACCTAATGGCAGTCAGGCTACCGCTGGCGAGCATATGGAGGGCTGTGCGGCACTCTAAAGAAATGCCACCCCACACCATTACTGACCCACTGCCAAACCGGTCATGCTGAAGGATGTTGCAGGCAGCAGATTACTCTCCACAGCGTCTCCAAACTGTCAAGTCTGTCACATGTGCTCAGTGTGAACCTGCTTTCATCTGTGAGGAGCACAGGTCGCCAGTGGCGAATTTGCTAATCCTGGTGTTCTGTGTCAAATGCCAAGCGTCCTGCACGGTGTTAGGCTGTGAGCACAACCCCCATCTGTGGACGTTGGGCACTCAGACCATCCTCATGGAGTCGGTTTCTAACCGTTTGTGCAGACATTTGTGGCCTGCTGGAGGTCATTTTGCTGGGCTCTGGCAGTGCTCCTCCTGTTCCTCCTTGCACAAAGGCGGAGGTAACGGTCCTACTGCTGGGTTGTTGTCCTCCTACGGTTCCCTCCACGTCTCCTGGTGTACAGTCATGGCCAAAAGTTTTGAGAATGACACAAATATTAATTTTTACAAAGTCTACTGCTTCACTTTTTCTAATGGCAATTTGCATATACTCCAGAATGTTATAAAGAGTGATCAGCTTAACAGCAATTACTTGCAAAGTCAATATTTGGCTAGAAAATGAATTTTATCCCCCAAAACACATTTCAACATCATTGCAGCCCTGCCTTAAAAGGACCAGCTAACCTCTTTTCAGTGATTGCTCCATTAACACAGGTGTGGGTGTTGATGAGGACATGGCTGGAGATCAATCTGTCATGATTAAGTAAGAATGACACCACTGGACACTTTAAAAGGAGGCTGGTGCTTGGCATCATTGTTTCTCTTCTGTTAACCATGGTTATCTCTAAAGAAACACGTGCAGTCATCATTGCAATGCACAAAAATGGCCTAACAGGGAAGAGTATCGCAGCTAGAAAGATTGCACCTCAGTCAACAATCTATCGCATCATCAAGAACTTCAAGGAGAGAGGTTCCATTGTTGCCAAAATGGCTTCAGGGCGCCCAAGAAAGACCAGCAAGCGCCAGGACCGTCTCTTAAAAGTGTTTCAGCTGTGGGATCGGGCTACCAGCAGTGCAGAGCTTGCTCAGGAATGGCAGCAGGCAGGTGTGATTGCATCTGCATGCACTGTGAGGCGGAGACTCTTGGAGCAAGGCCTGGTCTCAAGGAGGGCAGCAAAGAAGCCACTTCTCTCCAGAAAAAACATCATGGACAGACTGATATTCTGCAAAAGGTACAGGCAGTGGACTGCTGAGGACTGGGGTAAAGTTATTTTCTCTGATGAATCCCCATTTCGATTGTTTGGGACATCAGGAAAACGCCTCATTCGGAGAAGACAAGGTGAGCGCTACCACCAGTCTTGTCTCATGCCAACTATTAAGCATCCTGAAACCATTCATGTGTGGGGTTGCTTCTCAGCAAAGGGAATCGGCTCTCTCACAGTCTTGCCTAAAAACACAGCCATGAATAATGGTACCAGAATGTCCTCCAAAAGCAACTTCTCCCAACCCTCCAAGAGCAGTTTGGTGACCAACAATGCCTTTTCCAGCATGATGGAGCACCTTGCCATAAAGCAAAGGTGATAACTAAATGGCTCAGGGAACAAAACATAGAGATTTTGGGTCCATGGCCTGGAAACTCCCCAGATCTTAATCCCATTGAGAACTTGTGGTCAATCATCAAGAGACGGGTGGACAAACAAAAACCTAAAAATTCTGACAAAATGAAAGCATTGATTGTGCAAGAATGGACTGCTATCAGTCAGGATTTGGTCCAGAAGTTGATTGAGAGCATTCCAGGGAGAATTGCAGAGGTCCTGAAGAAGGGTCAACACTGCAAATATTGACTTGCTGCATTAACTCATTCTAAAGGTACTGCCACACTAAGCTATCCCGCTAGCGATCTCGTTAGCGTTGCATACTATATGCGATCGCTAGCGGGATTGTTTCTATATCGCTAAATGCTGCCGCATTTAGCGATATAGTTAACGACGCTATCGCCGTTAGCGATCTTCTTAACGACTTTAGCGGTACAAAAGTACCGCTAAATCGCTAAGAAAAGGTGCCACACAGCGATAAGATACTTACCCAGCGGGAGCGCCGACGAGAAAATAGGGTCCGGAACGATTCCAGCGATGAGCGAGATCACAGCAGGAAGCTCGTCGCTGGAAGCTGCCGCACTGAACAACATCGCTAACGGATCGCTAAATAGTGACTTTTTTCCCGTTAGCGATATTGTTTAGTGTGGCATACCCTTAACTGTCAATATAAGCTTTTGTTACTCATATGTTTGCAATTATTATATTTCTGTCTGTGATAAAAACATCCGTCAAACACACAATAAAAACCAGAGGGCAGCAGATCATGTGAAAATATAATATTTATGTCATTCTCAAAACTTTTGGCCATGACTGTACTGGCCTGTCTCCTGGCAGCGCCTCCAGCCTCTGGACATTTCGCTGACACACAGCAAACCTTCTTGCCACAGTTCGCATTGATGTGCCATCCTGGATGAGCTGCACTACCTGAGCCACTTGTGTGGGTTGTATAGTCTGCAGGGTAATAAATACAGAGGAGGATAATTTTATATTACAGGAGGATTTATGTAAACTAGACGCTTGGGCTGATAAATGGCAAATGAGCTTTAATGGGGATAAATGTAAGGTCATGCACTTGGGTAGAACAAACAAGATGTATAATTATGTGCTTAATTGTAAAACACTGGGCAAAACTGTCACTGAAAAAGACCTGGGTGTATGAGTTGGACGACAAACTCACATTTTGTGGCCAATGTCAGGCTGCTGCTGCCAAGGCAAATAAAATAATGGGATGCATTAAAAGAGGCATAGATGCTCATGAGGAGAACATAATTTTACCTCTATACAAGTCACTGGTGCGACCACGCTTAGAATACTGTGTACATTTCTGGTCTCCGGTGTATAAGAAAGACATAGCTGAACTGGAGCGGGTGCAGAGAAGAGCGACCAAGGTTATTAGAGAACTGGGGGGTCTGCAATACCAGGACAGGTTATTACACTTGGGGTTATTTAGTTTGGAGAAACGAAGGCTTAGGGGTGATCTTATTACAATGTATAAATATATGAGGGGACAGTACAAAGACCTTTCTAATGATCTTTTTACTCTTAGACCTGTGACGGGGAAAAGGGGGCATCCTCTACGTCTGGAGGAAAGAAGGTTTAGTCATAATCACAGACGCAGATTCTTTACTGTAAGAGCAGTGAGACTATGAACTCTCTGCCGTCTAATGTTGTAATGAGTGATTCCTACTAAAATTTAAGAGGGGACTGGATGCCTTTCTTGAAAAGTATAATATTACAGGCTATATTCACTAGTTTCCTAGATACTGCGTTGATCCAGGGAGCTAGTCTGATTGCCGTATGTGGAGTCGGGAAGGAATTTTTTTCCCCAATGTGAAGCTTACTGTTTGCCACTTGGGTTTTTTTTTTGCCTTCCTCTGGATCAACATGTTGGGTCAGGTTAGGATAGGATATGGGCTGAACTAGATGGACTTAAAGTCTTCCTTCAACCTTAATAACTATGTTACTATGTCTCATGCTACCACGAGTGTGAAGGCACAACCAACTTTCAAAAGTGACCAAAACATCAGCCAGAAAGCATTGGTAAGAAGTGGTCTGTGGTCCCCACCTGCAGAACCACTCCTTTATTGAGTGTGTCTTGATAATTGCAAATAACTTCCATCTTTTGTCTATTCCATTTGCACAACAGCATGTGAAATTGATTGTCAATCAGTGTTGCTTCCTAAAGGGTATGCCACACTAAGCGAGATCGCTAACGAGATCACTATTGCGTCACTATTTTATGACGCAGTAGCGATCTCGTTAGCGACTTAGCTGTTAGTCAACTAATAGTTCTGTTGAATCTATCTGTGATTCCAAACACATCTCATCAGCAATCTGTATAACGACCTCTGCGGTCGTTGGGAAAACCTAGTCCCACCTGCGACGCTGGTGAAGTCGTTCATAAAGGGTGTCACACTCAGCGATTCAGGCTCCCAGCGGACCCAGCGACCAAAAAACTGCTCAGAACATTTACAAACGATCAGCGACATCTCAGCAGGGGCCACATCGCCGCTACATGTCACACACAGCTAAGTCTCAAACGAGATTGCTAACGAGATCACTACTGCGTCATAAATGGTGACGCAGTAGTGATCTCATTAGCGATCTCGTTAGCGATCTCCGCTTAGTGTGGCATACCCTTCAGTGGACAGTTTGATTTCAGAGAAGTTTGATTTACTTGGAGTTATATTCTGTTTAAGTGTTCCCTTTTAATTTTTTTGAGCAGTGTACATGTGTATGCATAATGGACTTGAATCTTCAATACATTTATGGAATGTCCAATGGATACGGCAAAAGTGTACAAGATGGGAATACTCCCCTTTAATTTTCAATATCTTGGGAGTTGATATGTCCTTAGAAATAGAGCCATTATTTAACTGGCTGTCACTCCTTCCCCATTCAACCTATACATTCAGAAAATGATCGTCAACCAAGGCCCCTTCTCCATAACTTATGGAAATGCTTTAGGCTGTTGTGTTAAATACCTGTCCTATTAACTCAATATCAACTAAATAGTTTACGTAGCATCAGCATTAGTGGAGCCCTCAGGGTTTGCTGATTCAGCTGGGAATTTTATTTTCTAGAAGTCCACAATTTATCCTGTGTCTTAACTTGCTTATTCCCCCCCATAAATGATAACCCCTCAAACCTCCAAACCTTGCAAAATTGTGCAGTGAGGCATCATTCTTCTATGTGACACATTCCTTCTGCTCACCTGACCCCTTGAATATGGATTGTCAGGATTACAGTTCGGATTAAGTTTATCTCTAACAATTTACCTTTCGGCAAGGCTTCTCATATTTTCTAATCTAATAATCTGGGGTAGTGCAATCCAGCGACCTGGAATAGCATTGATAGTCTTTATTGTTGGTCTCCGATCATCAGTCTAACGTGTATGGGGCTTTTAGAGTTGGCAATCACTGTAGATTTGCCTGGAATCAGCGGTGATTTCACGAGAAGTTGTGTAATTGCTGATAGTTCGGTAGAGAGAAATGAGTAGCCCTAGTACTAAATCCTGAGGAAACTGAAAAGCGAGGGGTAAAGGTGAAGTAGTAAAGTTGGCAAGTCCTACATTGAGCTAAAAGAAGAGATCAGTGTCCTTAAACAAAACTTGACAGTTGACTCATACTGCCCGAACCACTGTCCACATGCATCGTACATTGGTTGTAGCTGCGTATTTCTCTACTCAAACACTGCGGTATTTCCGAGGAAATTTATCTAAAATCTGGCTGGGGACCATTCGTCAAAGATGCCTCTCCCCGCTTGCATAGACTTGCTGATCTTTTCCGATACAAAGGGACAGGGTGGATTTGATTTAAATCAAACTGATTTAAATCACGATTTAAATCACTAGTCAGTAAGGCTTGATTTAAATCAGTGATTTAAATCAAAGTTTCTACCTAAACTAGTTTCTTGCTACTTAACATGCAAGTAGATGAAGATTTTTAGAATCACTTTTTATCAGGGTGGATAAAAATCATGATTTTTTTAAAAAAATCAAAAAAAATCGGATTTTTTTGATTTAAATCGGATTTTTTTTGATTTAAATCGGATTTTTTTGATTTAAATCGGATTTTTTTGATTTAAATAGGATTTTTTAATCAAGTTGTACACAAGCAAAACTTTGTCTTTTTGCAAATCAAATTATTTTACACAAATAAAAATATTAAAACAGTTGATGATTATGAAACCTAATAATTTTTATTTGCACTATTAAACAATCAGAATTGAACTACAGAGAGTAAGTACTTTTTTAACAATAGCCTATCTCTAACGTTTGAAGTAAGCAAACATCTTCAGTGAATACATCAGTCCTTTAAGCCTACTGTTTATTTAGGACTTTTAATAGGAAAACTAGTTGTCCTGCTTTAGCAGTTCCTAAGCGGTTTCGGACTGTTGTGTGCACAAAACCAATGAAGAAAACAATCTCTCTACTCTGCCGATGAAGCCGATGCAGTCAGTAGCTGAGTAGCTACATTTATTATCTTCGCTGGAAGAACAAGTGATTGCGACTTCCACCAGTCCAGTGGTTTTAGTTCATTAACGACGTTATCTGCAAACATGTATTTTTGAAATGGTGCAGATTCACACTTCAATTTCAGCACAGTTGCCACAATGTCATGGTTAGTATTGGCGAGCCACTCCATTGCAGAGTTGATTTCCGCCTCAGATAGTTTTTTTCCCTCTGTAGATGGGATGCAAGATATTGGCTAAATAGTGCTCTTCTTTTAATGCTTGGTCCTTGCGGTGGTGTATTGCAACCTTTACATTGTTTGAGAGGTTCTAGCGAACCTTCTAAATCTTTCCAAACTTCTGTGGCATCAGCTATGGTTGCAGTATCTTTCTGCATTTTATCCAACTCAATAGATATTGGCTTTAACCTTTCCAAAAGGTCCTCGGCATTTCTCTTCACACCAAGATTTAATACTTTGCTTCGTATATTAGCATCAATTTTATCCCGATGTGTTTCGCAAATGGACACTAATTTTGACCAGTTGTTAATAAACAGTTCCAAGCATTCAGCCAAGGTATTCCATCTAACATCTTGTGGTAGAAACAACTTCAGTCCTCCCATTTCCTTGTAGGTTGCATGTGCAAAATGATTATTGCGGAAATATTTAACAATTTCTACAACATGTTCCTTGACACCCGAAATATGCAGGTCTTTTGCCAAAAGATGCAACAAATGGGCAGAACAAACCGTATGTAATGACATTTGTGTCATCCTCATGTGCCAGTTCCGCTCGCATTTTTGCCACATTGCTTGCGTTATCAGTAACTAAGCTCCTTACTTTACATCCAAACTGTTCTTGGCATTGGTGAATTGAGTTCTTAGCAATTTCAAGTAAATATTCAGCAGTATGTGAATTTCCAGATGTGTCGATTGTGTCTGTAAGGTTAGTTTCACCATCTTCTGTTGTGACACAAGTGCAAATTATGGGGTCATTGTGGATGTTGCTCCAACCATCCAAGCTCATGTTAACAACTTTGTCTTTCAAATATTTTGTACAAGCCGCTCTTTCTTTGTCGTATACAGCCTGAAGATGTTTTCCTGAGATATCAAATCTGCTTGGTGGTTTGTAGCCTGGTCTTATTCCTTCGATCGTTTGTACAAACAATGGGTGTTCAACTAGTCGGAAAGAAGAATTGGTTGCAAATATGAATTTAGCAATTAATTCATCAAAATGTTCTTTCTGGCTCGTCGTAGTCTTTAAGAGGAATTTTTCTACACTTTGCACGCAAAGTTTTTTGTTGGGCTGCTTTGTTGAAGTTGTACCCAGATATTGATTGTCACGTGCAGCACAAGCCATATTTGACCCTGAAAGCACAGTAATTAAAAATATAATTCGACTGCGTATTTGAAGAAATATAACGAAAATATTTTGAAACAAACTTTTTGAACAATGTAATGGTCCTCGTCCTATAAGGGCTGTCTCAAAAGTTATGCTACTCAAGTTTCCGGTGAAGTTGCTGTAATACTAGTAATATCAGAGCAACTGAAAAAAATTATGTCACAAAAGTTTTAAAAATGTTTTTTTAAAAAAATGGTCAATTTGGCAGACTTCAAAAGTGAATTGTACCTACAATAAAAAAAAATAGGCGTATACACACTCTTTTATTTTTACTTAACGTTAATCTTCTGTGAAATATTGCCTTAACATAAATTTAAATTCTATACTCCAGAACTAGTGCTAGAAATTTTTCTTTTCATAGACTTTAACCATCCCAGTAAAACGTCTGTTAAAATAGGTTGTAATTGCCAGACTTACCACTAGTGCTAGGGTCCTGGTGCATAAGAAGCTGTGGGGGTTCATTGACATTAGTTGTATCACTATCAACATCTTCATTTCCCTTCTGGTTGCAGTTTTCATAATGTGATTTCAAACGGCAAACAAGTCCTTGGATATCCTTTTGACAGTATTTGCACTTTGCTCTCCCACCTTTCTTTCCAAGCTCTGCTGGCATCTCAACAAAATAAACCCAAATAGGGTCTCTCTTACGACCTGCCATGGCTCACGCAGATCACTTCTGAAGTTTGATTGTTACTACAGCCAAGTACTGCTGACTGACTATCCAACAAGTTTTGGGCATGTCAACTGAATGGAAAAAGAAACTGAAACCAAGCTACAGAAAGTGAAACCAAGCTAGAAGTGTGGAGTTAATTGAACAATGATTGAAAGTTTTAGATTTTAATCGTGATTTATATTAAAAAAATCTTTTGATTTAAATCAGTGATTTAAATCATGATTAAAATCACGATTTAAATCGATCTGATTTAAATAGAAAAAATTCATTTGATTTAAATCATGATTTAAATCATTGATTTAAATCGGCGTGATTTAAATCAATCCACCCTGCTTTTTATATTACTTTTTTCTCCCCAGTTTAATAGGTTAATCATTCATATTTGGACACCACTGTTCTGTTGTACTTAGGAAGGAGAAAAATAATCCTGACCTTAATAACAATTTAAATAGATTTATTCAACTGAAACAATAACAACATTACAGCATAAGTTATTTGCTTAAACAAACATCCATGTTTGTTAACTAATTTGGCTAAACAAAATATATATATATTTTAAGAAACTTAGACTGTCAGCCCAGCCGACACATGAAAAACTTAAATACTACTGTCCCTGCTGTCCTCTGTAGCTCCACTCGTCGTCATCTTCATCATCATCTTCTTTGTTCCTATCATAATCTGGAAAAGAAAAACAAGCTTTCCTGCTTTATTGGGACTCCCAACCGATTTCTCAATTTAGAATGAATGAGTTCCAAAGGATAGAAATATTCTTTCAACCCTGCAGAAGAACTACTGTTTAAAAGTGAAATCATTACTTGAACAGTCTCTAAATCCAAGCGCTTAAGTGACTTCCACCAGTTTACTGGTGTGACCTTCCTTAAAATATCTTCAGCAAACATATATTTCTTGAATGGTTCCCCCTTAGCTCTGAAGTTTATTATAGTTGGCATTAAAGATGGATGATTGCTGGATACCCATGTCATAGCTAACTCCTCTTCCTCAGCACTTAGGTTTTGACCCTGATATTAGATATTGACAATATTTGCCAAAAAATGAGCTGGAGTCAGTGCTTGTCCCATTCGTTTGTTTACTGCTTGTAATTTAATTCTGTCCATGTGTAGTTCTGTTTTAAGTGTTCACTCAGTTCCTTCCAAATTTCAACAGCATCCGCAATAAAACAGCTATTTTTCTGTATTTTGTTTAAAGCTTGAGAGATGGGTTTCAGGAAGCTCAGCATATGTTCAACATTTCTCTTAAGCCCAATGTTGAGGATTTTGGCCGTGACAGTGCCATCTATTTTATCTCGATTTTCTTCACAAAGTGTCATCAGAATAGGCCAGTTTTTGATATACTGCTCAAAACAGTCCACCACAGAGTTCCATCTAACATCTTGTGGGAGCGTTAGCTTGGTTCCACCCATCCTTTTCAGAGCTGCTGCAGCAAAATGATTATTACGGAAGTATTTAGCAATTTCAACAACATTAGCCTTTATTTCTGGAACACTTAAGTCTTTGGCTAAGAGGTGCAGCAAATGAGCACTGCAACCATATGTTATTAGCTTTCTATTCCCTCCCTGCTCTTCTAAATTTCTTCTCATCTTAGATACGTTTGCAGCATTGTCAGTGACCAAACTGCGTACTAGACATTTGAATTTTTGTTCACATGTTATAGCTTTTACTGCCACTTCTTGTAAGTATTCTGCTGTGTGTGCATTTCCTGACGTATCAGTTGTTTGTGCAAGGAAGACTTTACCTTCATTCTGTTGTTATACAAGCACATACAATAGGATCATTGTGGACATTACTCCACCCATCAATACTTAGGTTAACAATTTTACCCTCCAGAGCTGTTGTACATTGCTCCATTTCTCTGTCATACACTGTGATCCAGCAGTTTCCCTGCAACATCAGCTCTGCTGGTGGACTGTATCCTGGTCTCAGTGACTGAACCATATTAATGAAATGTGGGTTCTCAGTCAGACGGAAAAGAAGAGTTTGTTGCATAAATAAACTGGGCAATTTTTTCATCAATCAACTCTTTTTCTAATCTGCTAGTTCTTATCACAAACCTATCTATGTGGTTCCAGGAGGTAAAGGTTTTTTCTTCCTTTTGGGTGATGGTGATATGTGGCTGTGGGTGTTGATGATGATGCTGCTGCTAATGAAGCACTATCCTGGATGGATAACTCTGAAACTGTAGAACAGGATGATGGTGATCTTGGAGGTGGATAGTTTCCAGAATCCATGAATTCCCCTAAACAAAAAAGTCAATGCTGTTATATTATTGTTTATACAATTTCTGCTTATTGTACACAACACAGCACTGCCCCAAAAGGAATATTTGTTTTTCTTCATAACTGTACCAAATGACAGTAACATGCAGTAATAATAAGAAATATAATTTCAATAAAAATGTTTACCAACCTGAAGATCCTGCCTGTTCAGAAGTGTTTCTTTGGTCATCTTCATCACCGCACTTCTCATGATGTTGCCTCATTCGCGCCACCAGGCCTTGCATCTCTTTGTTGTTGCGTCGTTTGCATTTTGCACGCATGCCTTCCTTACCGATAGGCGAAGGAGCTTTCATTAAAAATTCCCAAACTGGGTCTCTTTTACGGCCTGCTGCCATTATAAGGAAAGAATGTAATTAAACTCAGATCGTACACACAAACAGATCCAGACTTGTCTGTCTGTGGCTATGCTGCAGTATTGTGCTCAAAGTTTCACTTTCATTTTCTTGTCTGCTTGCCCTTCCTCCTCCTCACACTTAGATTCACATTCTTGTGTTGTGCAGATCTATTCCACTCCAAAACAATCAGAAACATATTGTCTAACTTCTTGGGCTTGGCACTGAAGGGGTTGATTCTGTATTCATTTTAGGTTTGTAGAACAATAGGATTAAGGTTTTTTCTCAACTCTGTTCATGTTTAAACATTTTTGCCGTGAAGAAGAGGCTGGGACCTCTGCGGAGTCAAATTCAGTTTTGAGAACTGCGTAAGTTAAAGCGGCGTCTGTGAATAATATAGGAGAGAAACTGCTCACTAATCCTACAGAAACCTCTGGAAGAGCATGGCATTGGAATGTTACACATATACAGCCTTTATTCTACTGAGTTAAACAATCAGCTTTATCTCATGATGGAAGAACCTTTGGATGGTAAAATATTTTCCTCAAAAAGCAGTTTATTGAAAAAAAAAACTGATTTAAATCAAAAAAAACTGATTTAAATCAAAAAAATCCGATTTTAAATCAAAAAAATCCGATTTTTTTTTTTTTTTTTTTTTTTTTTTTTGATTTTTTTTAAAAAAATCATTGATTTTTTTTCCACCCTGCAAAGGGAGAAACCTGTCATTCTGGTGCACTGCTCGGACTTCTCATTTATACATAGTCCCCCGGCAGCCAGCTTTTCACACAGGTTTTTCTCTGAAACGCTGCTTTCTGGTTCATAATGTCTGTGACTACTGATGTAAGCGTACTGAGCAGGAGTTGGTGGTCCACAGTGTTTAAATGCTTCA
>JARQOD010000003.1:205983893-206011104 GCA_033576555.1 Oophaga sylvatica | reverse complement strand
CCAATTTGTCCTGAGTACGCTGATACCCTATATGTGGGGGGGAACCACTGTTTGGGTGCACGGCAGAGCTCGGAAGGGAAGGAGCGCCATTTGACTTTTTCAAACCAAAATTGGCTGGAATCGAGATTGGACGCCATGTCGCATTTGGATAGCCCCTGATGTGCCTAAACAGTGGGAATCCCCCACAAGTGACCCCATTTTGGAAACTAGACCCCCCATAAGGAACTTATCTAGATTTGTGGTGAGCACTTTGAACCCCCAAGTGCTTCACACAAGTTTATAACATAGAGCCGTAAAATTAAAAAATATTTTTTCCACAAAAATGATCTTTTCACACCAATTTTTATTTTCCCAAAGGTAACAACACCTCAAACGTTATTGTGCAATTTGTCCTGAGTACGCTGATACCCAATAAGTGGGGGTAAACCACTGTTTGGGTGCATGGCAGAGCTCGGAAGGGAAGGAGCGCAGTTTGACTTTTTCAACGCAGAATTGGCTGTATGCCATGTCGTGTTTGGAGAGCCCCTGATGTGTCTAAACAGTGGAAACCCCCCACAAGCGACACCATTTTGGAAACTAGACCCCTTATGGAACTTAGATGTGTTGTGAGCAAGTTCAACCCCCAAGTGTTTCACTAAAGTTTATAATGCCTGGGTGTAAAAAGAAAAAACAAATTCCACAAAAATGATTTTTTAGTCCCCAATTTTCTAATTTTTGATTTTTCCCAAGAAAATTGGACCCCAAATGTTGTTGTCCAATTTGTCCTGAGTACGTTGATACCCCATATGTGGGGGGGGAATACTGTTTGGGCGCACGGCAGGGCTCGGAAAGGAAGTAATGACATTTTGGAATGCAGACTTTGATGGGTGTCATGCTCAGTTTGCAGAGTCCCTGATGTGTCTAAGCAGTGTAAACCCCCCACAAATGACCCCATTTTGGAAACTAGACCCCCTAAGGAACTTATCTAGATCTGTGGTGAGCACTTTGAACCCCCAAGTGCTTAACACAAGTTTATAATGCCTTGGGCATGAAAATAAAAAATCCTATTATTTTCCCACAAAAGTGATCTTTTAGTCACCAATTTTTTATTTTCCCAAGCGTAACGGGAGAAATTGGACCCCAAAAGTTGTCCAATTTGTCCTGAGTACGTTGATACCCTATATGTTGGAGAAAACTACTGTGTGGGCACACGTCGGGGCTCGGAATAGAAGTAGTGACATTTAGTAATGCAGACTTTGATGGAATTGTCTGCGGATGTCATGTTGCATTTGGAGAGCCCCTGATGTGCCTAAACAGTGGAAACCCCCCACAAGTGACCCCATTTTGGAAACTAGAACCCCAAAGGAACTTATCTAGATGAGTGGTGAGCACTTTGAACCCCCAAGTGCTTCACAGAAGTTTATAATGCCGGGGCGTGAAAATAAAAAAAAATCATATTTTTTCCACAAACATGATCTTTTAGTCCCAATTTTTATTTTCCCAAGGGTAACCAGACCTCAAAAGTTATTGTGCAATTTGTCCTGAGTACGCTGATACCCAATATGTGGGGGTAAACCACTGTTTGGGTGCATGGCAGAGCTCGGAAGGGAAGGAGCCCAGTTTGACTTTTTCAACGCAGAATTGGCTGTATGCCATGTCGTGTTTGGAGAGCCCCTGATGTGTCTAAACAGTGGAAACCCCCCACAAGCGACACCATTTTGGAAACTAGACCCCTTATGGAACTTATCTAGATCTGTTGTGAGCACGTTCAACCCCCAAGTGTTTCACTAAAGTTTATAATGCCTGGGTGTAAAAAGAAAAAAAAAAATTCCACAAAAATGATTTTTTTAGTCCCCAATTTTCCAATTTTTGATATTTCCCAAGAAAATTGGACCCCAAATGTTGTTGTCCAATTTGTCCTGAGTACGTTGATACCCCATATGTGGGGGGGGGGGGAATACTGTTTGGGCGCACGGCAGGGCTCGGAAAGGAAGTAATGACATTTTGGAATGCAGACTTTGATGGGTGTCATGTTCAGTTTGCAGAGTCCCTGATGTGTCTAAGCAGTGTAAACCCCCACAAATGACCCCATTTTGGAAACTACACCCCGTAAGGAACTTATCTAGATCTGTGGTGAGCACTTTGAACCCCCAAGTGCTCAACACAAGTTTATAATGCCCGGGCATGAAAATAAAAAATCCTATTATTTTCCCACAAAAATTATCTTTAAGTCACCTACTTTTTATTTTCCCAAGGGTAACGGGAGAAATTGGACCCCAAAAGTTGTTGTCCAATTTGTGCTGAGTACGTTGATACCCTATATGTGGGAGAAAACTACTGTGTGGGCACACGTCGGGGCTCGGAATAGAAGTAGTGACGTTTAGTAATGCAGACTCTGATGGAATGGTCTACGGGTGTCATGTCGCATTTGGAGAGCCCCTGATGTGTCTAAACAGTGGAAACCCCCTACAAGTGACCCCATTTTGGAAACTAGACCCCCAAAGGAACTTATCTAGATGTGTGGTGAGAACTTTGAACCCCCAAGTGCTTCACAGAAGTTTATAATGTAGAGCCATAAAAGTAAAAAATCATATTTTTTTCCACAAAAATGATATTTTCGCCCCAATTTTTTCTATTTTCCCAAGGGTAACAGAAGAAATTGGACCCCAAGAGTTAGGCCGGGGTCACACAACACCGACTAAAAAATCTGACCGTTTTAGTCGGTCGATTATCGCAGCAAAATGTCATGAACAGTCATCCATCTGGCATCTGATTTTCTGGGAATGATGCAATAGAGTCGCATCTGACCGTACTTGTAACATCCGATTTACATCCGACTTGCGAGGTTTTCTCGCAGGCTTGCAAAACCAACATATAATGGATCCAAAAGAATAGTTTTTAAATCACAAAAGAAAGAATAGATATATACACATAGAATACATGTGTGTATTTTTTAACCTGGCTTAAAGTCACTTTTCAATAGCAAGGTGGTTTTAACCCATTATTAACCCATTCGCCACCGCTACAGGGCAATGGGAATAGACTGGCAAAGAGCCAGAAAAGGCACATCTAATTATAGATTTGCTTTTTCTGGGGTGCCTGGGGGCAGATGTTAGTAGCCAGGGGGGGACACAAAATAAATGCACCCTCCCTCGGCTATTATTATCTGCCCCCACTCGCTGGCTTTGTCTGTCTGGTTGAGAAAAAAGCGCGGGAGCCCACGCATTTTTTTTCAACCAATTTACACCTTTCATTAACCCCTACATGTCTGCAATTTCGCACACATACACTCATGTAATTCTTAGTGAAAACCATATATCAAACTACATGAAATGACATGGTTAACTATATGTAAACCATGTGTCATTTCATGTCGGGTCTGTAATTTCACAAAAGCCGGCTATTGAATTAGCGGCTATTACAGTATGTAGAAGTGTATGAACTATAAATATATGTATATATATATATGTGTTATATATATATATATATGTCACAATGACATATATAAATATATATTCTATACCGGTGCGATTTAATCGCAAGTCACATGTGCGGTCCGTTTGTAATCCGATTTATCATCGCACCCATAGACTTGCATTGGCGATAGTCGACCCACAATCGGTGACAATCACAGCATGCTGCGATTGAACTCGCACGTTTAAAACGGACCACAAAAAATCTGATACTGGGAGCTGCTCCATAGATTAACATTGGTCCGACTGCAATGCGATCTTTCATCGCATTGCAGTCGTCCGATTTTGTCGCCAGTGTGACCCCGGCCTTATTGTGCAACTTGTCCTGATGCAACTTGTCCTTATCATACCGCTTGGAAAAAGTGCAATAACAAGCGATCAAAAAGACGGATATAAATAAATATGGTACCGCTGAAAACATCACCTTGTCCCGCAAAAAACAAGCCACCAAACAGCATCATCAGCGAAAAAATAAAAAAGTTATAGATCACAGAATAAAGTGATGCAAAAATAATTATTTTTTCTATAAAAGTTTTTATTGTGTAAAAAAAACGCCAAAACATAAAAAAAGATATAAATGAGGTATTGTTGTAATCGTAGTGACACAAAGAATAAAGCTGCTTTATCAATTTTACCACACGCGGAACGGAGAAAAAAAAAACAATTCCTGAATTGCTGGTTTTTGTTCATTTTGCCTCCACAAAAATCGGAATAAGAAGCGATCAAAAAACGTTATGTGCCCGAATATGGTACCAATAAAAACGACAGCTCGTCCCGCAAAAAACAAGCCCACACATGACTCTGTCGGCCGAAATATGGAAAAATTATAGCTCTCAAAATACGGCGATGCAAAAATTTCTTACAAAAAATTCTTCCAAAAAAAGCGTCTTTTAGTGTATGACAGAAGCTAAACATGAAAAACGGGTAAAAATCTGGTATCGCTGTAATCACACCGATCCGAAGAATAAAGTCGCCTAATCACTAATACCGCACGAGGAACGGCGTAAAAAATAAAACCAATTCTTCACCTTTTGTGGATTTGTTCATTCTGCCTCCCAAAGATCGCAGTAAGGCGATCACAGTGGTTCCCCCCCACATATGGGGTATCAGCGTACTCAGCACAAATTGAACATCAACTTTTGGGGTCCAATTTCTCCTGTTACCCTTATCAAAAAATAAAAATTTGGGGCAAAAATCATTTTTTAGGAAAAAAAAAATGATTTTTTTATTTTCACGGCTCTACGTTATAAACTTCTGTGAAGCACCTGGGGTTCAAAGTGCTCACCACACATCTAGATAAGTTCCTTGGGGGTCTAGTTTCCAAAATGGGGTCATTTGTTGGGGGTTTCTACTATTTAGGCACATCAGGGGCTCTCCAAACGTGACATGATGCCAGCAGAACATTCCATCAAAGTCTGCATTCGAAAACGGCGCTCCTTCCCCTTCCGAGATCTGCCATGCCCCCAAATAGTGGTTTACCCCCACATATGGGGTATCAGCGTACTCAGGACAAATTGCACAATAACTTTTGGGGTCCTGTTACCCTTTGGAAAATAAAAATTGGTGGTGAAAAGTTCATTTTTGTGGAAAAGATATGATTTTTTAATTTTACGGCTCTACGCTATAATCTTCTGTGAAGCCCTTGGGGGTTCAAAGTGCTCACCACACATCTAGATAAGTTCCTTGGGGGGTCTAGTTTCCAAAATGGGGTCACTTGTGGGGTGTTTCCACTGTTTAGGCACATCAGGGACTCTCCAAATGCGACATGGCGTCCAATCTCAATTCCAGACAAAAAAGTCAAATGGTGCTGGGGAAAAAAAAAGTTAAATGTTCATTTTTTCCTTCCACATTGCTTCAATTCTTGTGAAGTACCTAAAGGGTTAATAAACTTATTGAATGTGGTTTTGAACACCTTGAGGGGTGCAGTTTTTAGAATGGTGTCACTTGTGGGTATTTTCTGTCATATTGACCCCTCAAAGTCACTTCAAATGTGAGGTGGTCCCTAAAAAAAATGGTTTTGTAAATTTTGTTGTAAAAATGAGAGATTGCTCATCAACTTTTAACACTTATAACTTTCTAACAAAAAAAAATTTTGGTTCCAAAATTGTGCTGTTGTAAAGTAGACATGTGGGAAATGTTATTTATTAATTATTTTTTGTAACATATCTCTCTGATGTAAGGGCATAAAAATTAAAAGTTTGAAAATTGCTAAATTTTCAAAATTTTAGCCATATTTCCGTTTTTCTCATAAATAAACGCAAGTTATATCAAAGAAATTTTACCACTAACATGAAGTACAATATGTCACGAGAAAACAGTCTCAGAATCGCCAAGATCCGTTGAAGCGTTCCAAAGTTATAAGCACATAAAGTGACAGTGGTCAGAATTGTAAAAATTGGCCTGGTCATTAACCTACAAAATGGCTTGGTCCTTAAGGGGTTAACATCATAGAGAACAAATGACCGCCATACACAACACAATCCACTATACAAAGACCAATAATACCACATGCAAGTGAGAAATACTGCTACACCATGACTAGATCACATATTACCACCACATAGTGACAGAATAATACCATATACAAGGGACAAATACCACCACACCAAGAACAGGCCACATATTACCACCACATAGTGACCAAATAATACTACATACAGGGATAAATACCATCCACCATAACCAGATCACATATTACGACATAATGGCTGAATATTACAGCACTGATGAAAACACAATACTAACAACACTGTTATTACTGTGTACAGGTAATACAGTGAGTCACCAATGACAATAAATACAGGAGCTCTGTATATAGTGTAAAGGTAATACAGAAATCACCAGTAACATTATAACCAGAAGCCCCCTTATATAGTGTACAGGTAATACAGTGATCACCAGTGAACATACACAGGAGCTCTGAATATCATATACAGTGTATAGTGTCAGTGTAAAGGTTACACAATGACTTTCCAGAGATGTCTCTTGGTCAAGTCCTTCATCTTCGCTTTCTTTTTCATCTGGCACAGATGACACATGACAGATGGCACAGACCGCCATCAATTCTTCCAACCAGGATTTGCCCTGCAGAAAATAACACTCAGTTATCAATAGCTGATCACTTCTAGAGCACATTCCCCACTTATTTCCAGACTTGTACACTACGCCAGATGAAGAAAAGAAGCAACATAGTACAACCCTGCAAAATAACAGGACCTCCCTTTTGTTCCATGTAAAACAGTATTCTAAAAAGTAAATTATGTTACAGCAGTAATAATGACCCCTTATTGGCCCCTACAGTAATTATATCCCCTCACATGCCCCCATAAACTAATAATGTATGGTTCTCGTTTTGTTCCCCATACAGTAATTATGTCAACCTGGCCTCTTTAATTAATAATATTCCCCATCCAGGAACCCTATATTCCCCATCCTGCCACCTATGTTGACCATCTAGGGACCCCATGTTCCCTTATCTTGAGCCCTTATATCCCTTGTCCTGGCTAATATGTCCCTTATCCTGGCCCTCATGTTCCTTGTGCTGACCCCATGTCCCTTGTCCTGGCCCCATGTCACTTGTCCTGGGCTCCATGACCCTTGTGCTGGCCCCATATCCTTTGACCTGGGCCCATGTTCCTTGTCCTGGGCTCCATGACCCTTGTGCTGGCCCATGTCCCATGTCCTGGGGGCCGTGTCCCTTGTCCTGGGCCCAATGACCCTTGTGCAGGCCCCATGCTGGTTTCATGTCCCCTCTGCGGTCCGATGTCCCTTGTGCTAGCCCGATATCCCCTGTGCTGGACCCATGTCGCTTGTGCTGGACCCATGTCCCCTACACTGGCCCTATGTACCTTGTGCTGGCCACATACACAGAAGAAAAAGAAAGTCAGTGCTGGGCACACTGACGATAGCCGCCGTCCTCAGATGTTAACTGCAATACATTTCAACTGAATGTACGTCCTCAGACGCTTTAAGTTGAAACCAGTGGGCCCCATCTACATCCTGCTCAGGGGCCCGTCAAGGACCTGGGGCCCACCGGTGTTCCAGTCCGACCCTGCTTAGAAATGCTGATGTAAAATACTGACCAAAAACTGAATGTGTGAATGTGACCTAAAGCTTATAAAATTCATGGAAATCTGTCACCATGATTCTACTTCTAAAGCAAGTGGTATGGTTGTAGAGGTCATAGTACACCTGATTAGTAGTAATTGACACAACCCCAATGTACTTCCAAGCTAATTCGCATGTGGCTTTTAACCTTATTTCTCAGCACTGACACACCAGATTACTACAGAACAGATGATTTTTATTGTTTTACTAGGACCTATACAGTCATATTATTAGTATTAGGCCGGGGTCACACTGGCGACAAAATCGGACAACTGCAATGCGATGAAATATCGCATTGCAGTCGGACCAATGTTAATCTATGGAGCAGCTCCCACCATCAGATTTTTTGTGGTCCGTTTTATACATGCAAGTGCAATCGCAGCATGCTGCGATTGTCACCAATTGTGGGTCGACAATCGCCAATGCAAGTCTATGGGTGCGATGAAAAATCTGATTACAAACGGACCGCACGAGTGACTTGCGATTAAATCGCACCAGCGTCCTTTAGAATAGTCGGCAATTCATCCCCGGCAATACTGTAAAATCACACTGACAGCTTTAATAAAGAATGGACAGAATACATATACACACATAGAATACACATATATATATATATATATATATATATATATACATGTCATTGTGACATATATATATATATTTATAGTTCATGCACTTCTACATAGTGTAATCCTGTTGCTGCATCTCTCTCTGCCATTCTGCGTGCTTGATTCTTCGATGTAAGTGGGATTACATTTTATATGACTCCCGTTTAGATGTGACTATTGTAGTTCAATATCATTACATCCCTTTTCTCTTTGCACGCTTAGTAGGCATTTATTTATTATCCTTGTAGCCATTTCAGTCACTTATTTACATTCCTTATGGAATAGGTCAATAACCTAGGAGACATTGTGCACTTTCTCATGTCCATGTAAATTTCTATCTCCCCTCTGGCCTAATTTATATCCTTTGGTGATTTTGTGGCTATACATTGCAGCTCTGTGGGTCTTCATCTTATTTTTTGGTAAATCCTATTTGTCTTCAATTCTTATTGTTGGTTTTAATTGTACTCAATAAATATTCATTTTAAACCTACCACGCTCTTTTTTCATCACTTCGTCTATGTGGCACCCTCCACTATAGAATATGTATAAATTGGTTATTTGAAGTGTTTTCTTGCCGCTATTATTGTAGGATCATGAGAATAAATAGTGTAATAGCCGCTAATTCAATTAACGGCTTTTGTGAAATTACAGAACCCGACATGAAATGACACATGGTTTACATACAGTTAACCATGTCATTTCATGTAGTTTGATATATGGTTTTCACTAACAATTACATGAGTGTATGTGTGCAAAATTTCACACATGTAGGGGTTAATTAAAGGTGTAAATTCGTTGAAAAAAAATGCGTGGGATCCCGTGCTATTTTCTCAACACGACAGACAAAGCCAGCGAGTGGGGGCAGATAATAATAGCCTAGGGAGGGTGCATTTATTTTGTGCCCCCCCGGCACAAAATAAATGCACCCTACCTCGGCTATTATTATCTGCCCCCACTCGCTGGCTTTGTCTGTCTGGTTGAGAAAATAGCACGGGAGCCCACGCATTTTTTTTCAATGAATTTACACCTTTCATTAACCCCTACATGTATGAAATTTTGCACACATAAACAACATACGGTGATCCTAGACGCCTCGCCACAGCCGGAGAGATAGCTACACCTAAAGTCAGAAAGATGAATGCTATCTGCCCTGTAGTAGAATCCCCAAAGAAATAGGAAGCCCCCAAACATGTAATGGCGGTTAGACCAGAAAATACGAACACAGACAGAAAATAGAATGAGCAAACGCTGGGGCCCAATCTGTCTAGATAGAAAAGTATAGGAAAGAATTCTGACTGCAACCCAAAAAAAAACCCTTACAAAAATACCAACACTTCTGATTAACAAAAAAAACCTGAGATCACACGATCTTCACCACCTAAATCAGATCTCTGGTGTAACACACAGCAATTCAGCAAATAAAAAGTGACATAGGAACAGAGCAAAAGTGCAAACACAAACTGAGCACAATTGCAGAGCCAGGCCACAAAAGAGGACCAGGCTGAAGTCTACTGCTAAGCAGCAAACCAGCAAGAAAATCCAACCAGAGGAAAAAAAAACAGCAAATCACTTATCTGAATGAGAGCAGGAATGCAAGCTGAACTCCAAGCAAGACGTGGAAGAACAATTGATTTCCGGCAAGGCTGAAGGGAGTTCAGGTCACTTATATCAGACCATTCAGAGCCAGCTGAAGGCCATTCAGCAATTAGTTCATTACCCTCAGCAACCACTGGAGGGAGCCCCAGCTCAGAAGTCGCATCCAGAGTATTCACAACAGTACCCCCCCCTTGAGGAGGGGTCACCGAACCCTCACCTGTGTAGCGCCCGCGTCCCTGCCTGCTGCCAGACAGGGACGTCGCTCTCCTCACCTGCGCTCAGCGTCCTCAGTGCTCCCAGCCTCCTCTGCGCCTCTGGCATCCTCGGCGTCCTCCTTCCGCCCTGCTGGTCCCACACGCTCCTTCCCTGCTGCTGGCCTTAGGGCGCGCGCCCGCACCCTCCCCCGCTCTTAAAGGAGCCACGCGCATTTTCCAAATCAGTCTCCAGCCAATGCTGGTGGACTCCACCCTATATTAAGGGCTTCCTCCTTAATGGAGGTGCCCGAGCAATGTTGTTTCTGTGCAGTCTAACTCTGCTTCAGCCATCAGCTCCTGTTTCCAGTTGCCTGCCTGTTACCTGTCTGTTTGCCTGTCGGCCATCTGACTGCAGCTCTATCCAGAGGTTCGGACATCTTCAGCAGAGATCCCCGGCTGTTGCCTGCTCACCTGGGAGCGATCATCTGCCATCCGACTGCAGCTCTATCCAGAGGTTCGGACATCATCTGCGGAGATCCCGGCTATTGCAGAGACTCTTGCCTGCTCACCTGGGAGCGATCATCTGCCATCCGACTGCAGCTCTATCTAGAGGTTCGGACATCATCAGCAGAGATCCCCGGCTATTCCAGAGACTCTTGCCTGCTCACCTGGGAGCGATCATCTGCCATCCGACTGCAGCCTACCAGGAGGCTCCACCAGCTCAGGTCGTATATGCCTGTTTGTCTAGAGACTGCCTTGGTCACTTACCGTGACAAACCTGCCTGTCCAGAGACTGCCCTGGTCACTTGCCGTGACAACCTGCCTGCCCAGAGACTACCCTGGTCACTTGCCGTGACAAACCTGCCTGCCCAGAGACTGCCCTGGTCACTTGCCGTGACAACCTGCCTGTCCAGAGACTGCCCTGGTCACTTGCCGTGACAACCTGCCTGTCCAGAGACTGCCCTGGTCACTTGCCGTGACAACCTGCCTGCCCAGAGACTGCCCTGGTCACTTGCCGTGACAAACCTGCCTGCCCAGAGACTGCCCTGGTCACTTGCCGTGACAAACCTGCCTGCCCAGAGACTGCCCTGGTCACTTGCCGTGACAACCTGCCTGTCCAGAGACTGCCCTGGTCACTTGCCGTGACAACCTGCCTGTCCAGAGATTGCCCATGTCACTTGCCGTGACAACCTGCCTGTCCAGAGACTGCCCAGGTCACTTGCCGTGACAACCTGCCTGTCCAGAGACTTCCTTGGTCACTTATTGTGACAACCTGCCTGTCCAGAGACTGCCTGGCTAATTGCCGTGATTCCTGTCCTATTCCCGGATGCCACCCGCTCTCTTGCAAGTAAATTGTCTTGTATAATAAAGCTTAGTGGTTCCACCAACCAGACCCGTTTCCGTCAGTGGTTCCACCTACCAGACCCGTTACAGTTTGCTCGGGCCATGGAACCCGGTGGCACCCAAACCCCTTCACTTCCGGAACTGTGTCATGAGCTGTCTCGCCAGAGGTCTCAACAGGAGGCTATCCTGGGTCACCTGCGGAACGTCAATTCCCGCTTGGACACTCTGAATCCATCACCAGCAACCACCGCTGGAGCCTTGACTCATAATCCGGCAGTCCCGCTGACTCCCAATTCCGTGGTTTTCATTCCCGGTCCCCGACTTTCTGCTCCTCCTAGGTATGGAGGCGACCCTGTTATGGCTCGGGGTTTCATTAACCAGTGCACCCTGCATTTCGAACTCCTGGCACACCAGTTTAATTCTGACAGGGCCAAAATTGCCTTCATCATGTCCCATCTCACCGGAGAGGCTCTGGCCTGGCTTAATCCTCTCTGGGAGAGAGAAGATCCTCTGGTGTCAGACCTGCCTGCTTTTCTCTCGGCCTTCCGGAGGGTATTCGACGAACCTGGACGGAAGACCTCCTCTGCATCATCTCTGTTGCGTCTCCGTCAGGGAAGTCTCACCGTTGGTCAATATGCCATACGGTTCCGTACTCTAGCCTCAGAACTGGCTTGGGACAATGAAGCTCTAATTTCGGTCTTCTGGGAGGGTCTGTCCGGCCGTATTAAAGACGAACTTGCCGGTCGGGACATTCCAACCTCGCTTGATGATTTAATAAATCTTGCCAATCGGATTGATCTACGGTTCCAGGAACGAGCCAAAGAGGTCACCCGTGAAAAAAAGTTTCCTCATTTAACCCCTTCCGTTTCTCCCCAGGTGCACACTGCTGAGCCTATGCAGGTCGACCAGACCAAGATGGTCAAAGCCCGTCAGGACTCACGCCGTGCCGAGAAAAGTTGCTTCTACTGCGGCAGTAAGGAGCACTGGATCCGAACCTGTCTGGAGAAGTCGGGAAACGCCTGTGTCTAGGTTCGCTCGGAGAGGTCAATCTAGACAAAAATAAATCCTCTTCATCTCTGCTGCTCTCGGTCTCAATTCTTCTCGGTAAGAACCGTTACTTCGAGATGGCCCAACTTGATTCTGGAGCAGCTGGGAATCTCGTGTCACAGGCTCTAGTAGAGAAGTATCGCATTCCCACCAAACCTCTTGTTGAACCAGTATCTGTTGCTGCTGTGGATGGGGGTCTCCTACCTCGTCCCATCCGACTTATCACCGAAGCCATAACCCTGCAGGTGGGAATGTTGCATTCTGAGAGCATCTCATTTCATGTTCTGCCTGGACTCTCTCATGCTTTCTTACTAGGTCTGCCTTGGCTCCAAAAGCATGCACCTGTGCTTGACTGGCAGAATGGAGAGATTCTTCGCTGGGGACAGGACTGTCATAAAACGTGTCTGGTGCCTGTTCATCCCGTCTGTCCTTCTCCTACTCCTGCTAATCTACCAGGACTCCCGATTCCATATTGGTCATTTGTTGATGTCTTCAATAAAAAGGAAGCAGAGACATTACCACCGCATAGACCATATGATTGCCCGATCGACCTGCTACCCGGTACCACGCCTCCCCGTGGGCGTATTTACCCATTGTCCGCTGCTGAGACCAGGTCGATGTCCGAATATATCGAGGAGAACTTAGCAAAAGGATTCATCCGGAAATCTACCTCCCCAGCGGGAGCAGGTTTCTTCTTCGTAAAAAAGAAGGACGGATCTCTCCGTCCCTGTATTGACTACAGAGGCCTAAATTTGATCACGGTGAAGAATAAGTACCCTCTTCCGCTCATTCCAGAATTGTTTGATCGTCTTAGAGGGGCTAGAGTCTTCACCAAACTAGATCTTCGTGGAGCATACAACCTGGTTCGTATTCGTCGAGGAGATAAATGGAAGACGGCATTCAACACCCGGGATGGCCACTACGCGTACTTGGTGATGCCCTTTGGTCTCTGTAATGCTCCAGCAGTCTTTCAGGAGTTGGTCAATGACATCTTCCGGGACCTCCTCTACTCCTGCGTTGTGGTGTACCTTGACGACATCTTGGTCTTCTCTCCGGATCTTCAGTCTCACCGGAGGGATGTTCGTCAGGTTCTGCTCAGGCTTAGGCAGAATCACCTCTTCGCCAAATATGAGAAGTGCCTCTTTGAGCAGACATCGCTTCCGTTTCTGGGCTACATCATTTCTCAGACAGGCCTACGAATGGATCCGGAGAAATTGTCTGCCATCGAGAAGTGGCCCCGACCGGAGGGTTGAAGGCCATTCAGCGGTTCCTGGGATTTGCCAACTATTACCGTCTCTTCATACCGCACTTCTCTTCCAGGACTGCGCCAATCTCCGCGCTCACCCGCAAGGATGCTAACCCCAAACAGTGGACGCCCGAAGCAGAGGAGGCCTTCCTTTCTCTAAAACAGGCCTTCTCTTCCGCTCCAGTGCTGCATCGCCCGGATGGCAACAAGCAGTTCTTCCTGGAGGTGGACGCTTCCTCTGCTGGAGCCGGAGCGGTACTTACCCAAAAAGCTTCATCTGGGAGGATGGTATCCTGCGGTTTCTTCTCCAAACTCTTCTCCTCCTCCGAGCGCAACTACTCCATAGGAGACCGAGAGTTATTGGCCATCAAGTTGGCATTGGAGGAGTGGCGTTACCTACTCGAAGGGGCTCTTCATCCAGTAATCATTTACACGGACCACAAGAATCTGGCATACCTCCAGCATGCCCAGAGACTTAACCCTCGCCAAGCCCGGTGGTCCTTGTTTTTTGCCCGCTTTGATTTTCTTTTGCATTTTCGCCCAGCTGACAAAAACATCAAGGCGGATGCCTTGTCTCGGTCTTTCCTGGTGTCGGATCTCGAGGAGGAACCTAAGCATATCATCGATCCCGCCAGAGTGATGCAGGTGGCTCCCGTGAGTTTAAATCGTCTCCCTCCTGGTAAGACGTTCGTATCAGAAACTGATCGGAAGAGAATCCTACATTGGGGTCATTCATCTAAACTCGCTGGCCACGCTGGTCAAAAAAAGACCCTCCAACTCATTACCCGGCATTATTGGTGGCCTACCCTGCACAAAGACGTAATAGACTTTGTTTCTGCCTGTGTTTCCTGTGCCCGCAACAAAGTTCCGAGACACCTGCCTACCGGCCGTCTTCTTCCGCTTCCTGTACCCGCTGCCCCCTGGCAGCATATAGCCATGGACTTCATTACTGATCTTCCCGTCTCTGCTGGTTGTACAGTCATTTGGGTGGTCACTGACCGCTTTTCCAAGATGGCTCACTTCATTCCTCTGCCAGGTCTTCCGTCTGCACCCGAGTTGGCTAAAGACTTTATCCGCCACATCTTCCGTCTTCATGGTCTGCCTCGTCACATTGTGTCGGATCGTGGGGTTCAGTTCACCTCACGTTTCTGGAGAGCCACTTGTAAGTTGCTAGACGTCACCCTGGATTTTTCCTCCGCTTACCACCCACAGTCCAATGGACAAGTTGAACGAATAAATCAGAATTTGACCAGTTATCTTCGACACTTCGTTAATGCCCACCATTCTGACTGGGTGGAGCTCCTGCCTTGGGCCGAATTCTCCTACAATAATCATGAGAGCGAATCTTCCACCAAGTCTCCGTTTTTTGTAGTCTTCGGTCAACACCCTCGGATCCCTGTCCCTGTTTCCATCTCTGTGGACAATCCATCTGCGGAATCTCTGGTTAGAGAATTCTCCTCCATCTGGGAGAGTACCCGGTCCGCACTCATTCAGTCATCCGAGCGCATGAAAAGACATGCTGACAAAAAACGTCTGGATCCTCCTCAATTCCGTCCTGGGGACAAAGTCTGGCTTTCGTCCAAATATGTTCGACTCAAAATTCCGTCCTACAAGTTAGGTCCTCGGTTCATCGGTCCTTTTGAGATCATCAGTCAGATCAACCCGGTGTCCTATAAATTGAAACTCCCGGTCAATTTGCGAATTCCTAATTCTTTTCATGTATCTCTCCTCAAACCTGTGGTTCTTAACTCTTTTTTTAAGTCTACAGGTACACCTCCTGCTCCAGTGTCTGATGATGATGAATTTGAGGTAGAGAACATTCTGGCCACAAAAAGGGTAGGAAAAAAGACTTATTTTTTGGTGGATTGGAAGGGGTTTGGTCCTGAGGAGAGAACCTGGGAACCTCGGGAGAACATCCATGCCCCTCTCATCCTAGCTAAATTTTTTTCTGGCCTAAAGAGGGGGGGGGCCTAGAGGGGGGGTTACTGTAGCGCCCGCGTCCCTGCCTGCTGCCAGACAGGGACGTCGCTCTCCTCACCTGCGCTCAGCGTCCTCAGTGCTCCCAGCCTCCTCTGCGCCTCTGGCATCCTCGGCGTCCTCCTTCCGACCTGCTGGTCCCGCGCGCTCCTTCCCTGCTGCTGGCCTTAGGGCGCGCGCCCGCACCCTCCCCCGCTCTTAAAGGAGCCGCGCGCATTTTCCAAATCAGTCTCCAGCCAATGCTGGTGGACTCCACCCTATATTAAGGGCTTCCTCCTTAATGGAGGTGCCCGAGCAATGTTGTTTCTGTGCAGTCTAACTCTGCTTCAGCCATCAGCTCCTGTTTCCAGTTGCCTGCCTGTTACCTGTCTGTTTGCCTGTCGGCCATCTGACTGCAGCTCTATCCAGAGGTTCGGACATCTTCAGCAGAGATCCCCGGCTGTTGCCTGCTCACCTGGGAGCGATCATCTGCCATCCGACTGCAGCTCTATCCAGAGGTTCGGACATCATCTGCGGAGATCCCCGGCTATTGCAGAGACTCTTGCCTGCTCACCTGGGAGCGATCATCTGCCATCCGACTGCAGCTCTATCTAGAGGTTCGGACATCATCAGCAGAGATCCCCGGCTATTCCAGAGACTCTTGCCTGCTCACCTGGGAGCGATCATCTGCCATCCGACTGCAGCCTACCAGGAGGCTCCACCAGCTCAGGTCGTATATGCCTGTTTGTCTAGAGACTGCCTTGGTCACTTACCGTGACAAACCTGCCTGTCCAGAGACTGCCCTGGTCACTTGCAGTGACAACCTGCCTGCCCAGAGACTACCCTGGTCACTTGCCGTGACAAACCTGCCTGCCCAGAGACTGCCCTGGTCACTTGCCGTGACAACCTGCCTGTCCAGAGACTGCCCTGGTCACTTGCCGTGACAACCTGCCTGTCCAGAGACTGCCCTGGTCACTTGCCGTGACAACCTGCCTGCCCAGAGACTGCCCTGGTCACTTGCCGTGACAAACCTGCCTGCCCAGAGACTGCCCTGGTCACTTGCCGTGACAAACCTGCCTGCCCAGAGACTGCCCTGGTCACTTGCCGTGACAACCTGCCTGTCCAGAGACTGCCCTGGTCACTTGCCGTGACAACCTGCCTGTCCAGAGATTGCCCAGGTCACTTGCCGTGACAACCTGCCTGTCCAGAGACTGCCCAGGTCACTTGCCGTGACAACCTGCCTGTCCAGAGACTTCCTTGGTCACTTATTGTGACAACCTGCCTGTCCAGAGACTGCCTGGCTAATTGCCGTGATTCCCTGTCCTATTCCCGGATGCCACCCGCTCTCTTGCAAGTAAATTGTCTTGTATAATAAAGCTTAGTGGTTCCACCAACCAGACCCGTTTCCGTCAGTGGTTCCACCTACCAGACCCGTTACAACCTGCGCAACCAGGCCGATCAGGATGAGCTCGATGATAGGCACGGATCAGTCTCCCAGCATGAATGTCCGAAGCAAACACCCAAGAATTGTCCTCCTGACCATAACCTCTCCACTTAACCAAATACTGGAGTTTCCGTCTAGCAAAACGAGAATCCATTATTTTCTCAACCACATACTCCAAATTGCCCTCAACCAAAACAGAGTCGGGAGGCGCAGCCATAGGAATCACTGGCTCGACAAACCTCTTCAATAAGGACTTGTGGAACACGTTATGGATCTTAAATGTCCCTGGAAGAAGCAAACGGAAGGAAACCGGATTAATAATTTCCATGATCTTATAAGGTTCAATGAACCTTGGCTTAAATTTTGGAGATGCAACCTTCATAGGGATATTTCTTGAGGACAACCAAACCAAGTCCCCCACTTTAAAACGAGGACCATCAGTCCTATGCCGGTTGGCAAACCGCTGGGCCTTCTCTTGAGAGAGAGACAACCTCTCCACTACCTGGTCCCAAATCTGCTGCATACGCTCCACAATAGAGTCAACCCCCGGACAGACAGAAGCCTCCGCCTGTCCTGAAGAAAATCGAGAGTGAAACCCAGAATTGCAGAAAAATGGAGACATCAAGGTGGCAGAGCTAACCCTATTATTATGAGCAAACTCAGCCAAAGGCAAAAAAGAGACCCAGTCATCTTGATCAGCAGACACAAAACATCTCAAAAAAGTCTCCAAGGTCTGGTTTGTTCTCTCGGTTTGTCCATTGGTCTGAGGGTGAAATGCAGAGCAGAAAGACAACTGAACACCAAGTTTAGAACAAAATGTCCTCCAAAATCTGGAAACAAACTGGACTCCTCTGTCAGACACAATGTTCTCCGGAATGCCATGTAACCGAACCACGTGCTGAAAGAACAAATGCACCAATTCGGAGGAGGAAGGCAGCTTAGGTAATGGCACAAGATGTATCATCTTGGAAAACCTATCACAGATTACCCAGATAACGGTCATTCTCTGAGAGACAGGGAGGTCGGAAATAAAATCCATAGAAATATGGGTCCATGGCCTCTTGGGTACAGGTAATGACATTAACAACCACTGGAACAAGAGCAAGACTTGGAACGAGAGCAAGTCCCACAGGACTTCACAAAGTCCCTGACGTCACGAGACAAAGTAGGCCACCAAAAGGACCGACTCACCAAGTCTCTGGTACCAAAAATTCCAGGATGACCTGCCAACGCGGAACAATGAATCTCAGACATCACACTCTTCTTCCACTGGTCTGGGACAAACAATTTCCCAAGAGGGCAGCGTTCAGGTTTATCCTTCTGACACCACTCCAGAGCCAGTCTCAAATTGTGTGAGATGGCGGAAAGAACTACACCATCTTTCAAAATAACAGCAAGATCAGATAACTCAGGAGAATCCGCAAAGAAACTCCTCGAGAGGGCATCCGCCTTAACATTCTTTGTGCCCGGAAGAAAAGAAACCACAAAATTAAAACGTGTGAAAAACAAGGCCCACCTGGCCTGTCTAGGATTAAGTCGCTTGGCTGATTCGAGATAAACCAGGTTCTTATGGTCCGTGAGGACCACTACCTGATGTTTGGCTCCTTCCAGCCACTGTCTCCACTCTTCAAAGGCCCACTTCATGGCCAATAACTCCCGATTACCCACGTCATAATTACGTTCAGTTGGAGAAAATTTTCGAGAGAAAAAGGCACAAGGGTTACTCTTAGAGATCTCTGGATCCCTTTGGGACAAAACAGCACCTGCCCCAATCTCAGAGGCATCAACCTCCACCTGAAACGGCAGAGAAACATCAGGCTGCCGTAGAACAGGAGCAGAAATGAATCTCTGCTTAAGTTTCTGAAACGCAGAAACTGCCTCAGGAGGCCAATTCACCACATCGGAACCCTTTTTGGTCAAATCAGTCAATAGTTTAACAATACCGGAGAAATTACCAATAAATTTACGATAAAAATTGGCAAAACCCAAAAATCTCTGAAGAGCCTTCAATGAAGTAGGTTGAACCCAATCACAGATGGCCTGAACCTTGACCGGGTCCATTTCAATAACAGACGGAGACAAAATGAATCCCAGAAATGAGACCTTCTATACGTCAACAAGACACTTTGATCCTTTCACATACAGTGCATTCTCTCTCAAAATCTGGAACACAGTCCGAACTTGTTTCACAAGAGAGTCCCAGTCGATGGAAAAATCAAGATATCCAATAAACAATCAGAAATTTATCCACAAAATCCCTGAAAATATCATTCATGAAGGATTGGAAGACGGAAGGGGCATTAGTAAGCCCAAAAGGCATCACTAGGTACTCAAAATGTCCCTCTGGGGTATTAAACGCCGTCTTCCATTCACCTCGTGCTTAATGCGAATAAGGTTATACGCCCCCCTGAGGTCAAGCTTGGTAAACCAACTAGCACTTTTCACTCTGGAAAATAGGTCAGAAATCAAGGGTAATGGATATTGATATTTAACAGTGATTTTATTCAGGAGGCGATAATCAATACAACCATCCTTTTTGGCCACAAAGATAAAACCAACGCCCAAGGGTGAAGAGGATGGTCTGATATTGTTAGGGTCTGCGGAACGCACCTAATAGATATTGTAGAGAGGTGCGTTCGCAGCCCGGGGTCCACCGTGCAGGCGAAGCCCGCTGCTAGTAAGATGGCGAAGGTAGCGAACTCTGTTATCCTGCAGAGTCGCTAAAATAAACGCCTTAGCGCGCTGTGGCAGTTAGTGCGAACTCTGTTAATCCCCAGAGCCGCTAACGGGAATGCCACAGCGCTATATGGCGATAAGTACGAACTCACTTAGCTTCAGTGAGCTGCAAAGTAAAACGCTAGGGCGCTGAACCAGCGTTATAAAGCGAACCGTTGCGTCACAGAGCCGCTGAGAAAAAGACTGTTATGATTTGGTAGCTGAGGAGAGCAGGCAAAAACGGCAATACACCAGAGAGGTTGGAATTACTGGATTGCAGTACCCTGACTAACCACCACAACTAAAGGCAGCCGTGGAGCGTTCCTACGTTGGTCCTAGACGCCTCGTCACAACCTGAGAGGTTAACCACACCTAAAGATAGAAAGAGGAAAGCTATCTGCCCCGGAGCAGATCCCCAAAGAACATAGGAAGCCCCCAAACATGTAATGGCGGTTAGACAAGAGGAAATACAGACACAGACAGAAAATAGTATGAGCAAACGTTGGGGCCCAATCTGCCTAGACAGATAAGGATAGGAAGGACACTTACTGCAATCCAAAAAACCCTAAAAAATACCAACGCTACTAATTGCAAAAACACCTGAGATCACACGACCTCTACCACCTAAATTAGTTCTCTGGTGTAACAAAACTAAGCCGCAGCCACTGAAAAAACTGGAAAAGGCAAATGAACAAATAACAGTGGTTCCAGAAGAACTGAGAGGAGCCCAAGCCCCCCGGGGGGGGGGGAACCTGGCTACCTCACAGAAATGCAGAGAAATATGCAAATGGTAAGCACAAAAACAAAAAACAGAAAAAATCTTATCTGAGAGCAGGAGAAGAGGCAAGACTCAGCAAGCTTCCAAGTGAACCAGGAACCACAGTTGAGACAAGAACAATTGATCACCGGCAACCATGATGGGAGGGAACCTCCCTTATATAAGACCAGTCTGTAACTCTTGATTGCCAATCCTCATTGAATGGTTCAGTACTGTTTGTAACCACCAGAGGGAGCTTCTGCTCAGAATTCATTTCTAACACATTCACAACACTGTGTCCTGTTGGACTCACAGGGAACACAGATGACTGCTAAGCGGATTGCAGTCTGAGGTCATGCAGTCAGAACACAAGCAACAATCTCCTCACCGGAGTAGCCGGTATTCTAATGGCGTTTTCAGCCGAGCCCTGAACACGTGCATACAATCTCCTCATCGGTGGTGCTGGTATTCTAGGGGCTTATTTCAGCCAGACCTAACCACATGCATACATGACCTCACTGGCGCAAGCACGTAACAGATTTGATACTAGCGCATGGCGGGCCAGCCATGCCACCCTTTTGTAGTAACAGCTACAGGACCTGCCAGAAAAAGGACCAATGAGAAACTGTTCCAAAACACATGTAGTTTCAGGACCTTCCTGGCGGACCAATACGAGCTTCTGCAGTACCTGAACATGTGACCCCTGATCTCCAATGAGAGATCTTACCCTGGGCCTGCTCAGAAGGGGAAACGCAGGACTTCATCCTAAAGACGTCTGCTCCAGCACTGGCTATAATAGAAGATCCAGGAGGGGCAGCAAGTCTCTGCACAGTATTGGAATGGGCAAGACGCTGGGACCGACGTCTCTGGTGAGCAGGCTCAACTGCGGCCGGAGACGGATGGGGGACCGCAGCGGGAATGGCTTGAGATTCCCCTTGTGCAGCATTGCGAACTCGAACCCTAACATTACCCCCCCTCCTAGGCCCCCCCTTCTCTGGGCCTCGCTGCGCTCAAAGGTAGCGATGAGCTGCGGAGCGTGAACATGCTCGGCAGGCTCCCAAGACCTATCCTCAGGCCCATAGCCCCTCCAGTCCACCAAATAAAACTTTTTGCCCCATACCACCTTACACCCTACGATGGCGTTCACCTCATGGTCGTCCGTAGACGAACCCGATGTCCCGGCAGATGACTCGGAAAACTGGGACATGAGCACAGTTTTCAGGGGGGATACGTGAAAGGTGTCAGAGATACCCAGGCGTGGTGGAAGAGCCAAACGGTATACCACAGGGTTAACCTGCTCAAGGACTTTGAAAGAACCCAGGTAGCGGGGTGCCAACTTAGTGGACTCAACTCGCAGCCTAATGTTACGGGTGGAGAGCCACACCAAATCCCCAGGAGCAAATGTTGGAGCGGGGCGCCGATGTGCGTCGGCGGAGGACCTCATCCTCTCCTTGGATGCCTGAATGGCATCCTGGGTATGGTCCCAAATGTCCCGTGCCTCCACAGCCCAGTCTGCCACCCTGGAGTCGGCGGAAGACACGGGCATGGGCACCGGAACCCGCGGATGCTGACCGTAGTTTAGGAGGAATGGAGTCTGTCCGGTGGAGTCAGCCACAGCATTGTTTAGTGCAAACTCAGCCCACGGTAGCAAGGATGCCCAGTAATCCTGCCTGGCTGAGACAAAATGTCGTAGATAGGTGACCAAGGTCTGGTTGGCCCTCTCTACCAACCCATTCGTCTCGGGATGATATGCTGAAGAGAGATTTAGCTCAATACTGAGTAGACGACAAAGCTCTCTCCAGAACCGAGACGCAAACTGGGGACCTCGGTCACTGACAATTTTGTCCGGCATGCCGTGTAGACGGAAGATGTGCCTAACGAACAACGTTGCCAGAGCCCGTGCAGAAGGTAACCGTGGTAGTGGCACCAGGTGTACCATTTTGGAAAAATGGTCGGTGATTACCCAAATGATGGTGCAACCCCGAGACTTGGGTAAGCCCACCACAAAGTCCATCCCAACCATCTCCCAGGGTCTGTCTGCCACCGGCAAAGGGTAAAGTAACCCAGCTGGCCATTGTCGGGGAGACTTATTCTTGGCGCAGGAGACACACGCCCGAACATAGTCCCCAACGTCACGGACCATATGCGGCCACCAGTATGTCCTCGCCAGCAACTCAGATGTCCTCTTTGCCCCAAAGTGTCCACCCACCCTGGACGAATGTGCCCAAGAAGAGTACCTCCGGTCGCAAATTGGTAGGCACAAAAGTCTTGCCCGGGGGCACAGACTCTAGCGAAACCGGGGCCACTGTTCTCAGGCTCTCTGTGGGGACAATAAGCCGAGGCTCCTCCTCCTCCTCAGAGGACACCACAGAGCGAGAGAGAGCGTCGGCACGGATGTTCTTCTCTCCCAAGAGAAAATATAGGGTGAAGTGAAACCGGGAGAAGAACAAGGACCATCTGGCCTGGCGAGAATTAAGCCGCTGGGCTGTCTGAAGATATACCAAATTCTTGTGGTCGGTGAAGACTTGGAAGGGAAAGCGAGCCCCCTCCAACAGATGTCTCCACTCAGAGAAAGCCAACTTCATTGCTAGCAACTCCCTGTCCCCGATGGAATAATTCCTCTCCGCTGCTGTGAAGGTCTTGGAGAAGAAGAAGCAAGGATGCTTCCGACCTTGAGCATCCTTTTGAAAGAGGACTGCTCCAGCACCAACGGATGAGGCATCCACCTCCAATATAAATGGCTTATCAACATCAGGGCGGTGTAGGATGGGAGCGCTAGCAAAATGAGACTTAATTGAGGTGAAAGCCTTGGAGACTTCTTCGGACCACAATTTGGGATTTGCTCCCTTCTTGGTGAGGGCTACCAAGGGAGCTACCAAAGTTGAGAAATGGGGAATGAACTGGCGATAATAATTAATGAACCCCATAAAGCGCTGCACCGCTTTAAGGGAATGGGGTTCTTGCCAGTCCATCACAGCCTGTAATTTGGCAGGATCCATAGCGAATCCCTGGGCGGAGATGATATAGCCCAGGAATGGTAAAGACTCCTGCTCAAACACGCATTTCTCCAACTTTGCATAAAGAGAATTTGCCCGCAAGAGGTCGAAGACTCTGCAGACATCTTTTCGGTGGGAGTCAATATCTGGAGAGAAGATGAGAATATCATCCAGATAGATCACGACCGAGGTGGAAAGCATATCCCGGAAGATGTCATTGACAAAGTCTTGAAAACGGCTGGGGCATTACAGAGCCCGAAGGGCATCACCAGATATTCATAGTGCCCATCCCTGGTATTAAAAGCCGTCTTCCTCTCGTCCCCCTCGCGGATGCGAATCAGGTTGTAAGCACCCCGCAGGTCTGATTTGGTAAATACCCTTGCTCCCCGGAGCCTATCAAAGAGCTCAGAAATTAAAGGCAGCGGGTATTTATTCTTAACGGTAATGGCGTTAAGACCCCTGTAATCTATGCATGGACGTAATTCTCCGTTCTTCTTTTGCACAAAGAAGAACCCTGCCCCAGCAGGTGACACTGACTTCTTAATGAACCCTCTTGCCAGATTTTCCTGAATGTATTGGGACATAGCCTCCGTCTCCGGGAGAGAGAGAGGATAGACCCTTCCCCGGGGAGGTTCTCCTCCAGGCAAGAGGTCAATAGGACAGTCATAGGGGCGGTGAGGCGGAAGCGTCTCCGCAGCCATTTTGGAGAACAAGTCTACATAGGACCAATAGCACTTGGGCAGGGAAGTGAGATCTGCGGGTATCCCTGTAGTAGCAACCTGAACACACTCCCTCACACATCTACCTCTACAAGACTCACTCCAACCCCGTATCTTCCCAGAGGACCACTCAATATGTGGGGAGTGAAGACGAAGCCAGGGTACTCCCAGCAGAGCCTCATCTATACCCTCAGGAAGGACAAGGAAAGAAATAATCTCCTGATGGGAAGGAGACATAGCTAATGTGAGAGGGATAGTCTGATGTGTGATCTGTGAGGGCAGTATGGAGCCATTCACCACTCGAACAGTCACCGGTTTTGCGAGCATCACCTGAGGTATTGTGTGGCGGAGAGCAAAAGCAGAGGACATAAAGTTCCCCTCTGCTCCAGAATCCCCACAAAGCTCAACTGTTAGAGTGGATGGACCAAAAGAGATTGTCCCTTTAAAGGACAGCTTGGAGGCGAATGCTGCTGACTCTAGTGAACCTCCTCCCATGGTCACTAGACGCGATCGTGTTCCGGATCGCTGGGGACATCTATTGGCATAATGTCCTAACTGCTGATAATTGTTACAAACCACGGGCCGAGACTTAGGTCCCGTTCGAACACCCTCCGTGACCTCCGGGGAGTCGGGCACCTGAATAGGAGATTCTAGAGGTTTGGCAAAGGTGGGAGCTAGCCGAAACCTCCGTCTACACTGGGCCCGCTCCAACCTCCGCTCGTGAAAGCGAAGGTCGATGCGGGTAGATATGGAGATAAGCTTCTCCAGTGAGATAGGAATCTCCCTGGTGGCCAAGGCGTCCTTTACATGGTCAGCCAGACCTCTCCAGTATACCGGTATAAGGACCTTATCTGGCCACTCTAACTCGGAGGCCAGAGTTCGAAATTGGACTGAAAACTGACTGACCAAGCTCGAACCCTGTGACATTGCCAGCAGTTGGAGCGCTGAATCGTGGGTGACCTGAGGGCCTAAAAAGACCTTTTTAAGAGCCTCCAGAAACCGAGGAGCACTCCGCACCACGCGATCGTCACGCTCCCACAGCGTCGTTGCCCATTCCAAAGCTCTGCCTGACAGAAGTGACACTATGAAACCCACTTGTGACTGCTCTGTGGGAAAACGTGCGGCCAGAAGCTCGAGTTGTATAGAGCACTGACTCACGAATCCCCGACAATGTTTGCCGTCGCCAGAAAACTTGTCTGGAAGCGGAAGATGGGACAGGGTCGGAGCAGAGGTGATGGAGGACAAACTGGCTCCCGCTGTGCTAGCAGCCTGAACAGCGACTGCGGTCACATCCACAGCTGAGGTTGGGCGCTCGAGAGCCGCCAACCTACCCTCCAGCTGTTGGATGAACTGCCGTAGGCGCTGGTCGTCTGCCATTTTACTAGCCAGACCCTGGCGCTAGTATTATGTTAGAGTCTGCGGAACGCACCTAATAGATATTGTAGAGAGGTGCGTTCGCAGCCCGGGGTCCACCGTGCAGGCGAAGCCGGCTGCTAGTAAGATGGCGAAGGTAGCGAACTCTGTTATCCTGCAGTCGCTAAAATAAACGCCGTAGCGTGCTGTGGCAGTTAGTGCGAACTCTGTTAATCCCCAGAGCCGCTAATGGGAATGCCACAGCGCTATACAGCGATAAGTACGAACTCACTTAGCTTCAGTGAGCCGCAAAGTAAAACGCTAGGGCGCTGAACCAGCGTTATAAAGCAAACCCTGTTGCGTCACAGAGCAGCTGAGAAAAGACTGTGTCCTGTTAGACTCACAGGGAACACAGATGACTGCTAAGCGGATTGCAGTCTGAGGTCATGCAGTCAGAACACAAGCAACAATCTCCTCACCGGAGTAGCCGGTATTCTAATGGCGTTTTCAGCTGAGCCCTGAACACGTGCATACAATCTCCTCACCGGAGATGCTGGTATTCTAGGGGCTTATTTCAGCCAGACCTAACCACATGCATACATGACCTCACTGGCGCAAGCACGTAACAGATTTGATACTAGCGCATGGCGGCCAGCCATGCCACCCTTTTGTAGTAACAGCTACAGGACCTGCCAGAAAAAGGACCAATGAGAAACTGTTCCAAAACACATGTAGTTTCAGGACCTTCCTGGCGGACCAATACGAGCTTCTGCAGTACCTGAACATGTGACCCCTGATCTCCAAGGAGAGATCTTACCCTGGGCATGTATTATAATCTGCTACAAGCACTAAGGAAAGAAGGAGGTCTGTCCCTACAATAGAACTAAGCTGGATCCCTACGATGTAACGGGGAACCTGATCCTGCGATCAGACACGCTAAAGTCCTCAGCTAGTCTGAACGAAGACCTATAGATGTGAGGAAGGGATCCCTACAAGGACTAGGGACTGGGAGAAAAGATGGACACCTCCTAACAGAAGTTGTAGCAGCAAAAGGCAAAACAAAGAACATAGAACATAGAGGTCAAAAGACCAAGCAAAAACTATCTGAGTTAGGTAACAAAGCACCTGGCTAGCTTAAGAGTATAAGTTACAATGAAGTCCAGCAAAGCCAGAAGGGTAGAGCCGGATTAAATAGGCCACAAAGGTCATGTGACCAGCAAGATAAAAAAAAACCTAACAGGAGAGTTCTAACAGCATGCTCAGAAGGGGAAACGCAGGACTTCGTCCTAAAGACGTCTGCTCCAGCACTGGCTATAATAGAAGATCCAGGAGGGGCAGCAGCAAGTCTCTGCACAGTATTGGAATGGGCAAGACGCTGGGACCGACGTCTCTGCTGAGCAGGCTTCACTGCGGCCGGAGACGGATTGGGGACCGCAGCGGGAATGGCTCAAGATTCCCCTTGTGCAGCATTGGGAACTCGAACCCTAACAGATATGACCCTTCTCCAAAGACTCCTTGATATAAGATCGCATAGCATCGTGTTCAGGTACAGATAGATTAAAAAGGTGACCTTTAGGAAATTTACCACCAGGCACTAACTCAAGAGCGCAGTCATAGCTGTTGTGAATGGGTTTGAGATGAGTTCTGAGCAGAGGCTTCCTCTGGTGGTTACAAGCG
>JARQOD010000003.1:205822192-205983793 GCA_033576555.1 Oophaga sylvatica | reverse complement strand
GTGCTGGTCTGTCCAGTGAAGATTGTGAGGACTGGGAATCAGGTGTTACTGACTGGTCTTATATAAGGGAGTCACCTTCCCATCAGGGTTGCCGGTGATCAATTGTTCTGGTCTGAATCCTTCATTCCTGTTTCCCTTGTAGCCTGCTGTGTCGTGTCTGCATCTCCTGCTAACAGATAAGACATTTTCTTCTTTTTGTTTTTGTGCTATATTTTTGCATTTTGTCCTGCACTTCTGTGGGGGCCTTCAGGTCCCCTCCGGGGGCTTTTGCCCTCTCAGTTTAGTTCAGCCACTGATGTTTGTACTTTTGCTTTTTCCAGTTTTTTCAGTGGCTGCTGTTTTGATTTTGTTACACCAGAGAACTAATTTAGGTGGTAGAGGTCGTGTGATCTCAGGTGTTTTTGAAATTAGTAGAGTTGGTGCTTTTCAGGGTTTTCTGGGATTGCAGTAAGTACCCGTCCTATCCTTTTCTATTTAGTTAGTTTGGGCCCCAGCGTTTGCTCATACTATTTTCTTTCTGTGTCAGTATTTCTTCTTGTCTAACCGCCATTACTTGTTTGGGGGCTTTCTATTATCTTTGGGGTTCTGCTCCGGGCAGATAGCTTTCCTATTTCTATCTTTAGGTGTAGTTAGTTTCTCAGGCTGTGACGAGGCGTCTAGGACCAACGTAGGAACGCTCCACGGCTGCCTCTAGTTGTGGTGGTTAGTCAGGGTACTGCAATCTCATAGATTCCAACTGCTCTGGTGTATTGCCTTTTTTACCTGCACTCCTCAGCTACCGAAACATAACACATAGCTCCTGTGAGGAGGTAAAGATGCAGACTTACTCTCACTAAACACATCCGAAAAATCAGTCAAAAAGTCAGGGACATCCTGAGACTGGGAAGAGGCTGAAAAAACAGGAGTGTCAGTATTAACACATTGGCAGCCCCAACTGGTCACAGACACAGATTTCCAATCCAAAACAGGATTATGAGTCTGTAACCAAGGGAAACCCAGTACAATAATGTCATGCAGATTATGCAACACCAGAAATTTGCAACTCTCCTGATGATCTGGTTCAACCCTCATTATCACCTGCGTAGAAAACTGGGGTTTATTCTCCGCCAAAGGGGTATAATCAATGCCCAGTAAAGGAATAGACTTCCGCAGGGGTATCATGGTAAACCCACGACGTTTGGCAAAGTCAAAATCCATCAGGTTAATAGCTGCTCGTGAATCAACAAAAGCCTGAGCCGAAAATGTGGACAGGGAGCAAATCAGGGTAACAGTCAACAGAAATTTAGTCTGAACACTACCCAAGACAACTGAGCGCGCAAAACGTCTTCCCCGCTTAGGGCAGATGGAAATAGCATGAGAGGCGTCACCACAGTAGAAACATAATCCATTGCGCTTTCGAAACTCATGACGCTGAGCCCCAGAAGTCACTCCATCACACTGCATGGGCTCAGGAGCTGGCTCACAAGGCAACACTATCTCACGCACATCTCTGCGCTCACGCAAACGTCTGTCAATTTGAATAGCCAAAGACATAGAATCATTGAGACCAGAGGGAACAGGGAATCCCACCATAACGTCTTTTACATTTTCTAACAGACCCTTCCGAAAAAGGGCTGCCAAAGCATCATCATTCCATTTGGTCAGGACTGCCCACTTTCGAAATTTCTGACAGTACAGCTCAGCGTCTTCACGACCCTGATTTAATGCCAACAAGGTCTTTTCAGCTTGATCAGTGACATTAGGTTCATCGTACAATAACCCCAGAGCCTGAAAAAATACATCAACATCATTCAAAACAGGATCCCCAGGTGTCAGGGAAAAAGCCCAATCCTGAGGGTCGCCGCGCAGCAGAGAGATGACAATTTGAACCTGCTGTGCTGCATTCCCTGAGGACTTAGGCTTTAAGGCAAAAAACAACTTACAGTTATTTTTGAAATTCAGAAATTTAGACCGATCCCCCCAAAATAAATCTGGTATGGGGATCCTAGGTTCCACAACCGGCAACCTAGCAAGATAGGTAGCAATACTCTGAACCTCAGTGGCAAGCTGCTCCACACGACCAGACAACTGTGCAAACTCCATTGAGGAAAAAAAAAAATCCTCCTCAACACCCAGAGAAAAAATGCAACAAACAGAGAAAAAAAAATTCTGACAACTTCCTTTTTTTTTTACTATTTTTCCCTTCTGTTGAGTACCATATAATTTTCAGTTTGGCCGGTAATACTGTTATGTTTCGGTAGCTGAGGAGAGATTGCAAAAATAGTCAAAAAAGCAATACACCAGAGAGGCTGGAAACTATTGGATTGCAGGACCCTAAACTAACCGCCACACTAGAAGTAGCCGTGGAGCGTACCTACAGTGATCCTAGATGTCTCGTCACAGCCGGAGAGATAGCTACACCTAAAGGCAGAAAGATGAATGCTATCTGCCCTGTAGTAGAATCCCCAAAGAAATAGGAAGCCCCCAAACATGTAATGGCGGTTAGACCAGAAGAAAATATGAACACAGACAGAAAATAGAATGAGCAAACGCTAGGGCCCAATCTGTCTAGATAGAAAAATATAGGAAAGAATTCTGACTGCAACCCAAAAAACCCCTGACAAAAATACCAACACTTCTGATTAGCAAAAATCCTGAGATCACACGATCTCTACCACCTAAATCAGATCTCTGGTGTAACACACAGCAATTCAGCAAATAAAAAGTGATATAGGAACAGAGCAAAAGTTCAAACACAAACTGAGCACAATTGCAGAGCCAGGCCACAAAAGGGAACCAGGCTGAAGTCTACTGCTAAGCAGCAAACCAGCAAGAAAATCCAACCAGAGGAAAAAAAACAGCAAATCACTTATCTGAATGACAGCAGGAATGCAAGCTGAGCTCCAAGCAAGACGTGGAAGAACAATTGATTACCGGCAAGGCTGAAGGGAGTTCAGGTCACTTATATCAGACCATTCAGAGACAGCTGAAGGCCATTCAGCAATTAGTTCATTACTCTCAGCAACCACAGGAGGGAGCCCCAGCTCAGAAGTCGCCTCCAGAGTATTCACAACATATATATATATATATATATATATATATTGTGACATTTCCAGGGGGTTTAGCTCTAGGATCGCTGTCTGGGTAGACAGAATGGCACGGAAACAGTTCATTCAGACAGCAGTTTGGTGAAAACTGGCCGCAACCAGTTTTATTAAAGTCCACAGCACACAGATAAAAACAAAGCATAAACAAAAGACCTGGGCTTGTCTAGCCTCTAATTACACTTAGATAGATGGCCCTCTCTATCCGGGACCCAGACTCTACCAGTCTGTGCCCAAAACAACACATATCACATATGTTACCAGTATGGAGCTTCACAGATACTCCTCCTTGTGTCTGAAGGCACCTTCCATGACCAGACCCGAGAGAGATCCACTCCTATTCAGCCGCTCTTCACACAGATTCGCACTGAGACTACTCCTATGTCCGGGTCCTTCCTGCACCCAAACTGAGATAGCTCAAACACTCTTGGAGACTGCTTCCTTGTGCCAGGACACCTCTCTGTGTCCAGGCTAAAGACAGCTCTAACACTCTTGGAGACTGTTTCTTGTGCCGAGTCACCTTCCTGTGTCCAGGCTAAACTAGCTCTCTGACTGTGCTTGCAGACACCTACTTCTGGTCTCCTAATTAAGACCTGAGTAGTTTCAGGCTTGTGCTGCAAGTGTGTGCTGAATGTGAGGTGTAGTGACCTTTCTCTACCACTAGGTTTACAAAGCCACACATTTCCCTTATACCTAGGTGAAATGTACACCCCATTCATCACATATTCACTCACTGTCTCACAATATTTATATATATATATATATATATATATATATATATATGTATTCTATGTGTATATATCTATTCTTTCTTTTGTGATTTTAAAACTATTCATTTGGATCCATTATATGTCGGCTTTGCTAGCCACCGACAAAATCTTGCAAGTCGGATGTCAATCGGATGTGTAACGAACGCTCAGATGCGACTAAATTGCATCATTCACGGAAAATCGGATGACAGACGGATGACTGTTCATGACATTTTGCTGCGATAATCGACTGACTAAAACGGTCAGATTTTTTAGACGGTGTGTGTGAACCCAGCCTAAGTAGTAAAACAGTCCTCTCAGGCTCCCTTTAACCATATACCAGGGCCTGAGGTACTACTCAATGGTATTTGTAAAAGAGTTCATTATTGATATGATTGCAATACGGCTGCTTTATAGGGTCTGTAACACAAGATTCATAGTGTAATCTACGTTTGGTGCAATTGAGCCATAAAGTGGTGTGGGGGACTCCAAGTGTTGCAAGACCGTATAAAAAATTGTGGAGTTTCATCCAGAAACTTGTATGATTTTTTTCTCTCTTTTCATCTATTTGCAGTGTATTTTTTTTTTACAGCAGTAGCTACGCGTATTAACCATTTACAAGACCATTTACAGTTTCCTATATCAAAGAATTGCAATGTATCCGTAAAAAATTGGATGTTAAACTGTGGGTTGGATTTTTTTTGCGCACCTATAGACTTGAATAGGTGAGTCAGAAGAAACTACTGCATGCTGCGAGTTTTTTCACAAGCAGATTTGGTCAGTGAAAAAAACTGCTCACCTGCACTGCCCCATTGAATAAGATGGGTCCTATTGCTGAAAATATGGTTGTGTGAACGAGCCCTTAAGCTAATTCAACACAGATAAATGTAAACACACTGGCTTGGTGCATAACATATATTTTAGTCATTTTGCTGCAATCACTTGTTTTAGATTCTGTCTGATATAATCTTGAGCTATTCTATTGAGTGACCCTACCTACAGGCGCATGTATAAGTCACTCACCACAGTCATCTCCTAAGTATGTAATACAAGCTATCCATGTGGGTGTAAAATCAACTGCTGCTGACATTTTTGGGGACATCACCTTGCACAATCTGGCAACTTTGCAATCAATCATGTTTATGTTCTTATCTTCAAACAGGAGAAGCTGTTTAATATGCAACTGATCTTGACGTTCTGATGTCTCGATGACAAGTCTTGTCTTGTTGGCTATTGTTACTGAAGAAGTCTATAAAAATAAGTCTTTTCATCTTATTCCTTACTCCTGGTCTCTACTTCTCTTCATCTAAATATATAAATAAATACAAAGAAAAAAGACTTGAAGACAATAGAGGCAAAGTGCCTTCTGTTTATTTTCCAAAATATGATCACTTCTGACCTTGTGCTGGGATTAAATTACAACACAACCCAACTTTATGCACATCTTGTGTAATGTTCAGAATCAGCTAACACCTATTGAACCCTTTAGTGACAGAGCCAATTTTGACCTTAACAACCAGGTCAACTTTTGAAATATGACCACTGTCACTTTATGGGTATGTTTCCACGGTAAGGAAACGCTGCGTGTTTGACGCTGTGTACAGTCGCAGCATCAAACACGCAGCGTCCAGATGTTACAGCATAGTGGAGGGGATTTCATGAAATCCCGTCTCCACTATGCGTTAAAACACACAGGCGTCAGACCTGCGTAAACGGACATGCGGCGCGTCTTTGCAGATCGCAGCATGTCCTTTTCCCTTGCGGCGACGCTCCGTTGCCGCAAGGTAAATTGCAGAGTCCTATCTAGCGCTGCAGTGATTCCGGATGTGTTCCGGATGTGTTCAATGAGCATATCCGGATTCACCGCGCGTTCAGAACGGGGCGGGGCTTTTGGCGGAGCAGGATTTTCGCTCTGTCCAAAACGCTGGCATTACGTTAAGTGGAACCATACCCTATAAGTTAATAACTCTGGAATGCATCAATGGATCCTACTGATCTCGAGAATGTTTTTTCAGTACATATTGTACTTCATGAGAGTGGTAAAATTTCTTCAATATGACTTGTGCTTATTTTTTAAAATATTGAACATATGCAAAATTTCGCAATGTTCAAACTTTTAATTTTTCTGCCCTTAAATCAGAGATATATCACATCATTTTTAAACATATTTTTTTTTAGAAAATTATAAGGGTTAAAAGATAACCAGCAATTTATTTTTCCAACAAAATTTACAAAACCATTTTTTTAGGGACCACATATTTGAAGTGACTTTGGGGGGCTGTTGTGAACGTGCTGGAGACAACTTATAAGCTGAGGATCCCTCTGGTGGTTACTGACGGTATTGAAGCTGTATTGAATGAGAAGGCTTTCTCACCTGGCAGCGATGACAGGCAATCAGGAGTGACTGACTGAGCTGATATGAGTGAGCTGCCTTCCCATGATCCTCGCCGGTGATCAATTGTTGTTTCCTGGTTCATTTGGAAGTCTGCTGGTGTCTTGCCTTCGTCTGCTACTTTCAGATAAGATATTTTCTGCTTGTTTCTATCGTGTTTGCTATTTCCATTTTTGTCTGCACTTTTGTGGAGGTTAGCCGGGTTCCCCCCCTGAGGCCTGTGCTACTCTCTGTTTTTCAGTAGCCACTGATTATTTGTTCAATTGCTCTTTCCCTGCTATTTGAGTGGCTGCGGGTTAGCTCTTGTTCACACTGAGATCTGATTTAGCGGGTGGCGAGATCGTGTGATCTCAGCATTTTTGAAATCAGAAGTGTTGGAAGTTTTTCCTGGGGTTTTGCTGGGTTGCAGATAGTATTCTGTCCTGTCCTATTTAGGCAGTGTTTGGCCCCAGCGTTTGCTCACTCTATTTTCTGCCTGTGTTTGTGTTTCGTCTTGTCTAACCGCCATTATATGTTTGGGGGCTACCTATTCCTTTGGGCTCTACTCCGGGGCAGTTAGCTTTCCTGTTTCTATTTTTAGGTGTAGCTAGCTCTCCGGCTGTGCCGAGGCGTCTAGATCACCGTAGGTACGTCCCATGGCTGCTTCTAGTTGTGCGGTTAGTTTAGGGATCTGCAACCCATTAGTTCCCAACCTCTCAGGTGTTCGGCTGCCTTGCTGTTTTTTGCTCCTGTCCTCCTCAGCTACCAAATCATAACAGGGGGCCTATAGGCCAAAAAGTACCCCAAATTTTACTTTAGCTCCAAATTTGTTATTTTCACAAGGCTAACAGGAGAAAGTTTTTTGTGCAATTTCTCCTGAGTACATCCATACCCTATATGTGGGGGAAATCCACTGTTTGGGCGCATGGCAGGTCTTGGGAGGGAAGGAGCACCATTTGATTTTTTTAACACAAATATGGCTGGAATCAAGAGCAGACGCCATGTCATGTTTGGACAGCCCCTGATGAGCCTAAACAGTGGAACCCCCCTACAAGTGACCACATTTTGAAAATTAGACCCTAGAACTGATCTAGATGTGTGGTGATCACCTTGAACCCCTAGGTGCTTCACAGACATTTATAACATTGAGCCTTGAAAATGCAAAATCACATTTTAACCACAAAAAAAGTACTTTCAGCCCCAATTTTTTTTTATTTTCACAAGGGTAACAGGAAAATATGGACCCCAAAATTTGTTGTGCAATTTCTCCTGAGTACGCCGATACCCCATATGTGGCGGAAACCTACTGTTTGGGCGCACTGCAGGGCTTGGAAAGGAAGGAGTGACGTTTTGGAACTCAAGGATTTTATCCAGGGGTATAGTGCGCATTTTGAACCCACAGGTACTACACAGAATTTGACAACATTGAGTCGTCATATTGAAAATTTTTATTTTTTTCACGAAAATGTTGTTTTAGGCCCAAATTAGTAATTTTCAAAATGAGTAATATGAGAAAATGAACCCCATAATTTGTTGCACAACTTGTCTCGAACACGAGGATACCCCATATGTGGTCAAAAACTTCTGCTTGAGCACATGGCAGGGCTAGGAAAGGAAAGAGGGCTAATAGACTAGGATAGATTGTGAATCCCATGTCGCATTTGAGGAGCCCCTGACATCTGAAAACAGCAGAAACCCACTGGCAAGTGACCCCATTTTTGAAACTAGACTCCTCAAGGAATTCATCTAGAGGTATAGTGAGTATTTTGAACCCATAGGTGTCTCACAAAAATTTATAACAGTCGTTGAAATTTAATATTTTAGTGATAAAAAGGAAATTTTTGTATTTGCTGCAAATTTGTTAGGTACACAAGGGTTAATAGGTAAAACTGGACCCCACAATTTATTAAGACACAGAATGAACAGAACCCAGCAAGTCAGTTATTGTGTTTATGCGCCGTTCACCGTGCGGTAAACGTGATAAGACAGATTTGTTCGTCTGGTCGGTACGATTACAACGATACCAGATTTATATTGTTTTTTATGCTTTGCTCTTTTTACAGACTAAATACACTATTTTACAAAAATGAATTTGTTTGTGCATCGTCATATTCTGAGAGCTGTAACTTTTTTATTTTTTTTGAAGAATGAGCCATATCAGGGCTTTTGTTTTTTTGTGGGACGATTTGGCATTTTCATTTACACAATTTTTTTTTTACCTATGTCTTTCTGATCGCTTTTTATTCACTTTTTTTGTGACTCAGTTTGATGAAAAAGCGTCATTTTTGGCAAGGCTTTCTATCCCCACAGATCAGGCTTTTGAAGCCTCTAGTGGACACATGAAACAGATGATAGACTGTGATTGTGTTACGCACCAGTCTTGTCTTCTGGGCCACACTCTGCTCGCTTGTCTTACGGCCGCCGCTATTTGATGTGCTCAACATTGGGCCTTAGGGTGAGTTTCCACGGTCAGGAAACGCTGCGTGTTTGGCGCTGTGCGCTGGCGCAGCGCCAAACACGCAGCGTCCAGATGTTACAGCATAGTGGAGGGGATTTCAAGAAATCCCGTCTCCACTATGCGTAACAATACGCAGGTGGCAAACCTGCGTAAACGGACATGCGGCGCGTCTTTTCAGACCGCAGCATGTCCTCGCGTATTGCGGCGACGGTGCGTCGCCGCAACATAATTAACACAGGGCTATGTAGCCCTGCGCTCTTTCCGGAGGTGTTCCGGAGGTGTCCTGAACACCTCCGGAAAGAGCGCGCGTCAGAAAGGGGGCGGGGCTTAGACGGAGCGGAATTTCCGCTCCGTCAAAAGCGCTATGGTTCCGGACCGTGGAACCATAGCCTCACAATTGTCCCAGCATTCCTCAGTGACATCACCTTCCAAGGCCTTTTAAGGTCAATTTGGACACACCTGTGTCTGAGTGTTGACTCTGTAATGTGTTCTGTTGCTGTTTGGAGTTTGCCACCATTCAGTGTCTCCTGTTGCCATCATCCCCTCACATTCCTGTCATTTCTTTCAATTGCACCTAATGCACCTCAACCAACACCTGCTGGTTAACCCATCATTTGCTATAAATTTCTCAAACTGCTTCTTAGAGTCTGTTAACATTACCTACTATCTTATGTATACTACTTACTGCTGTTTAACTGTTTGCTGTAAGCATTATGACTGTTATTAGAGAATGCAATCTCCTGAAAATATATCTGTAAGAGGGGCGCTTGAGATCACGTGGACCCCTCTTTTTTTCATTCAGTAATCAGCATATCGTAGTTTATTTGAAATGGTACATTCCCTCCTTTTTTGTGCTCAGGTAAATGGTTTTGGTACAGACCTTCTAGAAGAATCTGCTGTCAGGTCACATGTGCAGTTTTGAGCGACAGGTCTCTGACTGGAAGATATCAGTTTTGGCTGGAAGATTTTCCTATATAAACTGTGACTCACTGGTTCCAGTCCTGTCAGACTGAAGAGATCAACACTGAAGCATCTTCCTGCCCACCCGCCTTTGATGTTAAGAATATATTCGTTGCGGTGTTAATTTGAGGGAGTCGCCTAGCTAACGCTGGGTGGACAGGATTTTTAATGGATTGATAAAATATTTAGACTGATAATTTATTAAAAGGTTGAATAAAAATTATTAATATGCGGTTTAATTATTTGTAATGTTTTGGTAACCCTAAACAAACACCGCGGCCTCTAATTCCAAGATCTGGTTGTTGTTGTCTTTTATTATAACTGTTAGTCTTTAGTTATAACATATTATCAGTGGGCAACTGTAATCCCATGTTTGTTACTAACTGCTGAGGACACGTGCACAAGTTGAGTATTTGGTGAGTTTTTTACCTCAGTATTTACAAACCAAAACTAGGAGTGGGTGCTAAATACAGAAGTGGTGATGTGTTTCTTTTATACTTTTCCTCTGATTGTTCCACTCCTGGTTTTGGCTTACTAATACTGAGGTGAAATACTGACCAAATGCTCAACATGTGTATGTGGCCTTAGCTCCTGAGGCCGGTCCATATATTTAGGCCACATGCATACATTGAGTATTTAGTGAGTTTTTTACCTCAGTACAGTATTTGTAAGTCAAAACCAGCAGTGGGTGATAAATACAGAAGTGGTGACATGTTTCTATCATACTTTTCCTTTGATTGTTCCACTCCTGGTTTTATGAGGTAAAACAACTCGGCAAATACTGAATGTGGGAACTTGGCCTGAGGGAATAGCATCCTAAGTGAAAATGCAATGGGTGCCAACTGTAAACTATACAGCTCTGGCAAAAATTAAGAGACCACTGCAAAATTTTCGGTTTGTCTGATTTTTCTCTTTATAGGTATATTTTTGAGTAAAATGTAAATTGCTCTTTTATTCTATAAACTACTGACAACATGTCTCCGAATTTCCAAGCAATAAATTTTATATTTTCAGAAAATGAGAAATGGTCAAAATAACAAAAAAATGCAGTGCTTGCAGACCTCAAATAATGCTAAGAAAACAAGTTCATAATCATTTAGAAACAACAATACTAATGTTTTAACTCAGGAAGAGTTTAGAAATGAATTATTTTGTGGAATAACCATGATTATTTATCACAGCTTTCATGCATCTGGGCATGCTTTCCACCAGTCTTTCACACTGCTTTTGGGTGACCTTAGGCCACTCCTGGTACAAAAATGTAAGCAGTTCTTCTTTGATGGCTTGTGACTATCCATCTTCCTCTTGATTACATTCCAGAGGTTTTCAATGGGGTTCAGGTCTGGAGATTGGGCTGGCCATGACAGGGATTTGATGTGGTGTTCCTTCATCCACATATTGATTGACCTTGCTGTGTGGCATGGCGCATTGTCCTGCTGGAAAAACCAGTCCTCACCGTTGGGGAACATTGCCTGAGCAGAAGGAATCAACTGTTTTTCCAGGATAACCTTGTATGCGGCTTGATTCATACATCCTTCGCAAAAAATAACCTTCCCAATTCCAGCCTTGCTGATGCATCCCCAGATCAGCACCAATCCTCCAGCAAATTTCACAGTGGGTGCAAGACAGTGTGGCTTGTACACCTCTCCGGGTCTTTGTCTAACCATTACACGACCAGGTGTTGGGCAAAGCTGAAAATTAGACTCATCAGAGAAAATTACCTTACTCCAGTCCTCTATGGTCCAATCCTTATGGTCTTTGGCAAACCTCAGCCTGGCTCTCCTTTGCTTCTCATTGATGAAAGGCTTTTTTCTAGCTTTACATGACTTGAGCCCCGCCTCAAGGAGCCTGTTATGAACTGTTCTGGCCATGCACTTCACCCCAGCTGCCATTTGCCATTCCTTTCATAGGTCACTTGATGTCATCCTGTGCTTGCTGAGTGACATTCGAAGAAGATGATGGTCATCCAGGTCAGTGGAGAGTCGTTTTTGCACTCTGCCAGTCTGCAGCTTTGTTGTCCCCAATGTCTGCTGTTTGATCTTGCTGTAATGGACTGCCGTCTTAGAAATTTTAAGGATGGAGGCAACATGACGCTCACTGTATCTCTCTGCTAGAAAAGCCAGAATTGAGCCCTTCTTTTCTCACTCAAGACTTTTCTTATCAACTCCTTTGGCATGGTTAAAAGTTATTTTTTCATTCCTATTACTTTTGGGATATTACTAGCACTTGTTTTGCCATCCAGCTTATCCTATTGCAAGAGGATTGTGAACACCACATCAGTGTTTTTTATATTTTCCTTCATTAAATAAGATTTGGTTCAGGTGATCAACTAATCAGAAGGGCATTAAGTAGAATGAGCTGTACTCTGGTTGGAATTCAACTGACACTGGAATGGAATGGCTGTCAGACACGTAGAGAAGCTGAATGTTATAAAACTGTGCAGTGGTCTCTTAATTTTTGCCAGAGCTGTAGCTTTCAACCTGCTGCATAGGTCTTAATTGATGTTGGCCATGATCATGGCTGTTCAGCCCTTTAGATGCTGCTGTCAATATCAACAGAGGCATCTAGATGGTTAACAGAGGAAGAGGTCACTCTCTATAAGGGCATTTTCCATTTTGGTAAAAATATCTTTTAAAAAAAAATTATATGTAAACCGTATATACTAATGTATAAGCCGACCTGTGTATAAGCCGACCCCCCTAATTTTGCCTCAAAAAACTGGGAAAACTTATTGACTCGCGTATAAGCCTAGGGTGAAAAATGATTATGCCCCCATATGATGCTCCACAGATTATGCCCCCATATGCTGCACAGATTATGCCCAATATGCTCCACAGATTATGCCTCCATATGCTCCAGATTATGCCCCCATATATTCCACAGATTATGCCCCCGTATGATCCACAGATTATGCCCCCATATGTTCCACAGATTATGCCCCATATGTTCCACAGATTATGCCCCCATATGCTCCATATTATGCCCCCATATGTGCCACAGATTATGCCCCCATATGCTCCAGATTATGCCCCATATGTTCCACAGATTATGCCCCCATATGCTCCAGATTATGCCCCATATGTTCCACAGATTATGCCCCCATATGCTCCATATTATGCCCCCATATGTTCCACAGATTATGCCCCCATATGCTCCATATTATGCCCCCATATGTTCCACAGAATATGCCCCCATATGCTCCAGATTATTCCCCACATGTTCCACAGCTTATGCCCCCATATGCTCCATATTATGCCCCCATATGCTCCAGATTATGCCCCATATGTTCCAGAGCTTATGCTCCCATATGCTCCATATTATGCCCCCATATGTTCCACAGATTATGCCCCCATATGCTCCAGATTATGCCCCATATGTTCCACAGCTTATGCCCCATATGCTCCATATTATGCCCCATATGCTCCAGATTATGCCCCATATGTTCCACAGTTTATGCCCCCATATGCTCCACAGATTATGCCCCATATGCTCCATATTATGCCCCCATATGCTCCATATTATGCCCCCATATGCTCCAGATTATGCCCCCATATGCTCCAGATTATGCCCCCATATGCTGCACAATTATGCCCCATAGTATAGGCCTCATATGCTGCTGCTGCTGCAAAAAAAAAATGACATACTCACCTCTCGTCGCTGGGGGCCAGGTGCTGGTGTCCTGAGCAGGCGGTGACAGCTGCGCGCTATGGGGGACAGGTGCCGGTGTCACCGCTCGCTCAGGACCCCGGCACCTGAGATATTTACCAGTCCTCTCTGCACCGCTGCGCGCTGCGTCCTCGTCTGACTCCTCTTGCTGTGAATGATCTGGCAGGGGGCGGGTGCGCACTAACGACGTCATCCGCGCCTCTGCCTGATCATTCACAGCCAGAGGAGTCAGACGAGGAAGCAGCACAGCGGTGGACCGAGGGACAGGTAAATATCGCTATACTCACCCCTCCACCGGCGCGTCCCTGCAGCCTCTCCTCTTCTCCCGGCGCTCTCCGCAGCGCTTCAGTCCTGCAGCGGTCACGTGGTACCGCTCATTAAAGTCATGAATATGTGCATATTCATGACTTTAATGAGCGGTGCCATGTGACCGCTGCAGGAAGGAGCCGGAGATCGTGGGAGAAGCAGGGGGCTGCAGAGACCGCGCCGGCGGAGGGGTGAGTATGATCCGACACCCCCACTCCCCCTCCGACCCCCGTATATGACCCGCGTATAAGCCGAGAGGGGACTTTCAGCCCTAAAAAATGGGCTGAAAATCTCGGCTTATACATGGGTATATACGGTATATTATACATACATATATATATATATATATACACACTGCAAAAAAAAAAGGAAACACTTAAACAACAGAATGTAACTCCAAGTAAATCAAACTTCTGTGAAATCAAACTGTCCACTATTAGGAAGCAACACTGATTGACAATCAATTTCACATGCTGTTGTGCAAATGGAATAGACAACAGATGGAAATTATTGGCAATTATCAAGACACACTCAATAAACGAGTGGTTCTGCAGGTGGGGATTACAGACCACATCTCCGTACCAATGCTTTCTGGCTGATGTTTTCGTCACTTTTGAATGTTAGTTGTGCTTTCACACTCATGCTAGCATAAGACGGATGCTACAACCCACACAAGTGGCTCAGGTAGTGCAGCTCATCCAGGATGGCACATCAATGCGAGCTGTGGCAAGGTTTGCTGTGTCTGTCAGCATAGTGTCCAGAGGCTGGAGGCGCTACCAGGAGACAGGTCAGTACACCAGGAGACGTGGAGGGGGCCATAGGAGGGCAATAACCCAGCAGCAGGATCGCTACTTCCGCCTTTGTGCATGGAGGAACAGGAAGAGCACTGCCAGAGCCCTGCAAAATGACCTCCAGCAGGCCACAAATGTGCATGTGTCTGCACAAACGGTCAGAAACTGACCCCAGGAGGATGGTCAGAGTGCCCGACGTCCACAGATGGGGGTTGTGCTCACAGCCCAACACCATGCAGGAAGCTTGGCATTTGCCACAGAACACCAGGATTGGCAAATTCGCCTCACTGGCACCCTGTGCTCTTCACAGATGAAAGTAGGTTCACACTGAGCACGTGACAGAGTCTGGAGACGCCATGGAGAGTGATCTGCTGCCTGCAACATCCTTCAGCATGACAGGTTTGGCAGTGGATCAGTAATGGTGTGGAATGGCATTTCTTTGGAGGGCTGCACAGCCCTCCAGGTGCTTGCCAGAGGTTGTCTGACTGCCATTAGGTACCGAGATGAGATCCTCAGACCCCTTGTGAGACCATATGCTGGTGCGGTTGGCCCTGGGTTCCTCATAATGCAGGACAATGCCAGACCTCATGTAGCTGGAGTGTGTCAGCAATTCCTACAAGATGAAGGCATTGAAGCTATGGAGTGGCCCGCCCGTTCCCCAGACCTGAATCCGATTGAGCACATCTGGCACATCAATTCTCGCTCCATCCACCAATGTCACGTTGCACCACAGACTGTCCAGGAGTTGGCGGATGCTTTAGTCCATGTCCGGGAGGAGATCCGGAGATCCCTCAGGAGACCATCTGCCGCCTCATCAGGAGCATGCCCAGGCGTTGTACAGTAGAGAGGTCATACAGGCACGTGGAGGCCACATACACTACTGAGCATCATTTTTACTTTTTTTAAGGACATTACATTCCACTTAAACTTTGTGTGGGACTCCAAATCCATGCCTCCATTGGTTAATAAATTTGATTTCCATTGATGATTTTTGTGTGATTTTGTTGTCAGCACATTCAACTTTGTACAGAACAAAGTATTCAATGAGAATATTTCACTCATTCAGATCTAGGATGTGTTATTTGAGTGTTCTCTTTGTTTTTATGAGCAGTATATATATATATATATATATATATATATACATATATATATATATATATTTATTATTGCCTAGGTTGCTTCCTGCTGACATACCATGAACTGTTATTTTTTGCATTTCCATAAAAGTTCCTTTGAAGCTCCTTACTTTTTTGAAAAAAAAAAATCTTCAAAAACTCCATGTGAACATAGCCTAAAATATTGTGTGGTGCTTTTTTTTCTCCTATCACCCCTTGATGTTCTCTATTCCCTAAGATGAGTGCTTAGAGGAGATTACTTCCTAAAAGGTGGATCTTAGCAGAAAAGTTGGCACCTCATGACCTCTGCAAACCTGAAACGGTACCAGAAGAACATCTTACTAAAACGGAGACCTCAAAATCCTCAAAGGGCTCCTTTATTTCTCAGGCCATTGAGTCAAGCTGCTTGAATGAATATATATATATATAATATATATATATATAAATATCACATTGTATTTCTCTGTTATACGTGCTTTTGTTACAGAATGCCTGGCTCCTATGGGAGATTCTGAGAAAGTCACACGGACTATAACGGGTACGTATGTGGCTGGCACACTGTTACTGGCATTTACCGTATACCTGGCTCCTATGGCAAATTCTGAGTCAGTCACACTGACTATACTGGTACAGATGTGGCTGGTACACTGCCTATCATGAGTACGTATGTGACAGGCACACTGGCTATACCGGGCACATATGTGGCTGGCACACTGACTATACCGGGCACATATGTGGCTGGCACACTGACTATACCGCGTACATAAAGGGGTTGGACAAAATAATGGAAACACCTGGAAACATCAACAAAGGTTAGTTTAATATGGTGTAGGTCCACCTTTTGCGGCGATTACAGCCTCAATTCTCCGAGGTATGGATTCATACAAGGTGTGAATTGTTTCCAAAGGAATTTTAGCCCATTCTTCAGTTAAAAACACCCTACAGTTCTTTGAGCGACAATGGCGGCGGAAATCGACGTCTAACTTGAATCTCTAAAATCGACCATAAATGCTCAATAATGTTGAGGTCTGGGGATTGTGGGGGCCAGATGAGATGCTCAACTTCATTAGAATGTTCCTTGTGCCATGCTTTAATGATTCTAGCTGTATGAATTGGTGCATCATCATCCTGAAAGATGGCGTTCCCCTCCGGGAACAGTGCTTGACCCATAGGATGCACTTGGTCGCCCAAAATGCCTAAATAATCGTGGCTGTTAATTCTTCCATGAAGGGATATCATTGGCTCGGCGGATCTCCACGAAATAGCACCCCAGATCATCACAGAACCTCCGCCATGTTTTATGGTTGGGAGAAAGCAGTCTGGATGGAATGCTTCTTTCGGCTGTCTCCAAACGTACACGCGGCCGGAGGTCGGAAATAGGGTAAACGATGATTCGTCTGAGAATATCACGTTTCCATGGCTCGAGGGACCAATTCTGGAGGTTTCTTCACCACTCTAAACGCTTGGAAACATTTGTCATTGAGAGCAGCGGTTTTCGAATTGCAGCTCTTCCGTGGAATCCAGATTTGTTCAGCTCCCGACTAACAGTTTTCGTGGAAACTGGGTTCTGTAGGTGTTCATTGAGCTCAGCAGTGATTTTCTTAGCCGTGGTCTTGCAATCCTCTCTCACAATTCGCTTTAGAGTCAGACGGTCTCTCAGTCAACTTCGACTTTCGGCCGGACCTGTGCTTTGCTGCGGACGTTTTTCCTTCTCTTTCAAATGCAGTCATTACTTTGGAGACAGTACCTCTTGACACGCCAAGCATTCGGGCACTTTCGGTTACACTAGCGCCTGCCATACCAGCACCAACAATTTGGCCTCTTTGAAAATCCGAGAGGTCTGCCATTGGTATCAGGTTCTCATCAATGTTCTTACAATTATGCAAAACAAACAGTTAATTTACATACACATATCACATAACACAAATAATCAACTACAAAACATTACCATATGTCACGGTTTGCATGTTTATAACATGTCGAAGATTATAATGCCAAAACGTTAGGTGTTTCCATTATTTTGTCCAACCCCTGTATGTGGCTGGCACACTGGCTATACGGGCACGTATGCAGCTGGCACACTGGCTATACCGGGCACGTATGTAGCTGTCACACTGGCTATACCGGGCACATATGTAGCTGGCACACTGACTATACCGGGAACGTATGTAGCTCGCACACTGGCTGTACCGGGTACGTATGTCGCTGGCACACTGGTTATACAGGGCACGTATGTAGCTGGCACACTGGCTATACCAGGCACATATGTGGCTGGTACACTGGCTATACTGGGCACGGATGTAGCTGGCACACTGGCTATACCAGGCACATATGTGGCTGGCACACTGCCTATACCGGGCACGGATGTAGCTGGCACACTGGCTGTACCGGGCACGTAGGTAGCTGGCACTCTGGCTATACCGGGCACGTATGTAGCTGGCACACTGGCTATACCGGGTACGTATGTGGCTGGCACACTGGCTATACCGGGCACGTATGTAGCTGGCACACTGGCTGTACCGGGCACGTATGTGGCAGGCACACTGGCTATACCGGGTACATATGTGGCTGGCACACTGGCTATACCAGGCACGGATGTAGCTGGCACACTGGCTGTACCGGGCACGTATGTAGCTGGCACACTGGCTATACTGGGCATGTATGTGGCTGGCACACTGGCTATACCGGGCACGTATGTGGCTGGCACACTGGCTATACCGGGCACGTATGTGGCTGGCACACTGGCTATACCGGGCACGTATGTAGCTGGCACACTGGCTATACCGGGCATGTATGTGGCTGGCACACTGGCTATACCGGGCGAATATGTAGCTGGCACACTGACTATACCGGGTACATATGTGGCTGGCACACTGGCTATACCGGGGACGGATGTCGCTGGCACACTGGCTGTACCGGGCACGTAGGTAGCTGGCACTCTGGCTGTACCGGGCACGTATGTAGCTGGCACACTGGCTATACTGGGTACATATGTGGCTGGCACACTGGTTATACAGGGCACGTATGTAGCTGGCAGACTGGCTATACAGGGCACGTATGTAGCTGGCACACTGGCTATACCAGGCACGATGTAGCTGGCACACTGGCTGTACCGGGCACGTATGTAGCTGGCACACTGGCTATACCAGGTACATATGTGGCTGGCACACTGGCTATACCGGGCACGGATGTAGCTGGCACACTGGCTGTACCGGCACGTATGTAGCTGCCACACTGGCTGTACCGGGCACGTATGTAGCTGGCACACTGGCTGTATTGGGCACGTATGTAGCGGGCATACCGGTTTACCGGGTACATGTGTGGCTGGCACACTGCTATACCGGGCACGTAAGTAGCTGGCACACTGACTATATCCGGGCACATATGTAGCTGGCACACTGGCTATACCGGGCACATATGTAGCTGGCACACTGACTATACCAGGCACATATGTAGCTGGCACACTGGCTTACCGGTCATTGTAGCTGGCACACTGACTATTGGGCACGGATGTACTGGCACACTGGCTGTATCCGGGCACATATGTGGCTGGCACACTGACTATACCGGGCACATATGTAGCTGGCACACTGGCTATACCGGGCACATATGTAGCTGGCACACTGGACTATACCAGGCACATATGTAGCTGGCACACTGGCTTATACGCAGGTACATGTTAGCTGGCACACTGACTATGCCGGGCACGGATGTAGCTGGCAACACTGGCTATACCGGCACATATGTGGCTGGCACACTGACTATACGGGCACATGTAGCTGGCACACTGGCTTATCCGGGCACATATGTAAGCTGGCACACTGACTATACCAGGCACATATGTAGCTGGCACACTGACTATACCAGGTACATGTGTAGCTGGCACACTGGCTATACCGGGCACGTATGTAGCTGGCACACTGGCTATACCGGGCACGTATGTAGCTGGCACACTGGCTATACCGGGCACATATGTGGCTGGCACACTGACTATACCGGGCACATATGTAGCTGGCACACTGACTTACCGGCACAATGTAGCTGGCACACTGACTATACCAGGTACATGTGTAGCTGGCACACTGCTATCCGGGCACGTATGTAGCTGGCACACTGGCTATACCGGGCACATATGTGGCTGGCACACTGACTATACCGGGCACATATGTAGCTGGCACACTGGCTATACCGGGCACATATGTAGCTGGCACACTGACTATACCAGGCACATATGTAGCTGGCACACTGACTATACCAGGTACATGTGTAGCTGGCACACTGGCTATACCGGGCACGTATGTAGCTGGCACACTGGCTATACCGGGCACATATGTGCTGGCACACTGACTATACCGGGCACATATGTAGCTGGCACACTGACTATACCGGGTACATATGTGGCTGGCACACTGGCTATACCGGGGACGGATGTCGCTGGCACACTGGCTGTACCGGGCACGTAGTAGCCTGGCACTCTGGCTGTTACCGGCACGTATGTAGCTGGCACACTGGCTATACTGGGTACATATGTGGCTGGCACACTGGTTATACAGGGCACGTATGTAGCTGGCAGACTGGCTATACAGGGCACGTATGTAGCTGGCAGACTGGCTATACCGGGCACGGATGTAGCTGGCATACTGGCTATACCGGGCACAGATGTAGCTGGCACACTGGCTATACTGGGCACAGATGTAGCTGGCACACTGGCTATACCGGGCACGGATGTAAGTGGCATACTGGCTGTACCGGGTACATATGTGGCTGACACACTGGCTATACCGGGCACGTATGTAGCTGGCACACTGGCTATACCAGGCACGTGTGTAGCTGGCACACTGACTATACCGGGCACGTATGTAGCTAGCACACTGGCTGTATTGGGCACGTATGTAGCGGGCACACTGGCTGTACCGGGTACATATGTGGCTGGCACACTGGCTATACCTGGTACATATGTGGCTGGCACACTGGCTATACCGGCACGTATGTAACTGGCACACTGGCTAAACCGGGCACAGATGTAGCTGGCACACTGGCTGTACCGGGCACGTATGTAGCTGGCACACTGGCTATACCAGATACATATGTGGCTGGCACACTGGCTTTACCGGGCACGTATGTAGCTGGCACACTGGCTATACCAGGCACGTATGTAGCTGGCACACTAGCTGTATTGGGCACATATGTAGCTGGCACACTGGCTATACCAGGTACATATGTGGCTGGCACATCGGCTATACCAGGCACGTATGTAGCTGGCACACTGGCTATACCGGGCACGGATGTAGCTGGCACACTGGCTGTATCGGGCACGTATGTAGCTGGCACACTGGCTATACCAGGGACATATGTGGCTGGCACACTGGCTATACCGGGCACAGATGTAGCTGGCACACTGGTTGTACCGGGCACGTATGTAGCTGGCAGACTGGCTATACCAGGCACGTTAAAAAAAAAAAAAAAAAAAAAAAAAAAAAAAAAAAAAAAAAAAAAAAAAAAAAAAAAAAAAAAAAAAAAAAAAAAAAAAAAAAAAAAAAAAAAAAAATTTTTTTTTTTTTTTTTTTTTTTTTTTTTTTTTTTTTTTTTTTTTTTTTTTTTTTTTTTTTTTTTTTTTTTTTTTTTTTTTTTTTTTTTTTTTTTTTTTTTTTTTTTTTTTTTTTTTTTTTTTTTTTTTTTTTTTTTACCAGGACTATGTGCTGGCACACTGGCTGTACGGCACGTATGTAGCTGGCACACTGGCTGTATTGGGCACGTATGTACGGCACACTGGCTGTACCGGGTACATATGTGGCTGGCACACTGGCTATACCGGGCACGTATGTAGCGGGCACACTGGCTGTACCGGCACGATGTAGCTGGCACACTGGCTGTACCGGGCACGATGTAGCGGCACACTGGCTATACCAGGTACATTGTAGCTGGCACACTGCTATACCGGGCACGTATGTAGCTGGCACACTGGCTGTACGGGCACGATGTAGCGGCACACTGCCTATACCAGGTACATTGTGCTGGCACACTGCTATCCGGGCACGATGTAGCTGGCACACTGGCTATCCGGCACATATGTACTGGCACACTGGCTATACCGGGCACTATGTAGCTGGCACACTGGCTATACCGGGCAATATGTAGCTGGCACACTGGCTATACCGGCACATATGTAGCTGGCACACTGGCTATACCAGGCACATAGTAGTGGCACACTGGCTACGACATGTCGGGCCCTGACTAGCGGCACGATGTACGGCAACTGGCTAAGGCACTATGTGCTGGCACACTGCTTACGGGCACTATGTACTGCACACTGGCTTACCGGGCACATATGTAGCTGGCACACTGCTATACCGGCCATATGTAGCTGGCACACTGGCTATACCGGGACTATGTAGCTGGCACACTGGCTGTCCGGGCACGATGTAGCGGCACACTGGCTATACCGGACATTGTGCTGGCACACTGACTATACCGGGCACTATGTAGCTGGCACACTGGCTAACCGGCACTAGTAGCTGGCACACTGCTAACAGGCACAATGTAGCTGGCACACTGACTATACCAGGTACAGTGTAGCTGCACACTGGCTAACCGGGCACTATGTAGCTGGCACACTGGCTATACCGGCACGTATGTAGCTGGCACACTGGCTATACCGGGCACATATGTAGCTGGCACACTGACTAACCGGGCACATATGTAGCTGGCACACTGCATACCAGGCACATATGTAGCGGCCACTGACTATACAGGTACATGTGAGCTGGCACACTGGCTATACCGGGCACGTATGTAGCTGGCACACTGGCTATACCGGCACATATGTGCTGGCACACTGACTATACCGGACATATGTAGCTGGCACACTGGCTATACCAGGTACATGTGTAGCTGGCACACTGACTATGCCGGCACGATGTAGCTGGCACACTGGCTATACGGCACATATGTGGCTGGCACACTGACTATACCGGGCACATATGTAGCTGGCACACTGGCTATACCGGGTACCAGGCACAATATGTGTAGCTGGCACACTGACTATACCAGGTACAGTATGTAGCTGGCACACTGACTATACCAGGCACAATGTAGCTGCACACTGCTATACCGGGCACGTATGTAGCTGGCACACTGGCTATACCAGGGACATTGTGGCTGGCACACTGACTATACCGGCACATATGTAGCTGGCATACTGACTATACCGGGTACATATGTGGCTGGCACACTGGCTATACCGGGGACGGATGTCGCTGGCACACTGGCTGTACCGGGCACGTAGGTAGCTGGCACTCTGGCTGTACCGGGCACGTATGTAGCTGGCACACTGGCTATACTGGGTACATATGTGGCTGGCACACTGGTTATACAGGGCACGTATGTAGCTGGCAGACTGGCTATACAGGGCACGTATGTAGCTGGCAGACTGGCTATACCGGGCACGGATGTAGCTGGCATACTGGCTATACCGGGCACAGATGTAGCTGGCACACTGGCTATACTGGGCACAGATGTAGCTGGCACACTGGCTATACCGGGCACGGATGTAAGTGGCATACTGGCTGTACCGGGTACATATGTGGCTGACACACTGGCTATACCGGGCACGTATGTAGCTGGCACACTGGCTATACCAGGCACGTGTGTAGCTGGCACACTGACTATACCGGCACGTATGTAGCTAGCACACTGGCTGTATTGGGCACGTATGTACGGGCACACTGGCTGTACCGGGTACATATGTGGCTGGCACACTGGCTATACCTGGTACATATGTGGCTGGCACACTGGCTATACCGGGCACGTATGTAACTGGCACACTGGCTAAACCGGGCACAGATGTAGCTGGCACACTGGCTGTACCGGGCACGTATGTAGCTGGCACACTGGCTATACCAGATACATATGTGGCTGGCACACTGGCTTTACCGGGCACGTATGTAGCTGGCACACTGGCTATACCAGGCACGTATGTAGCTGGCACACTAGCTGTATTGGGCACATATGTAGCTGGCACACTGGCTATACCAGGTACATATGTGGCTGGCACATCGGCTATACCAGGCACGTATGTAGCTGGCACACTGGCTATACCGGGCACGGATGTAGCTGGCACACTGGCTGTATCGGGCACGTATGTAGCTGGCACACTGGCTATACCAGGGACATATGTGGCTGGCACACTGGCTATACCGGGCACAGATGTAGCTGGCACACTGGTTGTACCGGGCACGTATGTAGCTGGCAGACTGGCTATACCAGGCACGTATGTAGCTGGCACACTGGCTATACCAGGCACGGATGTAGCTGGCACACTGGCTGTACCGGGCACGTATGTAGCTGGCACACTGGCTATACCAGGTACATATGTGGCTGGCACACTGGCTATACCGGGCACGGATGTAGCTGGCACACTGGCTGTACCGGGCACGTATGTAGCTGCCACACTGGCTGTACCGGGCACGTATGTAGCTGGCACACTGGCTATACCAGGCACGTATGTAGCTGGCACACTAGCTGTATTGGGCACATATGTAGCTGGCACACTGGCTATACCAGGTACATATGTGGCTGGCACATCGGCTATACCGGGCACGTATGTAGCTGGCACACTGGCTATACCGGGCACATATGTAGCTGGCACACTGACTATACCAGGCACATATGTAGCTGGCACACTGACTATACCAGGTACATGTGTAGCTGGCACACTGACTATACCGGGCACATATGTAGCTGGCACACTGACTATACCAGGCACATATGTAGCTGGCACACTGACTATACCAGGCACATATGTAGCTGGCACACTGACTATACCAGGTACATGTGTAGCTGGCACACTGGCTATACCATGCACATATGTAGCTGGCACACTGACTATACCAGGCACACTGACTATACCAGGCACATATGTAGCTGGCACACTGACTATACCAGGTACATGTGTAGCTGGCACACTGGCTATACCGGGCACGTATGTAGCTGGCACACTGACTATACCAGGTACATGTGTAGCTGGCACACTGGCTATACCAGGCACATATGTAGCTGGCACACTGACTATACCAGGCACACTGACTATACCAGGCACATATGTAGCTGGCACACTGACTATACCAGGTACATGTGTAGCTGGCACACTGACTATACCAGGCACATATGTAGCTGGCACACTGACTATACCAGGTACATGTGTAGCTGGCACACTGACTATACCAGGTACATGTGTAGCTGGCACACTGACTATACCAGGCACATATGTAGCTGGCACACTGACTATACCAGGCACATATGTAGCTGGCACACTGACTATACCAGGCACATATGTAGCTGGCACACTGACTATACCAGGTACATGTGTAGCTGGCACACTGACTATACCAGGCACATATGTAGCTGGCACACTGACTATACCAGGTACATGTGTAGCTGGCACACTGGCTATACCGGGCACGTATGTAGCTGGCACACTGACTATACCAGGCACATATGTAGCTGGCACACTGACTATACCAGGCACATATGTAGCTGGCACACTGACTATACAGGTACATGTGTAGCTGGCACACTGGCTATACCATGCACATATGTAGCTGGCACACTGACTATACCAGGCACACTGACTATACCAGGCACATATGTAGCTGGCACACTGACTATACCAGGTAAATGTGTAGCTGGCACACTGGCTATACCGGGCACGTATGTAGCTGGCACACTGACTATACCAGGTACATGTGTAGCTGGCACACTGGCTATACCAGGCACATATGTAGCTGGCACACTGACTATACCAGGCACACTGACTATACCAGGCACATATGTAGCTGGCACACTGACTATACCAGGTACATGTGTAGCTGGCACACTGGCTATACCGGGCACATATGTAGCTGGCACACTGACTATACCAGGTACATGTGTAGCTGGCACACTGACTATACCAGGCACATATGTAGCTGACACACTGACTATACCGGGCACATATGTAGCTGGCACACTGACTATACCAGGTACATGTGTAGCTGGCACACTGACTATACCAGGCACATATGTAGCTGGCACACTGACTATACCAGGTACATGTGTAGCTGGCACACTGGCTATACCGGGCACGTATGTAGCTGGCACACTGACTATACCAGGCACACTGACTATACCAGGCACATATGTAGCTGACACACTGACTATACCGGGCACATATGTAGCTGGCACACTGACTATACCAGGTACATGTGTAGCTGGCACACTGACTATACCAGGCACATATGTAGCTGACACACTGACTATACCGGGCACATATGTAGCTGGCACACTGACTATACCAGGTACATGTGTAGCTGGCACACTGACTATACCAGGCACATATGTAGCTGGCACACTGACTATACCAGGTACATGTGTAGCTGGCACACTGGCTATACGGGCACGTATGTAGCTGGCACACTGTTACAGGACATCTGTATTCTGCAGTTATGGGGCACCTAGATCTGGCACCATTGGGAGCTCAGCTGGGGCATCTCAGGCGATCTGGCACATTGCCATTGTGGAAGCCACAGCTGCGGGCTCTCTGGCCAGTTATGGCACATCCACTATGGCACGTTATGGGGCATCTGTGCGGTGTAGCGTAGCCGCTTCTTGCTCCATCCCCGCCAGTACCTCCAGTCTGTACCCCTCCCCCTTACATCAGCTCCTCCTGACTCTTCTCTCGCCTGTCATTCCACCGGTCACTGCCATTTTCCCTCCTACGTCCATTACTCCTCCCATACATCGCCGGCACCCCCAAACACACACTCATATCTGGGACTCCCATGTCTCGCACACTGTCTGGCCTGTTACTAGGTTACTGCATTTGCGATCTGTCCAAAAAGCCGGAAGGAAACCATGGCGACCATCAATCAAGCTCTTCTACTGGCTCTGCGCATGCTCACATTCTGAGACGTGCTCTTGGCGAGCCCAAAACAAAAATGGCGGCGCCCGTGGGACCGGTGCGCTTCTGGAAGCCGGGTAAGAGGATGTACGGGAAATAGGGCGCTTGCGGGGGCTGCAGTGTTGTGTTGTGGCCTTACAATCAATCGGAGACGTGTTCTCAGCGGAACGCAGCTTTAAAGCGCCAAAGCAAAAACAACGGTGGCCCGAGAGGCTCATCGCGAAATGGGAGCTTAGTATGTATGCGCCTTGTGTAGCATCGCTGCAGTACAGCTGTTACCTATAGCAACCAATCAGCATTTTGCTTTCTTTTGTCCAGTTTAGTTTACAGTATGAAATAAATGATCTGATTGGCTGCTGTAAACAACAGCCTCTGTGTGGGCTACACTAGTATTGTAACGTAGGCCCCAACTATTTTATACAGGTTCCTCAGGAGCATTGAGTTACAGCCTGTATAGCCAGAGCTGCATTCACAATTCTGCCTTTTCAGAATGAGCCAGGACAGGACACTGTTCCATACAGTTATGGGGCACAATTCATCCTTTTTATTTATTGCTTGTCTTCGTGTTTGTTGACATTTTTTGCCCCAAATTCATTGTAATGGTGCATTCAGTTCATGAATTTTGTGCTAAATAACAAAAATACTCGTTTTGTAACCTGTTTTGTGACTTTTAGCATAAGAAGTCATATGTTCCTCTAAAATGTTGCAAACAAAACGAAACCAACATTACAGGCGTACATATCACTCCGGGCGGGAAATGGGGGACATTGGGAGCAAATTCTGCCACTTTTCAGTCACAAATGATGAATGAGCCAGGAAACACTAACCTCTGCCCACAATGACGAGCATAAGGCAAACACATAAAAAGTGACCTTAAAAAAGGTGCAAGTGGAAATCTGAATAAAATGCAGAACACTAAAAGTATATAATAAAGTAATGATGACTCCGGCACATACACTTCAGTTGACCGGCATCTGCATTGAACTGTATGGAAAATGTGGCCACAGGAAATCCGCGAACAGGGGTCAGTGTTCATCCTACATAATAGGGTCCGAGAGGCAAGACCCAATATTGTCAGCCATTTTTAGAATCATTAGTGGGTGTTCATCTCTGGGCCCTCATCATAACAAAGGCTTATATGGCGGCTTGAGTGAGCAGCGCTTTGGCCTTACATGTCCACTGTAGCAAGTTTTAGTGCTCTGCCCTATTACCATCCTAAGGAAAGGTGAACATTTTGTGTTCCGGTGGCCATCTTTATGAGTAGAGATGAGCAAACCCGAACTTAAAAGTTCAGAGTTTGTACCGGGTACTAAAAGTCCAGTGCTAAATGCCGAACACTGATTTCTCCTGGAAGTCCATTGCAATGGGGTAAGGAGAGAGAATTTTCTAGCTGAAAAGTTCAGATTACCATTGTTTTCAATGGGATTCAGGTTCTGCTTCAAGTTTGGGTACAGTCTTGGTACCAGAACCCGAACTTCCATGGGTCCCCTCATCCCTAATTATGAGCACATCAGCAGGCCACAAAGTTGCAGCCATTGTGCTATCAGTCCTATTCACACCTGGACGTCCCAGGATCATTCTACTTGTATCCTGCTCCGTCCACATTGCTGACGCATCGCTGTCTACAACCCAGCCTGCCCCATTCAGGTCCGTGTTTATGGCTGGTGACCTACAATCTTATGAGCACTGTAGAAAATGTAGAAATTCTTGGTAATAGGCATGACCAGCCAGCGTCAATAGCCTACCTCGAGGCTGCCGGGGAAATGTAGTGTTACCTGACAGCCTCTCGATTGAATGACTGGCTGTGTAATGGACTGATCATGCTGTGTTTTCCAGTGTCCATTAGATATGTAACAACATCTACCTCTGACAGGTGCCACCAGCATAGACTGGCATCTGTCGCCCATAAGCAGCAATTATTGGATGCCTCTTTATGGAATACTGTAGTTTGCTGCAGTATTGCATATTGCAAAATTTGATATATATTATACCCAAGGCCAAAAAGACAGTTTTTGTTTTTTTGCTGGGTGAATTGGAGCAAAAACTGCTAAATATGGTATCAAAGTAGCTTGATATTTAGCTTTATAGCCAGATACAGAGCTGGACTACCTCCTGTAGCTTCATAGGGAATGAATGGAGCAACAGGGTACAAACTGCTGCTCCATTGTGATGAGCGTCGGGGGTTCAGCAGTTAGAGCACCTGTGGGTGGATATGTGATAGACATCACGCCAGGCCGGCAAATCAAAGAAATTGTCGTAAATGCCGTCAGGCTATTGTCATGACCGATGGGCCGGGTCATGCAAATCGATTCACAACAACTTTACACTGCATGGTTATTTGGTATCCCACTTGACTTCTTAGGATCCTGTGGTTTGGCTGTCCGTACGGAAGATCATCACTGGGGGCCCAAACTATTGATATGGTCCCAATTTGGTCCAGCACTGTTTACCTCAATATCCAGAATCCTTTTACATTCATTTAAAGAGATTGTACACTTACAATTTCTGCATATTTAGCAACATTTTCTTAAGTTGTGCACTTCGCTAACACTATACTTCACTTCAGAGAGATGCAGTGATCTTTAGCTGCAAGCTGCAGGTCCGGCTGCCCGCAGGTCCTCCTACCTGTTTGTGCCTGCTATGCCTCCCTCTCTCACTATATAATTGCAGCACTGATGATGTGGAGATAGTGGAAATGCAATCCAGTGTCAGACATTAACCAAGCAGAGGACTTGCTGGGACCAAAGATCAGTGTTTGTACCTGAAAATTGGGGTACATTTCAGATGTGATGTATATTTGTAAGATGCATAACTAATTGATCTAAGTCAATGTAACTACTTTCTTTTAGCTGGTCAGCCCATTTAAGATAGTAAGTCATTTTGTAATAAACTTTAAGGCTATGTGCACACGTTCAGGATTATTTGCGTTTTTTTCGCGGGAAAAAACGCGTCAAAAACGCATGAATTAAGCATCCTATCATTTAGAATGAATTCTGCAATTTTTGTGCACATGGTGCGTTTTTTTTCCGCGAAAAAAACGCATCTCGGAAAAAGAACCAACATGTTCATTAATTTCGCGGAATTCTAGCGTTTTTCCCGCTATATTATTGACCTAGAAAGTTCAGGAAAAAAACGCGGTAAAAACGCGTAAAATCCGCGCAAAAACGTGCAAAATCCGTGCAAAAAACGTGCATTTTTACCGCGAAAAAAAGTCCGGTTTTGCTCAGGAATATTCTGCAAACATTCCTGACGTGTGCACTTAGCCTAAGAATATCTACATTTAGAAATAAAATGTAAGTGGTTTTCTGGGCACAATTTTTCCCTCTAAAAATTGATCTGGTTGTCCCTGTAATCAATCCTCAAACCACCCATGCTAACTTTTACTTTCCTTTTTAGCTTCCCTTCAGCCCCTGCATTCATTCTTGTGGTCCGTTATCGCTTACATTCTGAACTTCCCGCCAACTCTCCAGCTATGCCTCTAGACCAGGGGTGGGCAATTAATTTTCCTGAGGGGCCACATGAGAGACCGTGAGTGTTGTGGAGAGCCGAACCAATACGCCGAAATTAATTCTACTCAATATTAATATCAATATATTATAATTATATTATTGATAATTATATTAATTGTATCACTTAACATTGAGCAGAATTAAGTATGCTGACATCCTCCTAAATATCGTTTGAACCCAAGTACAGCCCCTTCTGTATATCGTATGAGCCCCCCTTATATATGGTAAGAGCCCCCACACAGCTTCCCTATATATACTGCATGAGCCCCACACAGTCTCCCTATATACACTGCATGAGCCCCACACAGCCTCCCTATATATACACTGCATGAGCCCCACACAGCCTCCCTATATATACTGCATGAGCCCCACACAGCCTCCCTATATATACTGCATGAGCCCCACACAGCCTCCCTATATATACTGCATGAGCCCCACACAGTCTCCCTATATACACTGCATGAGCCCCACACAGCCTCCCTATATATACTGCATGAGCCCCACACAGCCTCCCTATATATACTGCATGAGCCCCACACAGCCTCCCTATATATACAGCATGAGCCTCACACAGCCTCCCTATATATACAGCATGAGCCCCACACAGCCTCCCTATATATACAGCATGAGCCTCACACAGCCTCCCTATATATACTGCATGAGCCTCACACAGCCTCCCTATATATACAGCATGAGCCCCACACAGCCTCCCTATATATACTGCATGAGCCTCACACAGCCTCCCTATATATACTGCATGAGACCCACACAGTCTCCCTATATATACTGCATGAGCCCCACATAGTCTCCCTATATACACTGCATGAGCCCCACACAGCCTCCCTATATATACTGCATGAGCCCCACACAGCCTCCCTATATATACAGCATGAGCCTCACACAGCCTCCCTATATACACTGCATGAGCCCCACACAGCCTCCCTATATATACTGCATGAGCCCCACACAGCCTCCCTATATATACTGCATGAGCCCCACACAGCCTCCCTATATATACTGCATGAGCCCCACACAGCCTCCCTATATACACTACATGAGCCCCACAGTCTCCCTAATATATACTGCATGAGCCCCACACAGCCTCTATATATACTGCATGAGCCCCACACAGCCTCCCTATATATACTGCATGAGCCCCACACAGCCTCTCTTATATATATATTGCATGAGCCCAACACAGCCTCCCTATATACACTACATGAGCCCCACACAGTCTCCCTATATATACTGCATGAGCCCCACACAGCCTCTCTATATATACTGCATGAGCCCCATACAGCCTCCCTATATATACTGCATGAGACCCACACAGCCTCCCTATATATACTGCATGAGCCCCACACAGCCTCCCTATATATACTGCATGAGCCCCACACAGCCTCCCTATATACACTGCATGAGCCCCACACAGCCTCCCTATATACACTGCATGAGCCCCACACAGCCTCCCTATATACACTGCATGAGCCCCACACAGCCTCCCTATATATACAGCATGAGCCTCACACAGCCTCCCTATATATACAGCATGAGCCTCACACAGCCTCCCTATATATACTGCATGAGCCCCACACAGCCTCCCTATATACTGCATGAGCCCCACACATCCTCCTTATATATACTGCATGAGCCCCACACAGCCTCCCTATATATACAGTACAGACCAAAAGTTTGGACACACCTTCTCATTCAAAGATTTTTCAGTATTTTCATGACTATGAAAATTGTGCATTCACACTGAAGGCATCAAAACTATGAATTAACACATGTGGAATTATACATTACACTTTACAAAAAGTGTGAAACAACTGAAAATATGTCTTATATTCTAGGTTCTTCAAAGTAGCCACCTTTTACTTTGATTACTGCTTTGCACGCAGAAAAGGTGAACGGATGGACTCTACATGCCTGGTTCCCACCGTGAAGCATGGAGGAGGAGGTGTGATGGTGTGGGGGTGCTTTGCTGGTGACACTGTTGGGGATTTATTCAAAATTGAAGGCATACTGAACCAGCATGGCTACCACAGCATCTTGCAGCAGCATGCTATTCCATCCGGTTTGCGTTTAGTTGGACCATTATTTATTTTTCAACAGGGCAATGACCCCAAACACACCTCCAGGCTGTGTAAGGGCTATTTGACCAAGAAGAAGAGTGATGGGATGCTACGCCAGATAACCTGGCCTCCACAGTCACCAGACCTGAACCCAATCGAGATGGTTTGGGGTGAGCTGGACCGCTCACCTCTTTAATTTTGAATAAAACCCCAATAGTGTCACCAGCAAAGCACCCCCACACCATCACACCACCTCCTCCATGCTTCACGGTGGGAACTAGGCATGTAGGTCCATCCGTTCACCTTTTCTGCGTGCAAAGCATCAAAGCAAAAGGTGGCTACTTTGAAGAACCTAGAATATAAGACATATTTTCAGTTGTTTCACACTTTTTTGTAAAGTGTAATGTATAATTCCACATGTGTTAATTCATAGTTTTGATGCCTTCAGTGTGATTCTACAATTTTCATAGTCATGAAAATACAGAAAAATCTTTGAATGAGGTGTGTCCAAACTTTTGGTCTGTACTGTATGTACTGCATGAGCCCCATACAGCCTCCCTATATATACTGCATGAGCCCCACACAGCCTCCCTATATATACTGCATGAGCCCCACACAGCCTCCCTATATATACTGCATGAGCCCCACACAGCCTCCCTATATATATACTGCATGAGCCCCACACAGCCTCCCTATATATACTGCATGAGCCCCACACAGCCTCCCTATATATATACTGCATGAGCCCCACACAGCCTCCCTATATATACTGCATGAGCTCCACACAGCCTCCCTATATACTGCATGAGCCCCACAGCCTCCCTATATATACTGCATGAGCCCCACACAGCCTCCCTATATACTGCATGAGCCCCACAGCCTCCCTATATATATACTGCATGAGCCCCACACAGCCTCCCTATATATGCTGCATGAGCCCCACACAGCCTCCCTATATATACTGCATGACCCCCATACAGCCTCTCTATATATATACTGAATGAGCCCCACACAGCCTCCCTATATACTGCATGAGCCCCACAGCCTCCCTATATATACTGCATGAGCCCCATACAGCCTCTCTATATATACTGCATGAGCCTCATACAGCCTCTCTATATACACTGCATCAGCCCCACACAGCCTCCCTATATATACTGCATGAGCCCCATACAGCCTCTCTATATATACTGCATGAGCCCCATACAGCCTCTCTATATATACTGCATGAGCCCCATACAGCCTCTCTATATATACTGCATGAGCCCCATACAGCCTCTCTATATATACTGCATGAGCCCCATACAGCCTCCCTATATATACTGCATGAGCCCCACATAGCCTCCCTATATATACTGCATGAGCCCCACAGCCTCCATATATATATATATATATATATATATATATATATATATATATATATATACTGCATGAGCCCCACACAGCCTCCCTATATACTGCATGAGCCCCACAGCCTCCATATATATATACTGCACGAGCCCCACACAGCCTCCCTATATACTGCACGAGCCCCACACAGCCTCCCTATATACTGCACGAGCCCCACACAGCCTCCCCATATACTGCACTAGCCCCACATAGCCTCCCTTTATACTGCATGAGCCCCACACAGCCTCCCTATATATACTGCATGAGCCCCACACAGCCTCCCTGTATATACTGCATGAGCCCCACACAGCCTCCTTATATACACTGCATGAGCCCCACACAGCTTCCCTATATACTGCACGAGCCCCACACAGCCTCCCTTTATACTGCATGAGCCCCACACAGCCTCCCTTTATACTGCATGAGCCCCACACAGCCTCCCTTTATACTGCATGAGCCCCACACAGCCTCCCTATATATACTGCATGAGCCGCACACAGCCTCCCTGTATATACTGCACGAGCCATACACAGCCTCCCCATATACTGCACTAGCCCCACATATCCTCCCTTTATACTGCATGAGCCCCACACAGCCTCCCTGTATATACTGCATGAGCCCCACACAGCCTCCCCATATACTGCACTAGCCCCACATAGCCTCCCTTTATACTGCATGAGCCCCACACAGCCTCCCTGTATATACTGCATGAGCCCCACACAGCCTCCCTGTATATACTGCATGAGCCCCACACAGCCTCCTTATATACACTGCATGAGCCCCACACAGCTTCCCTATATACTGCACGAGCCCACACAGCCTCCCTTTATACTGCATGAGCCCCACACAGCCTCCCTTTATACTGCATGAGCCCCACACAGCCTCCCTATATATACTGCATGAGCCCCACACAGCCTCCCTATATATACTGCATGAGCCGCACACAGCCTCCCTGTATATACTGCACGAGCCATACACAGCCTCCCCATATACTGCACTAGCCCCACATATCCTCCCTTTATACTGCATGAGCCCCACACAGCCTCCCTGTATATACTGCATGAGCCCCACACAGCCTCCCTATAAATACTGCACGAGCCCCACACAGCCTCACTGTATATACTGCACGAGCCCCACACAGCCTCCCCATATACTGCACTAGCCCCACATAGTCTCCCTATATATACTGCATGAGCCCCACAGCCTCCCTATATATATATATATACTGCATGAGCCACATACAGCCTCCCTATATATATACTGCATGAGCCACATACAGCCTCCCTATATATATACTGCATGAGCCACATACAGCCTCCCTATATATATACTGCATGAGCCACATACAGCCTCCTTATATATATATACTGCATGAGCCCCACACAGCCTCTGCATATACTGCACTAGCCCCCCATAACCTCCCTATATATACTGCTTGAGCCTCACACAGCCTCCCTATATACTGCACAAGCCCCACACAGCTTCCCCCTATACTGCACTAGCCCCACATAGCCTCCTTTATATATACTGCATGAGCCCCACACAGCCTCCTCATATACTGCACAAGCCCCACACAGCCTCCCAATGTGCCGCACGAGGCCCCCATAACCCCGCCCTTTGTGCACCATGTCACCCCCATCGCCTCCCCTTGTGCAGCACAACACCCCCATAGCCTCCCCTTGTGCAGCACAACACTCCCATAGCCTCCCCATGTGCACCATGTCACCCCCCATAGCCTCCCCATGTGCACCATGTCACCCTCATAGCCTCCCCATGCCCACCCATACATCCCGTTCACGTTGGAAAAAAATGAACACCACATACTCTCCTTGGTCCTGTTCCTTGGCGCTCTTCTTGTCTCACTGCCTCCGGTGTCCTGACTCTCCGCACCGCAGCACACAGCTGACGCGATGAAATGATGTCATCGCGTCAGCTGTTTCCTCCATCAATGGCCCCTCCTCCACCAATGCAGTTAAGGGGCGCCTATGGAGACAACGGAGACAGTGAGCGGGCGGGCATGGTGTGGCCCGTGGACCTCTGTTTTCCAGCTGCTTGGCTGTCTTGGTCCGCGGGCCGGACTGAGACAGCCAAAGGGCCGAATGTGGTCCGCGGGCCGTACTTTGCCCAGGTCTGCTCTAGACTACTTTTCCCAGAAGGCAGAGCACTCTGGCTTCTCTGCCAGAGCTGTATCCACACAACGGCTAACTCGCTCCCAGTTTTATTGCATTCGCAATCCTCCTACTGGTAGCCATCTTGAGACACTTAAGCAGTCTCAAGATGGATAAATCGCTGCCCAAACATGAGTCTCCAACCTTAGCTATTCCCTCACTTCTAGTGTGTGCTTTCCTTAGGCCTCTTTCACACATCAGTTTTTTGCTGTCAGGCGCGATCCGGCGCTTTTTTAAAAAACGGATCCGGTTTTTTTAAAGCGCCGGATGCGTTTTTTTGTCATTGACTATCATTAGCGCCGGATTGCGCCGCATGTCATTGCGTTTAGTCCGTTTTCTGCCGGATCCGTCATAGATGTTAATTCCGGCGGCCGGACGGGACACATATGTAACGTTTTTTTTTGTGCAGGAAACGCCTGACAGCGCCTGAAGCGGTGCAACAGGCGTCCGGAAACAATAGAAGTCTATGAGACCAGACCGATTGTACCTGATTGAAAAACACTGATGTGTGAAAGAGGCCTTACTCTCTATAGCAGTCAATAATGTTACAGCCCCAGTGTACTGTTGGAGAGCTACGAGTCATATAATAGATTAGTTTATTGTAATATAGTCTAGCACTGTGGAACGTCCAGCACCTCTTTCTCTGACCACTGGCTGAAAAGCTTATTATTGTTTGCAGTGGAGCCTGCACTGCTTTTATGGGGTCTCCCTGTCTGTACTCATCCCCGGTCGCTCATAACTTCCTGAGGATCTCTGTCCAAGCCCCCCTGGGCATCATCATTCACTACTGTGAGATCTGCCTTCTGCTTTCAAGGCTGAGATTGACTGACAGGCTACATTCAGTTCAAAGTACAGACAGGATATTTCTGTACACTTGACTGCTCAGAAAATTATGAAGTTTATTTATTTCCAATAGGCTTTTCAATGCTTTAATAATTTGTGAGCCCAGAAAACCCCTTGAATTCTTGGTCATTCTTTGCAAGTTTATGAATCTTTTAAATATACTCCTTTACCTTATTTGGCTTCTTTCTCTCTCAAACACCTTGCTGAAAGTCCTGTTGTATCTGCTCGGTTCAACCTCTTTTAAGCCCCCGTCACACACAGCGATCTCGCTAGTTTTGTGACTCAACAGCGATCTCCCCAGCGATATCGCTGAATGTCCTGGACAATTTTTTGATCATTGGTCTCCCGCTGGCTAGCACGCATCGCTGCGTGTGGCAGGTAGGAGACCAGCGATCAGCTGGTAACCAAGGTACACTTCGGGTTTCCGGGCGCGGGGCTGTGCCTGGAAACCCGATGTGTACATTGGATACCAGCGTGCTGCTGCAGGGGAGCTGGTAACCAAGGTAAACATCGGGTTTCCAGGTGCCGCGCAGAGCCTGGAAACCCGATGTTTACCTTGGTTACCAGCTCCCTGCACCAGCGGGCTGGTATCCAACGTACACTGCGGGTAACTAAGCGACGTTACCCGCAGTGTCGCTATCCTGATCGCTGCCTGTTTGGCAGCTCACCAGCGATCATGTAGCGACACACCAGCGATCCTGACAATTGCATATCGTTGTCGGGATCGCTGGTGTGTTGCTATGTGTGATGGGCCCTTAGAAGCTGCTTTGAATTGCTGCTCTACCAAGAAAAAGACTGTTTACAAACATTCTCCTTGTGTGAGCTCCTCTGCACCCCTCCCCTGTGCACAGTGTTTGCAAATAGTGTTTGAGTATGGGTCTTTCTAGAACAGCAGTACAAAGCATCTTCTAAAAGAGCATTTCACAATAGTAATAAGATAATGTCTATTTCAAAGATTCAGAACTTTGCAAAAGCTGATCAAGAGTTCCTAAAAAGGGTAGTAACTCTTTAAGATGAATCTTTTACAAGGCTACCTGTAGTCATTTGTTTGATGTGTCTTACAGGAACTGAGGGCCCTGGAGCAAACCTTGCGGAAGAGAGGCAGAGCAATGCCGAGGTGTCATCTGTTATTTATAACCCTCATGCTTCTCTATCCATTGAGCAGCAGAGGCAGAAATTGCCAGTATTTAAGGTAAATCGGGTTTCTGGGGTGTTCCTTACAGTGCTATAGTTATGTGATGTCTTATACATGAATTTATCATTTCCAGCTCAGAAATCACATCCTTTACCTAGTGGAAAATTACCAAACTGTGGTTATTATTGGAGAAACGGGATGTGGGAAAAGCACACAAATACCGCAGGTAAATCAAAACTGTGAGCTCAGTGTGGTCAGCACCGTGACCCTAAATGAGATTCCAAAAGCGTGATCTAAAGGTCCCATCACTGCACATTAAATGGATTGGCTTTACTGTTACCGACTTGTTATAGTGCCCCCTAGTGTCTGATCTTCCACCTTATGTCCGATCTGGTGGTTACAAATGCTTCGTTTTATAGGTTTTTGTGTACAGGCAGCAGAGTCCTTCATGCTATTGTGCAAGTGAACCAGAAAAAAAATCATCATACCAGGAGAATTAGGATTTTTGACAGTAAAAACCTAAAACTCCTCAATCTTAAATTTTGAAGGTCAGCATCTTCTGAGGACCAAGGTGTGTGTCAATATCACTATCCACACCAATGTTGACATCATCACACCCACATAAAATTTGGATATTAACGTTATTAATGATTTGGATTTTGGATAAAAGACATTTTGTAGGATACTTGTATCTGTAATGTATGGGTAATGGAGTTTAGGATAGACCACGAGTGTGAGATCAGTGAGGGTTTGGCAGCCGACCCCCTGACCAATCGGCTGTTCCTGCAGCGGCCAGATGTGCACAGTTTACAGCTCCGTTCACTTGATGGTGTCCGTTCTCATACTGAAGCTCAGCTCCTATTGAAGTGAATGTGAGCCGAGGTTCCGTACCTAAGACTGGCCACTACTCGTTACAGAGCTCTGCCGTTGTGGCTCTGTACACTATGTATATCTGGACTCTGCAGGAATGGATGAGCAGTCATGATGCCAAGCCTCTTCTCCTCACCGAAAAGATATTGATGAACGGTCCTAAAGGTAGGCCGTCAATAACAAAGGCCTGAAAACTTCATTAACATTTCACCCTACAAACCCCCTCTCAATGGTGACACTTTGTACTTTATGTTCTTATGGGTGTGTGTATTTTGTCATGCAGTACCTAACAGAAGCTGGATGGACCGCAGAAGGGAGAGTAGTTGGTGTTACTCAGCCTCGGAGGGTTGCAGCAATCTCGGTGAGCCCCAAAAAAAACTTTTTGCAGATACTCATTTTACTTTGGCTACCATGCTTAGTACACGAGGCCGTTATAAAGGTGGACCCCCATCAGTGCAGTGACATTTAGGATTGTAGTTCACTCCAAATCCAGTATTACTTGCTTAAGCCGACACTGAGAATCTGATAGGCCCATTACTACTGCACGGGAGCTGGAGTCCAGGCAGTGATAATCTCCTGGTGATAAAACATTCATTGTATTGAAACAACAGCACATACCCTAAAAAGTTACACAAAATCTGTGTTTCAGCCCCTACCTCATGCTACGCTCAGATTACATAGTAAAAACATGCTGATTCCCTTTAACTTTCGTTAATAGGCTCCTGTATTGTATTGAATTATACTGTGTTCCCAACTAAATGCATCCAGCATTATGTTGTCATTGACCATACCCACCGCCATCTCTCCATGTACAGTGGGGAAATATGTATAAGGATTTGGTACACTGCCGATTTTGCAAGTTTTCCCATCTACAAAAAAATGGAGAGGGCTGTAAATATTATTGTAGGTACACATCAATGGTGAGAGACAGAATCTTAGCAAGCTAAGAAAGTCACATTATATGATCTATACCTAATTAATTTGCAGTTTATTGCATGAAATAAGTATGTGATACAATAGAATAACAGAACTTAATATTTGGTACAGAAACCTTTGCTTGAATTTAGAGGTCAGACATTTCCTGTAGTTCTTGACCAAGTTTGCACACACTGCAGCAGGGATTTTGGCCACTCCTCCATACAGATCTTCTCCACATCTTTCAGGTTTCGGGGCTGTCGCTGGGCAACATTGAGTTTCAGCCCCCTCCAAAAATTTTCTATTGGGTTCAGGTCTGGAGACTGGCTAAGCCACTCTAGGATCTTGAAGTGCTTCTTATGGAGCCACTTCTTAGTTGCCCTGGAAGTGTGTTTAAGGTCATTGTCATGCTGGGAGACCCAGCCATGACCCATCTTCAATGCTGTTACTCGGGAAAGGAGGTTGCTGGCCTAAATCTTGTGATACATTACTCTATCCTTCCTTCAATAAGGTGCAGTCATCCTGTCCCCTTTACATAAAAGCACACCCAAAGTATGATGTTTCCCCCACCATGCTTGGGACGATGTTCTTGGGGTTGTACTCATCTTTCTCCCTCCAAACATGGCGAGTGAAGTTGATATCAAAAAGTTCTCTTTTGTTCTCATTTGACCACATGACCGTCTTCCATACCTCCTCTGGATCATCCAGATGGTCATTGGAGAACTTCAAACGGGCCTGGACATGGCTTTAGCAGGGGGACCCTGCGTGCCCTTCAGGATTTTAACCCATGACAGTGTAGTGTGCTATAGTAATGTTTGAGACTGTGGTCCCAGATATCTTCAGGTCATTGACCAGGTCCTCTCGTGTAGTTCTGGGCTGATTCCTAACGTTTCTCAGAATCATCCTTCCCCATGACCTTGATCTTGCATAGAGCCCCAGACAGAGAAAGATTGACAATCATCTTGTGTTTCTTCCATTTTATAATAATTGCACCAACATGTTGCCTTCTAACCAAGCTGCTTGCCTATTGTCCTATAGCCCATCCCTTGTGCAGGTGTACAATTTTGTCCCTGGTGTCCTTAGGCAGCCCTTTGGTCTTGGCCATGGTGGAGAGTTTGGAGTGTGATTGAGTGTGTGGACAGGTGTCTTTTATACAGGTAACAAGTTATTAAAGGTGCAATTAATACAGGTAATGAGTTCAGAGTAGGAGGGCTTCTTAAAGGGAGTCTGTCACCCCATTTTTGGACTATGAGATGAGACCACCGCCATCAGGGGCTTATCTACAGCATTCTGTAATGCTGTAGATAAGCCCCCGATGTCACCTGAAAGAGAAGAAAATCGAGTTATATTATACTCACCCAGGGGCGGTCCGATGGGTGACGCGGTCCGGTTCGGCGCCTCCCATCTTCTAGCGAAGCCGGCCTCTTCTTCGCGTCACGTCGTGGCTCCTGTGCAGGCGCATTGATCTGCCCTGGTGAGAGCAGAGTACTGCAGTGCGCAGGCACCGGACCTCTCTGACCTTTCCCGGCGCCTGCGCAGGAGCCGCGATGGGACGCAAAGAAGAGGCCGGCTTCGCTAGAAGATGGGAGGCGCCGAACCGGACCGTGACGCCCATCGGACTGGACGGCGGACCGCCCCTGGGTGAGTATAATATAACTCGTTTTTCTTATCTTTCAGGTGACATCGGGGGCTTATCTACAGCATTACAGAATGCTGTAGATAAGCCCCTGATGGCAGTGGTCGCATCTTATACTCCAAAAATGAGGTGACAGATTCCCTTTAAAGAAAAACTAACAGGTCTGTGAGAGCCGGAATTCTTGCTGGTTGGTAGGTGATCAAACACTTATTTCATGCAATTTAATTATTTAAAAATTATACAATGTGATTTTCTGGTTTTTATTTTTACATTCTGTCACTTACAGTTGAAGTGATAAAAAGTACAGACCTCTCCATTCTCTGTAGGTGAGCAAACTTGGCAAAGTATCAAATACTTATTTTCCCCACTGTAGAGGCGATCACGGACTGCTTCTGCCTAGTAGAGAGACCGATGGCACAGTGGCTGGCGTACTATATAAGCCCCTACCTCATTGGCCTCAATTAGAGGAGTTCACCGCAGGACGTTATGCACAATAGTCAATAGCAGAAATGGTCCTGAATAGGCTGTCTGAAAGTCTTCTTAGTAGCTAGCTTCCAGTGGCTCCAGCTCTCCAGGTTTTTTTTTTTTTTTACTACCTGGCACTGATTATGCGGTTACGATTAACTTGAATTGTATTATGGTGGAGAACCATTGAAGAGCTTCACAAAAATTTTTGATCGCTGTCCAGGTGGCAGGGAGAGTGGCAGAAGAACGTGGGGCCTTACTGGGACATGAAGTTGGCTACTGTATAAGATTTGATGATTGTACCGACCCACAGACCACACGGATCAAGGTAAGATCAGAAGTACAAAATACAAGACTGGCGTCCCAAACGATACCCACTAGCTGCTAATGCACGGGAAATATTACCCTGCACCTATTGAATGGATAATCATGTAATATTTAGCCCCCTCTATTCCTCTGCGCAGAGACCCGCTCTGGCAAGTATAGGGGTTTCCCAACACCAACTCCTCCTTATGGCATTCATACACTCTCATAGGGGATATGGATAAGGATTATTCTCAGTGGACGAGCTCTTCCGTGTACTGTTTTCTCCGTCCAGGTTTGCATAAGTCACTTGATCAGCCTTTAGTGTACTTGTGCTTGTTGTGTGTTTTCTTCAATAGTTTCTGACAGACGGTATGCTCGTCCGAGAAATGATGTCCGATCCATTGCTCACCAGATACAGGTAGGTTCTGCTGATCCTGTAAAGATATCTCCTCCATAACATAAAAGGGAACCTGTCCTTAAATGTTTGCAGAAGAAACTAATACCATTATGTTGTAGTGTTTCCCTGTTACATTTTCCCACTTATCTTCTGATTGAAACAAAGCATGTGCAATAATAATTAGGGTTGTGCATGCACTGATTGATGTACAGTTTTGTAGGAAAAAAATGTTGTATAACGTGTAATTTATTCATTGATGTCCCTGCACATTTGAGGCTTGGAAGTCAAGTAGGCGGTCTGTCAGTGACTGTAGGGCCGCCCACTGGACTCTTAAACCTAGAATAAGCAGAAAGTTCTATGAATAACATAAGTATAGTTCTATAGAATCTTTTTCCATAAATCTCATATCAATCATCTCAGCTCTCCCTACTCTACAACGTGCTGTCCAGATATTGACCACCTTTTCCAAGCTGCCGGGTTCCCTTTCAAGCCTATGTTATGGTTGACTTGTTGTGTGTGAACGTGTGACAGATGAGGATGGTTTACCTGTGGTCATTCCACTTATACGTTAGACTTTCTTGTCTCAGCAGGAGCAGCATAACCCTGTCTTCTCTTGCAGTGTACTGATGTTGGATGAGGCTCATGAACGGACACTGTACACTGACATTGCTATTGGCCTCCTGAAAAAGGTAGGTTTATATCTTCATTATATTGCACTCTATTCTGATTTGTACTCATAGATTGCTTGGCTGTAAGCAGATGACTACACTGCTGAATGACGTATCCTTGTTTTGGAGCTACAAATTAGCATCAGAGCAAGAAGTGTTCACTGTAATGTGCACCTCCAAAAGAGCTGTTGTCAGTGACCTCACCACGATATCAGCCACAACCCATGGTCAGGGATGGTGCTTTTTCTGGAAAAAAAAAAAGCAGCCATATTTTCTAATCCTGGATAACCCCTTTAAACATGAGGAATGTAATTTTTTTTTTTTTTTTTATAAAATAAAGGTGTATAGTTTGTTGGATTGTCCCATCTCATGATGTTGTGGCACATTGGCGGGGCTTTGATTTCTGGGAGAACATCACCCTCTCCTAATCCTGGGAATGAGCAGGATTGTGCTACAGCTCTCCTTGCATCCTATTGCTCAGGAGACTAGAACATTACTACATTAGAGTAAGTGGTGTATAAGGACTCAGCATTGCAGGTGGCTGGCAGAGTACTAGTGCAGTCACACCTCACCAATCAGTTAGTGGTGACTTTTAGCGATGTCATCACTTATACATCTTGTATGTGACTGAGAAGCAGCGTTGGTGGAGTTTTAATGTTCCAAGACGTTCACCCTACAACTCCCCCACCAGCACCCCTCCACTGACTAATTTCCACTTTCATCCCCCCAGTGTTGACGTAATGCAAGACACGTATAGATGACCCATCTCTTGAAACTTTTTCTCATACTTTGTTTCTACTTTTTTTTATTCTTTCCTTATGCAGATTCAGAAGAAAAGAGGAGACCTCAGATTGATTGTGGCTTCCGCCACCCTGGATGCTGAGGTACATCTTAAGGCCTATAACCCTTTCTTGCACAGGAACATATGGTATGAAAGGGGTTTTCAACTTTCAGGAAAGTGGACCCTAACCACTCTAAACTACCTAAAATAACGGTGCAAGTAACTAAGGCGTACCACTCATAGCGGCAGACCGTTAAGCTGCTATGGTACATGGTAATTGGGGGACCGGTGCTGAACGACATGGCCCTACCTTCTGCCAGGCATTTTGATTCCACAGTGTCTGTGTTCTTTGTGTGTATGGGGTCTGTGGGGGTCATCATATGGTGTGGGGTGGGGCCATGTGAGCTGTCATACCATGTATGTGGGTGGGAGCTGTGTGAACATCAAACTTTGCAAGGAAGTTATCATAATGTGGAGGCTTAATACTGTGCATATGGGTGATTTCACTGGGGTGTATCATACTGTATGGGGAGGCCATTTCACTGGCATCATACTGTATGGGGGCAATGAAATGGCTATGTCAGTTGGCAAGAACACTAAGGGGCTTCATCAGGGGCACAGTTTGTGTACAATACATGTCCCTATTCCTGCATTTAAGTCCCGATCTCCCACAACCATCAACAGGCAGGAACGCGGAGTGTCGCCTCCACGTACCCCCTTCTGCAACGCTACCATCGGGCGACAGATCCCTTCAATGGGCCTGCTCTCCCCATGCCACTGACGGTTGGGAAACGTGCTCCGGATACGGAATTTCTTTTTGGAGCAACAACCCCTCACCACCACTACTGAAAGCGGCTTGTGCTAGGAGGTAGGGAAGAAGCCCTCTCCACCTCCCTATCAAAGGGATGGTGGATTGAGGAGGTACGGCCGCGCCGGTCGTAGTGTCTGAGAGCCGGGCTCTCCAGCATCAGGGGCCCCGCAGTGAGTATTTCTACCCTTGGCACGCAGCTGCTACTCTGGGCCCCCTCCTCTCCATCCTCACCCTCCCCCGGTCCATGGGTGGACATTACTGGTCACTGAGCGGTTGCTACTGCGATCTCATCGGCACCGCTATTGCGGCTCCCCTTCTTCCTTTCCCACCGCCGTGGCCGCTGCTGCGACCTCAATCGCGTTCTCAGCGGCCGTCGCCGCAAATTTAGTCCCCGGCTTCTGGCCGGGGTAGGCCTCGGAATGGAGGGCTTTCTTGCCGCCCTCTCATCTAGCTCCGCCCACATCGCGCGCTGTCCCCGGGCATTGGCAGGGAGCGGCTGCCTCCTCCCTGGTCTATCCTCCACTTCCATCCCACAATTTCTGGCGCTTCTCGTGTCCCACGAGAAGCGCAGATCCTAATCTCGGACGCCATTTTCTCTGAAGACAGAGCGCTGCAGTACTACGATGTCTTGTCACCTGAGCAACTTATTCTTCAGCGCCTCATCTTCCTCTCGTGGGCTCGGACACAGGACCTGGGTAAGCTTACACAGCGCTTAACCCTTCTGCAGCAGGCTCACAGGTGCAAAAATGTTACAATCAAAGGGCTCTAAAAAGCCTGATAAAAACCACACTGTGGTGTATGCCGCCTGTGCCTCATGCAACGCTTCCCTGCCATCAAAGCATGGTTCCGCACTCTGTGCAACATGTGCCCAAGAGCCCCCTGTTTTTACCGCTCAGGAGCCCCTAGCTACTCCTGATCCTAGTGAGCTTATCCTTCCGGGTGGACTGCGTTCCTGGCACAGTCCATGGATTCTCTGACTAAGGCCTTGGAATCTTTCCGTGGTTCCTCCTCTAGCCAGGGCGTCCCTTTTCCAGAAAGGGGCCCTTCAGCCTCCAGAGAGTCTTCATCAGACAGGGGCCGACCCGCGGCATCAGCGAAGCGGCCGTCTAGGAAACGTCCTCCTAATACATCTCCTAAGCCTTCTAGCGGTTCGGCATCCGCAAGCTCAGGTTCCCGCTCCCCCTCTCCAGGAGCTCTCAGCGAACATGATTCTGAATACGAGTCGGATTTTGTAGATGACCCGAACTCGCCAGAGTTTCAAGAGTCCCTAGATTCTCTCATAGAGGCAGTTAATAAAGCCCTGAGAGTAGATGAAGAACCCGGTTCTAATCCTGACCACGTTATTTCTTTCAAAAGAACTAAGCGCCCTCACAAATTTTTCGGTAACCACCCGGAGTTTACGGACATTTTTCAGAGACATAGAAGTCGGCCAGATAAACGTTTTTCAGGACAGAAATCTCTAAAAGCGCGATATCCATTTTCTATAACATTGTCAAAGGAGTGGACCGAATCTCCGGTAGTAGATCCGCCCGTATCTCACTTGGCTTCCAAAACCCTCCTGTCCCTTTCGGATGGCTCATCTATTAAAAATCCCTCCGATCGACAGGTCGACAACCTTGCTAGATCGGTCTTTGAGGCTGCCGGAGCATCGCTCTTTCCTTCTTTCGCCGCCACCTGGGCGGCAAGGGCCATGGTGGCCTGGGCTGAGGATCTAGTTAAATTTAGTCGCGACAACCCCCTTCCCCCCGAGGCACTTAATCTTGCCTATCAGATTACTCGGGCAGGCGACTATGTAGTCCACGCATCCTTAGATGCAGCTAACTGCGCTGCGCTCACAGCTGCAAATGCCATCGCCATTAGAAGATCTCTTTGGCTCCGAGAGTGGCGCGCAGATTCTGCTTCAAAGAGGTCTTTAACTTCTCTGCCGCATCAAACCAGGCGTCTTTTTGGAGATCGTCTTGATCAGATTATCTCTGACGCTACTGGAGGCAAAAGCAAATTTCTTCCGCAGCGCAGGCTCAGCTGGCCCTTTCGGTCCCAGTACCAAAGTCGCTCCCGACCATTTCTCAGCTCTTTTAACTGGTCCTCTGCTTCTACCTCGTCCCGTGCGCCCCGTCCTCTGCGCAGAGACAGGCGTCCTTAACCATCGTTCAAGCCCTCTCAGTCCTGGAGAAACAGATTCTCACAGTCGGGACACAAGAGCTCTTCTTCTCGAAAATCATCTTCTCAATGACTCCTTGCCGGGTCCGGAGGAGCCAAACAGGGTAGGCGGCCGCCTACTCTTGTTTCGCGAGGTCTGGTGGTCGGTCGTTCCCGACCGGTGGCTCCGAGATCTCGTAGACTCCGGCTACAAGATTGAATTCTTGTCTCCTCCCCAAGGCGTTTCTTCCAGTCTCACCTCCCAAAGTCCAAGGCTCTCGCAACTCCCTTTCATCAGGCCTTAGACGCTCTCCGCAGCAGCGGGGTTATCGTCCCAGTTCCTCACGAGGAAAGGTTCAAAGGCTTTTATTCAAACCTATTTGTGGTCCCCAAGAAGGACGGCTCCATGCGTCCTATCCTGGACCTAAAACTGCTGAACAAATTCATCAGGGTGCGCCATTTCAGAATGAAATCTCTCCGTTGCGTTATCGCGTCTTTAGAAAGAAGGGAATACCTAGCGTCGGTCGACATCAAGGACGCATATCTCCACATTCCAATTTTCAAGGGCCATCAAAGGTTTCTGCGTTTTGCAATCGGAGACGATCATTTTCAATTCGCCGCTCTGCCCTTCGGTCTCGCCACCGCCCCCAGAGTGTTCACAAAGGTCATGGCGGCCGTCATGTCAATTTTACACTCTCGGGTGTGGTGGTCCTTCCTTACCTAGACGACTTGCTCATCAAAGGGCCGACTTTTCGGGCCTGCGCAAAGAGTGTCGAGGTCACTGTCGACACCCTCTCTCGCCTTGGTTGGCTAGTGAATCTGGACAAGTCCTCTCCCATTCCCTCTCAGAAGATTTCTTTTCTGGGAATGATTCTGGACACTTCCCAAGGGTTGGTATCTCTCCCTCCAGAGAAGATTGCCTCCCTAAAGCGGGGAGTGCTCCTGTTGTCTCTAGGCCGCTCCCACTCTCTACGGTTCACCATGCAGGTCCTGGGGAAGATGGTAGCCTCCATCGAGGCAGTACCGTTTGCTCAATTCCTTCTCCGACATCTTCAACAGGAATTAATATCAGTCTGGGACAGGAACCCAGCGTCCTTAGGTCGCCGCTTTCGTTTCTCTCTGAGTCAAGCGCTCGCTGAAATGGTGGACGAGCGTTTCATCATTGAATCAGGGAAAATCCTTTCTGCCTGTCCATTGGCTGGTGGTGACCACCGATGCCAGTCTCCTCGGATAGGGGGCGGTGTTTCTTCACCACACAGCTCAAGGCCGCTGGTCTCCTCAGGAAACCCGTCTTCCAATCAACATCCTGGAGATCAGAGCTATCAAACTAGCTCTTCTTCATTTCCATCATCTACTGGCCGGTCGTCCCATCCGGATCCAGTCAGACAACCCCACGGCCGTGGCGTACATCAACCGTCAGGGAGGCACGCGGAGCAGAACGGCGTTGCTCGAGGTATCGCACATACTGCGATGGGCTGAGTCAAACCGCTCGCTCATCTCCGCGGTTCACATTCCAGGAGTAGACAATTGGGCGGCGGACTTTCTCAGTCGCCAGGGGTTAGCCTCAGGAGAATGGTCTCTGCATCCGGAAGTGTTTCAGGTCATCTGCCAGCGTTGGGGAACTCCGGATGTGGACCTCATGGCATCCAGACTAAATACCAAGGTTCAGGCTTTCATAAGCCGGTCCCGCGACCCTCTAGCCATCGGCTCGGATGCGTTAGTCCTCCCTTGGAGTCAATTTCGCCTTCCTTACATTTTTCCGCCTCTGCCGTTAATTCCCAGGGTAATCCGAAAGATCAAGGCGGAAGGTGTTCCTCTCATTCTTGTCGCTCCAGACTGGCCTCGCCGACCGTGGTATGCGGAACTAATCCATCTGGCCGCAGACGTACCCTGGAGGTTACCGGATCGTCCGGACCTTCTCTCTCAGGGTCCAATTTATCATCACAATTCGAAGGCGCTGAATTTGGCGGTATGGCCATTGAATCCTGGATTCTAGCCCAGGCTGGGTTTTCTCAAAGAGTTGTCTCTACAATGATCAATGCCAGGAAGCCTGTTTCCATGCGCATTTATCATCGTGTTTGGAAAACGTTCTTTTCCTGGTGTAAGGATAAAGGTCGTTCCCCTTTGGCCTTTTCTATCCCTTCCATTCTGGAATTCCTCCAAACAGGATTGGACTCGGGGTTAGCACTCTGCTCCCTGAAGGGGCAGATTTCCGCCTTGTCCGTACTTTTCCAACGACGGATTGCATCTAAGTCTCAGGTTAGGACTTTTATCCAAGGAGCGGCACATCTCGTTCCACCCTACAAGAGGCCTTTGGAACCTTGGGATCTTAATTTGGTCCTCAGTGCCTTACAGGAATCCCCCTTCGAGCCTTTGCCAGACGTGGCTTTATCTCTTCTTTCTTGGAAGGTTGTTTTTCTAGTTGCAATAACCTCCATCAGGCGGGTCTCGGAATTGGCAGCCTTGTCTTGTAAACCTCCTTTTCTGATTTTTCACCAGGACAAGGTGGTCCTTAGGACCTCTCCTTCTTTCTTGCCCAAAGTCGTTTCGGCTTTTCATATCAATGAAGATATAGTCCTGCCCTCGTTCTGTCCGGCGCCGGTTCACCGTACTGAAAAGTCTCTTCACACTTTGGATTTGGTGAGGGCTCTCCGAAGGTACATTTCTAGAACTGCATCTTTCCGTAAATCGGACACCCTTTTTGTGATTCCGGAAGGACACAGACAGGGTTTTCCTGCTTCTAAGGCCACGTTAGCCAGATGGATCCGTTTGGCGATCCAAGAGGCTTACCGTGTCAAAGGTCAGCCTATCCCGGCTGGGATTACGGCACACTCCACTCGGTCTGTGGGGGCCTCCTGGGCCATTCGGCACCAGGCTTCGGCACAACAAGTGTGCAAGGCTGCGACTTGGTCCAGTCTTCATACTTTTGTCAAGCATTACAAAATCCATGCTCAAGTTTCTTCAGATGCGGCACTTGGCAGACAGATTCTGCAATCAGCTGTTGTACATCTGTAAGTCTTCTGTTGACTGTTTAAGCGTTTTATGCATTTGGCTCACGAGGCTTCATGTGTTGTCATGGCTTCCCACCCAGGGACTGCTTTGAGACGTCCCATGGTCTTGTGTCCCCAATGAGGCGATGGAGAAATAGGGATTTTTGTGTGTACTCACCGTAAAATCCTTTTCTCCGAGCCAATCATTGGGGGACACAGCTCCCACCCTGGTTTAGTCAGTAGCCTCGTTGTTCTTTGGTTTTGACATATTGCATTCTGTTATGAGCTCCTACTGCTTTGGCACCGAACTGGTTCAAGATTGAGCCAACAGAGGGTGTATACTGCAGGAGGAGGAGTTAACCTTTTTTTGTGTATTGCTTAGTGTCCTCCTAGTGGCAGCAGCATAACACCCATGGTCTTGTGTCCCCCAATGATTGACTCGGAGAAAAGGATTTTACAGTGAGTACACACAAAAATCCCTATTTCCATGGGTCCAGTGCCGACTCCCACTCTGTGTTTTGGCTGAAGTTGTGACATCACGTTGACCGTATGCATCACCGCCGGAGAACTGGCTCTGGACCTGGGGAGGTTAAGTACTTGCTGTGTTATTTTAGGCTTTTAAGAGCATTTGTGGTCCACTTTCCTGAAAGTAGAAAAGCCCTTTAAGTATCCTCTTGTTTATTTCCATATTTAACACATCTGACTTTATTCACATAGAAATTCAAGGCTTTCTTCAATCAGAACGACACAAGTGACCCTAATAGAGACACGTGCGCCATATTAACAGTGGAGGGGAGGACATTCCCTGTGGATATTTTCTATACACAAAGGTGAGCATCATTAATTCTGATTTTATGATCTGTGGTTCCCAATTTCAAGTCTTATTTTAGCCATTTCTTGACTTCTGCTTGGTTGTACACTTTTCCTTTTCCAGCCCTGTTCCAGATTACTTGAAGTCCACTGTACAGACGGTCATGAAGATCCACCAGAGTGACATGGAGGGTGACATTCTTGCTTTCCTTACAGGACAGGTACTAATAATACTAAACATTATTTTACTACATGAAAGATTTAATTCGATTAGATGGGTTCAGCCTTCCCCTCATCTATCTAATGCATTTTCATCTCTCATAATCAGGAAGAAGTGGAAAGTGTAGTGTCCATGTTGGTGGAACAGGCCCGTATTCTTGCTCGCTCAGGCATGAAGAAGCACCTGCGTGTCCTCCCCATGTACGCTGGGCTCCCTGCTTCAGAACAGATGAAGGTGTTTGAGAGAGCCCCCCAAAATGTCAGAAAGGTAGGACTGACACTGCATGGCTGAGGGATTCTTGTTTAAAGTGAACCTTTCATGTCAAAAAATTGCTATTAATCTGCAAATAAGGGGTTAATCTGCAGATTTATAGCATTCTAAAGCTGACCGTCCACCGCACTGAAAGCCCTGCTGCCGGGAGAATTAACATTAGTCCTTCCGTCATCATCCTGCTTTCGGTCATAGAGGTGCGGCCGGTGATGCTTCAGTCACCGTTCAGTACATACTGAGGAGCGGCTGTTACCGTGCCCCGGTTCTGACTTACAGTGGACTCGGCACTGATGCACTGCAGAGCTGGCTTTCAGTCAGTACTGGATTGTGGTTACAGCCGACCCTCAGTATGAGCTGAATGGTGACTGAAGCTGCTGGGAGTAATATGGCTCATTTGATCCCGGCAGCGGGGCTCTAGGTGTGGCAGTCGCACAGCTTTAGAACGCTATGAACCTGCAGATTAACTCCATATCTGCAGGTTAATAGCGTTTTTTTACATGACCGATTCCTTTTAAGAAAGTCAGATGTTTGCTTTATGTTACATATCATCATTTTTTTTTCTCTCTTTCTTAGGTAGTTGTTGCCACAAATATTGCAGAGACGTCCATCACTATAAATGGGATCTCCTTTGTTATAGACTGCGGTTTTGTTAAGCTGCGAGCTTATGACCCCAAGCGTGCTGTGGAATCGCTTGTTTTAGTTCCTGTTTCACAAGCATCAGCCAATCAAAGGGCTGGACGCAGCGGGCGGAACCGATCTGGACAATGCTATAGGTTATATACTGGTAATGTATATTCATGTTCTATTGTGTGTATGTGTGTTATATATATATATATATATATATATATATATATATATATATATATATATATATATATATATATATATATATCCGTCTGTCTATGTATCCCATATCTATCTATCTTCGTGTTCTACTGCCATTACAAACCTTGCCTGTATTTCTTCATATATTCACATAGTTAGCCTAATAATGCAAATCAAGGCTGTGTGTATACACTCCTAAAGAAAAGGGGGCATAGGCTAATGGACAACTGACCTGCAGGACAAGTTAATTAGGGTAAAGATGTGAAAAAAACAAACCCTTTAGTGCCTTTTTGCATGAATTAATGTCCTGTGAAGGGGTCCACAAGTGTGGAGGGGCTCAGGAGTTCCGTCTACAAGCAGCTGATGCAAACCTCTATCTCTTACAGTTGCTTTTAACCATTTATATGCTGCTGTCAATCTTAAACAAACGGCATTTAAATGGAACACGCACTGGTGTTGGCTTGTGCACATCGGCACCCATGACCCTACCGCCGGTGACCAATGAGTTTCCATGGCAGTTGGGGAATTGTTGAAGTCTCTCATCTTCACCGTCTTGGTTCTTGGTAGAAGCAAGCTCCATAAAGGACCAAGATTTACATATTAAAATGCAATACTTAGATATTGCAGTAAATAATATAAGCGATTGGACACGTTTTTTTTAAAGAGACTGAAAAATAAAGTAATAAGTTTTAAAATATTTGAAAGAAAAAAGCTGTAAGTCTCCCATTGGAAATAAAAAAAAGGAAAAAAATCAACATGTTTGGTATCAGCATGCCTATAAAACTCTGATCTATCAAAATATAGAAATATTATATAAGTAATGAGTCCAGAATTGTAATTTTTAGGTGACATTCACTCACATACTGGTGAAAACTCTTGAGCACACACAAGGTCACATCTGCCATGTTTCCTTAGCTCTGGTGTAGGTATGGGTCCAAATCCCAACCAGGGTGATCTGTCCATGGAGTTCTGGATTTTAATGCGTTTATATGTAGATTTTATGTTTTGTAACCGTGCTGGTTTTGGTGCTCTCGACTTTAAAGAAATTAGATGTTAGTAGGGTGCCGATGTGCCGAGACAGGTTTCTGCCATATGCTGCATAGTATATATGATTAATAACTCTCTCCTTCATCCTCACCCTTTCACTCACCTTCACCGTCTGTGTCTCTCACTTCTTACTCCCTTTCTGACTCCATTTCTCTCCTTCTCCTCATTCTTGCCTACCATTGATTAGGTATATGAATCGCGCGCCATTTTTTATTTTTTTTTTGCAAAGGCTGCAGCATCTGAGATCTGTATTATGTTTTGTAGATGCTGCCACATGTAAAGGTATCTTGCACACTGCAGCTGCTGCAGAACAGCTTTTTTTTAATAAACAGACACTTCCAGAAGTTGGCCTCACAGGAATATTCTTCTTCTAGGTCAAGTTTACATTTCAGTCCTAGTGCTGTTTGTGAAAAAAAACGAGCTGTAACCAGACAGCACTGCGATCAATAATATTCAATGGTTTAGTGCAGATGAGCATTTATTTTTCATGGACCTATGGGTGAAAAAAATTGCAGTATGCACTAATTTCTTCTGTGTGTCAGATGAGACTCGCCTGTTCAAATCTATGGGTCCACAAAATAAACTGATGCCGTCCAGAGCTCATAAATAGCATCCGATTATTACGGCTGCATAGAGGAAACTGTAAATGGCTTGTAAACTCTTAATAACCGCTGCTGTATAAAGACAGATTGTACGCGGATAACAAATGAGAGAGAAATTGTCAGTTTTTCCGGATGAAACGTGGACGTTATCGTTTACGATCATATGCACCCAGCTTACAGCGATCGGTGACGGACACTGGAAATAAGTGGCGTCTATGTAGCACCATTCATCTCTAACAGGGTGGGATCTTTACACATGGAAGTTTTCAGACAGTGGGATGTTTCTGATGCTGTGTGAGATCATTATCAATAGTTATACATGAAACCAACATAAACTGAAAGAATTCCAACAGTCACGTAGACATAAAGCATATCCCATAATACCCACACTTGTTTCCTAATCCTCCCTGCCGCCTGCGCTGTTCCTCGGCCCTTCCCATCCAGCCCCAGGCTGCTGAATACAATCGTCTTTGGATTATAGTGTACACCCGCCCTGCCTATGCATTGCACATGCTGTATCATGTCGCTCGCACCCCTCGCACTCATAGGTGTTTTACTGCGGGACTTTTCAAAACCTAATAGAATCAACCGTCTCTCCCGCCATAATAACCAAATGATTCAAGTAATAACATCCTGGCACTGGCGGCTTTTCTTCGTACAGGAATGATTGATGCGAAGTGAGGATGCACGTGTTCAGATCTTCACTCTTGTGTAATCGCTCATTTATGGATGCTTTATCCTAATATCATTGTAAGGAATCGTATATATTATCACTCCTATTATGCAAGTCACTAATGGAGCAGGACATGTCCAAATATACTGTCATATGGGGGAGGATGGATTGTTAGGCAGAGATTTATGTATGGATCCTAGTCCTAGATGGGTATATTGAGATTAGAGACTAGTGATGAGCGAACGTGCTTGGATAAGGTGTTATCCGAGCATGCGCGGGTGCTACCCAAGTGACATTGGCATGCTCAAATTACATATGCGTGTCACCGCTTCTGCATGTGTTGCGGATTTCAAACAGGCTCAAGACATGCAGCCGTGGGGACTCAGAGCATGTTTTTCGAGCACACCAAAGACAATCGGTTAGCACATGAGCATGCTCGGATAACACCTTAACCCAACACGTTCGTTCATCACAAGTAGAGACCTTATGCTGCTTTTTGGTTTGCAGTGTGGTCACCCTCTAATGATTCAGATTGTCCTATTGGAACAGTGGTGAAAGAGAAGTCTAGAAAGACTATCCCTAAAGAGTTTATATATACCATAGACCTCTTTGAAAACCTATATTACCCCAGGCTGATAAGGACATGGTACAGTGGTTGTAATTTTGGAATTTACACGTTTTTTTAAAAAAAAAATTTTGGGTGCCAAACTCTGCTTATTGTCTCCATTGACTCTGAGAATTACCTAGTATTTGTAAACCAATATTCCGTTCCATACAGCGTGGTATATGACATGACCGAGAGCATTAGACCCTCAGCGTCTTACGCTTCCAGCAAAAGTAGAGGGATTTATAGAAATCTCATGCCCACTGTGCTGTTTTGTAAGCTGCATGAACTGATCTGCGATGAATTTTCTCTTGCGGGTACGCCAAGTATTGTGTGTGGATTTTCCCTGAAGAACTGCATTGAATGCAGAAAATATGTGTTTTCAGTACCTTTAGCGCATTTCCGCAGCAGAAAAGCAAATCTAGTCCACACATGACTATGTTAATAAAGTTTTGTCAAAGCCAAATACCAGGAAGTATCAAAAACAAAGCAGCTTTGTTTAAAACATTATACACCGAAATCCAACAAAAAAATTCAACATCAAAAATGCGATATAACTTGAGTAAAAACAAACAAAAAAAATACTAAAAATCAAAATGAAAAAAGTGCAGGTAACTAATTTCCATAGCCAGTGCAGAAATGGTGCAGCAAATCTGCAACATCAAAAACTCACTAAATCATATAAATGTAGCCTTACTCTTCCAGTTATACCTCCAATTGCATCCGGAGATTGTAAATGATATACTAATTACTGTCCCCTCCTTATGACAGGTGGATTTTAACCCATCATGTCCTTGATGATGACCCAGTCAGCCCATCATGTCCTTGATGATGGCCCAGTCATCACATCATGTCCTTGATGATGGCCCAGTCAGCCCATCATGTCTTTGATGATGGCCCAGTCAGCCCATCATGTCCTTGATGATGGCCCAGTCATCCCATCATGTCCTTGATGATGGCCCAGTCAGCCCATCATGTCCTTGCTGATGGCCCAGTCAGCCCATCATGTCCTTGCTGATTGCCCAGTCAGCCCATCATGTCCTTGATGATGGCCCAGTCAGCCCATCATGTCCTTGCTGATGGCCCAGTCAGCCCATCATGTCCTTGCTGATGGCCCAGTCAGCCCATCATGTCCTTGCTGATGGCCCAGTCATCCCATCATGTCCTTGATGATGGCCCAGTCAGCCCATCATGTCCTTGCTGATGGCCCAGTCAGCCCATCATGTCCTTGCTGATGGCCCAGTCAGCCCATCATGTCCTTGCTGATGGCCCAGTCAGCCCATCATGTCCTTGATGATGGCCCAGTCAGCCCATCATGTCCTTGCTGATGGCCCAGTCAGCCCATCATGTCCTTGCTGATGGCCCAGTCAGCCCATCATGTCCTTGCTGATGGCCCAGTCAGCCCATCATGTCCTTGCTGATGGCCCAGTCAGCCCATCATGTCCTTGATGATGGCACAGTTTTCTTTGTGTTACAGTACTATATGAGTAAATTTCAAGGGTGTATCCATTGTGATTCAACTTCTCACTGTTATTATACCTATAAGTCAAGGAATACACTGAAAAAGGGAGCCCTCACTGCAATGATACACTCTAAGGCTAGGTTCACATTGCGTTAGTGCAGTCCGCTCTACACATGCGTTAAACGGACTGCGCTAACGCAAGTGCCTTTTAAAGATCGCGTTATGCGATCACGCTAGCGCAGATGCTCCATCTGTGCTAGCGGTGACGGACCCCCGAACTCTGCAGACCGCGTCCGAGGTTCCGTCACAGAATGACGGCACATCGCTAACGCATGCCGATTATGACATGCGTTAGCGATGCGCTACATAATGGCAGTCTATGGGTGCATTAATGGATGCGTTACATAGCGTTAGTGCCGCTCTGTAACGGATGCCGTCAGCGCATTGCCATTAGCGCAATGTGAACCCAGCCTAATACATTAGTAATGTGTAAGTGGACAAGTGACTATTTCAATACTGCTCCATGGTTGACTGAATTTAAGGAGCTATGTTATGGATTATCTAAAACGAAAAAAAAGTTAAGTCTGAGCAGTCTAGGGAATCATTGGTGATGAGTGAACGTCCTCGGATAACGTCTTATTCGAGCATGCTCGGGTGTTATGTGAACTTCTGACAGTGCTTGTATATCATGTTTGAGTTCCTGCAGCTGCATGATTTGCAGCTGTTAGACAGCCTCAACACATGTGGGGATTGCCTGTTTGTTAGGGAATCCCCACGTGTTGTGTCTGTATAACAGCTGCAAAAAATGCAGCCGCGGGGACTCCACACGTTCAAGACACTCAGATAACACAGACGTTACCTGGGCACATTCGCTCATTACTAATTCTGATGTATCCTGATGTATCACCATAGTGAGCTTGAACCCTTGAGTACTGTTTCTGATCTTCGCCCACTTCCTATTGATTTTCTTAGAACGCTGTGTCAGAATTTTTTCTTGAAGAATCCCATAATGGCACCAAAAGGGATTGTGTTAAACCATTTTCAGTTTAGAAATCTGTAGTGTTCTGAGATTCAGAGTCAGCGATGTGTCCACTGATGGGTCACATTACATGTGAGAAGGTCATGTTGATGAGATTTACCCTTTACATCATAGGAGATAAATTAGTGACTACTGCCAACTACTTGTGTCAGGAGTGAACACCTCATAAATTTATGCTTCTCCTGTCTTTTTGTCGCTCCTAGAGGAGGATTTTCAGAAGCTGCCCCCTTCCACTGTCCCTGAGATGCAAAGGAGTAACCTGTCACCAGTGATCCTACAACTAAAAGCCCTGGGTATTGACAATGTCCTGCGCTTCCACTTCTTGTCGGTGAGTGAAGAGACTATGGACCTGTAGATTCTATATGATCAGTAATAAAGGGAACCTGTCACATAATTTTTTGCAACTATACTGTCCCCAATGTGTTGTTAGTGATGCAGTGTGCATCATTAACCAGTTGTTTTCAATCAAAATGGCGCTGTATGCGTCTCCAAAAATCACTTTGTGTAGTTAGTTATATAGTACCTTCTCTTTCAGTCATTGGGGTGGCGTTTTATTTTCTTTCAGCATATTGCTATGAACTGAGAATGTTTCTCAAAAGTGGAGGGCTTCAAAAGGCATATGCAATAAGGTGCCGTGCTGTCATGGCTTCATTTGGTGCTCCCGCGCCTCTGTGGCTGTTAGGCAGAGCCACTGCCTGACAGCCTAATATCCACCTTCACCAAAATAACAAATACAACGACAAACATTGGTATTGTCCTTGTCTCACAATCGACTCGGAGTCCATACAAATGTAACTCGTCCCTAATAAAGACAAGTCCGCCTATGACTGTCACTGAAAAAATAAAGTTATGACCCTTGGAATGTGTCACTAAATAAAGCCAGAGACAAAGACCGGCTGTGATGCCAAGGGGGTAAAATGACCACCCTGCTAATATGGGAGCTGCCGTATTACCAGCTGATCAGGCCATTTTGATGTGGATCGTTTTGGATGACTATCCCCCTTTACCTAAATTCTCTGTGTTGTGCTGTATCTCACATTTCTATATAATGACATTTACTATGATCATGGAGATGATGCGTTCAGTACCTTCTCTGTTTCCCTTCCCAGCCACCGCCAGCCCAGTCTATGGTCCAGGCCCTGGAGCTGCTTTATGCATTAGGAGGTGAGGCTTCTCTTCGTTGTGTTGCACGATTAAGGGTACATCTACACCGCGGATTAGATGCTGCAAAGTTGGCATGTTTTACATATGGATTTTGCTTTTGCAAAGGGTGAAATGAATGTGCGGCTGATTTCAAATCTGAACTTACTGTCAGTGTCTGCAGATATTTTTTCTTGTTATGTTCTTATGATTTCTTAAAGGGGTTCTCCATGTTTGGGACAAAATTCTGCTGTTATGCTATGTAAGTCGGTGTTCATGTGACCACTAGTGATGAGCGAACGTGCTCGGATAACACTCATGCTCGGCTGCATGTCTCGCGGCTGTTCGATAGCCGCAATACATTCAGAGGCGGGAACTCGGACATATTTTTCGATCATGCCAAAGTCACTCACTTAGCGCCCGAGTTTAAGTTGTTATCTGAGCACGTTCGCTCATCACTAGTGACCACATGTATACACTTGCATACATTCTGTCATATGACCACACACTTTCACTGCGGAATCCAGGCAGCATGTGCACCGCACACTCACGATTCAGCAGTCTACTGTAGCCTAAAGTATCTTTTTGACCAAAGCCTGGAAGACCCCTTTAAGATCTCATCTGCTATTGTAATATGTTTCAAACCGGATGAAAAGGTGCAAAGCACAAACTCCTTTTACATTCTTATACTGTTGTGCATGGTTGATTATCAGCCATTAAGAATGCTAATATGTAATTTGCTAGGTAGCTATTTCTGATGAATGGTTAGGATGATTTGCCCTGATCCAGCCAGCGCCACTGATATGGTGTTACTTCTTTACTGCAGTTTGGTAAAGTTACGTTCTATACTATTATATCCATCAGTGCTGTGCAGGCTGAATAAATGCTAATAATACAGGGATTAGTCAGGATAAAGCAAGAAAAATGAAACAAATTAGCCAAGCTGCTTTATAATGTATGAGCCGGTAGTGTAGTCCAGCAGATGAAGCACTTTCAGGCAGTGCTTCGAATGTATCCTTGGAGCATGGCAGAGAAGTTCAAGTACAATTACAGAAAGTAGCTCAACTTAATTTTTGATCAGCCTTTGTAAAGTTCTGAATCTTTCTACTGTACTTCATTCTAAATTAAAAGGAACTTATCACCGGAGTCATGCTGCCCAAACCATGCGCAGCATTAATCATAGCCTGGACGCCATTATTGCTGCCAGGTATGTTTTTTTTACATTTCAAAGAACATATACTTTAAAGATCTGGCCAGGGACTATACCTGGAGACAAGACTACCGTATTTTTTGGACTATAAGACGCACCGGACCATAAGACGCACCCCAAATTTTGGGGTGGAAAAGAGGGAAAAAAATTAATTTGTCAAATGGGGGTCCGTCTTACAGTCCGAATTCAGCTTACCAGCGAAGGGATCAGGACAGGTAGAGGAATGGTCACAGGGGTCGTTCGGTGGTCCAGATTGGTGCGGTGGTGGTGCTCTCTGAGAGGCTGTGCTCTGTGGGGTGGCTGTGCTCTGTGGGGTGGCTGGTTCGGTGGTCCAGGCTGGTGCGGTGGTGGTGCTCTGTGAGAGGCTGCTCTGTGGGGTGGCTGTTCTCTGTGGGGTGGCTGTTCTCTGTGGGGTGGCTGTGCTCTGTGGGGTGGCTGTGCTCTGTGGGGTGGTTGTTCTCTGGTCGCAATATACTTACAAATCCTGTGGCGGTGGTTCAATGCAGCCTCCCTGTGCTCTGTGGTGCGGTGGTGTCTGGGCTCTGTGGTGTGGCTGCAGTGGGGCTCTGTGCTGCGTGGGGGGCTCCACCGGCATTTTGTCAAGAGCCCGAAAGCCCCCGCAGCTCTGTTGCTGCGACACGGAGGCCTCCGGAAAGATGGCCGCCAGGGGCCTCCTGAGAGATGGCCGATGGGGGCGCGGCGCATGCTCAGATTCAGATCTCCGCAACAAGATCTTGTCCCGAGATCTCGTTGCCGAGATTTGAATTTGAGTATGCGCCGCCCCCGGCGGCCATCTTTCTGGAGGCCACCGTGTTGTAGCAACGGAGCTGCGGGGGACTCTTGGGCTTTGACGAAATGCCGACAGAGCCCCCCACACAGCACAGAGCCCCGCTGCAGCCACACCACAGAGCCCCGACACCACCGCACTACAGGGCACAGGGAGGTTGCATTGGGACCACCGCCACAGGATTTGTGAGTATGTTGCGACCATAAGATGCACCCCCATTTTCAGCAGCAGATGGAAGGAAGGGAGACACAGTCATTACTAGTGGGTAGGCGGAGACCACACAGGATAGAACACCTCAGATTAAAAAGAGTGTTGATCGGCCCCTCCAGCTTTGGCTCCTCCTACTCCAGCTCTCCAGTCTAAAATTTGAGGTCACAGAGGATAGTCGCTGCTGGAGCAGCTCCTCAGAAGAATTTTTTATTTTTATCGGACAGGGACTTGGACCCCCGGGGTCTTGAGGTCTCAGGGGTCTCAGCGCTGCTGGACCCCCACCCCTCCCTTGGCGGATCTGCATTACCCTTTAAGGTGGTCCCTGCAGAACCCTGCCGGCCCTGGGGGATGAGGGTTGCTTCCCTGGCGGGGACGCAAACCCCGCTTTTGGGGTCACTGCGTTCCCCGCCCTGGGGGGAAGCGATGGGCATAGCGCCACAAATCCCTGGGGGTCCCTGTGGCGCTCAGCTGGGTAAGTACTCTGCACTTTTTAATGTGTGTGAGTGCTTCAGCGGCTACTGCGGCAGCCGCTGCTACATGTATCATGTTGGTGACTGGTGTTTTTTGTCCGCAGGTGGATGCCTGCAGGACATGGGAGCGGGGCAGGAGAGGAGAACGGAGGAATTTGCGCGCATTTTTTTGAAGCCAGCGGGGGGGCGTGGCTTAGCGCTTTCCCGGTCTTCTCGGGCAGGAAGCGCTCTGAGCGCGCGATTTCTCCTGCACTCTTCTCTTCCGGCTCCCTCTCACAGCGCGGCGGCCATTACTGAGGCTTCCTCGGGCTCCTCACTCTCCTCTCCTCCCGACAGACCGACGGAACACAGCACCGCGGCCAGCTGGGTGAGTCGCTTCTGCCTGTCAGGGCAGAAGCTTAACTCCCTCAGCCCCACAGCGCAGGGCACCTTTCTGAGTAACAAATTAGGTGCAGATTGCGCTGTCCTGCAGCTGTGGCCTCATATAGAGGCCCTTTTTTTCTGTCTGGGGCTCGCACACCCTTGTCATTTAAAGAGGTTGTGGGGAGTCTGCGACATTAACCCCTAATAGGCGGTTAACCCTTAAGTGAGGGGCAGCTGGGGTAGCTCTCCCTTTAAGAGCTTTAACCCTTCAGCGTTCTTTTTCCGTCCCATTAAGAAACCACACTGCTCTAGTTACTGACAGGTTTAACCTGCCATATACTGTGTGAGGGCATGTCAGATCAGGGTCCAGGAGGTGCGGACCGTTTCCCAGATCCGCTACAGGATCAGTCTCGCGTATCTGACACGCAGACCTCGACGGCGTCAAGCGCAGCGGTCGGAGGTTTAAGTGATGTCAAAATGGAGGCCCTCACTCGTTTTATTGATGGCCTGTCTGACCTTCTGGGTTATTGGGTGTCAGCTAGATCCTCTCATGGCAGGAAGCGCCACAGGCCGGTGCCATCTTTCCCGCGTAGCGACTCGGAGATCTCTGGTATGGACTTTTCTCCTTCAAGCTCAGATAGGGAGATGTCCGATTCGGATAAGGAGGATCGGCAGGGACACTCTGCCTCTCTTTTGGGCCGTACAGAGGCTTTTATTGGAGCCATGAGGGAGGCGTTGCAGTTGCCGGAGGAGGTAACTAGACGTCCTGGTAAATCGGCTCGGTTGTTTCAGGAGTCTCATTGGTCGCGATCAGCTTTACCATCTCTGGATGAGCTTAATGGGGCAGTGGAGAAGGAACGCTTGTGTCCAGATAAACGTTTTCAAGGGACACGGTTTTTTGAGACACTGTATCCGTGTACGACGGAGTTGATTGATAATTGGATTCCTTCTCCTGAAGTGGATGTCCCTTTATCTCAGCTTAGCAAATCCTCGTTACTTCCTGTTAAAGGGAAGGCGAGTCTGCAGGATCCGCTGGACTGAAAAACGGAGATGGCGGCGAAATCCATCTACGAGGCCGCGGGTCATGGATTCAGAGCAGTACTAGGTTCCATGTGTGCTTGTAAAGCTTCCCTGAGCTGGTTGGTCCGTCTACGGACGTCACAGTCAGAAGAGCGCTGTGGCTTAGGCAGTGGACCGGGGACGTGGTTTCCAAGCAAGGTTTGCTATCTTTAGCTTACAAGGGTGGTCAGCTATTTGGATCTGACCTCACGGAACTGATTGCCAAGGCAAAGGCAAAAGAAACAGCTTTACCGCAGCGAAGAGCTGTGAGTTCTGCGTCGGGCAGACCTAGTGCCGGTAGTAGTCGGCGGTCCTTTCGGTCCAGGGGACGGTTCGGTCAGCCTTCTTGGGGATCGGGTCGTCCATCTTTTTCAGGAAAAAAGACCTCTCAGAAATCCCGCACTCCCTGGAAACAGGGCTTCCGTCAAAAAGCCCGCTGAGGCGGACTGACGCCAGGGCCTCGCTCGAGGGCTCTCGAGTGGGGGGTCGTCTGCTCCAATTCGAATCGATTTGGGCCGCCCGCGTTTCGGACGCCTGGGTGACGCGGGTTGTGTCGGCAGGCTACTTCATAGAGTTTCTTTCTCGACCCCCGGACAGTTTTTGTCAATCTCGCATTCCGTCAGAGCCCGAGCTATTTGCCGCTCTACTGCGAGAGGTCGGGTCCCTTCTGCAGAAGGGTGTGGTGGTTCCGGTTCCGCCGGAGGGTTTTATTCCAACCTCTTCGTGGTCCCCAAAAAAGAGGACAAATTTCGCCCCATTCTGGATCTCAAAAGATTGAATCGGCATGTCCGCGCCCGGAAGTTCCGCATGGAGTCGCTTCGCTCGGTTGTGGCGGCCCTGTCGCAAAACGACTTTTTGGTGTCAATCGACATTCGCGACGCTTACTTGCATGTTCCCGTCGGAAGGGCTCACCAACGCTTCCTTCGTTTTGCCATAGGTCAGGACCATTACCAGTTTGTGGCCCTGCCATTCGGGTTGGCCTCAGCACCCAGAGTTTTTACAAAAATTCTGGCACCTCTCATGGCGAGCCTTCGAAGACAGGGGGTTACGATTCTTCCCTACCTGGACGACCTTTTGATTGTGGCGTCCTCGAAGGAGGAGGCGGTGACGGCTCGCAATCTATCCCTTCAGCTCCTGGAGGACTTCGGGTGGCTGGTCAATTGGGAGAAGTCGTCTCTGGAACCGTCGCAGTCAATCCTGTTTTTGGGAATGCATTTCGACACGGTACGAGCAGTGGTATCTCTGCCTCCAGACAAGCAAGCGAGTCTTCTTCGACATGTACAGGTTATGAAGTCTTCGACAGCAATGTCCCTTCGAAGGTGTATGCGCCTACTGGATTTGATGGTGGCGTCGATGGAGGCAATTCCGTTTGCCCAATTTTATTCCAGGGCTCTCCAAATGCTCATTTTGAACCATTGGGATCGATCGCAGGTTTCACTGGATTGCAGTGTCATCATCTCCCACAGGGTACGAGAGTCTCTGGGATGGTGGTTAAGTCCGGAAGTGTTATCCCTGGGGAAGTCCTTTCTCCCTCCGAGGTGGTCGGTCATAACCACCGATGCCAGCCTGACGGGCTGGGGAGGTGTCTGGAAGGATCTCTGGATTCAGGGAGTATGGTCGTCGGAAGAGTCTGTCCTGCCGATCAACATCCTGGAATTGAGGGCAATTTTCCTTTGCCTCCAACACTGGACGGTCCCTTTAAGCGGTCTGCCAGTCCGAGTGCAGACAGACAACGCGACGGCGGTCGCGTATATCAACCATCAAGGTGGGACAAGGAGCTCCAGGCTCATGATGGAGGTGTCTCGGATCCTGGTATGGGCCGAGGCCAGGGTGCCGGCCATCTCTGCGATTCACATTCCAGGAGTTCAGAATATCACGGCGGACTTCCTCAGTCGCGAGAAGATGGATCCCGGAGAATGGAGTCTTCATCCGGAAATTTTTGCACTACTGTGCTCCCGTTTGGGAACTCCCCAAGTGGATTTGATGGCATCCAGGTTCAATGCCAAGTTACCGACGTTCATGTCCAGGTACAAGGACCCGAAGGCTGTGGCGGTGGATGCTCTGGTGGCTCCGTGGGACCAATTCGAGCTAATCTATGTGTTCCCGCCGATATCCTTACTTCCTCTGGTGTTGCGTCGGATCAGACTGGAGAGAGTCCCGGCTATGTTGGTAGCCCCGGATTGGCCAAGGAGGATGTGGTTCTCGACGCTGATGTCGCTTCTGGCAGCGCCTCCACTTCCACTCCCTCTTCGTCCGGACCTGTTAACCCAAGGGCCCGTTCGTCACCCGGACCTGAAGTCTCTGTGTTTGACGGCGTGGCTCTTGAGACCGAAATCTTGACCCGTCAAGGTTTTTCAGCCGAAGTCATTGCCACTCTGCGAGCTGCCAGAGGTCCGGCTACTACTAGGATTTATCACAAGACTTGGGAAGCCTTCTTTTCGTGGTGTTCGGGTTCTTCTAGGAATCCGAGGATTTTTTCCATTCCCAATTTGTTGGCCTTTTTACAGTTCGGGCTGGACAAGGGTTTGGCAGTTAGCACCCTGAAGGGTCAGGTTTCTGCTCTGTCCTTGCTGTTTCGGAAGGCTATCGCCTCGCGTAGGGACGTACGTTCCTTTTTTCGCGGGGTAACCCGTCAGTTTCCGCCGCGGAAGGCGCTTGTGTCTCCTTGGCGGCTTAATCTTGTCTTGGAGGCTCTTCAACATAGGCCTTTTGAGCCTATGGACTCTGTTAGCCTTTCTTTGCTCTCTTGGAAGGTTGCTTTCCTAGTGGCGGTCACTTCTTTGAGAAGGGTTTCTGAGTTGGCGGCTCTTTCTTGCTCGCCTCCTTTCCTGGAATTTCACCCGGATCGCGTAGTGCTTTGCACACGGGGCGACTTTTTACCTAAGGTGGTGTCACAATTTCATGTTAACCAGGATATTGTGTTGCCTTCGCTTTGTCCGGAGCCGAGGAATGCGAAGGAACGGGCCTTGCACACATTGGATTTAGTGCGGGCTTTGAAGTTCTATTTGTCTATTACTCAAAGTTTTCGGAAGTCGGATTCTCTGTTTGTGATTCCAGCAGGTCGTCGACGTGGTCAAAGAGCTTCCAAGGATTCTATAGCTCGTTGGATTCGGTCGGCCATTTTAGAGGCTTACCGACTTAAGGGCGAACCTTGCCCGATTAAGATTCGAGCTCACTCCACGAGGGCTGTGGGTTCATCGTGGGCCTTTCATCAAGGAGCCTCGGCATCTCAGCTCTGCAAGGCGGCGACCTGGCGCTCTGTCCACACATTTGCAAAATTTTATAAGGTGGACGTCAGTGCTTCCGCTGATACGGCCTTAGGACGTAGGGTCCTGCAGGCGGCTGCAGTTTAAAGTTCTTGTGAACTTGTGTTTAGCGCTAGTTTCGCATTTATTTAAGTTGTTGGGAATCTGCCTCTTGGTTTTTTGCCCACCCTTAATTTTGGACTGCTTTGGGACGTCCCACTAGTAATGACTGTGTCTCCCTTCCTTCCATCTGCTGCTGAAAGACGGATTTTGGTAAGACCTTACCTGTAAAATCCTTTTCAGCGAAGGAAGGAAGGGAGACACAGATCCCTCCCATGGCAGAGGTGTGTTGTTGTATTTTCAGATGCGGCGTGACCCTTCTCTGATAGCGATTATCTGGGCTGATGCATAACCTGTCTACTTGTTTTTTTCTCTGAAGTCTTTCAGAAGGGGTTATGTTGCTCCGCTGGTGATATTTGCTCTTCCTTAGCTTGTGTACGGACTGGAGAGCTGGAGTAGGAGGAGCCCGAGCTGGAGGGGCCGGTCAACACTCTTTTAATCTGAGGTGTTCTATCCTGTGTGGGCTCCGCCTACCCACTAGTAATGACTGTGTCTCCCTTCCTTCCTTCGCTGAAAAGGATTTTACAGGTAAGGTCTTACCAAAATCCGTCTTTCCCCAAAAAATTTTTGGGAAAAAAGTGCGTCTTATGGTCCGAAAAATACGGTCCACTTCTGCCCCTGGCTGGCTTGTCCCAGCACTGCTCGATTTCCTTGACAAGCCTCCCTATGGGAGAGATCTTTCAGTCTTCTGGAGTGGTGCTGGGAGAGGATGATTATAGTATATTTTCTTTGAAACACAGTCATGCAGCCAGGTTCTGACTCGTGCTGCCTGTGGTCTGTCAGGTGATAGGGTCCCTTAAAAACCATGCTGTAAGTGCTGACTTGTCTGTCTAATTCATTCTGTCTAAGGCTACTTTCACACATCAGTTTTTTGCCGTCCAGCACAATCCGTCCAATCTGTAAAAAGACGAATCCAGGCATGCGCACAGGAAGAAAAAGTCCTTTGCCTGATCCGGCACCCATAGACTTCTATTGTAACAAGTAGCCTGATGCGCCGCTTCAGGCGCTGTCCGTTTTTTGTGCTGGAAACAAAAAACGTTCCTCTGGCCGTTTTTTCCGGCCGCCGGAATTGAAATTTATGCCGGATCCGGAAAAAAAACGACAAACCGCAAGGACATGCGGCGCGATCCGGCGATAATGAAAGTCAGTGAGAAAAAAACGCATCTGGCTGTATAAGAAACCGGATCCGTTTTTTTAAAATAAAAGCCTGATCGCGCCTGACGGCAAAAAACTGATATGTGAAAGTAGCCTTAAGGTACTGCCACACTAAACAATCCCGCTAGCGATCACGATAACGACGCATACTAATGCGATCGCTAGCGGGATTGTTTCTATATCGCTAAGTGCGGCCACATTTAGCGATATAGTTAACGACGCTATCGCCGTTAGCGATCTTCTTAACGACTTTAGCGGTACAAAGTACCGCTAAATCGCTAAGAAAAGGTGCCACACTAGCGATATATACTTACCCAGCGGGAGCGCCGACGAGAAAATAGGGTCCGGAACGATTCCAGCGACGAGCGAGATCACAGCAGGAAGCTCGTCGCTGGCAGCTGCCGCACTGAACAACATCGCTAACGGGATCGCTAAATAGTGACGTTTTTTAGCGATCCCGTTAGCGATATTGTTCAGTGTGGCATACCCTTTAGACTTGCAGTTCAAATCAGCTACTATCTAAGGTCTGTACTCAGCGTTTCTCATGCTTAGGCTATGTTCACACGTTCAGTATTTGGTCACAAATACTAATGTAAAATACTGAAGGTGTGAATTTGGCCTGACACAGGGAACAGTGTCTGAGGAGGGAAGCGGAGAAACTCTTGAGTATTGCTCTTTTCTACCAAGGGAGATTTGGTCTTTGAAGGTTTTCTGCTTCTCCATGATGGGATTTTATTTGTTAGTTGATAATGATTTATAGGATTCAAATAAAGTGTACACACTCAGATTGCACACACATTTTGTGTGTGCATGTATATATACATACAGTACAGACCAAAAGTTTGGACACACCTTCTCATTCAAAGATTTTTCTGTATTTTCATGACTGAAAATCGTAGAATCACATTGAAGGCATCAAAACTATGAATTAACACATGTGGAATTATACATTACACTTTACAAAAAAGTGTGAAACAACTGAAAATATGTCTTATATTCTAGGTTCTTCAAAGTAGCCACCTTTTGCTTTGATTACTGCTTTGCACGCAGAAAAGGTGAACGGATGGACTCTACATGCCTGGTTCCCACCGTGAAGCATGGAGGAGGTGGTGTGGGGGTGCTTTGCTGGTGACACTGTTGGGGATTTATTCAAAATTGAAGCGGTGAGCGGTCCAGCTCACCCCAAACCATCTCGATTGGGTTCAGGTCTGGTGACTGTGGAGGCCAGGTCATCTGGCGTAGCACCCCAACTCTCTTCCTCTTGGTCAAATAGCCCTTACACAGTCTGGAGGTGTGTTTGGGGTCATTGTCCTGTTGAAAAATAAATGATGGTCCAACTAAACGCAAATCGGATGGAATAGCATGCTGCTGCAATATGCTGTGGTAGCCATGCTGGTTCAGTATGCCTTCAATTTTGAATAAATCCCCCACAGTGTCACCAGCAAAGCACCCCCACATTATCACACTACCTCCTCCATGCTTCACGGTGGGAACTAGGCATGTAGAGTCCATCCGTTCACCTTTTCTGCGTGAAAAGCAAGACATATTTTCAGTTGTTTCACACTTTTTGTAAAGTGTAATGTATAATTCCACATGTGTTACTTCATAGTTTTGATGCCTTCAGTGTGATTCTACATTTTTCATAGTTATGAAAATACAGAAATATCGTTGAATGAGAAGGTGTGTCCAAACTTTTGGTCTGTACTGTACATATAATATATCTTACATATATGTATAGACTGTACAAATGTGTGTGTGTGTGTGTGTGTGTGTATACACTGCTCCAAAAAATAAAGGGAATACTAAAATACCACATCCTAGATATCACTGAATGAAATATTCTAGTTGCAGATCGTTATTCATTACATAGTGGAATGCGTTGAGAACAATAAAACATAAAAATAACCAATGTAACTCAAAATTAATATCCCATGGAGGTCTGGATTTGGAATGATTCTCAAAATCAAAGTGGAAAATCAAATTACAAGCTGATCTAACTAAAGTGGAAATGCCTCAAGACAAGGAAATGATGCTCAGTAGTGTGTGTGGCCTCCACGTGCCTGTATGACCTTCCTACAATGCCTGGGCATGCTCCTGATGAGGCGGCGGATGGTCTTCTGAGGGATCTCCTCCCAGACCTGGATTAAACAATCAGTCAACTCCTGGACAGTTTGTGGTGCAACGTGGCGTTGTCGGATGGAACGAGACATGATGTCCCAGATGTGCTCGATTGGATTCAGGTCTGGGGAACGGACAGGCCAGTCTATAGCATCAATGCCTTCACGATGCAGGAACTGCTGACACACTTCAGCCACATTAGGCCTAGCAATGTCAGGCATCAGAAAGAACCCAGGGCCCACTGCACCTGCATATGGTCTCAAAATGGGTCTGAGGATCTCATTCTAATACCTAATGGCAGTCAGGGTACCTGTGACTAGCACATGGAAGGCTGTGTGGCCCTCCAAAGAAATGCCTTCCCACACCATTACTGACCCACTGCCAAACCGGGCATGCTGGAGGACGTTGCAGGCAGCAGAACATTCTTCATTGCGTTTCCAGACTCTGTCACATCTGCTCAACGTGAACCAGCTCTCATCCGTGAAGAGCACAGGGCGCCAATGTCGAATCTGCCAATCTTATTGTTCTCTGGCAAATGCCAATCGCTCTGCACGGTTTAGGGCTATAAGCATAACACCCACTTGTGGACGTCGGGCCCTCCTACCCTCATGGAGTCTGTTTCTGATAGTTTTAGCAGACACATGGATATTAGTGGCTTGCTGGAGGTCATTTTACAGCGTTTTGGCACTGCTCCTCCTGTTCCTCTTTGCAAAAAGGAGGAGGCAGCGGTCCTGATGCTGGGTTGTTGCCTATCTCCTGGTATCTTCTCCATGCTGTGGACACTGTGCTGACAAACATGGCTACCCTTCTTGCCACAGCTCGCATTGATGTGCCATCTTCAATGAGCTGCACTACCTGAGCAACCTCTGTGGGTTTTAGACACTGCCTCATGCTACTGTATCTCTAGGGGTGAGAGCAGTGACAAAATGCAAACAGCCAAATAGGATGAGAACAGAGAAATGGTCTGTGGTCACCCCCTGCAGAACCCCTCCTTTATAGGGGTTGTCTTGCAAATTGCCTATAATTTCTATCTGTTGTATGTTCCATTTGCACAACAGCAAGAGAAATTGATTCACAGTCGGTGTTGCTTCATAACAGGACAGGTTGAGTTCACAGAAGTATGATTGCGTGTTCTCTTTATTTATTTTGAGCTGTGTATGCATGTGTATAAGTATTATTTTATTTTATCTCATCATATTATATTCATTTATTAATTCCTTTAAACCCTTCAATATTTCCATTTTTGCTGAAAATTTTCTAGGTTTGGACAAGCACTGTCGTTTGACTGAGCCCCTTGGTGTGAGAATGGCAGAGTTCCCACTGAACCCAATGTTTGCCAAGATGCTGCTGGAGTCTGGTAAGTTTTAGGTGGGCATTTATGGCTATCTAAAAATATTTCTGACAGAATATGAAATGACTTGATGGATGAATCAATATGGCAATGGACCCTGTAAGTTGTGGTTAACCATTGCACATACAACATAGCAGATAATTATTTTCTGTTTCTTGCTTTCCTTATCTGTCTCAAGGTGAATGTATTGTTTTCCAATCGCAGGTAATTTTGGATGTTCTGCTGAAATTTTAAGCATTGCAGCAATGATGCAAATTCAGAATGTGTTTGTGGTTCCTTCAAACCAGAAAGCTGTAGCGGTAAGTGCCCAGAATGACACCAGAATGAAAAGGAAGATGTCTGTCATTTCTTTATTGCTTTATTGGGGGACACAGGTAACCATGGTGCTGATGTTGCTAGGAGGCTGACACTAGGCAAAAAAGGAAAATAGCTCCTCCTCAGCAGTATACACCCACCGACTGGCACAAAGCTCATCAGCTATATCAATGAAAATATTGTCCTTTCTTCTGCCCGTCTTCTGTCCATCCCCTGGAATGCTCTCTCAACAAGCTGGACCATGTCAGAGCCTTACGTCTCTACCTCTCAAGGAAAGCATCATGCAGATGTTCAGATGCCTTGTTTGTCATTCCTGAGGTTTGTCGTAAGGGTCTCCCTGCCTCCAAGTCTACTATCGGCGCTGTATCCTCTCGGCTATATTTGAGACTTATCAAGTTAAGAATAGACCACTACCTCTGGGAGTGAGAGCTCATTCCACTCCGGCGCTGGGGACCACCTGGGCTGTTCGCCACCACGCCTCTGCATCCCAGATTTGCCAGGTCGCTGCCTGGTCATCCCTTCCTACATTCGCAAGATTCTACAGGGTACATACCTATGCCTTGGCTGATGCTGGGCTAGGTAAAAAGGTGCAGCAAGCAGCGATGTCTGTCACCTTACCTGATTTGAGCATGTTTATTCTCTTCCCTCCCTTGGGACTGCTTTAGGACATCCAATGGTTACCTGCATTCCCCAATGAAGCGATAAAGAAAATATTTTTGGTACTCGCCGTAAAATCTCTTTCTTGGAACCTTCATTGGGGGACACAGCACCATCCCTGGATTATGCCTATGTTGGACCTGAATGCCTCTGTTGGGCCTGTGTACACTTCTTTGTTGTTGCTTCTCCTACTGTTTTTTCACTAACTGAAGAGCTTTGTGCCAGTTGGTGGGTGTACCCTGCTGAGGAAGAGCTAACTATTTTTTTGCCTAGTGTCAGCCTCCTAGCGACAGCAGCATACACCCCATGGTTACCTGTGACCCCCAATGAAGGCTCCAAGAAAGAGATTTAACAGTGATTACTAAAAATCCTTCTGTGCCCTTACATAGAGCCACTGCATGGCCCAAAGTGGTGCCAGTTTTAGTGTACGATATGGTAGTTTGAGCCCACTTTACCAATTACATGTGAAAAAGGAGCTGATGAAGGGTTCCTTTATAAAGTCTATTTTGGGTGTGAAAAACTGACTACAGAGCAAAAGTCCTGAGTTTTGTTACTGTTTTTTTTTTTTCTATATTTTTCATTACTGATCATTTTCAGAATTTCTTCTCACAGACAAGAGAACATCGAAAGTTTGCAGTGGAGGAGGGAGACCACCTGACCATGTTAAATGTGTTTGAGGCGTTTATTAAGGTAAGGGATAATGTATTCTTTTTATTTCTGTATTGACAAGGTACATTATATATAGTTTTCCAGTGCATCAAGTGAGCAGCCAGATCACTTTCAAGTATATATTGGAGCTTCTCCTACCATGATTAGGTTAGTACCTATGGCTGTCGGTATAGGACAGCTTATTCAGATCCTGCAAATTTGCTTGGTGATTGGGAAGTGATATTAAAAGGGTTGGCCATACCATTCTATAATGCCCCCACCGATTTAAATCATGTAAAGAAGTATTTTTGTAAATACCTCTCGGTGCCATCTGTGCTTGTGAGCGGCGCTATCGCTGACCGATCACTTGGTATCACGTGACCCCAGTTGCAGCCGGCGTTGTTGTCACATCAAGTTCCTGAATCCCTTGCATCACCTGAGCGTGACAGTCGTGTGCACGCCCCTGATTGACTGGACTGTGGTGCGGAGTTTCACTACACCTCACAGCCCGGTATCCAACGCGCACTTGCGTCTAATGAAAGCAGAGAAGTGCGAGAAAGCATGCGCTGGATATTAGGCTGTAACATGCTGTGAAACTTCGCCCACAGCCCAGTCAGTCAGGAGGGTTGCGTGCAACCAGGTCACACCTGAGTGATGCAAGGAGTTCTGGAACTTGACGTGAAATCAACGGATGTCAGCGGTGAGCGGCGGCTGTAGCTTGGATCACGTGATGCCGATTGAGCGGTCAGCGATGGCGCTGTTCACATGCACAGATGACGAGGTATTTACAAAAATACTTCTCTACAAGGTTTAAATTAGTGGGGGCATTATAGAATGTAGTGGCCAACCTCTTTTTAATCTCTTAAAAGCGAAAAATGCCCTCTTGTTTCTTGCAGTTTAACAAGAGCTCACAGTGGTGTCAGCAGCACTTTCTCAACTACAAGGGGCTTATCAGAGCGGTCACAGTGCGGGAACAACTGAAAAAGCTGCTTAGCAAGTTTAAAGTCCCCAAGATCTCTAGTGAAGGTCAGTAGAGAATGGAAGATGGGCAAAGTGTGTGCCAGGGCTGGCATGGGGGGCAATCACAGGACCACTGTTTGTGCTTTCACTGTCTAATACCAGAGATCAGTGTCATGTAGTATGTGTAGGACAAACCTTTTTGTTGTGTTTGTCTTGGGATCGGCTCAGTGTATTTAATGAATATTGATGTCTATAATTTAGCTCAACTTAATAACAACATATTCTTTTCTGCCATGTCTAGGGGATCCAGACCCTATTTTACGTTGTATAGTGGCTGGATTTTTTGCCAATGCTGCCAAGCTTCATTCTACAGGCGTCTACAGGTAATTACAGAGTGAAAATGACCAAGATGAGCCGCTTCAATATTTATAATTAGTCAATGCAGCAGAGGCCCCCTAAATTGTGTCAGCCGTTAAAAATGTACCTTGCTTCCCCCCACACTGACTGCCATGAAATAAGAGCTGCAAGAAGTATTTGTAATGTCCCACAACTTTGCTCTACTCCCATCTCATGTAATCACATTAGTTGCCGGCAGTGAGATCAGTGAGGAGAGCAGGGCTGTGTGTGTGTCATTACATGTTTCATGGGGGAAAGCCTGGTCTGACCATCTAAGAGGACGTGTTCTTTTCTTTTTCCTTTGCATGACACATCCTGCTTATGTTTGGTCAGTATCATGCAAGAGAAGGGGTAACCACCCTGAGAGAAGAATCTCTGCTAGCGCATCGTTTGCTAAATTTAATTTCTAATATATGCTAACAACTCCACAACAGAGGTATTCGCATAAAGATAGAATCTATGTTTTTGTGAACTCTGCAGCCACTATTCCATGGTGTGGCCAGTGTAATATGCTAAACCTTGTGAAAGGTCCTCTTTAAATAACAATTGTACCCAATGGTTGACAATCCTTTTAGAGCAGGGATGTCAAAGTCAAACACACCGAGGGCCAAAAAAAAAAATTTGCTACAAGCCGAGGGCCGGACTGACGCCGGCCCTGCTACCGGTGCATTGTGGGAAATGTAGTGTTGGTGCCAGGGCCGGCTCCAGGTTTTTATGGGCCCTGGGCGAAAGAGCCTCAGTGGGCCCCTTTAACACAGACCACGATTCATGATGCACAGATACAGCAGAGAAATATGGGTACAGTACAATGCCAAATACTTCTCTTCTTCCATTACATGAGTGATATCTATTGTAAATTGTACAATAGCTCAAAAACCGCCAAATCCTCACAGCGCACAGTACAGACTGGACAGTACAGTCCTCCATACAATATTATGGGCACCACAGTCTCCCCCTCATCACCCATATAATACCCCATGCAGGATGTCACCCCCCATATAATGCTCCATACAGAATACTGGACCCAATATAATGCTCCATACAGGATACTGGACCCAATATAATGCTCCATACAGGATACTGGTCCCCATATAATGCGCTGTGGAAAGACTCCCCATTATCATCATCATTGCCTCCCCATCATCATCATGGCCTCCCCATTATCATCAATGCCTGCCCATCATCATCATCTCCTCCCCATCATCAATGCCTGCCCATTATCATCATCTTCTCCCCATCATCATCAATGCCTCCCCATTATCAGCAATGCCTGCCCATTATCATCATCTTCTCCCCATCATCACCAATGCCGCCCCATTATCAGCAATGCCTGCCCATTATCATCTTCTCCCCATCATGATCATCATCAATGCCTCCCCATTATCAGCAATGCCTGCCCATTATCATCTTCTCCCCATCATCATCATCAATGCCTCCCCATTATCAGCAATGCCTGCCCATTATCATCTTCTCCCCATCATCATCATCAATGCCTCCCCATTATCAGCAATGCCTGCCCATCATCACACACAGACAGCACACAAGCACTCTCTCACATACTTATACACACACACACACACAAAGCACCGCGCTACATACAAACAGACACACACAGAGACATACACACACACGTCTTACCTGTCCGACGTCCGCGCGCTCTGTGCCACAGCCGGCCGCTGAATGATGACGTCATTCAGCGGCCTGCTGTGAGAGGAAGCGCCGGCGCCCCCTGGAGCCCGGAGCTGCGGCAGCGGAGGCACGGGAGAGGTAAGTATTATGCCAGCTGATGCCGGGGCCCTGAGCAAGCGGGGGGGGCCCAGTGGCGGCGCTGACACCGCTCTCCTCCGCTAATGGGCGGGGGGGTGCCAGACTGCGAGTGGGCCCCCCCCCGCCTGCTCAGGGCCCCGGCACTTGCCCGGGTGTGCCGGGTGCTGACGCCGGCCCTGGTTGGTGCGTGCAAAACACCAGCAGGCGGCTGTGGCCTGCGGGCCGGATCTAATAGTAATTAAATATCATCCAGGGGGCCATAGATAATCAATTCGCGGGCCGGATCTGGCCCGCGGGCCTTGACTTTGACATATGGGTTTTAGAGGGATGCTCCATTTTGAGTATTTTAGGTACCATATCTAAACAATATGACATACCATAAATGCCACATTGGTGTGCGTCCTGTCACAGGAGGGGGTGTTGTCAGGATTCGTGAGGATTCCTTTAAAAATTATAAATGAATGCAATGGCACTCCTATAATCAGCCTTATGCCATGTTCACATGTTCAGTATTTGGTCAGTATTTTACATCAATAATTCTTAAGCCAAAATCAGGAGTGGAACGATCAGAGGAAAAGTGTAATAAAAAAAAACACGTCACCACTTCTGGATTTATCACCGACTCCTGGTTTTGGCTTACAAATTCTGATGTAAAATACTGACCAAATACTGAACGTGGCCTTAGGATCATATATCAGCTTGATCATATTTGCGTGTAAGGAAAATAACAAATTTCATTGTTTTTATATGTGCTGCCTTGTTATCCTCGCAATATCTTAATTTCCCATTAGTCGATTGTTATTCCTCAGTGATCCGGCATTGTGAATACTGTTGTCTTATATAATTTCATTCTGTGTTCAATTTTTCTTTGTTTCTTTTAAGGACGGTAAGAGACGGCCATGAGTTACATATACACCCCACATCAGTTCTATACGCAGAGAAGCCCCCCAACTGGTGAGTTTGTCGGGGTATAACGTATTATAACATAGTTTGCAATAGTAGAAGTGTTAGAAACCTATTCAACACTAGAGAATATTTAATATTAGTGACTTTTACCATCTCGGTGTCTTATGACTAAGGACTTATTCACACGTCAATGTTTGTATACCTCAACCAGCAGTGGACAGAGAAAAACGATAATTGAAAGACTGACGCCTGTTCTGTGTTTTGTGGATGCTCCTGGTTTTGACATACAAACACTGATGAAATACTGATGTGAGAATAAATCCTAAGAGATAGATAGGTCAGTCATTTCCCCACAGCTCTGAGGATCAGTCAGTATCAGTTGTCAGGCCCCTGGCAATACAAGTGACCATTGAGGTAGTCTCCTGCTGTGATAACGTGCTGTTCATGCGAACATGACTACTGCAGCCAATTACTGACCTCAGCTTTGACTGCAGCATTGGTGGCAGCATTTATCACTGCTGAACGGGTAAATATAGAATGGCACCGACCACTGGAATGAATGGGATGTAAAAGGTGAATTGTGGATCATTTGTACATTCTGATATTAAGGATGCATGTCCTGTTTTTACCCTGTAGGGTGCTGTTTAGTGAGGTGATCCAGACCAACAAATATTACATGCGGGATGTGACTGCTGTAGAGTCGGCATGGCTGCTGGAACTGGCCCCGCACTTTTATCAACAGGGAACGGTATTGTCACTTTCAACACATTATATTTTTATTATCCATATTAAGCACCGTTGTTTAATGCAAGGAAAATGACTACAGATCCCAGCAAGCATGTGCTGTGCAGGAAAGTGAATGTGGACAGAGCATAGAGAGGAGTGAACCAGTCAAAGCAAATCATTGTCCTAGTTGTCCATATTCAGGAAGGGAGGGATCGGTGAGCAGACACTAGCAGATCCTCCCTGATTCTACTGGAAATCCAGAGAAACGAGGATCTGTATTTTTCAGATGGTATATTGCACACCCCGCCTCAATTCTGTACTGACAAGAAACCCCAGCAATGTCTACAGATGGCTCTCTGCTTGGGCTGACAACCCAAATCGGGATTCAAGGCTGTCTAAAGTGTCAGACAATGAATTTAAGAGTAAATGTCTATAGGTGGCTCTGTAGAGACTGAATTCTTCCTTCTATTGTAAATCCATGAAAACCTTACAGTGAAGATAATTGTGCACTAAAGGTTGCCAGACACTTTTCGCAAAGGTGAACCTATAAAGGTCCCCATACACATGCACTCTCGAATTTGCCAAGGGTGCATGTGTTTTTTAATGGGGATCGGAGAATGAGCTGCTGCAGAAGACTTCTGATGGCAGGTTGCCTCTTTCATGCACACAAGATTAGGCATACTGAAGTACAACATGCCTGATCCTTTCACTCCCTGACGCCTGCCTAACTGCACATTTGTAGTTATCCAGCCTAATATACATTAGAAGCTTGTCCGCTGAAATAGTCTGTCTAATTTGGCTGCCATCTAAGTAACTATAGCAGACTAACTGTTGGTGAAGTCTTGTTAATGTTAATATTACCATGGCAACTGCCAGAGCAAGCACAATACTTACACCTATGCAGCAATAAAGGTTTTTGATTGCGATAAGTATTTACTGCAGACATTTATGCACCAAAACGTGTTTCTTAGCAGGAAAAGCATAGTGTAAAGTACACTGTGTGTGTCTGCCGACTCATGAATCCCCCCAGAGCACACACTGCACTGTTGGGGATTCTCCGGTTTCTTATGTAAGCATGTTCCCGATCAGAGCCTGTCCAGTGGGCATGGTCTCGCTCCATACACTTATATGGAGAGGGGCTGCACCCTCTAGTCGGCCACGCTCACTGGCCGGCCACGTCACTAGTTGAGACGGGCTCTGGCTGGAAGTATGTATAACACATACATTACATACCCTCCGGTCCCAGCTCAGAAACTGCCGAACCCCCGCAGCGCACAGTGCCGAATGTCTGCAGACTTATCGCTTTGGACCAGACAACCCCTTTAATCTGTGCACATACTATAAGGCGGTCAGGAGGAAAGGGTAAAAGGAGCAAGATGATAAATGTGTATGACATTTTCTATTTACAGTCTATTGCGCTCCAAGCTTAGATGACCTGTCACTATATAAAAAAAATACCATGCAAAAATCTGAGCCCGATTCTGCCGCTTTTTTTCCAGTTTTGCGCTGCAGCACTCCTTTTAAGAGGTGTCCACATTGGTTACTTTGGAGCGCAGTATGTGAAATATCTCTGTTGGAAGTGCCGCTAGGCATTTCTTCAGGGTCTTCTCTGGTGACATGCACGTTCATCCCTCCTTCCAAGACACTGCCAATCACAACTCAGCAGCTGATCCCGCAGTCTAGCAATCTCAGACGCAGCTGAACTCTGATTAGCAGTGCTTGGGAGGGAGGAGTGAAAGCGCACTTCCCCAGAGAAGACGCTGAAGAAACGCCCAGCTGCACTACAAGCAAAGATTTCACATATTGCACTCCAAAATGAACAAATATGAATATCTCTGCAGTGGAGTGAGCTCAGGGATTTTTACAGGATATTTAACTCAATTTTTTGAGCAAGTGTCAGGTTCTCTTTCGGTACGGAGCACAACTTTAGTATTCTGCAAACAATAAGTTTGTTTCTGTTTCTTTCATTCACACAGCATCTATCTCGAACCAATAAAAGGGCCAAGCTGGACAATTTGTAGGCACACTGCATTTCTATGTAACCACAAGAGAGAAAATTCGCTCCACTCTCGCCAACATTTCTATGTCTGACCTCAACTCCCATGGAGATCTGCCTGCCTGCCTCCCGCTGAGGATGGAGTTCAGAACCGCTCGGCATCAATGGGACAGCTTCTTAGCACCGAGCATATCCATGTCCATGTCTTCTGAGCTCCGGATTGTGTCTGGCTGTGCCACTTCACACGTCGTCTTCCTTTGGGCACATGGTATATATATTTCTAGGTATATATATGTATGTAAATCAGAAAGCAGTTTTATTTTTTTAAGTTGTAAATGAAGAAAAGGAGATGAACAGGTTCAGATGGCAGGATAGCGGCTCTTCACAGAGAGCATCTCTTGTGCCGGTTTTGCAGTTGCCACCATCTTTGTTATATATGCCTTATTTTATCAAGCACATCCACTTATTAGAGGGTTTGTGACGCTGCTGATGTAAAGTCTGGGGTAGCAGATTTCCAGGTGTCTTAACTTATTAATGACCAAATTACTGTGCTGGGTCTTGGGAAAAATAAGCCAAAATGGGGATGAAGTTGCTGCAGGTCTGGATTCTTTATTCCTGGCACTCCGTTGACCTTTTATTGGAGATGCATATAAGGATAAATTTTTCCTTAACCTTGCCTACCATTTACATAAATGGCCCTACGTGTAGTGCAAGGATATGCCAGGTCCGCCAGAACTGGAACCTTTCATACTAAGGTATGACATTTTGGAAGAAGGGTGTCCCAAGCTAGTCCATATCTTTCTTTAGGAAAACAACACTGCTTTATAGTAGAAAAATAGCAAACAATAAGACAAGTGAAGAAAAAAAACATCAAAAATAGGATTTCTGTCCAAAATATACACTAGTTGAGTCCTTAATCTGGACTGGGTGTATAAAGGGCTCCACATGTATCACCACCATCATAATTTCCTTTGGGGTTGAAATTTTAAAGAATTGTTTGCAGCCCTGATATGTCATACAGGAATCTCAGCAGCATTTGACGCCCACCCAACTATTTATATGCACATGTAGCTCTTTCAGAGACAAGTCCAGCAATACTTTTACATGGCCAGGCCATTCTACCGTTGCTGAGAAATCAGTAAAAGAGGCTGTAGATCTAAAGCCTTTGGCACTCCAACTCTATTTACCGCCCAGCTCTGCCTGCAACTGCTTGACTGACATGATCAGTTCTGAGAAACTTTAGGCAGTCAAGCAGCAGGAGGAGGAGGCAGATAGAGCTGGAGTGACAGAGGCTTCAGATCTACAGCCTCATTTGCATATCAATAAAAACACTGATTTCTTAGTAACCGAGAAATGGACTGGCCATGTGAAGGAATTGCTGGACTTGTCTTTGAAAAAGCTACATGCGCATATAAATAGCTTGGGTATGAAATCCTGCTGACCGATTCCCTTTAATAAATAATAACCATATTTATTAATACAGAAAAGATGGCAGATCCTTTTTAAATATGTGTGTGTTTTTCTTCATAGAAATGTATGAGTATATTGACAACGGGGCGCTACTACTACTCTTTGTCAATAATAATTTCTAAGAAACAATGGTACAGAATTGTTCTGTAAATGATGGGCCCAGGGTTAGACAGTTGTGCCCGACCTTAAAATTGCAAATTATGAGCTGTTGGTCGCATCTATTGATTGTGAGCGTGATCACGCACGGGTGGGTCGCACTTACGCCAACTTGTGGGTCGTAATGCAGCCATATTGACATCAAGTAATATATTGCGGTTTTATGTTTTAGCTGCTTTATGATTACTTGTTATGAGCATCACAAACAGCTTTTCTTGTTTTGCAGTAACATTGTAAATAAAAAATGGAAATAAGTATAATGTAAAAAAAAAAAAAATCTTGTTAGCGCGTCGCCATCATGGGATGCCTGATATTAAAAATAATGATTTCTGTGTCCCGGCTGTTATCTTTACACCACTGGACCTTTATCACAGGTGCTATGCCAGAACGTTACAAAATAGTTTGCATTAGGCTAGGTTCTGGTCCTTAAAGGGTTAATGGTCACTTAATACGTAACCGTGCACATTAGTACAATATGGTCACCAACCTCTTACACCATAGGTCAAATGGATGTGTACAACATATAGAATACAAAAAATGTACAATGTCTTTGTATGTGTCCTTGATCCGCCCCAGCCTTCTGCCTGTAAATATCTGTACATCATCACAATAAACCAGAAGGAACCTCACCGTGTGATGTGATTACTGGCACACCCGGCAGCAGTTGCGCGGCTCAGCTTTACGTCTGTGACGCTGACCTCACTCTTCTGCACCGCTGCACGTACTACTGTATTATACATCTATGGTGTCTGGATATGCATTAGGGATTGCTGAACACGTCATATGTTATGCGATGCACAATCACAATATTTCCACTCTGAATTAGTTTGCTAATCTTAAACCTGTCACCAGGTTTTTGCTACCCCATCTGAGTGCATCATTATACAGGGGCAGAGACCCTGATTCCAGTGAAGTATCACTTATTGGGCTCTTTGCTGAAGTTTTGATAAAAAGTTTTATTTGCTGCAGATCAATCCGTTTTCTGAATGCTGAACTCTGTACAACCCTGCCCACACCACTGGCTTCTTTCCACTTGTGTACAGGGCCACAGAAAGCTGCCAAGTAGTGGGCGGTGTTATACGGAGTTCATGAATATGGTGGACTACATGGCAGCAGATTTACTAGTCCTCTAGTGATAAAATCACTTTTATCAGCAGGAGACTATCAAAGCTATAGCAAGCAGCCCAGAAAGTGACAGATCAATAGGATCAAGTTCTCTGTCCCTACATCATGCTGCTCTCAGATTAGGTGGCGAAAACCTGATGACAGATTTCCTTTAAAGTGAACCTGTCAGCAAGATTGTACTCAGTAAACTACAGACAGTGCCAGGTTGGCGTTGTTATACTGATTTACGATGATAGCTTGGGTGATGAAATCCATCTTGTTTTTTATGTTTAATCTTTATTTTCAGTTAATGAGATTCTCGTGCTCTGGGGCGACCTGTGGGGGGTCTTCATGTGGTGCTCTGCTTACATATTCATCTGTATGGCTTCTGACAGGTCACTGATCTCTCAGTGACCTGTCCCCTATTTTACATAATGCATATAATATGATTTTATTTATTTATTTTACTCATTTATATAGCACCATTAATTCCACAGCGCTTTACAGACATTATCATCGCTGTCCCCGATGGCGCTCACAATCTAAACTCCCTATCAGTATGTCTTTGGAGTGTGGAAGGAAACCGGAAAACCCGGAGGAAACCCACGCAAACACGGGGAGAACATACAAACTCCTTGCAGATGTTGTCCTTGGTGGGATTTGAAACCAGGACCCCAGCACTACAGTGCTGACCACTGAGCCACCGTGCTGCCCATATTATTGGCTTAGAAAAAAAATTTACATCCAGCAAAATGGCACCTGTGCCAGCTCAGTAGCATCCAACTCTTACCGGTAGCAGCCAAATTTTTTTTTACCTCCAGCAAAATGGCAGCAGCGCTTGCGCAGTAGCATCTATCGGTAACAGTTGGATGCTACTGAGCAGGCACCGGTGCCATTTTGCTGGATGTAAATTTTTTTTCTAAGCCAACATTTTTCTATGCAGTATGTAAAGTAGAGGGCAGGTCAGTGAGGGATCAGTAACCTGTCATAAGCTATACAAATGCATATGTAAGCAGAGCACCACATAAAGACCCCCACCCACAGGCCGCCCCGGAGCACGAGCATATCATTAACTGAGAATAAAGATTAAACAACAACCACAAGACGGATTTCATCAACCATCATTGTACTCAGTATAACGGCGCCGGCCTGACACTATCTGTAGGTTACAGGGCACAATCCTGCTGACAGGTTCCCTTGAAGCAATCCACAGGAAAATATTTAGAGAAATTATATCTTTCAACCATTAGGTGGCAGAATTACACCACATCATGTCCAACTTTTAGACTACGCCATGATTTTCCCGGCATTTCAAATCTTCTGTATTTTCTCAGTTCTTCTTGAAAGTGAATTTATTTTCATATAATTATCAGTATTACAAATATTATCGTTATTGTAAATTCAAAGGGCTTGTCCTACTATTTTTTCGTTGCCTTATGTTTTTTGCAGGACGAGTTGTATTTTCGAATGACACCATTCTAGTTAACCATATTAATGTACTGAAAAATGGGAAAAAAATCCCAAGTGAGGTGAAATGTTAAAAAAACCCAAAACACACAATTCTGCCATTGTTTACTTTTATCATTACGTATTGGAGATAAATCAGCCGCACTCTCAGAGGTTTGCAACTGTATGATTTAATTTATATAAATTGTACACCACAATAAAGAAAACATTTTCTGTGCAATTGGCTAAAAGACTATTGAAAATATATACAAATGATTATTACAGGTATATTGTACATACGAAACACATAATAAACTCCCTTCAGTAGCCGCTTCCAGAAACCGGAAGTGCGGCTCCTGGCGCTTATTTCCGGTAAACTGACCCACTGCCACCAATGTCTCTGCACCACCACCGCTATAGCACACTACTACGTTGCCTCACAAGGTTCACTGGACACTACATTCCAAGGTCAGTACTATAAGGCCGGGGTCAGAGATGCGAGAAACTCACACTAGTCTCGCATGTCAATACCCAGCACTCGGGACTGGAGCGTGCGGCTGCATAGAAATACATGCAGCCGCACGCTCCTGTCCGAGTGCTGGCGGCAGTGCCAGGTATTGACATGCGAGATTCGTGCGAGTTTCTCGCATCTCTGACCCCGGCCTAATACTTCACCTCCTTTCCTGGGATGCTAAATACTCCTTTTCCTTATAATCCCCAGCACTCCAAGCTGAGAAACGCTACTGTAAGACCAAGCAGTTAACCGAATCAAGTATAGGTCAGTTACTCCAGCTATACCTCCTTGCTATATGGTCAAACCTTTTCTTGTTATGAGTGTATTAGGCAGATCAGTACATATCCTTTATTATAGACCCTCCACTTGCAAGCTCATGTCTTCTTGTTTTCTTTTATATTCTGTATACTAGCTTGGCCCGTGCAAAATTTTCGCACATTGGTCGTCGGGGGCGCAGGCTATTTCAGAAAAAGTAAGCTGGGCAAATGTAAATGTATTTCATGAGATGATGAACACAGACCGGTGTTTATATATGTAGATTGGTAATACAATAAATTGGTTTGATAAGTAGAGGCCAAAAAATGTCTTCTGGTTGAGGTGCCACCTGCAGGTCATTGTGTCTTTCTGCAGGTTTATGAAAATAAATGTTTAAATGGTATTTAGTGATAAAATCATGAATATGTGGTTTGTTTTTACTCTTTTCTTGCTGAAGGGAGCAAGTTTACCTTTCAAATGGTGTATCATTTGTGTGTGTGGGGCAAAGTAATCGGCGAAATAGCAGCGCTTGTTTACAAATGTGTTTGCATATGTGACTCACCTGCAGTGAAGTGTGCAATCCTCCAATGTCCCTTAAATAGGCTGGGCAAGCAGTTCGGCAATCTGGAAATACCCCAAGGCAAATGTTTGGATTTGTTTGTGATGTCTGTAAGCAGCTTTGTGGTAGTGTGCTTTGGGGTACTGTGGTGCCACCTGCAGGTCATTTTTCCTTACTGCAGGTTTATGAAAATTAATGTTTAAACTGTATTTTGTGATAAAATCGTGGATGTGTGGTTTGTTTGGCTATTTTCTTGCTGAAGGTGGAAAGTTTACCTTTCAAATGGTGTATCATTTGTGTGTGTGAGTGCAGTATGAACGGAGATACAAAGTAATCACCGAAAAACAGTGCTTAGAAATAATAGAATAGATAGATATTTCACCGCTGCTTTTTATCTCCATTACGTTTAAATACTCTTCATTTATTGAATATCTATTTTTTTCTTAACATTTACTAGCAGCTTTGTATCATGTATGTGTATATTCTTTGTATGTACATTTAATGTATTTTTGTAAATCCTGTTTTATATGTAGAACATAATAATCCTTTGTAAATATTTTCACTTGTCTTTTAGCGATGTTTGAAAAAGACCCGGACAGGGTTGAAATGTCACTGGCTACTTGATTTTTGCCAGTCGCACAACAATTTTTTTCTTTATTGTGGTGTACAATTTATATAAATTAGCTCAAAGATTTGAAAACCTCTGAGAGTGCGGCTGATTTAACTCCAATACGTTTCATCGTGGACATGTCCAGTTCAGCCAGCACCCCCTTCCTTCTACCAGCTGTGTGCACTTCCTTTCTATTGATCTCCTTTTATCATTACTCGTTAAAATTGCCAGAATTAGGGTATGTGCACACGTTGCGGATTCTGCTGCGGATCCGCAGCGGATTTGGCCCTGCGGATCCGCAGCAGATTCTGCTGTGTTATACAGTACCATTCTAATCTATGTGAAAAAAAAAACGCTGTGCACATTCTGCGGATTTGAATCTGCAGCATGTCAATTCTTTGTGCGGAATCCGCAGCAGTTTTACTGCTCCAATAAAGAAATCCGCACAAAATCTGCAAAAAATTTGCAGTAAATCTGCACTAAATCCGCAGGTAATTTTATCTGCGGATTTAGCAAAATCTGCGCGGAAGAATCCGCAACGTGTGTACTCACCCTTATTCTCATGGGGGACAGATTATGGTGAGGCCAATCTAGTGAATGTTGGGTGGTTTTTTTATTTTTTTTTAGTAGCTTAAAAAATGTTGAACTTGTTTATTACGAACCATGCTTTAGCGGCTATCTAAAACTGCAATTCTGGCATTTTGAGGACGTTTTTTGTTTGCCTTATGAGTTAAAGGACTTGGCAATACCAAATACAATGCTACATATGAACACATATCTACATGTTTGACATTTTAAAATGTTTATATTTATTATCCCCTTTCCGATATAGGGCGTATTAATACGCCGATGTCGGACACCCTCCCTTTGATGTGGGCTACAGCGCTGAGCCCACATCTTTTACTGAACTTGTCAGCTGTTTTGAACAGCTGACATGCGCCTCTAACAGGCGCGGGTGAACTAGCGAACCACCGGTGGCTGTTAACTAGTTAAATGCCTAATACCTTTGGTCATGAAAGGGTTAAAAAGCTTTTATTTTTTTTCTCACAGGAGCGCAAAGATAGTGATGAAAACAGCCCTACTCTGGCTGACATAACAATCTTTCGGCACTTTGCAGTGGCACAAAAGAGGGGGAAGGGTATCCAAACAGATGCCCAAGCAGGATCGCTCCACTTAAATGCCACTGTCCGAGATTGACAAAGACGTTTAAGTAAAGGTTAAATGAGTTTGCTATAATTGTTGCTGTTGGTCAGCCGTGGTACAGACAACATTGGTCACATATCGACATAGGAAGCTTTCTCTTCCATTTTACTCAAGCCAGAGAGAGAGCACCTTTTTAGGGCTCTTTCACATATCCTGTTATTTCTGGTACTGGAAAAACTAGTATTAGAGATATTAGTGTTTCTGAATACGTGTGTTTAATACGTGTGACAACCGTGTGCCACATCAGAATCAGCGGTACTGTTCGTGTTGTTCCCCATCACCGGGTGCTGAAAACCGCTCACATCATTGTCCCTGCTTATGCAGTGATCAGCACGAGCAGGAGACAGTGTTGAGAGTTGTGTTCAACTGATAAGTGAGAGCAGGCAGCAGCTGATGGGAGTATTCATCAGCTGCCGCCTGCGCTATAAATAGATAAAAAAAAAAAATGACATGGGTTCACCTGTATTTTTGATAACCAGCCAGGAAAACTGACAGCTGCGGAGTGCAACCCTCAGCTGTTAGCATTAGCAGGGCTGGTTATCAAGAATAGATGGGGTTTCCACTTAGTATTTTTTTTTCAATTATTTAAATAATTTTAAAAAATTTGGCCCCGGCTGAAAGAAGACAGATCTGCTCCATTAACCATCTCTGAACTCATCGATACATTTGATGAAGTCAGGATTTGGACCTACCGGTCACCTGAGTCCCATGGATACATTTGGTAAAGCCAGGATTGGCACCGACTGGTCACCTGGCTCCATGGAGATGTTTGGGGAAGCCAGGCGGTGACCCTCTGGTCACCTGGCCTTGTGCCTCAATGGACTGTCAGCTTCCCAAGCTAGTCGATGCATTCTTTGCGTGCCACAGATGGGCGTAGTCTACCCTGAAAGTTGCAATGGGTTTTAATCCCGGTGAATCAGTAGTCGCTCTAATTTTGCACCATCTTGGATATTTTGCTGGAGCTGTTCTATGTGTTGTTTACCTGTTTTGTGGTTCAATAAATTATTGCCACACTGTTTTACCCTCACCCTGTGTTGTCTGAGTAGTATTTTGCCCATGGTAAAAGGAGAGCGGGCGTTCGGTGAGATATCTGGTGTCTGGCACGTTGTTGCACTGCTCCAGTACAGACTTGCAAGTTGATTTTGGACAGTGCTTGCTTACCAATAAAGACAAAATAAATACTGGCTTTAATATATGAATAGGAGGGCGTAACGATGCATCAAGGCATTTGCATATTAAATAAACGATGATTTTTCTGCAAATATACCAAAGAAGCACTCCTGCAGATTTTTTTTTTCCCCTCTAATCCTGTGTAAATATTTGTGTATGTCAGTGTGTTATTATACTTACTGGTCGCTGTCTTCTCCGGTATCCAGTGCCGTTCTGCTTCTCCTCTGAAGACTGCACTCTCTGGGACCTGGAAGCGGGTTTTACAGTATAAGCTTATGAAACATCAGAACGAGGCTCTATAAGCTTAAATTATAAAAGAGACTTCTGGCTCATACACCGAGCATACAGTAATCCAGAGAGTCTGAAGATCGGTGATGTCTCTCAGAAGTGGAGCAGAACAGCGCTTGATACTGGAGTAGACGGATATCAGTGAGTGTGTTAACACACTGACAGTAAATTACATTTACACAGGTTTAGGGGAAAAAAAAAAGTTACCGGTAGCGCTTCTTTAACCCCTTAACGAAATATCTCGTACAGGTATGTCATATGTCATGTTCCTGGTTTTGATGTGGGCTTGCACACAAACCCACATCTTTCCTGGCAGATGATGGTCGATTTAATCAGCCATCATGTGCCTTGAACAGCCTTTTAAATCCTGCTGTCAATCTGCCACAGGCACTTAACATGCTCCGTCAGGGGCCTGTCATTCCACGTGCCCCTGACATGATCGCGGTGGGCCAATGGGTTGCCATGACAGCCGATGGTCTGCTGATGACCCACTGTAGCTGCCATTATGATCCTCCAGAGAAAGCCAGCCCATGGCTGATGTTCATAGGAGATTCTGATGTTCACTATACATTACAGTGCTGATGCACTGCTGTGTATAGGACAAATGATCAGACGAGCGCAGCTTCAAGTCCCCTAAGGGGACTATTCAATACAGTAAAAAGTTTTAAAACGAAAGTTTTTAAAAATATGACACCCCCCCACAAAAGTTAAAATCACCCTCTTTTTGCCCCATTAAAAATAAAACTATTAAAAAAAAACAATGCATATTTGATATTGCTGCATTCATAAAAATCAGATGTATCAAAACATTAAAGTAATCCGATTGGTAAACAGCGTAATGAGAAAAAAAAATCAAAACGCCAAAAGTACAATTTTTTTTGGCCTCTTCAACATTCCAATAGAAAGCAATAAGAGACTCAAAAATCGTATCTTCCCCAAAATGGTATCAATAAAAACGTCAGCTTAGGGCACAAAAAATAAGCCCTCACCCAGTCCCATATCTCAAAAAATGAAAACGTAACGGGTCTTGTAAAATGGCGACAAAAGCAATTTTTTTATATATATAAATTTCCTAATTGTTGTTTTTTTTTTTAACAAAAAAAACTACATATGTTTGGTATCTGCACACTTGTGGTAACCTGGAGGTGGAGAATCATATTCTTCTATGTAAATGTGTATGCAGCTTAATTGGCATTTTGGGGTGAAAGACTCCCATTAAATAAATATAGGTCTCCGCAGCATATTGTCATAGAATCATAGAATGGTAGAGTTGGAAGGGACCTCCTGGGCCATCTGGTCCAACCCCCTGCTCAAAGCAGGATTCTCTAAATCATCCCAGACAGATGTCTGTCCAGCCTCTGTTTGAAGCCTTCCATTGAAGGAGAACTCACCACCTCTCATGGCAGCCTGTTCCACTCATTGATCACTCTAAGGGCTCATACCCACTAGTGGGAAAAAAATCGGTCCGTTTTCTGGACGGAAAAAACGTACGATTCTAGTAAAATGTCATGCGATTTGCATGCGATTTTAAATCGCACCATACGTTTTCCATGCGTTTTCCATCAGTTTTCCATCTGTATGCAATGCGATTTTAACATGAAGTTTTACATAGAGCAGTTATCTCTATGTAAAAAGTCATGTAAAAATCACATTGTAAAAAAAAATGTACACAAAAAGCAAATAATTATATATATATAATATATAAATATATATATATATGTATGTGTATATATATATAATATATATATATATATATATATATGTGTATGTAGGTCATACACTTCTACATAGTATAATAGCCGCTAATTCATCCCTGGCTATACTGTAAAATCACACTGACAGCTTTAATAAAGAATAGAAACAATACATATACACACATAGAATACATATATATATATATATATATATATATATATATATATATATATATATAATATATATATATGTCATTGTGACATATAATATATATATATATATATATATATATACACATATATTTATAGTTCATACACTTCTACATTCTGTAATAGCCGCTAATTCAATTGCCGGCTTTTGTGAAATCACAGAAGCAAACATGAAATGATACATTGTTTACATACAGTTAACCATGTCATTTCATGTATTTTGATATATGGTTTTAACTTACAATTACATAAGTGTATGTGTGCAAAATTTCAGGCATGTAGGGGTTAATTAAAGGTGTAAATTTGTTGAAAAAAAATGCGTGGGCTCCCGCTGTATTTTCTCCACCAGACAGACAAAGCAAGCGAGTGGGGGCAGATAATAATAGCCTAGGGAGGGTACATTTTTTTTGTGCCCCCCCTGGCTACTAAAATCTGCCCCCAGACACCCCAGAAAGGGCAAATCTCTAATTAGATTCGCCCTTTCTGGCACTTTGCCCGTCTATTCCCATTGCCCTGTAGCGGTGGCGAATGGGTTAATAAGGGGTTAAAGCCACCTTGCAATTGAAAGGTGACTTAAGCCAGGTTAATAATTGAGAGCTGTCAATTTGACAACTATCAATTATTAATCCTATTGAAGGAAATTAAAAAAACACACACACTTTAAGAATAAATAATTTTAATGAAATAAAAACACATTTTTTTGACCATCTTTTATTTAACTCTTAATCCCTGCGAAGCCGTTGATCTCCTATAATAAAGAAAAAATAATAAAACAACATTATTCTTACCTATCTGACGATCTGTCACGTCCCACGCTGTAATCCTTCACAAAGGGTTAACTAGCTTTCAGCTAAGCAGCGCAAGTAATTCTGCCTGCTCAGCTGAAAGCTCCTGAATGAATGAGCTTATCTCCTGCCGACAGGAGAGGATGTGATTAATGAATGAAGCTTAATTGATTGCATCCCACTTTCACTTTAGGTCAGGTCAGGGTGACCTGACCTGAAGTGAAAGTGGCAATAAATCAATTAAGCTCCACTCATTAATCACTTCCTCTCCTTTCGCTGGGAGAGGAACTTATTCATTCAGGTGGTAACAGCTCACCAGGCAGCATTAGCTGACTGCTAGCTGTAACCTGTTAACCCTTTCTAATGGATTACAGCGTTGGACCTGACTGTGCATCGGATAGGTAAGAATCATTTTGCTTTTTTATTTTATTTTTATTACAGGAAATGGTTTTAGCAGGAAAATAAAATATGGTCAAAAATTGTGTGATTATTTCATTAAACTTCTTTTTTTATTAAAGTGTGTGTGTGTGTTTGATTTTTCTTTCATACAATAGGGTTAATAATTGATAGTTGTCTAATTGACAGCTCTCAATTATTAACCTGGCTTAAAGTGACCTTTCAATTGCAAGGTGGCTTTAACCCATTATTAACCCATTCGCCACCACTACAGGGCAATGGGAATAGACGGGCAAAGTGCCAGAAAGGGCGAATCTAATTAGAGATTTGCCTTTTCTGGGTGTCTGGGGGCAGATGTTAGTAGCCAAGGGGGGCACACAAAAAAATGTACCCTCCCTAGGCTATTATTATCTGCCCCCACTCGCTTGCTTTGTCTGTCTGGTGGAGAAAATACAGCGGGAGCCCATGCATTTTTTTTCAACGAATTTACACCTTTAATTAACCCCTACATGTCTGAAATTTTGCACACATACACTTATGTAATTGTAAGTTAAAACCATATATCAAAATACATGAAATGACATGGTTAACTGTGTGTAAACAATGTATCATTTCATGTCGGCTTCTGTGATTTCACAAAAGCCGGTAATTGAATTAGCGGCTATTACAGTATGTAGAAGTGTATGAACTATAAATATATATATATATATATATATATATATATATGTATGTGTCACAATGACATGTGTGTGTGTGTATATATATATATATATATATATATATATATATATATATATATATATATATATATATATATATAGTATTCTATGTGTATGTATCTAGTGTTTTGTGAGCTGTCAGTGTGATTTTACAGTAGCCGGGGATGAATTGCCGGCTTTTCAAAGGAGACTGGTGCGTATAAATCGGACAGCACTTGCATGGTGCGAGTGCTATGCGATGATTTCTCGCACCCATTGACTTGCATTGGCGATTATCATGCCAAAATCGCATCAAATCGCAGCATGCTGCGATTTTTTTCTCACACCAATTTCTGCTGAGAAAAAAATCGCAAATGAGATGTCACCTATTGAATAACATTGGTCCGATTTTAATCCGATTTTTTTTCGGCTGAATATCATCCGTTTTCGGCGCCAGTGAGTATGAGCCCTAACTGTCAAAACATTTTTTCTAATATCTAATCTGTGTCTCCTCCCATTCAGTTTCATCCCATTGCTTCTAGTCTTTGCTTGTGCAAATGAGAATAAAGATGATCCTTCTACAATGTGACAGCCCTTGAGATATTTGTATACAGCTATTAAGTCTCCTCTCAGTCTTCTTTTTTGCAAGCTAAACATTCCCAAATCCTGTAACCGTTCCTCATAGGACATGGCTTGCAGACCGGACACCATTCTGGTCGCTCTTCTCTGAACTTGCTCCAGTTTGTTGATGTCTTTTTTAAAATGTGGTGCCCAAAACTGGACACAGTATTCCAGATGAGGTCGGATGTCCCGACACAGTATTCCAGATGTCCTGTGTAAACATGCTGCTGAGAACAATGCTATCCTATGTGCACAGGACAATCATATTGATGATTGTTCTGTTCACATGAAAGTTAAGTTGCATCCTGTCTAAACAGGCTATGAAACAACTGTCAATCGGTTCCATATAGCAATCGGTGGTCGTTTAAAGACAATTGGACTATTGTACATGTAAATGTTCCCGTAACCTTAAAAATAACAGTGTTGTTATAATGCCACCTGAGTTAAAATAACTAAATAAGCCTTATGCTGCTCCCCTGAATAAATATATGCTGCTCACTGCTCCCAGAGTAAAAGAAAATTACCCCATACTGTCCCTCTAGATGCACGGCCTCAAAACTATGCTCTCCTATAAAATATTCCTACTACACTGTCCCCCTTATATACTATGACCATCACACTGCTCTTTTGTACTGTAACCGTCACACTGCCCACTTATAGATAGAGATGAGCAAACTTGTTCGAAAAACGTTTGCCAATCTCAAGTTCGGTACGAATGTTGCACATTCGGGTTCGTTTTCGGATTCCCAAGCATTTTTGCTAAAAATTGGCAAAATTTGTCCAAAGCTCAATAAATAATCAAGTTTCCACTAATGCTTTTGTTAGGACTTTGGCTACGATAGTGGTGCTGTATGATGAGCTGGGGGACGTGTTTGATAAAGGGAGGGGTGGGGAGTGGACAGAAAAGCGGCAGACTGTTTTTTTTTTTTTTTTTAACTTAATGTGTGCAGATTCTGGCAGCCAATCGGGGCCTAAAAACTATCCACAACGTCCAGACACATGGGCTTCTGTCATTGCCTGCCAAAGTCACATGTCCCTTTCCATATAAAAAAGGGGACATGTTTTTGTGCCATTTTGTTAGTGTAACAGCACAGAGAGGCTGCTCCTGCTGCAAGTAGTCAGATAGGCGGTTTATTGTCAGCTAGTTCAGGTAGATCGTATACTGTGTCAAATTGACCTTCCAGCATCTAAATCGTTTGCACTAATACTGTGGTGCAACCAGGAGAGTGCACATTTCAGAATCTAAATCCTTTCTGCTAATAGTGTGGGCCAGAGACCAAGCCACATTTCAGAATCTAAATAGTTTGTGCTAATACTGTGGTGCAGGCAGGAGTCCACACTTCAGTATCTAAATAATTTGTGCTAACACTGTGGTGCCGCCAGGAGTCCACATTTCAGAATCTAAATCCTTTTTGTTAATAGTGTGGTCCAGACACCAGGTCACATTTCTAAATCTATATCCTTTCTGCTAATAGTGTGGGTCAGAGACCAAGCCACATATCAGAATACAAATCATTTGTACTAATAGTGTGGGCCAGACACCTGGCCACATTTCTGAATCTACATCCTTTCTGCTAATAGTGTGGGTCAGAGACAAGGCCACACTTCAGAATCTAAATCTTTTGTGCTAATAGTGTCGGCCAGGCCCCAGCCCACATTTCTGAATCTGAATTCTTCCTACTAATAATGTGGTCTAGGTCTGGGCTTAGGGTTTTGAAACAGCTGGTAAAAAAGGGGAAAGGTACATCCAACATTACTGGGAATAGTGAAGTCGTGGTGGAAGGGGAAATAGGCTTAGTGTTCAAGGTGTATGTGGGTTAGGTGGTAACGTTACTGAAAGCTCTGCTGAACAAACAGTCTTGTCCTATCCAAAGACTATTGACAACATCTGTTACTGGATGGGTTACTCGACTCCCTTTGGCAGCCGCACAGCAGTATGCATTGTAGATGAGGGCCAGAAAGAGCATGTGCTCCAGTGGATGGCAAGTACTGTATCAAGTGGCATCTTCTCCTGTTCCTCCACCTTAATATTATACACTGCACAATCCTCAGAGGTGGCATCCCAGTTATGCTTGTTTACCCCCGCGTCACAACTCTCCAACCACTGAACTGACTGTGGGGAACCACAGATGGGCGAGTCTGCAGAGCTGTTCACACATTCTTTTCCATGAACGTCAGAGGTCTGTTCCAAGATTCACAGGATTAAGAGGATGAAAGCAGCTGCACTGATGGCCAATAATTTTTTCAGTTGGATCCAGGGCCGGACGACGTAGGGTCCGAGCAAAATCTAGACTGTCGTCACCAGACGTTAACCCTTTGGGATTGCGGTGATCCTGATGAGACTCACATACCCGCAGCACACACAGACTGTACTGTGCTGTCCGGGCAGATAGAGGAGGGTGACTCTAAGAGAGAGGAGTGGGAGAACAGAGAGGATGATGATGAGGTTGTAGATCCCACTTGGTATGAACCCAGAGGCACGCAGCTGAGTAGCTCAGCAGAGGAGGAGGAGGAAGATGAGGAGGTTACATTACAGCTTGCTGCACACACACAAAGTGATGCAACCATGACAAGTACGGCATCCTCAGCCACAACTCTGGCTGTGGCCAGCAGTGGTTGTGGGTCTGCAGTTCACAAGGGCAGCAAGGGTTGTTTAGCCTGGGCCTTTTTTGACACCACAAAGTATGACCCAACTCACGTTATCTGCCAACTTTGCAAAAAACGACTCAGTAGAGGCAAAAATTGCTATTATTACTACTACATGCATGAACTGGCAAATGTGTGACCAACATGAGTTAATCTGAGAATCTCCTTTGCTAAAATGTGGACTAGTGGGCTTCACCAGACACCGGCCGTCCCATCAAGCAGATATGCTGCTTCTTCCTTCTCCGTCACCATGGCAAGTGTTCTCACACAGGTCTCCGGCTGCAGAAGCTCCACTTGTTTACCCCCTACAGTCGGTTTGGGTGACTGTCCAGCTGTTACGGAACTGGAGATGCCTGCTGTTTTTGTTTCACCGAGCACACCACATCTTTCTCAATCCACCATGACACCTGCACTTCACTCACAGTCCAGCAGTTTGTCGTATTCACCCTACTCCACCCTCTCTCTGCACTGGAGCCAGCCCTTGGTCCCTAAGTTGTAGTCGCGTAAAAGAATGTTTTCTAATACACATGCCAAAGCTAAGAGCTTGAACTCCACCATCTCCAATCTGTTGGCCAAGGAAATTCTGCCTTAACGCCTGGTGGATACAGACAGTTTCTGAAAGCTCATGATCATAACAGTCCCCCAGTATCAGTTGCCCTTTCACCATTACTTCTCTAAGAAAGCTGTGCCTGCACTACACCAGCATGTCGCAGACAACATCACCCATTCCTTGAAAAAAATCTATGTCTGCCAGGGGTATTTCACCACTGAAACCTGGACGAGAAAACATTGCCTGGGGCATTAGGTACTGGGAGGCTGTGGGGGCAGACAGGCAAGGGGCTGCTCTGCAAGTCTTGAAATCCCCAAGTCTTGGGGAACAAACCTCTTCCTCCACAACTTCTTCCTCCTCCACCTCCTCTAGGTCCTCTACCTGCGCCCTCAACCCCTTTCTTAATGAGACACGTGTTCCAACAGTGCAGAGAGAATCCACCCCACCTCCATACTGCGCAGCCAGGGCTCACCGCAGTCAGGCAGTATTTAAATTAATATGCCTTGGAGATCGCATTCAGGCTATGTGCACACTTTCAGGATTTTTCGCGTTTTTTTTCACATTTTTTCCATGGCAAAAACGCTCAAACGCATGCAGTAAGCATCCTATTATTCAGAATGCATTCTGCAATTTTTGTGCACATGATGCGTTTTTTTTTCCGCGCAAAAATGTATCGCGGTAAAAAACGCAGCATGTTCATTATTTTCGTGGTAAATTTGCGTATTTCCCGCTATATTATTGACCTAGAATGTTCAGGAAAAAATCGTGGTAAAAACGGGCAAAAAAAGTGGTTAAAATGCACAAAAAACTCGATAAAAACGCATGCGGATTTCCTGGGAAAAAGTCTGTTTTTTCTCAGGAAATTTCAGCAAAGATTCCTGAACGTGTGCACATAGCCTTACACAGCCCAAGAATTGTAGACAGCTATCAAGTCCGAGTTTGTGCAATGGCTGATCAATTAGTCAATCCACTGAACCTGAACCCAGGGAAGGCCGTGTGCAATAATTGTGTGAACCTGATAGTGGCCCTACACCAGGGCAACCTCTCACGTGTCTTGCATGGCTCACAGCCTCAACCTGGTGGTACAGCAATTTCTCTGCCACTATCCCAGCCAGGATGCGCTGCTGCAGAAATCACGGTTGCTTTGTGCTCACTTCCGCCATTCGCACCCCGCAGGTTATTGACTTGCATCGCTACAGAGGTTTTTTGGCCTACCAGTTAACCATTTGATATCCGATGTGTCGACACGGTGGAATTCTACTCTGCACATATCGCATTGACTGTGGCAGCAGTGACAAGCCCTAGTACAGTATGTCCTTTTGCATAGTCTGGGCCAAGGCAGTATGGACATAGTGCAAATCACGCTTGCGGAGTGGGCACAGATGAAGGACCTCTGCACCCTTCTGTACAGTTTCAAAATGGCTACTAAGATGGTTCGCACTGACGATGCCATCATCAGCATCACTATTCCAGGCATCACTATTCCAGTCATCTACATGCTGAAAGACACTTTGAATAGTCTGCGGGAGGAGTTGGTGGTCCCACATGAAGAGGTGGAAGCAGAGGATGATGCGGAAGGGATTACAATATCTAAGTTCCGGACTGTCGTCACACAGGTGGGTGCCATGGGAGGGTGAATTACAGCGATTGAGGGGGAGTTATGATACCAAACTGTTAGTGAAGTTGCAGGAGCCGAGGAACAAATGGAGGAAGACAAGGAGGAAAAGTTGATTTGTGTGCAATAGTCAGGAAATGAAGAGGATAATAATCCCCTCTTAGTTGTTCGGGAGGTTGGCATGAGGGTCAAAGGAAGCAAGCTTGATTGTTACCTTGCCACCAACACACCATGGACTTGGACCTTATGGAAGCACCCAACACATGATCGCCTTCTTGCTGCACTATCTGCAACGTGATGCCTGTATTCTTAGGGTTAGAAATAGTGCTAACTACTGGGTTGCCACTCTATTAGATCCATGGTACAAGAGTAAATTTTAGAATTTAGTCGCCCTAAATCGGGAATTGGATACTGAGTTCCTGAAGTGGGAGAAAGATATTTGTGATGTTAAAACCAAGAAATTTCAAAGGGATCTTGGTGACCGACAAACTAACTCTGTTTATAAATGGAATCGCAAATTTAAATTCTCCACACATTTCTCGAGAGGAAGATCAGAGTCCATAACATCATATGCATCTAGTGAGGGGTCATCAAAGTCCACCTCAAGATTTATGGAGTCACGTAATATGGGCACCAACAGAGATAGCCTGGCAGCAAGGCACAAGACTCCTCACTCATCCAAAAATGATAAAACGAACAAGAGTACACTTGAAGTGATTAATTTATCTAATTATACATTAGCACCAACTCAACTTGATGTACTCTCTAAAGGATTAACCTTTCCCCCCACTAACTCTTTTAATCTTTTTACAGCAAAAAAAGGATTTATATTTATTTTCAAGAAAGCTGATCCTTAAGAAACTACATAGCAGTGGTAAAAAGGATCAACCTATTAATGATCAATTGGAGGAGGAGGCTTTGTGGGCACTAGGGGAACTCCTGAGGGAGCAGGATATTGATGTTTCAGGTATGTTCCCTCAGTCTGTTCGTCCGCGATCCACTAGATTTCGCCACCTTGTCCTTATGTCCCGCAGTTGAGATTTTTACCAAATTGGTTATTGAGGACTTTCGTCAGATTTCAACTAGAGAAAGTTTTGATAACCTGACAGCAAAACAACGTTCTGCAATAAAAGAATTATAGACCTGTCCTGATATTGTGATCAAGCCAGCGGACAAGGGGGAAACATAGTGATATGGCCCCAACAAATGAATGAGAGAGAGGCATACAAACAGCTGAGGGACAAAAAAAATGTATTGGAAACTGGATCATAGCCCCCTAAAGGAATTTTCTGAGGATTTGGAGAACATCTTATTAAGAGCTTTTGAAAAGGGAATTATCCCTAAAAAGATTTTGGATGGCCTCCTCACTAGATTCCCTAGGATCCTCACCATCTATTTCCTACCAAAGATCCACAAGGACTCTGTGGAACCGCCAAGGCATCCCATTGTGTCTGGCTTGAGTGGTCTATGTGTACCTGTCTGTAAATTTATTGACTATTACTTAAAACCTTTAGTTGAATCCTTGCCCTCCTATGCCCCTGACACAATGGATGTCCTGGTGAGGATTGATGGAATGACTTTGGAGAAGGATGTGCTGCTGGTAACAGCAGACACTGAGTCGCTCTATACATGTATCCGCCATCAAGATGGCTTGGAGGCGTCGAGATTTTTCCTAGCGGGCAGCAACTGGGATGGCCCTATCTGTGACTTGATTCTGGAATTGTTGGACTACATCCTTACACATAATTTTTTTTTTCCGTGATGTCTTTTATCTACAGCAATGCGGCACTGCGATGGGTGCGGCCTGTGCGCCCTCTTTTGCTGGCCTCTTCCTATGTTACTGGGAGAGGGAGATTTTCGGGCAGGGAGGGCAGGAGTCACAACATCAATTGCAGAATTTTATGCAGGAGTTGAATGTTAATAGGTTCAATATCAGACTGACTTTTACATCTAGCGATGCCGAGGTTGACTTTCTCGACATCAAAATTCAAATTGACTCACATCTTCATTTGCAGACTGATGTGTACAGGAAGCTGACCTCTGTAAACGCACTCCTTCATGCTGACTCCTGCCATCCATATACAACTTTTAAGGCCATCCCAGTTGGGCAATACTTACGAATGAGACGCATTTGTTCATCAGAGGAGAGATTTGAGAGGCAGGCTCTTGACCTCAGTGAAAGGTTTAGGATAAGAGATTATAGTAGTAGATGTGTCAAAAGAGGTTATATTAGAGCCAAAAAAAAAACAATCGTGCAACTCTATTACATTCACAATTGAAAGATAAAAACTCACAGGATAAAATTAGGTTCATCTCTACATTTAACAGTGAATGGGCAACTGAGACAAAGCCTCCAGAAGCACTGGGACATTTTGCAGACAGAACCAACTCTGTCGAAGCATCTATCACACTATCCTCTCATGACTTCCCAAAGAAGCCCAAATTTGGGTGACATGTTAGTGCATAGCCACTACAGTCCCACTAAACAAAACTCCTTCAATTCCCAAGGTCCACCATTGCAGTGCTTTCCTTGTGGCAATTGTGTCACATGTAAGAATGTCTCACGTACATCAACTTTTTCATCAGAAGATGGCACTAAAACCTTTTCAATCAGACAGCATATTACGTGCAACACGACACAGGTGGTATATTATGCCACCTGTAGTTGTCTGAAAATATATATTGGTTTGACCTCTCGCCAACTAAAAACATGCACAAGGGAGCATGTACGGGATATTCTAGCCACAGCAATGGCCACTGATGTATCGCAATTAAAAACTATACCTCGACATTAGAGTTTTTCATCAGTGCAATCCCAAGTGCTTTATGGTGAGAGGTATACAACACGTCCGCGGCGGTATTGGGGGGATATTAAACGCCTCCTCGCGCAGAAAGAATGTAGATGGATCACTGTCCTGGGAACAATGACCCCTCATGGCCTAAATGAATCCTTGGGATTTGCATCCTTTCTCTAATAATGATTTTTTTGAGTATGTGGCTTCCTTGTCTCTGCTGCCTTCTTCATGTTTGGTTTTTATATTTTGTTTTTAATTTCCACTTTTGTTCTTTGCCTCTAGTGTTCATCTTCTTTGGGCATGACAACATCTTATTCCTGCAAGCCTGGCATCCACGCACTTTTATTAACATCCTGTCGCAGGATATCCACCTCTTGGGAAATGTTCCTATAACTATATTGGACTAATCCTCTTAAGTCACAGGGTTTCTTAAACATCTACTTATGGCATAACTTTTTATATTATATTTATCATGTATATGATTTTCATATTTGGTTTCTTCGTTATGGCATAATTTTTTGGTATCATATGTATTATATATATGTGATTATCATATTTGGCTCCTTTTTTGTCTTTATTAATAATCTTTTGAGGATTGTCTGTATATTTACATTTATTTGATGTTCATATGCCCAATTATGTCATTTCTCCCCTTTATTTTCCGTTTACTTTACCGCTTTTAATAATATTTTTTTTTTCGGTTGTTCCTGATAGTGATACTTGCCCTTTAAATTTTCCCGTATTTTCCATCCATGAAAAAAGCAAACTCCAGTGTCGGCTGGAGAAAATACCAGACAAAATTCACCAAATTAGTTAGAGAAGAAAGCAATAGTGAATATATAAAATATAACTTTTAATAGTATTCGTTAAAACAATTATAAGGTGTGTCACCCAGTAAAAAAGAAGCTGTCAAATCAGTGGGCAATACATATGCCCTATAATAAGTACTGAGACAGACAACTATTTCAGGATAAAGAAATTGCCACTAATGATGGTAAAGTGACAACCGTATGTCAAGGTGCTACCACATGGGGGAACTACCAAAGTATAACCCTCCAAAGATTCAACGGCTAACACCAGACAACACATACATAACGCATAATGTGATAAATGATAACAGAGTAGACACATAAGGTGAGAAAAAAATAATAAGGAACGATCTCACCATTGATGTGTAGAAGGAGCGGGAGCCTTTACAGGAACCATGTAGCATTCAGAGGGTCCCTGGTGCGTCAGTGGGAAGACAATCCCCTGTCATTCCCTAAGGGGCTACCAAAAGACTATTCCCCAAGCTCCAGCCCGTATTTTCCATCCATGAATACACGCGCCTTCTCCTGATCTCTTGCTCTGCCTCCACTTTGGCGTGGTGCGGTCCCATGTGACCGTATCCCGGCTGGCGTGGGTCTTAGGCGAAAGCGATCTTCTGGGAGAAGATGCACATGCGGCGTCAATCTTTCTGTGACTGGCGCCGGTCTACCATGTGACCGGATCAGCCAGGTATATAGAGGTATCTATGATAACCCTAGCCACGCCCCTTGAGAAAGTAACTCGATTGAGAAACGCGCGTCGGGGTCAGCTGGCCGGTGCACTCTGCCCTCTGCAGTCATGGGTAATTATTGTAGATTTACTGAGATTCATTGAGACGTTTTCTACTACCCTTACCCTATGTGTCTTAGACAATGTGTGCGCATGCATTTGTGTGACACCTCTCATTGAATTTTTCTATTTACATGACCTGCATACTTCGGACCTGTTGTAACGTTGTTTGTCTCGGGTGCTGGTGACTGATTTTTTGACAGATATACATAGCCATCTTAGTTATTGAACCATGAGCCACTGTCATGGAAATATATATGTATTCCATATATTCAAAGTATATTCACATATATGTATTCACAGTTCACAGTTAGATAGATCTCACTTGCTAAAAAACCCTGTGCTCACATACTTCTAGGCCAGCTATAATCAGTCGTTTTAAAGAAATCTGGCCTTCATAAGAGGCCTTCGTAAAGGAACAAATGCATGAAGTACAAAAAGTCCTATTAGATATCTGTTGTTTACATTATAGTTATGCAAGACAACTAGGTCACAAGAATATAAACAATAATTCTGCAACTTCAGCTCTTTTAATCATGATTATCATAATTATCATATTTACACTAGAACAGCCAATAATCTAGCAGCTTTTAATTGTATGTTAATTGACTAACCAGTCCCTTTTTGTAAATGTATAAAACCTTGAATGAATAATAAATGTATGTCTTTGACGAACTGTTATACTGACACTTTCGTGTGGACAGTCCTCATTTCGTTCTGAGCGCTCAAAAAGACATTATATAGAGATTTGGAGAAGCAAGCAGCAAACACGGAAGGATATTTTTATCCTAATTAAATTTCCATATCAGTTGGCGCCCAACGTGGGGCATTGGACGAAACGCACGAGGACCCGGCCGACCGGAGAGACGGGGGTGTTGGCCCTGGCCTTGGCACACGGGACGGAGACTGCAGCTCCATCAGTAAGGTAAGAAAACTTTGTCATCTTACCTGAATGTTCCCTGTGCCTAGTCCTAGCCTACACTTCCAGCCGGTCGGATGTGGTCATCACCGCATTCCCAGGTTGTGTAAAAAGTCCATACCCTTATCCAAAAGCCCTGGGATATAAGCCGAGTTGGTTGCTGCTGTGCTGTATATGTTTCATGTTTTATGTGAACCGGGAGAAAGTTGGAACGGTGACTGTTTTTGCTTGCTGATCTCTGGGGGCTGTATAGCAAAAGACAATTGCTGCATAAGTTCCCACAGTAAACTTTCACGCACCGGGAGGCCATCCCAGTCAAATCAGACGTGGAGGGCGGGAGCTTTGTTTTGGATAAGTCCACGCAGATATTCTTCACACATTGGAGGGAGGTTATCCCAAAAAATCCAGTTGTGGAAGCGAGGGCTTTGTTCGGTTAAGTTTCTGCAGTAAACTTTCACGCACTGGGAGGCCATCCCAGTCAAATCAGACGTGAAGGGCAGAAGCTTTGTTTGGATAAGTTCTCACAATAATTGTCCACGCACCGGGAGGCCATCCCAGTCAAATCAGACGTGGATAGTGAGAATTTTGATGAAGGCTATTGCAGATTACTGTGACCGGCGCACCAGCCAGGGCGTACGATACAGAGCGATAGAACCTTGAGCTTCACCGCGCTCAGTGCAATTGGTGAGTTATCAGTTACCAGAGCAGCTTGTATGTGTCACAGATCATCAAAAGAGGGATTCGTATTCTCCCGGGTGTCTGTCTCACTGTCTGTATCAGGTACTGTCGCTTTAAATCACATCTCCGTGCGCTCTGTCAGTATCTCATTCAGAGCAGTGTGCTGGCTGCAGCAGCGAGAAAACCCCTTTGACCCCCCCTCCTCTGCTAATCACGTTATCAGGCATTCTGTTTCTTGGCTTTGATTTTTATTTTTTTATTTTTTATTTTTTTTTAAGCTAGTTTTTTTGGCTACAGGTTTTAATGTGAAAATTCTCAGGCATTCAGACTGAACTATATTCATTTTTTGCTATTCTGAGGAATAATAATTTTTTTTTTTTTTTTTTTTTGATACGTGATTTCAGTGGCTATAGAGACAGCAAGCAGAGATATAAGGAAGGGAGGGGGGAAGCAGCCAGCTGACATTCCAGAGATTTTTAATTAGCTGTTTTAGTAACAAGGGTTGTTTTTCAGAGTTTTATGATTAATACGGTTTTTCTTTTCTCCCCTTTTTGGTGAATTTATTTATTTATTTTTTTTTTTCTTTTTCTAGAGTTTTTTTACTAAATCTAACTTTTTGTTTTTTAAAAATTTTTCTCTTAAGTACATTTTTAAATGATTTTGGAGAGATTTTTTCTCTAAGCAATTTATTTTAGAGCTTTATTTCTCCAGCCATTTTTTTTTTTTTTTCTACAAGCTTGCTTTAGAACAAGGTCACATAGATAAGGAGAATTACAGGCTGAGGGAGAGAGCAGACACAAACTACGCAGTGGTCTGAGTAGCCCCTCCCGTCGGGCATTCGGCGAGGAAATTTTTTTGAAAAGGTGTTAAATCATCTGTGAGAAAAAGATCACTGACATGTCACAAGAGCAGAATTCAGAGTCACACACATCACATGTCCATCATGTGGAGACACGGGACAGGTGTAGGCTGCTCTCATTGAGTAAGGAGCCTTGTACAGGGAAAAATGCTCCCCGCCTCTCTCCACAGGGAGAAGGCATTTTTGTTTCAACCATCCCCTCTCAAGAGTCACAGGGAGGACACCCTCTCCTTTTTCTTCTCTCAGTCCCTTTCTCTTTCTTCTTCAGAATTTTCTCCTCTTTCCTCGCTGCCATCCCTCTCATTCCTTCTTTTCCCTCCATCACATCTCTGACACATCCATTTTCCTCATCTTCCTTTTCTTCTATCTTTTCCTCTCCAACTCTCAAATCTTGTTCTTCATCTTCTTCTACTTCTCCCCCTCCATCTTTCTTCTCTCTCTCTCTCCTCCATCTTTCTCTCTTTTCCCCCTTTCACTCTTCTCTCCCTCCCCTCCTCTTTCTCTCGCTCCTCCCTCACACCTCCCTTCTCTTCCTCTTTTTTCTACTTCGTCATCAACTGGGTCAACGCCCAATCCAAGCAATGTGGTGTCCCTGTATTCAGTGTTTCCAGCACAGGGCACCTTGTCTATCCCAAGCACAGTACAAACATTGCCAGTCATTATATCAGGAGAAGAAAGTGCAGATCTCCCTACACAAAACGCTACATGTAGCCCCCAGACACAACAGTCCACAGCTAGGGCTTGCTTCACAGGGGAGTGGTATAGCTACAGGGCTGCTAGCATGGAACCATGACACTGATCCACCGCAGCCTCAGCAAGGAAGTGGGAAATCCCCATGCAGCAAGACAACTTTAAAGCCCAAATCTCACCCAGTGTATGCACCAAGTACACCATGTCACTTCTTATCTGATGAAGATGAAGATGCAACGTCACACATGCTGCCCAATACTAGGGAAGAAAACACACAAGCACCAATAGAGCAGGGACAGGTAGAGGCACCATCCTATGAGCCCTTCATCCCAAGCCAGGTGATCAGTATGCTGCCAGACCCAGGGATACACCCCATGCCATTTTGCCAAAAAATGCAGCAGATCCAGCGAACGTATACAGCAGCCTGGATTGATCTCTGGACCGAAATGGAAATAAAAGCAGGTGATGCATTCTGGTCAATTATGAGAGAACACTTCAAGCATCCAGCAGAGTTAGATGCGTATGCCTGGGAGACAGGACCAAAGCTAATTGAGCAACTCAGAGAATGGGCCAAAAGCAGACTGACAGGACAAACTCTCAGCCTACATGTCACGAGTCAAGACAAGACAGAGTCTGTGGAGAAGTTCCATGACAGAATGATGCAAGTGTTTCAAGATTTGGGCCTCATTACCCATGATCAGACACACAGACGGATGTTGGCACAGGCTTTTGTGCATGGACTGAGAGAATCAATCAGGAAACCACTGGTAGCAGCCAGGCCTGAGTACACGTCAATAGCAATGGATACCCTGCTCACAGTAGCAAAAAGGATTGAGTCCCGCCGGGACAGAAGGGATGTCAAGTGTTACAACTGTGGCGAGTTTGGTCATTTCCGGAACCGATGCAGAACACTGACTTCACCCAGAAAAAGAAGAAACACAGAAAGCAGTGAAGAACCCCGTCCATAGGACAAGAGCACACCAAGTCCACAAGGAACCCCACCAGTGGGACCAATATCCTGAGAGTGGATGGCGTAGTCATATCTTTTCTTGTGGAACTCCGCAACATCACCTATCTATCAGAATCTTCTGCTTCCTGCATGGGAATTGATGGTCAAGTCAGATATTTCCAGATTATGAAGCCCCTGAGCGTGTGGACTCAGCCAGAACACTCCATCATGTCCCAGTTTGTTGTGTAAAAAACCTGCACCCTCAACCTATTGGGAGTGGACCTACTGCAGAAGCTGAAAGCGACCAGAGTGTTCCAGGAAGATGGGACCATGAAACTTTCTTCACCCCTGACCCAAGAAGAAACAGGAACCTCAAACAACCACACTGCAGACCTATCACAGGAGGTGCTGGACATAGTACCAGAAAAGCCACTCCATCACCCAGAGTCAAGATGTCTCTGACCAACTGAAGGTCTAAGTGAACTCGCCTAAGAAGACGGCCTGAGAACTTTGACATTGGCCAGGATATTCAACTCAAGAAGGACTCTTCTCGCTTCATGGAATGGCAACACCTCATCCAGCTCTAACGCCAGAGGTTCATCTTTTGCAAGCACCAGGAGGTGCCCCCTGCAATCAACCAGTTCACCCAGGCCCTAGACCGGAAAAAGGCCACTCAGCTCTTCAAACTTGTGCACAAATACTGACCTGAGATCGAGCTGGAGAAAATGAAACTACTGATGGCCCGTGCTGAGAAAAAAGCAGCCGTTCAAGGAGACGTCCCAACAAGAAGACCCCCTGTGACCAGAGAATGTGCTAACACAGTGACTGTCTTGGTGGAGAACAAGAAAGCCAGCTGGTCGTCATCTCTCATGATGTGGATCCTAGTAGACGGCTTGTTTTCCCGCCAGCTCTGCACCAGCAGATGGGAGTCCCCTGCCGCATACTGAAGGACAAGGCCAAACTGGGCTGCCTCGCCCATCGGAATCAATCCCAGCTTTCCACAGTGAAGAAAAAGACTGTAAACCCCACTGAGTTCAGAATGGTGCAAGGCCTGGAGGCCGCGAAAGAGGCTACGGTATTTGAAACCCCAACAGTGCTGAACCATCACACTCTGCTCTCAAGAGTCCGCGAAAGAGGCTACGGTATTTGAAACCCCAACAGTGCTGAACCATCACACTCTGCTCTCAAGAGTCCCAGTCACCGCAACGGTATTCACGGTGATCAACCTGGCCAGTACCTTCTTCAGTGTTTCCCCTCCATCTGGAGGCCTGCTTTCACGCACCAGTGCAGTGCATATGGACAATGTTGCCTCAAGGTGCTCAAAACAAGCCCTTCAAGTTTCACCAAGACAATGTCCTCCATCCTCATCAACTGGATTGCAGAATATGCAAGAGTCACTCTTCTACAACACGTGGATGACTTTCTCTTTTGTGTGGTTGACATCGACACCTGCACAGTCTATTCCTTATCTCTCCTACTCTACCTGGAAGAACAGCAACGCAAGGTCTGGAAGAACAAAGTCCAGTGATGCCAGAAGCAAGTTACATCCCTGGGACACTGTATTGCCCACAAGACGAAACACATGTCAAAAGACTGGAAGACCACTGTGGAGAAGATGGCTCCCCCAACAACTCCAAGAATGCTGCAGGACTTCCCTGGTCTAGTGTCATATTGCAGAATCTGGATCCCTGATGCCTCAGTCCTAATGCAGCCTCTGTGCGCTTGCATCAACGCAACCCCGCTCCTTCTATCAGACGCAGCCTTCAACCCATTCAGGAGATTGGAAGAACTCCACAGTCTCAGCGCCAATACCAGGCCTACCTGACTATGAAAAGTCTTTCCGTCTACCTGATGGAAGAAAGAAGGTCATGCTACTGGAGTCCTGGCACGGATTCACGGGGGAAAACAGAGACTTTTAGGCTGCCTCTCAGCCCGCTTGGATCCAGTTGCAAGAAGAGCACCCTCCTGCCTGATGGCAGTATCCGCAGCACACACCCTCCTGGACAAGGTTGCTGACATCGCTCTTGGACAGCCACTGGAAACTCTCACTCCACATGACATCTTGGCAATCTTCAATCAAGCTCAACCAACAGTAATCTCTCCACCGCCAGGCATCTTTGTGGCGCCTCTATTGCCTTTGTCTCATAATGTCACCGTCTCCAGACCTACAGTCCTCAGCCCGGCCACTCTACTCCCACTCCCAAGGGGGGATACTTGGATGGCTCCAGAAGAAGTTTCAACACAGGAAGTGCAATGACCAGCAATCAAGAAATCCTGTGGTCCAGAAGTCTGTCACCTAGCCTGTCAGCCCAGGAAGCAGAATTGATAGCGCTGACGAAGGCCTGCCAGATGGCAGAAGGCAAGACTGCAAACATCTACACGGACTACAGGTACTCGCATGGCATAGCACATGACTTTAGACCCATCTGGGCTACAAGGGACTTCATCACAGCAAACGGGACAACCGTGAAGCATCATAGAGCCTTCAGGGACCTACTGGGTATACTCAAACTTCCAAAATGGTGGCAATTTGAAAAATCAAAGTGCATGAAAAACTGAGAACAGAAGAGGCGTGAGGCAATAACATGGCGGACATGGCACCCAAAGAAGCAGCCAAAGGAAGACAACATGGAGAAGTGGGAGAGGTCGTAGAGCCGGACGTCTACTACATCTTCTGCTAACAGATAAGACATTTTCTTCTTTTAGATTTTTGGTGCCTGCATTTTGTCCTGCACTTCTGTGGGGGTCTGCCGGGTCCCCTTCGGGGGGCTTATGCTCCTCTCAGTTTAGTTCAGCCACTGTTTGTTCATTTGCCTTTTCCAGTTTTTTCAGTGGTTGCTGTTTAGTTTTTGTTACACCAGAGAACTAATTTAGGTGGTAGAGGTCGTGTGATCTCAGGTGTTTTTGTAATTAGTAGAGTTGGTACTTTTCAGGGTTTTTTGGGGTTGCAGTAAGTGCCTTTCCTATCCTCTTCTATCTAGACAGATTGGGCCCCAGCGTTTGCTCATTCTATTTTCTGTCTGTGTCTGTATTTCCTCTTGTCTAACCGCCATTACATGTTTGGGGGCTTCCTATGTTCTTTGGGATCTGCTCCGGGGCAGATAGCTTTCCTTTTTCTATCTTTAGGTGTAGTTAGCTTCTCAGGCTGTGACGAGGCGTCTAGGACCAACGTAGGAACGCTCCACGGCTGCCTTTAGTTGTGGTGGTTAGTCAGGGTACTGCAATCCCATAGATTCCAACCTCTCTGGTGTATTGCTTTTTTTGCCTGCTCTCCTCAGCTACCAAATCATAACACTTATGTAATTGAATTGGTCAAAAACTAATGTCCATTCTCGAGTTTTTCTCCTCACTGCCAGATTTGATGATCCTGTCCAAGAGCCCCAGATGACATCAACCTCTGTGTAACTAGAGGGAAAGCCTGTTTGAATCCACGTATCGCATTGCAAGGAAGCTCCCGTACCAGGAGAGACACCTAAGCCATGAAGGATGTCGTGGATGCTCTGACTGACCAGACAGATGACCAGATGACCTACCTGATGAGTTCAAGGCCAGAGACCAAGTTAAAGCAGGATTTGAGTCACTATAAAAAAATGTTGATTGGATAAATTACATCTATTATAACCAGCAGAGATTTGTTAACTTCACCATAGATGCTGTAAAAGGTTTGGCAGCACAGTTAGGCCCCACTTCCATTATGACATTCCAGAATAGAATGGCTTTGGATATGATTCTAGCTGAGAAAGGAGGTGTTTACAAAATGATCAAAGACACCTGTTGCACCTACATCCCAGACAACACTGGCCCAAATGGTAAAGTCACAATGGCAATACAGAAACTTAATGAGTTATCAGAGGAACTGAAACAGAACTCAGGTGTCACTGACCCATGGGATCGATACTTTGGGTGGATGAGTGGGTGGCAGAAAATGTTGGCACAGGTTGGGACAGCCATTATGGGGGTTCTCATTTTTGCATTAATTACTGGTTGCTGTGTAATTCCTTGTATCCGCAGGATAATGGAAAAAACTGTTCAGGAGACAACCAATTTGATGCCACTCACCATCTTGGACCTCGGACCAGTCCGGATAGAACTGCCTGGCTTGACCAGATCTCCGAACTACCTCCAGACTGAGAATACACATCCTTGATGAAACATCATATCAACTATGAGATTATGATTGCAAACACATAAACCCCCGACAGGGACAGTCCTCCTGACCGCCCATTTGCGAAAAGTCTGTATTCGGTGGGGGAGGCATGTACTAGGGGTGTCTCAACTCACCGGCAGCATAAAAGAGTTGCAGCGCTTTGGGCCAGGAGCAGGTTTTTAGGGCAAGTGGTATCTAAGGGGGGACTGTCATGGAAATATATATGTATTCCATATATTCAAAGTATATTCACATATATGTATTCACAGTTCACAGTTAGATAGATCTCACTTGCTAAAAAACCCTGTGCTCACATACTTCTAGGCCAGCTATAATCAGTCGTTTTAAAGAAATCTGGCCTTCATAAGAGGCCTTCGTAAAGGAACAAATGCATGAAGTACAAAAAGTCCTATTAGATATCTGTTGTTTACATTATAGTTATGCAAGACAACTAGGTCACAAGAATATAAACAATAATTCTGCAACTTCAGCTCTTTTAATCATGATTATCATAATTATCAAATTTACACTAGAACAGCCAATAATCTAGCAGCTTTTAATTGTATGTTAATTGACTAACCAGCCCCTTTTTGTAAATGTATAAAACCTTGAATGAATAATAAATGTATGTCTTTGACGAACTGTTATACTGACACTTTCGTGTGGACAGTCCTCATTTCGTTCTGAGTGCTCAAAAAGACATTATATAGAGATTTGGAGAAGCAAGCAGCAAACACGGAAGGATATTTTTATCCTAATTAAATTTCCATATCACCACTGTGCTGGGATTCAGATGGCTTGGTTTTTTTTCCTCTTTTTTTCCCCTTTTTCTCAGCCTTCAGTACCGTTGACTATCTCACACACTACTTTGTCCTTTCAAACGTTCGTATACTTTGAGCACCTCACTTCCCCAGAGTTGCTCTTATGAATGTTTTCTGTTTACTTTTGGGCCAATTAAATCTCAGTGCATTCAGTCAGTTTCATCTCTGGGTTACAGCATCACTGTTATCCCCTCATATTTCTCACTTTTTCTTTTCTTATTGTTATTTTAATGTGCCTGTTTTGATATGTGTCGTTTTTTGTACAAAATAAATTTATATCTTTTTAGTAGCTTGGATTCAGGTTTCTCCTCTTTCTACCAAGAGTAAATTTTGCCAGCTTCTTCCCATCCCCCTGGAAAGGGACACGTGCATGCTGGAGTATCGAAACACGCTTGTAGACAATCTTAAGAGTGGTTTTCCCCAAGACCGCAGTGAGGCACAGAGTGTGAATCCCTTTAAAAAGCTTTCAACCCCATGAAGGTTGAGTCATCAACAAAAAAAAAAGCAGCACCAGTGTACGTGGCATAAGCAATTTCTGTGAGTCGTTTCACACATTTTTTAGACCAGCCCATGCACCAGTAGAACATAGTACAAGTCTTACACGTTGTGAACGACTGGAGAGGATGGTGTAGGAGTATCTTGAGCTCAGTGTCAATACCACCAGGAGGGGTTTGGTCATCAAAAAGGGAAAACTGGCATAAGCTTGCCTGTCATGCCTTGGCGGTTTTGTTATGCCTGTCAGCCAGCGTTCTCTCAAAATGTGTCTTCAGTACTGCTGGTGGTGTCCTAACAGATAAGTGCATCCAGCTGTTGTGGTTTTGTGCTTGCTGTTGCTACTGCTGCTGATGTTACAAATAATTTTTTGAAATGTTTAGACTTCAAGTTGGGTGTCCATCTAGTGGGTTGACTATAGTGGAAAGGGTGTCAAAGCCCCATTATACTATTTCTACTCTGGAGAAATTGATGGAACTTTAGTGGTGTGTGGCAATAATTTTTTGAAATGTGGAGATTCAAAATTGGGTCTCCGTCTGGTGGGTTGCCTCTAGTGGAAGGGGTGACAGAGTCCCATTATACTATTTATACTTTGGGGACATTGATGCCACTCTAGTGGTGTGTGGCAATATTTTTTGTAAACTTTGGACTACTAGTTGGGTCTCCTTCATGTGTGTTGCCTGTAGCAGTAGGGCTCCCTGACCGGCAGGCCTGAACTTACTTTCAGTCAACTGCCTGTGTTACTATCCTTAAATGTTTCTAGCAATAGGAGTCTACGTAGCTGATATTTGTGCCACCCGAGTGTGGCTGATGAGAAAAGTAGTTTGACTTGTTGCATGAGGTATCAGGGCTCCCAGCACAGCAGGCTTACACCGGTCCCTCACCCACCTCATCTTAATTTAAACTTAAATTCAAAGCTCTAAATGCTGGCCCTGACCCTGATGCCTTATGCATGGCCTATGGCGGACTGCTGTTGTGCCATTATCAAATTTCTACTGTGTGTGAATTGATCAGTCAACTACCACTGTTACTATCCTTAAATTCTTCTAACATTACTGGTCTACCAAGCTGATATTTGTACCACCTGAGTGTTCCTGAGCAAAAAAAAACAGTTTGAGCTGTTACATGAGGTATCAGTGCTCCCAATGCAGCAGGCTAACACAGGTCCACCACCCACCTCATCTTAATTTAAATTTAAATTCAAAGCTGTAAATGCTGGTCCTGACCCTGATACATCATGCATGGCCCATGGCTGAATACTGATGTGCCATTATCAAATTTCTACTGTGGGTCAATTGATACCACTTTTCCTGGTGTCTGCCCCTAATTTTCGGAAATGTTTGGACTTCAATTTCGGTCTCCTTCATTTGTGTTGCCTGAATTTGGCAGGGCTCCCACAGCACCAGGCCTACACCTGTTATTCACCTGTTACTGATCAGTGTTTAAGCTAGAAATTCTGGTCCAAGCCCTGTCCCATGCATCCATGCTGTGCAATTATACTACTGGTACTCTGGGTCAATTGATGCCATTTTCCTGCTGTCTGCCCATAATTTGAGCTGTTTTTGTCAGCTTTTTGTCCCCCCTGAAGTTGTTGTCTTTGCGATTGGTTTTGCCTCTCATTGAATTCAATGGGGTTCGCACATGTTCGGCGATTGTCAGGACGTTTGCCTATCCAAACTTTGATAGGTTCACTCATCTCTACCTATAAACTAAAACGCCACTCTGTCCTCCCTTATATATTATACCCCTCCACACCTTTCTCAATTATGAACTATGATCTCCACACTGAACCTACCTCTTGTTGTACCCCATGCTGCTCCACTCTGCATACTGAGATCCCCACGCTGCTCTACTCTACTTACTGAGGCACCCATACTGCCCCACCTTCCATACTGAGCCCCCGACACAACCTCTGCTCTATTCTGAGCCCTCATGCTGCCCTTTTTCCATATTGATATAGCAAATAAACTCAGAACTGAGTTCTGAGTTTATTTGCTATATTTATATGGTGTGGGAACCTACTCAGATACTCCTATACGGCTGTGCACATGATTATTCACTTTGCTTTTTCCATATTGAGTCTTCCACTGTCAACCTTCAGTTTGTCCCCCAGTCTACTATTTTATCCCTCCTTAACCGTAGGCTATAGTAATAGCCCCCCTAACACCCAGTCTACAGTAATAGCAGACCTGAACCCCCAGTCTATAGTAATAGTCCCCCTGAATCTTCGGCTCTATGAGCGCTTACCTGCTTCTGGATCTGGTGTCTGTCCTCTGCGGCACTCTGCTATGACATCTGCAGCGTGGAGAGGTGACCTGATTGCATTTCAGTTATGTCAGCAGCATTAGAACGCTTTTGTACATCAGAGCAGGGATCTGACTGGTGCTCCTCTGACCCTGGAAATGCCTCAACTTCTGGGGTGAAACAGCTCCCTGTCTCGATAGTTTATTGGTATTCGTGTCTTAAAGGTGCAAATACAAAATTATTGGAAGAGTTCACTCCTCCCTCCTCCACAAAGAGAATCATTTTACTACATAGTCTAACATAGGAGAGGTTTAAAAAAAGGTTTTTTTTTTGCCCTTCATCTTGGAGCTTCCTCTGCAAATCAACGCCCTAGACGCCAGGTTTCTGGTACCAAGTGGCAAATATGGATCTTGAATCATGCTGTAGGTGGCCTCCTAACTCAGGACTCCCCTTTGTTAGCCAAACAATAGAACTTGAAGACAATCTAATGTGTATGGGAGTTCCCTGACTTCCATCAATCAGATAATGTCAAAGGAAAGAAGGATTAGGCTTGTTGAAATTTAAAGGAAATCTGTCACCAAGTTTTTGCTACCTCATCAGAGAACATTTTAATGTAGGGAAAGAGACCCTGAATCCAGTGATGTATCACTTAATTTACTGGGTGCAGGAGTTCCGACACAATCAGACCTTTTAGATTTGATAATGCAGCAGAGCTGAAAAAGATAACCCCGCCCACCCCAGGCACTGTATATACAAATGGCTGTAGACAGTAAGCTGCTTATCATAGGAGTGGGCATGACGGACCAGGAGGTTCCTGCTGCTTTGTCCCAGCAAAGATAAACTCCTGGTGCTAAAACAATCAGTGCAAATAAACAAAATCTCACAGCTTGTTAAGAAAGGCATCGCTTAAATCTGTATTTTAACACCTAAAGCATGCTGTCTTCAGGTTACATAGCAAAAACCTCCCTTTAACTTACAATCCATGTGTTTCCTTGGGAGATATCTAGCAGCGACATACATCTCTTTGAGCCTAACATGAATGTGTATGGGAAAGTTGACAGAGGTAGCTGGCAGTCACATTTGGTTAATGAATGCTGATTTGGCACCTTAATGGGGTTATATTATCTCTTAAACTGGTTTAAATTGCAAAGTGCTTGTTAAAACAAGAACAGAGAAGATGTTTAATTTCATCATTTACTGCTCATAGCCTTGGTTACTGACTACCTCTGCATTCTATAGTAGGTGGCCAGTTTCCTTGGCAAGGAGTGGCAGTATTTACAAGCTCTTTACTTTGTAAGTTTGTTATACGGCAGCATGGTGGCTCAGTAGTTAGCACTGTTGATTTGCAGAGCTGGGATCCTGAGGTCATATCACACCAAGGACAATATCTGCAAGGAGTTTATCACACCAAGGACAATATTTGCAAGGAGTTTGTATGTTCTCCCCGTGTTTGTACAGGTTTCCACCCCACTCACACTCCAAAGACATTCTGAAATGGAATTTAGGTTGTGAGGACCATACCTTTAAAGCGCTGTGGAATATGATGGTGCTATATCAGTAAGAACAATAATATCTCTGGATCTGGTGCTGCAGAAGCAAAATATTGCAGCAGTGGAAAGAGCACAGTTTGCGAGAGCAGCCCACCATTCTGATGGTCCAATCTGGCAATAATCAGGAGCAAATTGCCCCCAGCAGGGCAGTGGAAGGGTGGCAGTGGAGCGCTGTGCTCCTGAAGATAGAAGACCCTTTCACAAACGGCAGCTTTTGTTGACCTGATTGATTATAATGACCTGCTTGTAATACTACATTTACTACAAAATATGGCTGGCTGCAGTTCACCCTGGTTGTATCTGCTAATCACTAGCAATTTCTGAAGCAATTCCCACAATATTCAGCTGATTGCTCCAATTTTCAATTATACCGAAGACGAAAGCTGGATCACAGATAATTTGCCACCTCCTGATGTCATAGATAAGCACCACCTAAACCAGGAACCATAACTTGGTTGATGTCCTCCTGATCACTGTATTCATTTTTGGTCAGGGCTGCTGTAAATATTGAAAATGTAAGAAGGCACATTGTGGTCTCAATAACATGCAAAATAGTTTTTACAGTTTTTGCAAATATTGGATGGAAAAGACGATTCTGATTAATTTCCTTTCTGCAAATTTGCAACAAGTCTTTTTTGAACAAAGTTTTTTCTTCAGATGACCCTAATATTGAGATTATTTTCAACCTTTGTTCTTGACTGAATTTAAGGATATGGTTTAATGATCAGTCTACAATTTAGACCTTCTGATTGTATCTGGCTTTGATGTCCAATTCTTTCCCTACAGATCTTGAGATTTACTGTCAGGGCTCACAATAAAACATTACATTATCAGGGGACAATAAGTAGCAGTTAAAAGACTGTTTTGGAACAGGAGATAAACGCTGATCCTTTGTGGCCGTTTATCAGGAAGAACAGAGAAGCACTTAAAGCAAGAGATATAGGGGACCCCAGCGCTGTATCGATCTTACACAGAGCTGTTCAAGGCCAAAACTACTTATAAAGAAAGAGAGAGAGGGGCCATGTGCTGAATTATCACTACAGTTAACAGGAGCTAGCGGGAGGGGAAGATTAGCTTCACAGGCATGATTGGTGTAAGGCGGCATTTCAGTCTTTATGTGGGTAACTTTTTTCAGTGCATTCATAATTTAACACATTCATAGAAGCTAAATATGTTTGATATGGTAATCTCAGCACTAGTTGGCAGGGAATTCAGTATTATTATAGTTTTGGTGTATTTTAGGAGAATTCTGCCCAAATGCTGCAGAGGATGAAGTTAGACTGGTTGCCATGAGGGCAATTTTTGCTGTGTCTAATATAATAAGAAACAAATGGTTTCTGCAAAAGTATGAAAGCACATCATGAATATTTTACAATGATATAGTTTTGCTTCACAAAGCTATAAAAATATTTTTGTGATGTCTTGCATGTGGGACTTTGGGACTTTAGTACACATTAGTGCCCTGATCAGTAGGATCTCCCAATGATATACAGCAGGTGAAATAAGTATTGAACACATCACTCGTGATTGGCGAGCCCCTGGATGTTCAGGTCCGGTGGGTACAGCTGAATGTTTAAAAAAAAAGTTTGGTTTGAGTACCAGAACAGTACCCAAACCCAGACCCAATTCAGATGAATTGGGGGCCCAAACATCCATGGTTTGCTATGCTGTCATCTGCATGACAGCTCGGCAAACACTGGCTCTGATCGGCAGTAAGATTATCACTGCCAGCCAGAGAGCTGCGATTCCCACGCTGTCAGATGACAGTATAAGCCAGTGACGGTCACAGGCGTCAGCTGATGGGAACAGTACTCCCATCAGCCTATGCCTGCTATCCCTGATAACATCCAGAACTGGCGGCAGCTAATGGGAATATTCATGATCCGGCGCTTGCGCTATAAATAAATAATAAAAAATGGCTCTATTTTTGATAACCAGCATGGCAAAACTGACAGCTGCAGGCTGCAACCCTCAGTTCTCAACTTTGTCATGACTGGTTATCAAGAACCGAGGGGTCCCCACTTCATTATTTTAAATTATTTAAATACATAGTTTTAAAAAATTGCGTGGGTCCCACCCATTTTTGACAACCAGCTAAGCTAAAACAGACAGCTGAGGCTGGTATTCTCAGACTGGTAAGGGGCCATGGATATTGGAGATGCACCAATTCTGATGCTTTGCCCGGCTCTTCCCACTTGCCTTATAGCAGTGGCAAGTGGGGTTAATATTTGTGGGGTTGATGTCACCTTTGTATTGTCAGGTGACACCAAGCACATAGGTTAGTAATGGAGAGGCGTCTATAAGACGCCTCTCCATTACTAAGCCCATACTCATTTTGTAAATAAACACACAGCCAGAATAAAGTATAAAAACCAAAGTATACTCACCTTATGCCCACTCCATTGAAGCCCTTGTCCCCTGTAAAAAGCTGAAAATAATAAACAGCAATAATATTCTTCTAACACCCATTCCATTGAAGCCCTTTTCTCCTGTAAAATAAAAACAAAAATAAAAAACAACAATATCCCTCACCTGTCCGACATACTGTTCCATATCGTAATCCATTTTTGCCATAAGTGGTTTTCAACCTGGATGATGCCAAGATGCGACAGTCCAGGCTGAAAACCATGGGGAATGAGCTGGTGCGAGCACAACATCAATGACTAGCAGTGACATCATCAAGGTTATTGCAGGTCAGTGAGGCTGCATTCATAGCTCACTTTGCTGTGAGCCGGGCCCCTGAACTGCTGTGACCTCAGTGAGATCACCACCAGCACCGTGAGAAAATGTCTCATGGTGCAGCGCTATGCTCAGTGAATTCACCGCAGTTCACAGTGAGAAATTTCTTACAATGAACTGTAGTGAGCTCACTGAGTTCAGCACAGAACTGTGAAACTTTTTCTCATGGTGCTAGCGGTGATCTTACTGAGGTTACTACAGACATGGATTACTGTGTGGGACACTATGTTGGACAGGTGAGTATCATTCTTGATAACCAGCCATGATAAAGCTGACAGCTGAGGGTTGCAGCCCACAGCTGTCAGTTTTGCCATGCTGGTTATCAAAAATAGAGGGGAACCTATAAAACTTTTTAAAAAATGTATTTATATCGCAGGCGTCGGCTGATGAATAGTCCCATCGGTGGCGCCTGCTCTCGCTGTTATTAGCGGCAGCAGGCATAGTCTGATGGGAGTAGTACTTTCTCATTAGCCGGCGTCTCTGTATTTTTTACTGACGGTCACAGCTGCTGGCACTCTGACTGGCGGTAATAATCTTACCACCGATCAGAGTCGCTTGTGTTTCTCACACTGTCATGCAGATGACAGAGTGGGAAACACCCGATGTTTGGGGTGCTGAACCCCAACAGTAACATGGACTTCCTGGGGAACAGTAGATGTCCGGTATGGACCCAGAACTTTACTGTTCTGGTATTTCTACATGTCACCAATTTTCTAAGTAAATATATTTCTAAAGGTGCTATTGCCATGAAATTCTCACCAGATGTCTGTAACAACCCATCCAATCCACACAGGAAAACAAATCAAACCATAGATGTCCAGAAATTAAGTTGCGTAATAATGAGAAATGACACAGGGAAAAAGTATTGAACACGCCTACTTAAGTTTATTTAATACTTTGTATAAAAGCCTTTGTTGGTGATGACAGGTTTAAGATGCTTCCTGTATGGAGAAACTAGTCACATGTATTGCTCAGGTGTGATTTTGGCACATTCTTCCACACAAACACTCTCCAAATCCTGAAGGTTCCATGGGCTCCTTCTATGAACTCTTTAGATTTAGTTCCTTTCATAAAAGTTCTATTGTATTCAGGTCAGGTGATTGACTTGACCATTCTAGAAGCTCTATTTTCTTTTCTGGAACCGATAGAGAATTTCCTTGGTTGTGTGTTTGGGATCATTATCTTTCTGAAATATCCATCCTCGTTTCATCTTCATCATACTGGTAGATGGCAGCAAATTTTTATCACGAATATCTCTACATATTTGTCCTTTCATCCTTCTTTCAATTATATGAAGTTTGTCAGTGCCATATGCTGAAAAACCGCTCCACACCATGATGTTCCCACCTCCAAACTTCACTGTTGGTATGACATCCAAAGAGTTCAATTTTGGTCTCATCAGACAAGACTATATTCTCCCAGTATTTCACAGGCTTGTCTAAACCTTTTTGACAAACCTTAAACTCGCTTGAACATGCTTTTTGTTCGAGATTTAATATGTCTGTTCTTTGATCTTCATAATTTCATTGCGTTTTCCTACTTGATGTTACAATTTCAATGTTGAAGAGTGTATGTCAAGTCTTATTCAGATGGCCATAATGTAGTTGCATCCATTTACCTGAATTTAGTATGATACATTCAGCTGTAGCTTTCTACAGTAGGATTACAAAAAGTCCAAATGAAAAATCCTTCCTACATGAACATTGCCTTTGTGACGATTTACACGAATGCTATCTAACCCCAGATTGGGCATTAGTCAATTGGCCATTTCACATGTGCAATTTTCCACATGGACTGTCGGATTGTGCAGAGAAAATATTGTGCACTACTACGGTCCAATCTCAAACACATCTTCCCAGAAGCCAATAGGCTAATCAGGAATAGAGTGAAATGGGACACAAAACTGATTCAAGTCATTAAAAAAACATTTTTCACTGGTGACATAGATGAGTTTTACATTGTTTGTCTGAAAACAGACTTAGTTCCTCCTTTAATCTGTAAGGGTTTATTAAGTAATAGCAAAAGAGTTTTGGGCTTGACTATCCTCTAATCATGATAACTTCGATGATAATTCAGTCTTCTTTGTAAATAAAGATCCCCCTAACGAGTGTATTTAAATGTGGAGTCAGCTGGAAAGATCTCTACAGGGACCAGGGTTACTTTAAGCAATTTCTTTACAGTTGTAAATAGTGAAAATTGTATGATACCCATGCTAAATATTTTAAAACCAGGCAATAGTTAGGCTATTCTATTTTTCAAAAATACTGTACATTATATTCCCATAAAATAACCCACACCATAGCCTTAAAAGGTTAAGATATAACATACATCATGTGAAAAGTTTCCATTGTGCAAGTTAATATTTGCTTATTCATGATTAGGGTTTGATTGTAATCAATTAGGGAACATTATCTCGTACTACCATTTTCTGATGCCAATTTTTCGTTATGGACATGTTCCTTATTTGTTTCTTTTGCCGTATGTTATTATGTATTATTATCCGCCCCTGTTCTCTCTGTCCTCCCGACCCTCCATCCTTGGAACGTAGGATGAGCTTGCATTCTCTAGTCTTGCCACTATTGCACTGTCTTATAGAACTGAATGGGACAGTCACAACATAAACAGTAGATATTGCTATGTATAATCGGAAAGTTTTCAGATTACATGTGAGCGGGACATGTCTGGATCAGTAATATTCTGCTGATCACTGGGTTTCCATCAGAAGGTTAGACTGTAATCAGCTTTCCATTAGAGGATCCTTCTGACAAGAAGGAATTGCCATGAGTGCCCAATCCATCTCATTTTCAAGGTGGGTACTACAGGTAAGTGCAAAATCTATCAAAAGAGAATATAGTCGCCTAATTAGCAGAATACATTCTACATGATTGCTTTGGATGCATAGCTCCCATCACGCACAGCTTGGGCTATGTGTGTAATTCAATTTTTTAGGTGCTGCGATCTGATAATCGATCTGGATAAAGTTTAGGCCCTAGGAACGATAACCAGTCTAGGAGGGTAACCTTCTCCCTAGGTTTGAAGACTTTTGAATTTCCCTGTTGAATGGATAAAGAAATCTATGAGTTATCTCCTAAACCAATTAATCAAGAGATCTGGGAGGGCACCACTGAGTAAGCATAGGGATACACCTGCAGTCTGTACAAAAGGGATAAGACAAATACAGAGAAAAAGCTACAGACCATAACAGGGATCACCACAAAATACACAATATATTATTAGATACATGCAGACAAAAAACAATTAAAAGCCATTAAAAGTCAAAAACATGACAAATACACATTTGTATTTGTCATGTTTTTGACTTTTAATGGTTTTTAATTGTTTTTTTGTCTGCATGTATCTAATAAAATATTGTGTATTTTGTGGTGATCCCTGTTATGGTCTGTAGCTTTTTCTCTGTATTTGTCTTATCTCCTAAACCAAAGCACAGTCTCCACTGTTCCGTTGCTCACTTGAGCAGTTCTAAGTCATCAGTTTCTACAGTTCCAATTTTATGTCAGCCATCAATGTACCACCTCTACTCCATCAGTCATTGCTGTTCCAGTTTTGCTATATTACTTGTGTTGGTGAGGTGGACTCTCTAAGCAATAGGTTTGGATGAGGAAAACAAGAGAATGGCACAGTGAGAAGGATAGCAAGTGTGGACTGGGACAGCATGGTTAGCAAGACAGCAGGTAGACAAGTGAAGCAGAAAGCCGAAGATGAAACATATCCAAGGGTATGGATACAGTATGCACATCCAAGGTAGTTGCAGAGTCACAGCATAAATCTGTTGCTGACCTACATATAGGGAACTTGTCCTAGGGAAAGGAACCATATGCTGGCACTTGAGCCTGGACAAGTGAGCAACAAATTGCCATTTTCCAAGCTCTGATTCTTCATTTTCCACTGTTTCAACTCTGTAACATTGGTTTCTATCTTTTCTGTTCTGATTCATCAGTTCAGCATCTCCTCTATGGCACATTAAACTACTACACCACTACACCTCAACTTATCCATCCTGATGTTTCCTTAACAACTACTTATCCAGACTAGGAACTTTAAGGATCCAACTCATTACGTGAGACTAAAGAAGAATTTTCATCTTGGGCATTTGTAGTATATCTATATGATATTCTATGAATGCCTTATAGGTCCAGGCTTAATCTTGGCCACCCACACCTATAGCATAGTGCCAAACTGTGCAGGTCTATGAGACATTATGTCAGGGATTGAAAACATATTTAGTTTTTTGGAACCAACTAAGTTAATCCAGATGGCGTTCAAGGCTTCATATACATCGATGGAAACCGGTTTAGAAACTTCACTGCAACCTCAACTCCTGGAATGGGCCACCCTTGTCATAGATACATGCGAGAATATAACAATAGTGAGAGCTATGAGGTTGGGCCATTTCCAGTTCTATATTTTCTCCAAAGCTTTTCGGCATCTTTTAGGATTTAGATTCCGAGAAATATTTGAGACATGACTTGAATGACCTTTTGGGTAGAAGATTCTTTCATCTTATTGTGGGAGACTGGTGTTCACTATATTGCATTTTATATACAATGGGGAAAATAAGTATTTGATACACTTCTGATTTTGCAAGTTTTCAAATCTACAAAGAATGGAGAGGTCTGTAATTTTTGTTGTAGGTACACTTCACCTGTGAGAAACAGAATCTAAAAAAATGCAGAAAATCACATTGTATGATTATTACATAATTAATTTGCATTTTATTGCATGAAATAAGTATTTGATATAATAGAAAAACAGAAGTTAATATTTGGTACAAAAACCTTTGTTTGCAATTACAGAGGTCAGATATTTCCTGTAGTTCTTGACCAACTTTGCACACACTGCAGCAGGGATTTTGACCCACTTCTCCATACAGATCTTCTCCAGGTTTTGGAGATGTCACTGGGCAACATTGAGTTTCAGCTCCCTCCAAAGATTTTCTATTGAGACCGGATAGGCCACTCCAGAACCTTGAAATGCTTATTACGGAGTCACTCCTTAGTTAACCTGGCTGGCTGTGTGTTTCGGGTCATTGCCATGCTGGAAGACCCAGCCATGACCCATCTTCAATGCTCTTACTGAGGGAGAGAGGTTGTTGGCCAAAATCTTGTGATACAAGACCCCATCCACCCTCCCTTCAATATGGTGCAGTTGTCCTGTCCTCTTTGCAGAAAAGCACCCCCAAAATATGGTGTTTTCCCCCACCATGCTTCACAGTTGGGATTGTATTCTTGGGGTTATACTCATCCTTCTTATTCCTCCAAACACGACGAGTTGAGTTGATACCAAAAATTTCAATTTTAGGTCTCATTTAACCACTTGACCTTCTCCCATGCCTCCTCTGCATCATCCATATAGTCATTGCCGAAATTCAAACATGCCTGGAGGGAGCAGGGGACCTTAGCTGCCCTGTATGACTTTAATCCATGGCGGCGTAATGTGTTACTAACGATAATGTTTGAAACTGTGGTCCCAGCTCTCTTGAGGTCATTGTCAAGGCCCTCCTGTGTAGTTCTGGGCTGATTCCTGACCTTTCTCATAATCATCCTTAGCCCATGAGGCAAGATCTTGCATCGATCTCCAGACTGAGGAAGATTAACAATCATCTTGTGCTTCTTCCATTCTCTAATAATTGTGCCAACAGTTGTTTCTTTCTCACCAAGCTGCTTTCCTATTGTCCTGTAGCCCATCCGAGCCTTGTGCAGGTCTACAATTTTATCTCTAGTGCCCTTAGAAAGCTCTTTGGACTTGGCGATGATGGAGAGGTTGGAGTGTGATTGATTGAGAGTGTGGACAGGTGTCTTTTATACAGGTAACGAGTTCAAACATGTGCAATTAATACAGGTAATAAGTGCAGAATAGGAGGGCTTCTTAAAGAAAAACTAAGGGTATGTTTCCACGTTCCGTATTAGGCAGCGCTTTGGACGCAGCATATGTCCGCTCCATTCAAAGCGCTGCCAGCTTTTGAACATCGGTGATTCCGCATGTGTTCATTGAACCATGCGGAATCACCGTGTCCTATACATTGGACGGTGATATTTATCTTGCGGAGATGGAGCGTGTCTGCAAGATAAATTGACCTGCTGCGGTCTGGAAAGATGCGCCGCATGTGCATATACGCAGGGCTGCCGGAGGCGGCCGTGCACGTGTGAGAGGCAGACCCAGGGCCGTAGTCGTGGCTGAAGCTAGTGGTTCTGGCGTGCCCTGGCCCCTCGTCACATGAAATGGTGTTCAAAGCTCGGCATATCTGTGGCCTCACTTTCTGCGCCGTCAGGGTCTCCTCTGCGTCGTTAGAGTCCTCTTTCACACAATTGCACACACACTAAGACACAGTCCAACTTTAACAGTAAACACAACACTTTACTTTCTTCTGTTCGCAGCACATCAATTTTAGTTACATCAACAGCAATGGGTTTTATACAGTCCACGTATTCCACTTTCCCTGCTTCACTTACAATGGCCCCTAGTACATTATGGGGTCGTACCGCCTCTGGTGATAACGCAGCTTCCTCCGTGTTGAAACTAACTGTGCTTGGGGGTTCCCTTAGCCGTTTCGCCCTGGTTCTGAGGGCATCAGCCCATGCGATAAGCTGCCACATTCTTGAGCGACCTGCGTCCCTGTACTATTCTGGCCTCCGCTGTAATCTCTATTCCTTCCTGTCCAACGCTGTTTGGCTGCACTTCTGCCCCACTGGGCCCTGGATGGCTGGGTCCTGTACTTAAACGTTGCGGGATCACTGACTTATCCTGGGCTTACAGCCCTTCTCTACGGTTTGGGCACCCTGGTCATACTAAACTCCTTGAGGAAGTCCTCCCTCTCTTAGCTGCAGCTGACCCTACCTATGTTTACCTATTTACAGTGCTATCTCTAAAACTATAGTGTACACCATCTTGTGGCTAAAGTTGAGTACTACACTCTCCATATGACAAACAATGAACATGTTCTTATACGAAACAGCAGTAATAGATACATACACAGACAGTAGCTGTAGTCAAAGTGTAAACACTACATTATACATAAATATACACTAAAACATACGATACAGGGACGAGCAAGAAATGCAAGGACATAATATACCCCCTTACACACGCATAGTGGAGATGGTATTTCATGAAATTCCATCCACTATGCAGTAACATCTAACCGCTGCGGGTTGGACGCTGTAGAAGGATGCAGCGTCCAACCCGCAGCGTTTACTGACCGTGGAAACATACCCTTGCAGGTCTGTGAGAGCCAGAATTCTTGCTGGTTGGTAGGTGAACAAATACTTATTTCATGCAATAAAATTCAATTTAATTATTGAAAAATCATACAATGTGATTTTCTGTTTTTTTATATTTAGATTCTGTCTCTCACACTTGAAGTGTACCTAGAATAAAAGTCACAGACTTCTCCATTCTTTGTAGGTGGGAAAACTTGCAAAATCGGAAGTGTATCAAATACTTTCTTTCCCCACTGTACATGTGTTTTGGTAATTTTTGCAACAACTTGACAAGTGCTTATCCCCCTGGATGTAAAGATCAGAAAATTTAAGGCAACTTAGTTTTATTACACCCTTTCTTGTTGCGGGTGAAGTTTGGGCACAGTCACAAGGCAGGGGTTAACTGTGCACTTTCTTTGTTAGCTGGGTGTCAGTTTAATATTGCTGTGAATCACTTGCACCATTTTCCCAGTAACTCTCACAGAGCCTGATGGTTCCAGCCATTCATCATAGGCCGCTAATCTTTTGCTCTTCCCCAACGCTTGAGGAAGTTCTAGGGTTTTATAGCTGGTAAGAGAAATCTGACCCAGGAGCATCTTTTCCTGAGTAAATCAATCAGCTATGACTTTTCAAGGATCCTGGGAGCCCAACGTGTGAGTGTCGCTTGTAAACTGGCAAGCGTGTGACACAGAGAAGTTTGTAAAAAGGAAAATAGATCAAGGCTTGCAGCCCAGCACGAGTGATCATTTCCAGGGGAATAAAAATGGATTTTTACTTAGGAAGAATACAGCTACTTGTGAGAGGTTTTCCGGCTGGTTAAACAGAAACAGAACAGATTTTTTTTTTTATAGTATGCCATGGATCAGTTGTTGACAGATACAAAATGGAGTTATGGGGCATGAAGTGGCCCACCCCTACGTACAGGGTGACAGGCAGAGGAATTGCCGCCACGTTCCCACTAATGCTCACTGATACAGCAAACAGCTGTTGAATATGCCACATATTACTCTATGTGTAAGGCCAGAGTAATGTCATCCATTTTATTATTCTAGAATGACACCTGAGTAAAAAAAAATCAATCTGTTTCTTTTGGATGGTAAGGCCATGTTCACACGTACTGTTTTTTCTGCTGTATTCTTTTGCTACAAAAGTCTTGTGTTTTACAATTCAAAGTGGACGTGATTTCATGAAAACTCATTTCCACTGTGTATTTAAAGATACCTTTTAACTTTGTTTTTTATGTTTTTTTTCTGCATAGTCTTCTATGGGGTGGGTCTGAAAAAACACATCTAGAAATAGCGTTTTTAAGTGAAGAATCAAAGCTACTCTGCACTAAATAAAAAATATCTCACCATAGAAACGCTGATTTAAATCTGCAACAAAAAAGGCATCAAATAAAAAGGAGACTGCAGCAAAAAAATAATTACCAGAGAAGTTTGTCATAGCGCATTCTGGTACAGACACGTGTAAAAAATATGTGGATAGAAAGCAGCAGAAAAAAATGCACCTTACACTACGCTAAAAAAATTCACATTCATGTTATAATGAAAAGAACAAAGGATGTGTGAATGTTGACTAATTGTGAGAGGTGAGTGAAGCCTGACCAGCAGTGATAAATTTATAAATAAATTGAATTATGATTGTAAGATACGTTGTATAGTAACATATATCAGACTGCAGCCATACACGGCTCGCTGTCCATAACTCTGTGTGTCAACTACCATGACAGTATGTAATCAGAATCTTGGGACCAACCACATCTAATTCTTTAGGCTACCAAACACATTAGGCTTATCATCCGGATCAAGAAACAGTCAGGTGTATGGGGGCCTACCAAGTCTCCCCTGATAAATAATATAGGGAGATTAGATTCCAACTTGTTGGATTTCCAACGGCTTGTCATTTTGTTCTCCTCATAGATAAGCCACCTACAGAGGAATCTGCCCATGCCTCTCTCATAGAGAACACAAGAGCACTGAGCCGAGTGTCGTTCACCGGTAGCAATCCGATGTGAGGAGGCCTTTATTCTTCTCTCAACTCTTTTTATTATACGGTTCTGTTTCGTGTGAATTTAGCGTCATTAGTCTATTTGAAGCGAGCGTCTGCCACCAATGCATAAAATGATTACAATGTAGTAAATGTATACGCAGTATACAGTGAGGTCCATTAGCTCCCTCTAGGGGTGTCTGCAGGAAGCAAAAAATGTATAATTTAACACAATAGGTGTTATTGGGATTTGGAGCGCTATATCTAGAAAGATCTTACTGCTATAAAGATACAGCAAGAAATTAACAAGTATCAAATGTTGGGCCTAAAATCTACATGCTGTTAAAAGTTTAAAATTCACTTTAAAGTAACAGGACCCTGGAGATCGGTGTAAGCCCATTCTTCCATGAGGTTTGCTGACTTGGTAGTTTGTAGGTAGGTTACCATATGGAGGACGTCAGCAAGCAGCGCATGAATTGGATGAGTGCATAGACTTGCTTGTTTTCTTTGGCAGAAGTTGAATTGCGCTACATTTTTGATGATTTTGTTCTCATTATACATGGAAGGTCTTCTTATTAAAGATAAGTTTTGTCTACACCCTACATATCTGATACAACCACTACACATAAATAATTTGTTTCTGCATCGGCAGCAAAAAAAAAAAGGTAAAAATCTGATGGTCTTTACGTCTGTGCCCTTGATTAAAGAAATAGTGTCTGACTTTCTTCTAGCTCGGGGCGACGCTGTTCTGTACTGCAGAATCACCCGTCCAGTATGAAATGTATTTACCACTGCTCCAGGAAATTAATGGGGCATTATGAATTTCTATAATGTCAGGTAATGGAGGGAAGAGAGAAAAAGATATTCACAAAATGCTCAAATTTTTTTTTTTATTTCCTGAAAAACGCTACATTGGTCATAAGAGAAATGGCTTGTTATTAACTCCATTAATGCTGCACCTACGTTCTATGTGTGAATTACTTACGCATATATGTTGATTGAATCCTATGCTTGTTTTACCAACCATAGAGGGCGGTTATGTTTGATAATGAAGCTGACATTATCTAAGGCTCCCTTGCTAATATGCGACCGAGAATGTAAATAATTTTCACCAGTATTTGGTTTATTCATAGGATATCCCTTAGGCTTTGTTCACATTTGCATGGGAGTTTACTCAGATTCCTTCATATTTGAGGGAAAAATAATGCCACATGCAATGCTATTTTTTTTTGTTGATAGACCTCTTCGTGGACCCAGTGTAGACTGTATACCGGGGTGGTCTCTCCCAGAACATAGTGGGATGAGGACAATGAACACGACCAGGCAATTTGTTAGGGCCCGTATTGTCGGCGCTTTTGACGGAGCGGAAACCCCGCTCCGCCTAAAGCGCTGCTGCCTTCTGTACGCGCGGTGATTCCGGATGTACTCATTGAACACATTTGGAATCGCCTCATTGCATACATAGACCGGATTATTTACCTTGCGGAGACTGAGCGTCTCCGCAAGGTAAAGAGACATGCTGCATTCTAAAAAGACGTGCCGCATGTCCGGTTTCGTGGGTGTGTCACCCGCGTATTAGGACGCATAGTGGAGACGGGATTTCATAAAATCCCCTCCACTATGCAGGAACATCTGGATGCTGCAGATTAAACTCTGCAGCTGTACACAGCGTTCAATCCACAGCAACTCCGGATGTAATCCAGAACGTGGAAACATACCCTTAAGGCAGTAGCGTAGCTACAGGGGGGCAGAGGGGGCGGTGGCCCCGGGCCCCGCGCTCGGAGGGGGCCCACCTGGAGCTACGCTACTGTAACTGCATCGGCATGCACAGCACGCCGACACAGTTACTTTCTGCGGCAGAGCAGGGAGAATCAATCTCCCTGCTCTGCCGCTATGGGGCCCCTGAGCAGGCAGTGGGGGGCCCGGTGCCAGCAGTGGGCCCCCAGCCCGTCATCGCAGGGTCAGCTGTATCGGCATCTAGCCAATACAGCTGACCGCATTGAGAGAGAAGGAGCGAGCGCTCCTTCTCCCATAATCCCCTTCTCAGCGTCTGACAGCGGGCGCGATGACGTCACTGCCCGGCGCCGGCAGTCAGACGCTGAGAGGGAGAACAGTGAGCAGCGCAGGAGCCGGGAGCAAGAGAGGTGAGTACAGGATTTATTATTTTTGTAAAGGGGGTGCATTATAAGTACGGCTGCATATGGGGGAGTGCATTATAAGTACGGCTGCATATGGGGGAGTGCATTATAAGTACGGCTGCATATGGGGGAGTGCATTATAACTACGGCTGCATATGGGGGTGCATTATAAGTAAGGCTGCATATGAGGAATGCATTATAAGTACGGCTGCATATGGGGGTGCATTATAAGTACGGCTGCATATGGGGGAGTGCATTATAACTACGGCTGCATATGGGGGTGCATTATAAGTAAGGCTGCATATGAGGAATGCATTATAAGTACGGCTGCATATAGGGGAGTGCATTATAAGTACGGCTGCATATGGGGTGCATTATAAGTACGGCTGCATATGGGGGTGCATTATAAGTAAGGCTGCATATGGGGGAGTGCATTATAAGTACGGCTGCATATGGGGTGCATTATAAGTACGGCTGCATATGGGGGTGCATTATAAGTACGGCTGCTTATGGGGGTGCATTATAAGTAAGGCTGCATATGGGGGAGTGCATTATAAGTACGGCTGCATATGGGGTGCATTATAAGTACGGCTGCATATGGGGGTGCATTATAAGTACGGCTGCATATGCGGTGCATTATAAGTACGGCTGCATATGAGGGTGCATTATAAGTACGGCTGCATATGGGGGAGTGCATTATAAGTACGGCTGCATATGGGGGTGCATTATAAGTACGGCTGCATATGGGGGTGCATTATAAGTACGGCTGCATATGGGGTGCATTATAAGTACGGCTGCATATGGGGGTGCATTATAAGTAAGGCTGCATATGGGGTGCATTATAAGTAAGGCTGCCTATGGGGTACATTATAAATAAGACTGCCTATTGGGTGCATTATATATAAGGCTGCCTATTTGGTGCATTATAAATAAGGCTGCCTATTGGGTGCATTATAAATAAGGCTGCCTATGGGGTGCATGATAAATAAGACTGCCTATGGGATGCATTATAAGTAAGACTGCCTATGGGGAGTGCATTACAATATAGAGGCTGTCTGTTGGGGTGCATTATAATACAGAGGCTGCTTATGGGGGTGCATTACAATACATAGGCTGTCTATGGGGGTGCATTATACTATATTGAGGACTATCTGGTGTATTATGCTATATGGAGGCTATCTAGGGGGCCATCATACAGTGTGGAGATTACAGTGGCGGGGCCATCATACAGTGTTGGAGCCATTAAATAGTTTGGGGATATTAAGGGGTCAGTATATATCCAGTGAGGGGGCATCATACTGTGTATAGGGGAGCTGTACAAGGGGAAGACTCGGGACATTAAGTGTAAAGTGGGTACTTATTGTTATAGGGGAACTCTGGTTACTGTGACTGTCAAAGGGGCACGCACAGGGCATTATTACATTCTAGGGGACAACATGTGGGCACTGTTTTCTAGGGCCCATGCACCTGACATTACTATATTATAGAGGGTGCTTTAGAATTTAGAGGTCACACAGAACCACACAGTAGATGCAGTAATAGGGACACATAGGGCAGCAGCGGCTCAGTATTGGGGTACCAAGTGTAGTAATAGGGACACATACGGCAGCAGCGGCTCAGTATTGGAGTATCAGGTGTAGTAATAGGGGCACATACGGCAGCAGTGGCTCAGTATTGGGGTATCAGGTGTAGTAATAGGGACACATACGGCAGCAGCGGCTCAGTATTGGGGTATCAGGTGTAGTAATAGTAACACATACGGCAGCAGCGGCTCAGTATTGGAGTATCAGGTGTAGTAATAGGGACACATACGGCAGCAGCGGCTCAGTATTGGGGTATGAGGTGCAGTAATAGGGGCACATACTGCAGCAGCGGCTCAGTATTGGAGTATCAGGTGCAGTAATAGGGGCACATACGGCAGCAGCGGCTCAGTATTGGAGTATCAGGTGTAGTAATAGGGACACATACGGCAGCAGCGGCTCAGTATTGGGGTATGAGGTGCAGTAATAGGGGCACATACTGCAGCAGCGGCTCAGTATTGGAGTATCAGGTGCAGTAATAGGGGCACATACTGCAGCAGCGGCTCAGTATTGGAGTATCAGGTGTAGTAATAGGGACACATACGGCAGCAGCGGCTCAGTATTGGGGTATCAGGTGTAGTAATAGGGGCACATACTGCAGCAGCGGCTCAGTATTGGAGTATCAGGTGTAGTAATAGGGGCACATACTGCAGCAGCGGCTCAGTATTGGAGTATCAGGTGTAGTAATAGGGGCACATACGGCAGCAGCGGCTCAGTATTGGAGTATCAGGTGTAGTAATAGGGACACATACGGCAGCAGCGGCTCAGTATTGGGGTACCAGGTGTAGTAATAGGGGCACATACGACAGCAGCGGCTCAGTATTGGGGTATCAGCAGGATGAGGAGTTTGTGCAGGTTGAGAATAGTCCAATTGGTGACCGTGACGGTGCTGACAATATGAGAAGTGAAACGTGTCTTTGTTGTATTCTCTGTAGTGGAGTCCTGGCTGGAGGAGTCGTCATGTCGGTCTGGGCCAGATGGAAAAGACATGAAAAGTGAACGATTCCATCAGAAAGAACGTCAGCGGTAAGTCATTATCTGTAACTCTGCTATGATCTCTTATATGTTCTGTAGGACTGGTGTTATGTACCACTGACCATATGGCGGTGATATCAATATTGGTCTTTTTATATATAGATTAATTTTGGCAACAGCGCGGTCATTTGCTGAGGTTCTCTGGTTAGGGGCCCACTCAGAAGTTTCGCCCCCCCCTAAACCGAAACCCTAGCTACGCCTCTGCCTTAAGGAACTAGTTTTTACTAACAACGAAAACTGTGTTACCCCAAACAGAAAGAAACACAGTTAACTATCACACACACACCTAGCCCGGATCAGCTAGGACCCCTGCGCTGCATAACTGATAGGCACAGTATGTTCTTTCGGGTACACTATAATTTGCCTGACTTGTGGTTCTGCCTATTGTGGTAACCGCGAGTTACCCAGAGCAGAGGTGTAATTAGATGAGTACAAGAGATTCACAAACTTAATTCTCTAAAATTACAATTTGTTTATGCTATCTATACACAAGCTCACCCACTGAGGGGAATATCTAGCTAAGGGTCACACAGCCCTCTTAGCAAACAATGTCTTTGTGAATTTAGGTTTGGCGCCAAAGTTTCTCTAAAGTCTGCGTGCATGCACCCACTGGGATCCCTGTGGTGGGGCCTGAGCTCAGAACTTACCGGCCATTAACTGAACACTGAAGTGGCTATCTAATCGTCCAAACGGCCGTTTAGCGGATCCTGGGCTTGTCACCTGGAGCACAGTTTTTGCCTGACAGGCTAGCAGAAGGCCATTCACGTCACAGCCGATGCTTTGGGTGGAATCTAAAAATACTGCCACACTAAACAATCCCGCTAGCGATCACAATAACGACGCATACTAATGCGATCGCTAGCGGGATTGTTTCTATATCGCTAAGTGCGGCCACATTTAGCGATATAGTTAACGACGCTATCGCCGTTAGCGATCTTCTTAACGACTTTAGCGGTACAAAAGTACCGCTAAATCGCTAAGAAAAGGTGCCACACAGCGATTAGATACTTACCCAGCGGGAGCGCCGACGAGAAAATAGGGTCCGGAGCGATTCCAGCGACGAGCGAGATCACAGCAGGAAGCTCGTCGCTGGCAGCTGCCGCACTGAACAACATCGCTAACGGGATCGCTAAATAGTGACGTTTTTAGCGATCCCGTTAGCGATATTGTTCAGTGTGGCATACTCTTAACTCTGTATCCAACCGTAGTCGTCTCCCCAATGTGATTCTTCTTCTCTGACAGGAATCGCAGGAACAGTTGCACCTTTCCTCAGTAATCTGACCAGCTCCTAGCACACTGCACACACCCGTTCTTCTTAACTCTCCTGTGCTCCTGTCACATCTGTCTCTTACTAACTGCTCTCCAAGATGGCCGCCTGCAACTCTCAGTCATCCTGCAGTTTTCCATCTGTTGCTGGGGCGGCTCAAACTGGTTCTCTCCCTGTGTGCCGACTGACGTACAGGTGACCATCGTATGAATCTGCAAACCACTGCCATCTAGTGGCTAAAACAGCAATAACATCTTTTATGTTTACCCAGGTAAAAAGGTGTGGAGTGGGAATCTTCAACTACCCCCTAAGGCCTCTTTCACACATCAGTTTTTGCCATCAGTCACAATCCGTCGTTTTGTGAAAAAAACGGATCTGCAATTGATGCTGCAGGATCTGTTTTATTCTCATAGACTTGTATTAACGACGGATGGCCGTGCGTTTCATCCGTCGAACTGATGTGTGAAACAGGCCTTACATGCCACCCCACTAGAGGCTGGCGTCCTTGACACACCTTGGCACATGAAATCATCCTGCGCATATCATTTTGGGGGTACACCTGCGGTAGCCAGAGTGGTTCTTCGCAGAACCGGAGTTGTTGACTTCCCCGGTGCACTCTCGCTGGTAACAGTCACAGGTTGGACTGGGGTAGCTTTCTCTCCCTGTATATCGTCTCTGTGAAATAGTCTCTCTGGGGGCAATATTGCACCAGATGGGCCCTCAGTCTGTAAGGGAGCAGGTACAGCAGCACCAATCCTCATCTATGGGCCGGTCCACTCTCCCTGACTCAGATTCAGGGGCCACATCAGCGACCACGGGTTCTTCAAACTTACATCGTCGCAGCATATTGCGATGGAGATTCCTAGTCGTCCCCACCGGTTCCACCTCATACACTGGGATATTGGGCTCCATCCTCCTTTTCAGCACATACTGTACTGCCTCCCACTGGTCATCTAATTTCCCAGACTGCTTTTTGACTCGGACTAGCACTCTTTCCCCTGGAGCAAACACTTCCCTCTGTACTGGTCTCTGGTCATGATGTGTCGGCTGTCTCAACCGATAACCCGCCACTCCGTGCACCGTCCTCAAGCGCCGCCTGTGCTACTGGGCCCATGCGGTAGTGGTCCGAGGAGGATCAGCCGTGGGATCACGCATGTGTAGGTCTTTAATTTCCCTACCTGCCCTCCCGAATATCAGCATGTGGGGCGAGTACCCGGTCGTGCTGTGCACTCGATTATTGTAGGCCCACATCAGTTCAGGCAGGTACTCCAGCATTTGCAGGAGGGTTTGCAGCATTTGCAGGAGGGTGCAGTTGAAACGTTCACATGCACCATTGCCTTGCAGATGATAGGGCAGCATCCTAGACTGCTCAATACTATACAGGTGATACAGTTCCATCATTAAGGTACCCTGGAAGCATGCTCACTGATTGGAATGAATCCACCGTGGACACCGAAACACTTGAAGTGACTACATACATCAGCGGCTGATTCTGTGGTCTTGTCTCTGGTAGGTACCGGCACTGCATATTTAGTGAAATGATCAGTCATCACCAAACAATATGAGTGTCCCGAACATGAGTACCCTATTTGAAGGATGATCTACTAGATCCACTCCTTTTGTGCCAATGTCTTGACCACATAGCTTCACTCTCATCCACATGATTCTCTTCACGATCAGTTGGCCATTGTTTGCTGCTGTAAGATGAACAACGCTCCCATCTTCAAGTTCCATCATATGACCAAAAAAAACTCTCGAAGATCTTTAGGGGCATAATGGTGCATTCAGACCCGGTATCCACCAAACACCTCAATTTCTGTCCTTCAAAATCAGCCTATAGCACCGCACTGTATGAATACAAATCGTGTTCTCCCCATTGTGGGCTTTGCAAATCAGAGGCCGCTGCAGGGCACACAGCAACTACAGCAGTTGGTAGTTTAAAGCTGGCGTCGTCATCTTGAGGTCAGTATTTGAGCACCAGACGTGTTTCCTCCGTTTGGCCTCTGCACCCGAGCCGGGACAGATGGTGGAGGTCGAGGTGTCTCCAGAAGTTGGTCAGACCTCATTTGCATGTGGAACACTTCTAGTCAAAGATTTTATTTCTGCCCACAGAGTCAGAACCACATTCTTCAGAGTCTCATAGTCTTCAGACCTCGTAAGGCTGCCCATCACTTACTACTTTCTCGACCACAGGCGTGGACTCCTCCTCCCAATCTATTGCAGTAAAGGTAAACATTGTAAAACATCAGATCACCCATCATCCAGGTCATTTCTTGCAACTTGTCCTGTAGGAATTTATTGGCTAACCCAGCAATGAACTGATCCCGCAACAGCCTATCCACCTCCTGGAAAGCTCTCATAGCCTGGGGATACCGCCTCTGTATTTCATTCAATGTTTCTTGCAAGGCATTGGAGTATTGCATTAGAGTCTCACCTTCTCGCTGTGGCCAATTGAAAAAGAAACTTCCCAGTTGAGTCACTTTGGCACGCCCCCATGGATCGGACTAGGGCTGTACCATTAGGCCAGAGTCACACTAAACGTATGAAAAATCGGTCCGAGTCTCCCTGCCGAGAGTCGCACGAGTGTAATGCAAATGTCATGAGAATGTTATAAGAGTACAGTCCGATTTTTCACACCTAGCATCTGATTTACATATGAATGCAGCACGATTGCTATCCAATTGCAATTCGATTTTAAAATGATCAATTCTCTATGTCATTTACACATCATTTTCAAAGGAAATATTCGTCAAAACACATATACTGTATGTATATATATATATATATATATATATATATTGTAAGCTTTTCAGGGGATATAGCTCTAGGATCGCTGTCTGGGTAGACAGAGTGGCACAAAAACAGTTCATTCAGACAGCAGTTCTGGTGAAAACTGGCCGCAACCAGCTTTATTAAAGTCCACAGCAAACAGATAAAAATAAATCATAAACAGAAGACCTAGGCTTGTCTAGCCACTAATTACACATAGATAGATTTCCCTATCTATCCGGGTCCAGACTCTACCAGTCTGTGCCCAAAACAACACATATGTTCAGTAGTTACCAGCGTGGAGTTTCACAGAGTCTCCTCCTTGTGTCTGAAGGCACCTTCAATGTCCAGACTTGAGACAGCTCCCCTCCTATTCAGCCGCTATTCGCACGGATTCTCACTGAGACTACTCCTGTGTCCGGGGTACATCGAGCACCCAGACTGAGATAGCTCAAACTCCTGGAGACTGCTTCTTGTGCCGGGACTCCTTGTCCAGACTAAGCGAGCTCTCTGACTGTGTTTGCAGACACCTACTTCTGGTCTCCTAATTAACAGCTGAATGGTTTCAGGCCTGAGCTGCAAGTGTGTGCTGAATGTAAGGTGTAGTGACCTTTCTCTACCACTAGGTTTACAAAGCCACACATTTCCCTTATACCATACAGCACAGTACCTAGGTGAAATGTACACCCCATTCGACACACATTCCTTCACTGTCTCACATATCCCCTCCCTCTTCTCCAGACCGGAGGGCTGGTCATCCAGACCGGAGGGCTGGTCAACAATCCAAAAGAGACAGCGAACTCTGGACCAGTCATGGCCTTCATCAGCTTCATCTTCACTACTGTCATCTGTATCTTCACCTGAGCCATCCGCACTACCCTGTACCCTCCCGGGCCTATGCTCTCTGCGGGCCTCAGGTGACCTGCACGGTTTCAGCTTGACCTTAGTTCCAGCCTCAGTCTCGGTATAGTGCCTCACCAGAGAAGTACGACCAGGCACGTCAGAACACCTCTGCTGATTCTTCCTCAGAACCTCTCGTACCTCCTGTCCTTGGTGCACTGACCCTGTGTCACCAACTATCCCAGGAGGTAAAGGGGGTTTTGCACCTTTCTCTAATTCCCCCTGAACTTTCTTTAGCACATCTACTTTCTTAAATATCAGTTGATTCATGAATTCTATTTCACAGAACTTAAGCTCCTCTGCCATGGTCTTTGACCATTTTAAGCTACACTGTTCAAATGATTGGCACTGTAGAAGGAGCTGATCGTTTTTCTTTTGCAGTACACATAATTCATCCTCTTCTTGTACAGGCTCACTTTGCATACTTCTTTCTCCATGAGATCCACATCTTCTAACAAGTCAAGGCTCATCATCTTTTCTGCTTTCACCTCCTCGTGTAGTTGCGGCATTTGCTCTCGCAACGAAGAGACTCCCTGTATCCTTCCTTTTACTTCATTGTCCTTCTCAAGAAGGTGCTCATGGTTCTCATCACGCTCCTTCATTACAGTTTGAAATTTTTTCTGAGAAGTAATTAATTCCTCTGGTACCTGTGCAACCATTTTTCCTTGATCTTGCAAGGTACTGTATACACTTTCCCTGTCACTTCGTACTCTCTGTAGCAACTGCTGGCACCGCTCACGTTCCCGGCGAAGAGATAACACATCCAGTTTACACTGTTGCAGCTGCTCGCGTAATGCAACAATATCAGTCTTCATGTCTTTGGTGGAGACCTCATGGAGACGCATCTTCTCCTGTAGCTGTTGGACGTCTTTTACTACTTCGGCCGCTTCTTCAGTCTTGTTCCTCACAGCTTCACTTGAGACCTCAGCTTCTGATGAGGCATCTGGTTTGGTGTCTACCACTTCTATGGCTTTTTCCACCTCTGCAGCATCACCTTCAGAGTCCTTGGCATGATGCAGATCCACACCACACACCGACAACTTTTCATCTTCAACAGCATCCACTTGTGCTGTGTTCAGTTTCAGAGTCCTGCCTTTAAAGCTCAGCTCTCCTCCTTTCACCTTAGTCTTCGCCAGGGAACCGGCCAACTGTAAAACATCTTCAGATGCCATCTTCTGTCTGGCTGTAAGGTCAGCATCCGCTTTCTTCTCAGGACTCTCAACCTCCTCTGCTACCATGCCTTCCTCATTTGCACTGGTTGTTTTATTGTCATCAGATGATTCACTATCACTCCCACTATCCCTGTCTGACCCCTTTTTCTCAGCCACATCCGGGTCACTTTCAGGGTTATACAATTCATTCTCATTCTCATCCTGCTCACTTTCAGGAGTATACAATTCATTCTCATTCACATCCTGATCTGGAACCTTAGTTAACATGTCATCCACAACATTAACTTCACCATCTGGTCCCTCAAGTATGTGACTATGTGACAACCCCAGCACTATACTTCTATATAGCTCAGGTACCAGGAGCTGACTCACGACCTCTCCCTGGACTTCAGTGTCCCTATACAATAGGCTATTGTCCATGGCAGCATGAGGAAACCTCTCCTCAGAGCCAGGCTCCTGGGAAACCTCATTTAGAACAATCATATTTTCCTGTGCCGTCCTAAGAGAGGGGTCTCGCCACTGCTCACTCTCAAAATTGTCACAGGACACAGGTAAGTCAGGGACACTCGGTTCCCGAGAACCACCATCCTCGTCTCCCAACATCACCTGCAAAGGAATTTCATCACTATCACAGTCATCATTATTATCAACATCATTATCATGACTATGATCAGTATCATCATCACTATCATGATCATCATCATTATCATTATCAGCATCAGCATCATTATCATGGTCATCATCATTATCATGATCATCATCATTATCATCATCATCATTATCATTATCATCATCATCATTATCACACAAGTTTAACGGCCCACTAGCATTGTGTTCCGCCCCTCGGGACTGTGCACCCTCAATAGGAGCTTCATCACACTGTCCATCAGAAACATTTTTCCCCAGAGATCCTTAGACCGGGGAAAGTCATTACCCAATATGACGGGGTGCACCAGGTTCTTCACTACCCCCACTTCATATGAAACCTCCCCGAGTTTGGGAACCAAGTCCACGGCAGTCTCTGGGTAGACTTTGGTGTCTCCATGGATGCACACCATACTCAGGTGCTTATCAGGGATGAAGTCCCTATCAATCAGGCTGTCACATACGGAAGTCACTGGACTCTCTGAGTCCAAGAGGGCCTGCGCTGGGCAGTCATTTACAACCACCGGGGACCCCTGTGGTCCAGTCTCTTCGGCTGAGGTGGACACACACACAGGCTCTGCGCAGGGAGAGAGGGATCTGCCAACATCACAACACATAGGCTCCCCCTCTATTGGACAGTTGGCTGCAATTTCACGACATCTCCAACACTGTCCATCACACTCTCCCACCCACATGTCCCCTCGGGCCTGAACCCGCTTATCAGCATACCCCATGTCCCCAACAGCTGGAACGCTCTTACCGCGAGAGTTCAGCGTCCGGGAACTCTGAAGTGACGACCTCTCAGACGGCTGGTCACGGAGACAGTCTTTGCTGGCGAAGGCCTTCTCCATTAGGCTGACCAGACGATTGGCGTCCTGGTGGTCTCCTTGTCCGACCTCTGGCTGTACCTCAGGAGGACGTGCTTGGGTGTAGCGGTTCACTATCACCTTTTCAACTCCATAATCAGGTTTGCTGACTGCAGACTCCCAACTGTATCTCCAGTCATGAACTCCCCTGGCACGGGCTGTCACCGTAACACCCGGCCAGGTAAAAATCTCCGCTTTCAGCTTGGCATAGTCTTGGCTGTCCTGCTCGCTCAGGTCAGCATAGGCCCTTTGGGGCTCTCCAATCAGATAGGGGGCGACCATCATGGCCCATTCAGATAGGGGCAGATTCTCCTTCTCTGCCAATCTCTCAAACCTAGTGAGATATACCTCCACATCATCACGAGGTGTCATCTTTTTCAGGGACCGTCTTACCGCCTTCTTTACAGCGGACAAGGCAGGTGCCTTCACAACATTACTCTGGGACGAGGTGCTGAGAGCTGCAATCTGCTCCAACAACCGGTTATTCTCCTGCTGCTGCTGCTGGCACTGCAGTTGCATGCTCTGCTGGGCCTGTACCAGGTACTCAATGAGCTCCTCCATACTGCCGGACTTATCTGTCTCAACCACGGCAGTCTTATGTTGCACATTAACTTGCGCCATTTGTTCAAACAGCGCCTCCATGCTGTCATCCATGCTGTCAGACTTCTCTGTCTCAACAACGGCAGTCTTCACTCAAGACATACACACTCCACAGTCTTTTCCACAGAAAATTCAGCTTTGCTGTGCAGACACTTTTTTTTTTTCTCTGCAAACTCTATTAGGGCCACTGTCTCTTTAAGACTGCTCCAATAGACGTTTCTCTTTTGCTGCTGCACACTCCACAGTCTTTTCCACAACAAGTTCAGCTTTGCTGTGCAGACACACTTTTTTTTTTTTTTTCTCTTTTGCAAACTCTATTAGGGCTACTGTCTCTTTAAGACTGCTCCAATAGACGTTTCTCTTGACACACTTTTTTTTTTTTTTCTCTGCTGCTATTTCAACAGACTTCACCTTTATTGCTGTCTCTAAGCCACTGTGCCGCACGCACATTCCAGCACCATTTGTATCAGCCACTGTGCTGCCCCAGCATTCTCCGCCAATTGTAAGCTTTTCAGGGGATATAGCTCTAGGATCGCTGTCTGGGTAGACAGAGTGGCACAAAAACAGTTCATTCAGACAGCAGTTCTGGTGAAAACTGGCCGCAACCAGCTTTATTAAAGTCCACAGCAAACAGATAAAAATAAATCATAAACAGAAGACCTAGGCTTGTCTAGCCACTAATTACACATAGATAGATTTCCCTATCTATCCGGGTCCAGACTCTACCAGTCTGTGCCCAAAACAACACATATGTTCAGTAGTTACCAGCGTGGAGTTTCACAGAGTCTCCTCCTTGTATCTGAAGGCACCTTCAATGTCCAGACTTGAGAGAGCTCCCCTCCTATTCAGCCGCTATTCGCACGGATTCTCACTGAGACTACTCCTGTGTCCGGGGTACATCGAGCACCCAGACTGAGATAGCTCAAACTCCTGGAGACTGCTTCTTGTGCCGGGACTCCTTGTCCAGACTAAGCGAGCTCTCTGACTGTGTTTGCAGACACCTACTTCTGGTCTCCTAATTAACAGCTGAATGGTTTCAGGCCTGAGCTGCAAGTGTGTGCTGAATGTAAGGTGTAGTGACCTTTCTCTACCACTAGGTTTACAAAGCCACACATTTCCCTTATACCATACAGCACAGTACCTAGGTGAAATGTACACCCCATTCGACACACATTCCTTCACTGTCTCACAATATATATATATATATATATATATATATATACACACATTTATATTTACTGTAGATAGATAGATAGAAGAAAAGCCAGCAATTCAGCAGACATGTAGTGTAAAATCACAGCAGGAGTCGACAGCATAGAATATATACAGTCATGGCCAAAAGTTTTGAGAATGACACAAATATTATATTTTCACATGATCTGCTGCCCTCTGGTTTTTATGTGTGTTTGACAGATGTTTTCATCACAGACAGAAATATAATAATTGCAAACATATGAGTAACAAAAGCTTATATTGACAGAATGAGTTAATGCAGCAAGTCAATATTTGCAGTGTTGACCCTTCTTCTTCAGGACCTCTGCAATTCTCCCTGGTATGCTCTCAATCAACTTCTGGACCAAATCCTGACTGATAGCAGTCCATTCTTGCACAATCAATGCTTTCATTTTGTCAGAATTTTTAGGTTTTTGTTTGTCCACCCGTCTCTTGATGATTGACCACAAGTTCTCAATGGGATTAAGATCTGGGAGTTTCCAGGCCATGGACCCAAAATCTCTATGTTTTGTTCCCTGAGCCATTTAGTTATCACCTTTGCTTTATGGCAAGGTGCTCCATCATGCTGGAAAAGGCATTGTTGATCTCCAAACTGCTCTTGGAGGGTTGGGAGAAGTTGCTCTTGGAGGACATTCTGGTACCATTCTTTATTCATGGCTGTGTTTTTAGGCAAGACTGTGAGGGAGCTGATTCCCTTGGCTGAGAAGCAACCCCACACATGAATGGTTTCAGGATGCTTAACAGTTGGCATGAGACAAGACTGGTGGTAGCGCTCACCTTGTCTTCTCCGAATGAGGCGTTTTCCTGATGTCCCAAACAATCGAAAAGGGGATTCATCAGAGAAAATAACTTTACCCCAGTCCTCAGCAGTCCACTGCCTGTACCTTTTGCAGAATATCAGTCTGTCCATGATGTTTTTTCTGGAGAGAAGTGGCTTCTTTGCTGCTTTCCTTGAGACCAGGCCTTGCTCCAAGAGTCTCCGCCTCACAGTGCGTGCAGATGCACTCACACCTGCCTGCTGCCATTCCTGAGCAAGCTGTGCACTGCTGGTAGCCCGATCCCGCAGCTGAAACACTTTTAAGAGACGGTCCAGGCGCTTGCTGGTCTTTCTTGGGCGCCCTGAAGCCTTTTTGGCAACAATGGAACCTCTCTCCTTGAAGTTCTTGATGATGCGATAGATTGTTGACTGAGGTGCAATCTTTCTAGCTACAATACTCTTCCCTGTTAGGCCATTTTTGTGCATTGCAATGATGACTGCACGTGTTTCTTTAGAGATAACCATGGTTAACAGAAGAGAAACAATGATGCCAAGCACCAGCCTCCTTTTAAAGTGTCCAGTGGTGTCATTCTTACTTAATCATGACAGATTGATCTCCAGCCATGTCCTCATCAACACCCACACCTGTGTTAATGGAGCAATCACTGAAAAGAGGTTAGCTGGTCTTTTTAAGGCAGGGCTGCAATGATGTTGAAATGAGTTTTGGGGAATAAAGTTCATTTTCTAGCCAAATATTGACTTTGCAAGTAATTGCTGTTAAGCTGATCACTCTTTATAACATTCTGGAGTATATGCAAATTGCCATTAGAAAAAGTGAAGCAGTAGACTTTGTAAAAATTAATATTTGTGTCATTCTCAAAACTTTTGGCCATGACTGTAGTAAATACACAGAATAGGTAGATATACAGATGTCTGTGACAAATACAATTAGTACATTGTGTGTGCTGCTTACTGTACATGTAATTAATTAATAAGAGATTATTTTTCTGAAAAAAAAATGGCGTGGACTTCCGCGTAATTATTGTAACCAGCAGAGGGTAAGCCGACAGCTGGGTGCCGATGTTTATAGCCTGAGAAGGGGTAATACCCATGGAGCTTCCCAGGCTATTAACCCTTTAACCCCAAGGGTGCTTTGCATGTTAATTACCAGGCCAATTTTTTACAATACTGACCACTGTCCCCTTATGAGGTAATAACTCTGAAACGCTTCCATGGATCCCGGTGATTCTGACACTGTTTTCTCGTGACATATTGTACTTCATGATAGTGGTAAAATTTCTTTGGTATTTCTTGCGTTTATTTGTGGAAAAAATGAAAATTTGGCAAAAATTTAGAAAACTTCGCAATTGTCCAACTTTGAATTTCAATGCCCTCAAATCACAGAGATATGTCACATAAAATACTTTTTGGAATGTTTTAAAAAAGATGAATATTTAGACTTGAGAGTCCTCAGTGGTTGATACCTTTTAATGGCTAATTGAAAAGATGGTAACAAATTGCAAGCTTTCGAGACTACTCAGGTCTCTTCATCAGGCAAAGACTAATACAACATCTGAAGAATCACATATTTATACACAACACAGCACAGGAATAATGCAATAAGATAAGACAAGTGACGTGAAGCAGAACTGTCATTATGGCAGAGGGATGAACATAAATATTGGAACAGTTCATAGATAAGGAGTGAAAGTTTTATTGCCCTCTGATTGGGGTCTGGTACACGGTACGAAGATACACATCTTTCCTATATTAAAAAAGATGAACATTTAACTTTTTTTCACAAAAAATTTACTTCAGTTCCATTTTTTTTTTATTTTACCAAGGGTAACAGGAGAAATTGGACCCCAAGAGTTGTGTAATTTGTCCTGAGTACACTGATATTCCATATGTGAGGTTAAACCACTATTTGGGCGCACGGCAGAGCTTGGAAGGGAAGGAGCGCCGTTTTACTTCTTCAACGCAAAATTGGCTGGAATTAAGATTGGACGCCATGTTGCATTTGGAGAGCCCCTGATGTGCCTAAAAAGTGGAAACCCCCCACAAGTGACACCATTTTGGAAAGTAGACCCCTAAGGAACTTATCTAGATGTGTGGTGAGCACTTTGAACCCCCAAGTGCTTCACAGAAATTTATAACGTAGACCCGTAAAAATAAAAAAATAATTTTTTCCAGAAAAATGATGTTTTTGCCCCCAATTTTTTTATTTTCCCAAGGGTAACAGGAGAAATTGGACCAGAAAAGTTTTTGTTCAATTTGTCTTGAGTACGCTGATACCCCATATGTGGGGGTAAACCACTGTTTGGGCGCATGGCAGAGCTCAGAAGGGAAGGAGCGCCAGATTTTACTGTTATGGTTTTCAGGTGCCTGACCCACTGGGAGAGCCAATGAGGTGCCAAAACAGCAGAACCCCCCATAAGTGGCCCCATTTTACGAACTACATCTCTCAATGAATTCATCTAAGGGTGCAGTGATCATATTGACACCATGGGTGTGTCACAGAATTTTATATCATTGGGCAGTGAGGACAAAACAACTACATTTTTACCACCAAAATGTTGTTTTAGCCAAAGATTTTACATTTTCACAGAAGTGGGTAAAAATGGCAACAAAATTTGTCTCACAATTTCTACTGAACGTGGAAATACCCCATATGTGGCTGTACAGTACTACTTAGCCATGCAGAGAGACTCAGGAACGGATTGCTATTTGCCTATTCAAGTGAATAGTTTTGTGCACATGTCAGTGTGTTTCCACGGACCGTGTGTTCGTGGGAAAAACACACTGACATGTCCGTTTTTTAATGTCAACACGGACCATAAAACGTCCCGCACACATGCAGACACATAATACACATAGACGTCATCCATGTGACACGCATCAGCGCCGGGGAAGAAGCATTACAGTAAGCGCTGTTCCCCTGACAACGGGTGCTGAACACGGCTCTCATCATTCTCCCCTGCTCTGCTGGCGATCGGCGCGAGAAGAGCAGAATGATGAGAGCCGTGTTCAGCACCCGGTGCCGGGGAACAGAGCTTACTGGAACGCTTCTTCCCTGGTGCCCGTCCTTGTGGTACAGATGCGGCACACGCATGCCACACATGTGCCACAAGTATTGCACACACGGACACTGACATCTCCGGTACTGGAAATATCAGGACGTGTGAAATAGGCCTTATAGCGGGTTTTTATGTTTGGCAGCTGTCACACACTAAAAGACTTTTTTTATTGCAAAAAATAGTTTTTCATCACCACATTTTGAGAGCTATCATTTTTCCATATTTTGGCCCACAGAGTCATGTGCGGGATGAGCTAACGTTTTTATTGGTGCCATTTTCGGGCACATTACATTTTTTGATCTCTTTCTATTCCGATTTTTGGGAGACAGAATAAGCAAAAACCAGCAATTCATGAATTTCTTTTGGGGGGCGTTTATACCGTTCCGTGTGTGGTAAAATTGATAAGGCAGTTTTCTTCTTTGGGTCAGTACGATTACAGAGATACCTCATTTATATTGTTTTTTTTATGTTTTGGCACTTTTATATAATAAAAACTATTTTATAGAAAAAGTAATATATTTTTGCATTGCTTTATTCTGAGAGCTATAACTTTTCCACTGATGGAGCTGTTTGGTGGCTTGTTTTTTGCGGGACAAGATAACTTTTTCAGCGGTAACACGTTTATTTATATTCGTCTTTTTGATTGCCTGTTATTCCACTTTTTGTTCGGTGTTATGATGGTAAAGCATTGTTTGTTTGTTTTTTGTTTTTTAATGGTGTTCACACTAAAGGGGTTAGCTAGTGGGACAGTTTAATAGGTCGGGTCATTACGGATGCGGCAATACCAAATATGTGTACTTTATTGTTTAGATTTTTTTTTTCATTAAAATATTTATTTAATGATAGAATATATTGTTTTTTTTTATTATTTTTGATTCTTTTCAATATTTTTACAATTATTCACATTTGTTTTTATTTTTTCCTAACTTTTACACTTTGTTCCACTATGGGACAATCATTTTTTGCATGCTGATCGCTTGTATGGCATGCAGATGAAGCAGCATCTGCATGACATATAAGCTGTCAGCTCTGCACTGACACAGGGAGACTTGCTGATCATGCACTGTGCATAATCAACAAGTTTACCAAGTTTCCTAGCTCATAACGACATCCACTCACCATGGCAATGATCGGATCCCTGACTCAGTCAGATGTCAGAGAGGAGTTAATATCAGATCACAACTGTATACTTAGCCTTTACTGGCTATTAAAATAGGGGCCCCCCAAAAATGAGGTGGAGTCCCCCTATATTAATAACCAGCAAAGGCTATGCAAACATCTGCAGGCTGATAATAATAGCCTATGAAGGGGCCATGGATACTGGCCCCCCCAGGCTAAAATCATCAGCTCTCAGCCACCCCAGAAAAGGCGCATCTCTAAGATGTGCCAATTCTGGCACTTAGCCTTGCGCTTCCCACTTGCCCTGTAGCGGTGGCAAGTGTGGTGATAGTTGGGGGGGTTGATGTCACCTTTGTATTGTAAGCTGATAAACAGCCCCGAGGTTAGTAATGGAGGGGCATCAATAAGACGCCCCATTACTAACCCCATAGTTATATTGTATAAAAACAGACACCCAGAAAAAGTCCTTTAATTGAAAGAATGACTTAGATTTCTTTAATAATCTTAATTAAACCATACTTTCGACCTCGCCCATTCCCCCGATGCCCATTTGCAAAAGAGTTAAAAAAAACAAACAATATTCCTCACCTTTCCGCAGAGATGTTGCTAATCCATTTGTCCCACGTCAGGTCTAGGTCTGCTACATCTAGATGGTAGGCTGCATGGTTGCATGATGCGATCTTTCTGCCTGTCATCCAGCAGAGACTGAGCACCGTGAAATTTTCCCACGGCGCTCACATTGACGTCAGAAAGGTGAAATGAGTTCATTGGCTGTGAACTCACAGGACCTGTCTGACGGCACTGTGAGTAGGAGAACTTTCTCACGCTCTCGGTGCCCTCAGACAGGGAATGAGTTCATAGGGAGACACTGAGCACACAGTGTTCAGTTTCTCTGCTGGATGACAGGCTGTATGGTTGCATCATGCAAACATGCAGCCTGCCATCTAGATGTAGTAGAGCTAGACGCAGCAGTTTTCTTGCTACAACCTCTTCTATGACTGACCGCCTGCCTATTATCTGTGCAACACCTGCAAACCACATTGTGGAACCCGACTGTGAAGGATGGCACCGGAGAAATCACGCAGAATCCCACCACTGCCACCGCATGTGATGAACCCGCACCTTGCCACCTCACTTGACGTCACCATTACATCAGACGGATCACGTAATGCGGTCTCACCACTTTCACCAACGTCACGTTCCGAACCCCCTTGGGACACGTAAGGTCAGCTTGGTACTGTTTTTCACAGACACCCACTGTCCCCACGAGCCCAGGGAGGCACGGTCAATGAGAGGATATGGCCCACTGTTATGAATGTTTTAGAAATGAATTCTGAGCAGAAGCTCCCTCTGGTGGTTACAAACAGTACTGAACCATTCAATGAGGATTGGCAATCAGGAATCATGGACTGGATGGATATAAGGGAGGTTCCCTCCCATCATGGTTGCCGGTGATCAATTGTTCTTGTCTCAACGTTGTTTCCTGGTTCACTTGGAAGCTTGCTGAGTCTTGCCTCTTCTCCTGCTCTCAGATAAGATATTTTCTGTTTTTTGTTTTTGTGCTTGCCATTTGCATATTTCTCTGCATTTCTGTGAGGTTGGCCAGGTTCCCCTCCCCGGGGGGCTTGGGCTCCTCTCGGTTCCTCTGGAGCCACTGTTGTTTGTTCATTTGCCTTTTCCAGTTTTTTCAGTGGCTGCTGTTATGTTTTGGTAGCTGAGGAGAGCAGGCAAAAACGGCAATACACCAGAGAGGTTGGAATCTACTGAATTGCAGTACCCTGACTAACCACCACAACTAAAGGCAGCCGTGGAGCGTTCCTACTTTGGTCCTAGACGCCTCGTCACAGCCTGAGAGGCTAACTACACCTAAAGATATTTAAAGAAAAAAGCTGGAGCAGCACAGAATTGTATATAGTAGGGTGCAAATCCTCTCAGCAATACCCCAATACTTGCCAACTTGAACATCCAAATAATAGGCAGCACACCATAGGTTCAATAGTGAAGTGGATATTTAATAAACCCACATTAAAGGCAACGTTTCGGCTCCATGAGTCTTCCTCAAGCAGTGCTCAATACAAATGTGCAGGTTTATATAGGGTCAGTGCACAACAATTTTCATTACTGCCAATTATCATAATTAGTTCATATTTCATAAACAGCGTTGAGAAGTTTTCCATAACTTATACACTTATTGGTAAATGGTTATATCCAACAATGCAGATCATATCATACAGTATTATATATAAACACACTGCCGTAATGTCCATAAGTTCACTAATTGTATGCACATGGCAATTACAAAAGGCTGTGACATGATCATCCGATATTAATAAAAGTACTCACACAGCTGGTGGAACCACGCTGCTCATGGAGGACGCCATGAACGCTACATTCTGTTCATAAACAGACCCACTGCGCATGTCTCAAATACATCATCCCCATGTTCCGGCCTTCTAGCCAATCACAGTGGATGTGTGTCAATTCACCGTGTGCACATGCGCACTTCTGTGTTGTCAGTAGCGCGGCGCCATCTTGTTAGTGGCAAAATGACATACTGATCTATACACATTCAAAAGAAAGTTTTCATTTATAAATAGTGATCCACCCTGCGGAGATAATCTTCCACATAAAATTCTAATACATCACTGCTACCATAGTGATATTTTTATAGGTATTATATAGTTTTAATATTGCTTGTCATTTATTTAGACTGGCTCATATAGGGTTCATTACCATAGGGGAATAAAAGGCACCATGCCCACCCTGGTACGTAGAGCCGCTCCCTTTGCTGGGTAGCCCCCCACTACCAATGGGTTATAGGGGAGGTATCCTGTGCCTGTGAATTGACACACATCCACTGTGATTGGCTAGAAGGCCGGAACATGGGATGATGTATTTGAGACATGCGCAGTGGGTCTGTTTATGAACAGAATGTAGCGTTCATGGCGTCCTCAATGAGCAGCGTGGTTCCACCAGCTGTGTGAGTACTTTTATTAATATCGGATGATCATGTCACAGCCTTTTGTAATTGCCATGTGCATACAATTAGTGAACTTATGGACATTACGGCAGTGTGTTTATATATAATACTGTATGATATGATCTGCATTGTTGGATATAACCATTTACCAATAAGTGTATAAGTTATGGAAAACTTCTCAACGCTGTTTATGAAATATGAACTAATTATGATAATTGGCAGTAATGAAAATTGTTGTGCACTGACCCTATATAAACCTGCACATTTGTATTGAGCACTGCTTGAGGAAGGCTCATGGAGCCGAAACGTTGCCTTTAATGTGGGTTTATTAAATATCCACTTCACTATTGAACCTATGGAGTGCTGCCTATTATTTGGAGATACACCTAAAGATAGAAAGAGGAAAGCTATCTGCCCCGGAGCAGATCCCCAAAGAACATAGGAAGCCCCCAAACATGTAATGGCGGTTAGACAAGAGGAAATACAGACACAGACAGAAAATAGTATGAGCAAATGCTGGGGCCCAATCTGACTTAGACAGAAAAGGATAGGAAGGATACTTACTGCAATCCAAAAAACCCTAAAAAAAAACAACGCTACTAATTGCAAAAACACCTGAGATCACACGACCTCTACCACCTAAATTAGTTCTCTGGTGTAACAAAACTAAGCCGCAGCCACAGAAAAAAAACTGGAAAAGGCAAATGAACAAACAACAATGGCTCCAGAGGAACCGAGAGGAGACCAAGCCCCCCGGGGAGGGAACCTGGCCAACCTCACAGAAATGAAGCGAAATATACAAATGGCAAGCACAAAAACAAAAAACAGAAAATATCTTATCTGAGAGCAGGAGAAGAGGCAAGACTCAGCAAGCTTCCAAGTGAACCAGGAAACAAAGTTGAGACAAGAACAATTGATCACCGGCAACCATGATGGAGGGAAACCTCCCTTACATCCAGCCAGTCCGTGATCCCTGATTGCCAATCCTCATTGAAATTGAATGGTTCAGTTCTGTCTGCAACCACCAGAGGGAGCTTCTGCTTAGAATTCATTTCTAAAACATTCATAACAGGCTGCGGCTTAGTTTTGTTACACCAGAGAACTAATTTAGGTGGTAGAGGTCGTGTGATCTCAGGTGTTTTTGCAATTAGTAGCGTTTGCTTTTTTTAGGGTTTTTTGGATTGCAGTAAGTATCCTTCCTATCCTTTTCTGTCTAGGCAAATTGGGCCCCAACGTTTGCTCATACTATTTTCTGTCTGTGTCTGTATTTCCTCTTGTCTAACCGCCATTACATGGTTGGAGGGCTTCCTATGTTCTTTGGGGATCTGCTCTGGGGCAGATAGCTTTCCTCTTTCTATCTTTAGGTGTAGTTAACCTCTCAGGCTGTGACGAGGCGTCTAGGACCAACGTAGGAACGCTCCACGGCTGCCTTTAGTTGTGGTGGTTAGTCAGGGTACTGCAATCCAGTAGATTCCAACCTCTCTGGTGTATTGCCGTTTTTGCCTGCTCTCCTCAGCTACCAAAACATAACAGTATCACCGGCCCAACTGAAAATTATATGGTACTCACAGAAGGGAAAAATAGTGTGGAAAGAAAAAAGGTTGTCAGAGATTTTTTTTTTCTGTTTGTTGCATTTTTTCCCTCTTTTTCTCTGGGTGCTGAGAAGGAATTTTTTTTTCTCTCTCAATGGAGTTTGCACAGTTGTCTGGCCGTGTGGATCAGCTTGCCACTGATGTTCGGAGTATTGCTACCTATCTTGCTAGGTTGCCAGTTGTGGAACCCAGGATCCCCATGCCAGATTTGTTTTTGGGGGATCGAGCTAAATTTCTGAATTTCAAAAATAGCTGTAAGTTGTTTTTTGCCTTAAAACCTAAGTCCTCAGGGAACGCAGCACAGCAGGTTCAAATTGTCTTCTCTCTCCTGCGCTGCGATCCTCAGGATTGGGCTTTTTCCCTGACACCTGGGGACCCTGTTTTGAGTAATGTTGATGCATTTTTTCTGGCTCTGGGGTTATTGTACAATGAACCTAATGTCACTGATCAAGCTGAAAAAACCTTGTTGGCATTAAATCAGGGGCTTGAGGACGTTGAGTTGTACTGTCAGAAATTCCGAAAGTGGGCAGTCCTGACCAAATGGAATGATGATGCTTTGGCAGCTCTTTTTCGGAAGGGTCTGTCAGAGAATGTAAAAGATGTTATGGTGGGTTTCCCTGCTCCCTCTGGTCTCAATGATTCTGTCATTAGCGATTCAAATTGACAGACGTTTGCGTGAGCGTAGAAGTATGCGTGGAATAGTGTTGCCTTGTGAACCAGCTTCTGAACCCATGCAGTGTGATAGAGTGACTTCTAGGGCACAGCATCATGAGTTTTGAAAACGCAATGGGTTATGTTTCTACTGTGGTGATGCCTCTCATGCTATTTCAGTCTGCCCTAAGCGGGGAAGACGTTTTGCACGCTCAGTTGTCTTGGGTAGTGTTCAGACTAAATTTCTGTTGACTGTTACCCTGATTTGCTCCCTGTCCACATTTTCTTCTCAGGCTTTTGTTGATTCGGGAGCAGCTATTAACCTGATGGATTTTGATTTTGCTAAACGTTGTGGGTTTCCCTTGATACCCCTACGGAAGTCTATTCCCCTACTGGGGATTGATGCTACCCATTTGGCTGAGAATAAACCCCAGTTCTCTACTCAGGTGATAATGAGGGTTGAACCTGATCATCAGGAGAGTTGCAAATTTTTGGTGCTGCATGACATTATTGTACTAGGTTTCCCTTGGTTACAGTCTCATAATCCTGTTTTGGATTGGAAATCTGTGTATGTAACCAGTTGGGGCTGCCAATGTGTTAATGCCAACACTCCTGTTTTTTCTGCCTCTCCCCAGGCTCAGGATGTTCCTGACTTTTTGACTGATTTTTCTGATGTGTTTAGCGAAAGTAAATCTGCATCCTTGCCTCCCATAGGAGCTATGACTATTGAATTAGTGCCTGGTAGTAAATTCCCTAAAGGTCGCCTTTTTAACTTGTCTGTACCTGAACATGACGCTATGCGGTCTTATATCAAGGAGTCATTGGAGAAGGGTCATATCAGACCATCCTCTTCACCCTTGGGTGCCGGTTTTTTATTTGTGGCCAAAAAGGATGGTTCATTAAGGCCGTGTATTGATTATCGTCTCTTGAACAATATCACTGTGAAGTATCAATATCCGTTACCCTTGATTTCTGACCTGTTTTCCAGGGTGAAAAGTGCTACTTGGTTTACCAAGCTTGACTTCAGGGGGGCGTATAACCTTATTCGCATTAAGCACGGGGATGAATGGAAGACGGCGTTTAATACCCCAGAGGGGCATTTTGAGTACCTAGTGATGCCCTTTGGGCTCACTAATGCTCCTTCCGTCTTCCAGTCCTTCATGAATGACATTTTCAGGGATTTTGTGGATAAATTTCTGATTGTTTATTTGGATGATATCTTGATTTTTTTCTCATGTGAAACATGTTCGGACTGTGTTCCAGATTTTGAGAGAGAATGCTCTGTATGTGAAGGGATCAAAGTGTCTTTTTGGCGTACAGAGGATCTCATTTCTGGGATTCATTTTGTCTCCATCTTTTATTGAAATGGACCCGGTCAAGGTTCAGGCCATCTATGATTGGGTCCAACCTACTTCATTAAAGGCTCTTCAGAGATTCTTGGGTTTTGCCAATTTTTATCGTAAATTTATTGGTAATTTCTCTGTTATTGTTAAACCATTGACTGATTTGACCAAAAAGGGTTCTGATGTGGTGAATTGGCCTCCTGAGGCAGTCTCTGCATTTCAGGAACTTAAGCAGAGATTCACTTCTGCTCCTGTTCTATGGCAGCCTGATGTTTCTCTGCCATTTCAGGTGGAGGTTGATGCCTCTGAAATTGGGACAGGTGCCGTTTTGTCCCAAAGAGATCCTGAGACCTCTAAAAGTAACCCTTGTGCTTTTTTCTCTCGAAAATTTTCTCCAACTGAACGTAATTATGACGTGGGTAATCGGGAGTTATTGGCCATGAAGTGGGCTTTTGAAGAGTGGAGACATTGGCTGGAGGGAGCCATACATCAGGTGGTGGTCCTCACGGACCATAAGAATCTGGTTTATTTGGAATCAGCCAAGCGACTTAATCCTAGACAGGCCAGGTGGGCCTTGTTTTTCACACGTTTTAATTTTGTGTTTCCTTTCTTCCTGGCACTAAGAATGTTAAGGCGGATGCCCTCTCGAGGAGTTTCCTTGCGGACTCTCCTGAGTTATCTGATCCTGCTGTTATTTTGAAAGAGGGTGTAGTTCTTTCCGCCATCTCGCCCAATTTGAGACTGGCTCTGGAAGGGTGTCAGGAGGATAAACCCGAGCGCTGCCCTATTGGGAAATTGTTTGTCCCAGACCAGTGGAAGAAGAGTGTGATGTCTGAGATTCGTTGTTCCGCGTTGGCCGGTCATCCCGGAATTTTTGGTACCAGAAACTTGGTGAGTCGGTCCTTTTGGTGGCCTACTTTGTCTCGTGACGTCAGGGAGTTTGTGCAGTCCTGTGGGACATGCTCTCGCTCCAAGCCTTGCTCTCGCTCTAGTGGTTTGTTGATGCCATTGCCTGTGCCCAAGAGACCATGGACCCATATCTCTATGGATTTTATTTCCGACCTCCCTGTTTCTCAGAGAATGACCGTTATCTGGGTGATTTGTGATAGGTTTTCCAAGATGATACATCTTGTGCCATTACCTAAGTTGCCTTCCTCCTCCGAATTGGTGCCTTTGTTCCTTCAGCACGTGGTTCGGTTACACGGCATTCCTGAGAACATTGTGTCTGACAGAGGAGTCCAGTTTGTTTCCAGATTTTGGAGGACTTTTAGTTCTAAACTTGGTGTTCAATTGTCTTTCTCCTCTGCTTTTCATCCTCAGACCAATGGACAAACTGAGAGAACAAACCAGACATTGGAGACTTATCTGAGATGCTTTGTGTCTGCTGATCAAGATGACTGGGTCTCTTTTTTGCCTTTGGCTGAGTTTGCTCTTAATAATAGGGCAAGCTCTGCCACTTTGATGTCTCCATTTTTCTGCAATTTTGGGTTTCACCCTCGATTTTCTTCGGGACAGACGGAGGCTTCTGTCTGTCCGGGTGTTGACTCTGTTGTGGAGCGTATGCAGCAGATTTGGGACCAGGTAGTGGAGAGGTTGTCCCTCTCTCAGGAGAAGGCCCAGCGGTTTGCCAACCGACATAGGACTGATGGTCCTCGGTTTAAAGTGGGGGACTTGGTCTGGTTGTCCTCAAGAAATATCCCTATGAGAGTTGCATCTCCTAAGTTTAAGCCTAGGTTCATTGGACCTTATAAGATCATGGAGATTCTTAATCCTGTTTCCTTTCGTTTACTTTTTCCAGGGACATTTAACCCCTTCACCCCCAAGGGTGGTTTGCACGTTAATGACCGGGCCAATTTTTACAATTCTGACCACTGTCTGTTTATGAGGTTATAACTCCGGAACGCTTCAACGGATCTGCGCGATTCTGAGAATGTTTTCTCGTGACATATTGTATTTCACGTTATTGATAAAATTTCTTCGATATAACTTGCGTTTATTTTTGAAAAAAACGCAAATATGGCGAAAATTTTGAAAATTTTGCAATTTTCAAACTTTGAATTTTTATTCCCTTAAAACAGAGAAATATGTCACACAAAATAGTTAAGAAATAACATTTCCCACATGTCTACTTTACATCAGCACAATTTTGGAATCAAATTTTTTTTTCTTAGGAAATTATATGGGTTAAAAGTTGACCAGCGATTTCTCATTTTTACAACAAAATTTACAAAGCCATTTTTTTTAGGGACCACCTCATATTTGAAGTCACTTTGAGGGGTCTATATAGCAAAAATACCCAAAAGTGACACTATTCTAAAAACTGCACTCCTCAAGGTACTCAAAACCACAGTCAAGAAGTTTATTAACCCTTCGGGTGCTTCACAGGAGCTGAAGCAACGTGGAAGGAAAAAATGAATATTTAACTTTTTAGCCACAAAAATGATCTTTTACAAACTTTTTTTATTTTCACAAGGGTAAAAGAAGAAAATGGACAGATAAAGTTGTTGTGCAATTTCTCCTGAGTACGCCAATACCCCATAAGTAGGGGAAAACCACTGTCTGTGCGCACAGCAGAGCTCATAAGGGAAGGAGCGCCGTTTGACTTTTTCAAACTAAAATTGGCTGGAATTGAGATTGGATGCCATGTCGTGTTTGGACAGCCCCTGATGCGCCTAAACAGTGGAAAACCCCACAAGTGACACCATTTTGGAAACTAGACCCCTAAGGAACGTATCTAGATCTGTTGTGAGCACTTTGAACCCCCAAGTGTTTCACAAAAGTTTATAATGCCTGGGTGTGAAAAAAAAAAAGAAACAATTTTCCACAAAAATGATTTTTTAGTCCCAAATTTTTGATTTTTTCCAAGGAAATTGGACCCCAAAAGTTGTTGGCCAATTTGTCCTGAGTACGCTGATACCCAATATGTGGGGGGGGGGGAAACTGTTTGGGCGCACGTCAGGGCTTGGAAAGGAAGTAGTAACGTTTTGGAATGCAGACGTTGATGGGGGTCATGTTCCGTTTGCAGTGCCCCAGATGAGCCTAAACAATAGAAAACCCCCCACAAGTGACCACATTTTGGAAACTAGACCCCCTAAGGAACTTATCTAGAGCTTTGGTGAGCACTTTGAACCCCAAGTGCTTCACACAAGTTTATAATGCCCGGGCATGAAAATAAAAAATCCTATTTTTTTCCAACAAAAATTATTTTTAGTCACTAATTTTTTATTTTCCCAAGGGTAACAGGAGAAATTGGACCACAAAAGTTGTTGTCCAATTTGTCCTGAGTACGCTGATACCCGATATGTGGGGGGGAACCACTGTTTGGGCGCACGGCAGAGCTCGGAATGGAAGGAGCACCATTTGACTTTTTCCAACCAAAATTGGCTGGAATTGAGATTGGATGCCATGTTGCATTTGGAGAGCCCCTGATGTGCCTAAACAGTGGAAACCCCCACAAGTGACCCCATTTGGGAAACTAGACCCCCTAAGGAACTTATCTAGATCTTTGGTGAGCAATTTGAACCCCCAAGTGCTTCACACAAGTTTATAACGTAGAGCCGTAAAATTAAAAAATCATATTTTTTCCACAAAAATGATCTTTTCACCCCAATTTTTATTTTCCCAAGGGTAACAAGACTCCAAAAGTTATTGTGCAATTTGTCCTGAGTACGCTGATACCCCATATGTGGGGGTAAACCACTGTTTGGGTGCATGGCAGAGTTTGGAAGGGAAGGAGCGCCATTTGACTTTTTCAACGCAGAATTGGCTGGATGCCATGTCGTGTTTGGAGAGCTCCTGATCTGCCTAAACAGTGGAAACCCCCGACAAATGACACCATTTTGGAAACTAGACCCCTCAAGGAACTTATCTAGATGTGTGGTGAGCACTTTGAACCCCGAAGTGCTTCACAGAAGTTTATAACGGACAGCCGTAAAATAAAATCTTTTTTTTTTTTACAAAAATGATTTTTTCGTCCCCAATATTTATTTTCACAAGGGTAACAGGAGAAATTGGACCCCAAAAGTTGTTTTTCCAATTTGTCCTGAGTACGCGGATACCCAATATGTGGGAGAAAACTACTGTATGGGTACACGTTGGGGCTCGGAAGGGAAGTAGTGACGTTTTGGATTGTAGACTTTGATGGAATGATCTGGGGCGTCATGTCGCATTTGGAGAGCCCCTGATGTGCCTAAACAGTGGAAACCTCCCACAAGTGACCCCATTTTGGAAAATAGACCCCACAAAGAACTTATCTAGATGTGTGGTGAGCACTTAGAACCCCGAAGTGCTTCACAGAAGTTTATAATGTACAGCCGTAAAAATAAAAAATATATATATTTTTTTACAAAAATTATTTTTTCGCCCCCAATATTTTATTTTCACAAGGGTAACAGGAGAAATTGGATCCCAAAAGTTGTTGTCCAATTTGTCCTGAGTACGCGGATACCCAATATGTGGGAGAAAACTACTGTATGGGTACACGTTGGGGCTCGGAAGGGAAGTAGTGACGTTTTGGATTGTAGACTTTGATGGAATGGTCTGGGGGCGTCATGTCGCATTTGGAGAGCCCCTGATGCGCCTAAACAGTGGAAACCCCCACAAGTGACCCCATTTTGGAAAATAGACCCCACAAGGAACTTATCTAGATGTGTGGTGAGCGCTATGAAGCCCCAAGTGCTTCACAGAAGTTTATAACGTACAGCCGTAAAAGCAAAAAAAAATCATTTTTTTTTAAAAAAATGATATTTTTGCCCCAGTTTTTTATTTTCCCAAGGGTAACAGAAGAAATAGGACAAATTGCACAATAACTCTTAGGGTCCAGAGTACGCTGATACCCATGTGGGAGTAAACTACTGTTTGGGCGCATGGCAGAGCTCAGAAGGGAAGGAGCACCGTTTGACTTTCTCAATGCAGAATTGGCTGGAATTGAGATCAGACGCCATGTCACATTTGGAGAGCCCCTGATGTGCCTAAACAGCGGAAACCCCCCAATTCTAACTCCAACCCTAACCCCAACACACCCCTAACCCTAGTCCAACCCTAACCACAAACCTAACCCTAACACACCCCTATCCCTAATCCCAACCATAACCCTAATACTAACTTTAGCGCCAACCCTAACCCTAACTTTAGCTGCAACCCTAACCTTAACCCTAATGGGAAAATGGAAATAAATACATTTTTTAATTTTATTATTTTTACCTAACTAAGGGGGTGATAAATGGGGGTTTGATTTACTATTTATAGCGGGTTTTTATGATTGGCAGCTGTCATGCTAAAAGACGCTTTTTATTGCAAAAAATAGTTTTTTGCATCTCCACATTTTGAGAGCTATAATTTTTGCATATTTTGGCCCACAGAGTCATGTGAGGTCTTATTTTTTGCGGTACGAGTTGACGTTTTTATTGGTACCATTTTTGAGCACGTGACTTTTTTGATCGCTTTTTATTTCGATTTTTGGGAGGTTAGAATGAACAAAAATCAGCAATTCATGAATTTCTTTTGGGGGAGGCGTTTATACCATTCCGCGTGTGGTAAAATTGATAAAGCAGTTTTATTCTTCGGGTCAGTACGATTACGGCGATACCTCATTTATATTATTTTTTTATGTTTTGGCGCTTTTATAGAATGAAAACAATTTTATATAAAAATTAATTATTTTTGCATCGCTTTATTCTGCGAGCTATAACTTTTTATTTTTTTCGCTGATGATGCCGTATGGTGGCTCGTTTTTGCGGGACAAGATGACGTTTTCAGCGGTACTATGTTTATTTATATCGTCTTTTTGATCGCGTGTTATTCCACTTTTGTTCAGCAGTATGATGATAAGCACTGATATTTTGCTTTGTTTTTATTTATTTTTTAAGGGGTTCACAAAAGGGGTTAACTAGTGGGACAGTTTTATAGGGCGGGTCGTTACGGACGCGGTGATACCAAATATGTGTACTTTTATTGTTTTATTTTTTTATTTACAGGAAGAAATGAATTTATTGGGGAATATATTTTTTTATTTTGGAATTTTTTTTTACACATGTTTATTTTTTATTTTTTTTACTTTTTTACATTGTCCCAGGGTGGGACATCACTGTAAAATGTCAGATCGCGATCTCACAGGCAGCGCTGCAGGCTTCTCAGTGCCTGCTCTCAGCAGGCACTGAGGAAGCCGCCTCCCTCCAGGACCCCGGCGCCATCTTGGATCCAGGTCCTGGGAGGGAGGAAGCCCTCAGAACAGCGCAATCACATAGCGCTGTTTTGATGGTCTCAGGGGAGCTCGAAGGGAGCCCCCTCCCTGCGCGATGCTCCCCTGTGCCCCCGGTACACCGCGATCATGTTTGATCGCGGTGTGCAAGGGGTTAATGTGCCGGGAGCTGTCCGTGACTGCTCCTGGCACACAGTCCTGGGTGTCAGCTGTGATAATCAGCTGACACCCGGCAGCGATTAGCTGCGCTCCCCCAGGAGCGCAGCTGATCGCTATGACGTGCTATCCCGTCCATGGTCAGATTGTCACGGGTTTTTATGGACAGGATAGTACGTCAGATGTCAGAGAGGGGTTAAGATCCATAACGTGTTCCACAAGTCCTTATTGAAGAGGTTTGTCGAGCCAGTGGTTCCTATGGCTGCGCCTCCTGACCCTGTTTTGGTTGAGGGCAATCTGGAGTATGTGGTTGAGAAAATATTGGATTCTCGTTTTTCTAGACGGAAACTCCAGTATTTGGTTAAGTGGAGAGGTTATGGTCAGGAGGACAATTCTTGGGTGTTTGCTTCGGACATCCATGCTAGGAGACTGATCCGTGCGTATCACAGAGCTCATCCTGACCGACCTGGTTGCACAAATGAGGGTTCGGTGACCCCTCCTCAAGGGGGGGTACTGTTATGAATGTTTTAGAAATGAATTCTGAGCAGAAGCTCCCTCTGGTGGTTGCAGACAGTACTGAACCATTTAATTTCAATGAGGATTGGCAATCAGGGATCACGGACTGGCTGGATATAAGGGAGGTTCCCCCCATCATGGTTGCCGGTGATCCATTGTTCTTGTCTCAACTTTGTTTCCTGGTTCACTTGGAAGCTTGCTGAGTCTTGCCTCTTCTCCTGCTCTCAGATAAGATATTTTCTGTTTTTTTTTTGTGCTTGCCATTTGCATATTTCTCTGCATTTCTGTGAGGTTGGCCAGGTTCCCCTCCCCGGGGGGCTTGGGCTCCTTTCGGTTCCTCTGGAGCCACTGTTGTTTGTTCATTTGCCTTTTCCAGTTTTTTCAGTGCTGCGGCTTAGTTTTGTTACACCAGAGAACTAATTTAGGTGGTAGAGGTCGTGTGATGTCAGGTGTTTTTGCAATTAGTAGCGTTTGATTTTTTTAGGGTTTTTTGGATTGCAGTAAGTATCCTTCCTATCCTTTTCTGTCTAGGCAGATTGAGCCCCAACGTTTGCTCATACTATTTTCTGTCTGTGTCTGCATTTCCTCTTGTCTAACTGCCATTACATGTTTGGGGGCTTCCTATGTTCTTTGGGGATCTGCTCCGGGGCAGATAGCTTTCCTCTTTCTATCTTTAGGTGTAGTTAACCTCTCAGGCTGTGACGAGGCGTCTAGGACCAACGTAGGAACGCTCCACGGCTGCCTTTAGTTGTGGTGGTTAGTCAGGGTACTGCAATCCAGTAGATTCCAACCTCTCTGGTGTATTGCCGTTTTTGCCTGCTCTCCTCAGCTACCAAAACATAAACAGCCCACGCCCGTCACTGACGTGGCACCACATTTCCTCACAACCCAGACAGGCCCCTTTTACGAGCACCAGTGAAACCGAGCACTGTCAGCCCTGTAGGACTGCCACAAGTTCCTCGTTGGATATAAGCCCAGTCCGTTAATGGGATTATATCGGGCCATAAACCAGCCCCGGTAACGTGGAAAGTTAAGCCGAGTATACAGACGTGTGGATTCGTGGATCGAGATAAAAGAACCGTGCAAGGTTAAATTAAAATATTTAATCGCCTTAAGGGCACACTAGATAATACACTATATGCACATAAAACAGCAGATCCATACAACAATATTGGAGAAGTCTTCAGAGAGGGTGTTGTACGACTTCTCCACCTTAACACAGACACAATAAACTGCAAATTTCCTTTAATAGCACAACTGTCTGTGTATTGGTACACTTTTTGCTCAGCATGGACACAAACTTATAGAACATGAGGTCCCCAATAATCAGCTAAGTGCTCACGTGCCGTTTTTTTCTAATGTATAGCGATTCTCAACCAAAGTCCAATCTGGCTGCAGATATAGTGGCTAACTGCAGCACAGGGCAAACATATTGGGTGTTTGGCTCAAACCATTACACAGAGAATAATACCTACTACATTGCATGGTGACAGGTCTATATTATATATTCATACACATGACAAATATCCAACACTGCTTCTCTCTGCTTGCTGATCCATGCCCAGGTTGCTTATCAAATGCTGTGAATGACAGCAGCATATGGAGGAAGGCTGGTGGCAGGTGACACACTGACATTCGCTCTGACTAATCTCTCTTTTATCACTTACTTTCCTATTAATATCATGTCCTTTTTTTCTTTCCAATCTGTACTAAGCTTGTCTGAGATCCATTACACATCTGCCTGTGTCACTCACTAGTCCAGCATCTTCACATTCTTCATGTTTGTATCAACTTGTACATAGTTTTTTGTAAATGTTATTCTAATACAATTTTTTCCATAGAATGTATTCCTCTTCCTGCAAACTTTTCAGTTACAGATCAACAATACAAAGCCAATCTTCTAATTCAAGACTCAGCGTTACTTAAAGGGGTTTACCGAAATCCCAAAATTGATGGTCTATCTGTAGGATTGGGCCATCAATAACAGACAAGTGGGAGTCCAACTCTTGGCTGCCCATTGGATTAGCTGTTTGTATGTACTAGTCTCATTGATTTTTTCATTACCTGTATCCTTCAACACAGTGGTGGGCTCTGCTGAGTATTGTAAGACTGTCCAATGCACATCATCAATGGGACAATACCTACAAAACCTGTGTTGGGACCCTGACCTAACATGATACCTCTCCTGGGATAAAAGCCTACAATTGTATGAGCAGGTAGATTCAGGCTCATTTAAAACCAACGTAGGATGATGGGTGGAGTTCTTGGTCAGAAGGCATGTATTACAAATACATAAGACTGACCATCACTTCAAAACAGAAAGACAAATGTGAGCATTTAAGGTTTTTAGCCTGGAGAGGTATCATGTTAGTTCACTGTCCCAACAGAGGGGGGTACGCCTTGACACTTGCTGTTGGGCACACATGGATTGGTCAAATTATGCGTAAGTACCTTCATTTTTAACTTATTTTCTACAGCAGTAATTTAATTCCAATGATTATATTCAATGTTTACCGGTACATACTGTGGCATTTCAGAGTGCAGCTTTAATTTGTTTGATCCAGGAAAAAGGTCTTGAATTGAGTTTTCTGGATACAAACTTGATAGCAATTCGCCAAATTGTTAAAAAAGACAGTACACTTATTGACAAG
>JARQOD010000003.1:205765660-205822092 GCA_033576555.1 Oophaga sylvatica | reverse complement strand
TTTTATTGGTGCCATTTTCGGGCACATTACATTTTTTGATCTCTTTCTATTCCGATTTTTGGGAGACAGAATAAGCAAAAACCAGCAATTCATGAATTTCTTTTTGGGGGGCGTTTATACCGTTCCGTGTGTGGTAAAATTGATAAGGCAGTTTTCTTCTTTGGGTCAGTACGATTACAGAGATACCTCATTTATATTGTTTTTTTTATGTTTTGGCACTTTTATATAATAAAAACTATTTTATAGAAAAAGTAATTATTTTTGCATTGCTTTATTCTGAGAGCTATAACTTTTCCACTGATGGAGCTGTTTGGTGGCTTGTTTTTTGCGGGACAAGATAACTTTTTCAGCGGTAACACGTTTATTTATATTCGTCTTTTTGATTGCCTGTTATTCCACTTTTTGTTCGGTGTTATGATGGTAAAGCATTGTTTGTTTGTTTTTTGTTTTTTAATGGTGTTCACACTAAAGGGGTTAGCTAGTGGGACAGTTTAATAGGTCGGGTCATTACGGATGCGGCAATACCAAATATGTGTACTTTATTGTTTAGATTTTTTTTTCATTAAAATATTTATTTAATGATAGAATATATTGTTTTTTTTTATTATTTTTGATTCTTTTCAATATTTTTACAATTATTCACATTTGTTTTTATTTTTTCCTAACTTTTACACTTTGTTCCACTATGGGACAATCATTTTTTGCATGCTGATCGCTTGTATGGCATGCAGATGAAGCAGCATCTGCATGACATATAAGCTGTCAGCTCTGCACTGACACAGGGAGACTTGCTGATCATGCACTGTGCATAATCAACAAGTTTACCAAGTTTCCTAGCTCATAACGACATCCACTCACCATGGCAATGATCGGGATCCCTGACTCAGTCAGATGTCAGAGAGGAGTTAATATCAGATCACAACTGTATACTTAGCCTTTACTGGCTATTAAAATAGGGGCCCCCCCAAAAAATGAGGTGGAGTCCCCCTATATTAATAACCAGCAAAGGCTATGCAAACATCTGCAGGCTGATAATAATAGCCTATGAAGGGGCCATGGATACTGGCCCCCCCAGGCTAAAATCATCAGCTCTCAGCCACCCCAGAAAAGGCGCATCTCTAAGATGTGCCAATTCTGGCACTTAGCCTTGCGCTTCCCACTTGCCCTGTAGCGGTGGCAAGTGTGGTGATAGTTGGGGGGGTTGATGTCACCTTTGTATTGTAAGCTGATAAACAGCCCCGAGGTTAGTAATGGAGGGGCATCAATAAGACGCCCCATTACTAACCCCATAGTTATATTGTATAAAAACAGACACCCAGAAAAAGTCCTTTAATTGAAAGAATGACTTAGATTTCTTTAATAATCTTAATTAAACCATACTTTCGACCTCGCCCATTCCCCCGATGCCCATTTGCAAAAGAGTTAAAAAAAACAAACAATATTCCTCACCTTTCCGCAGAGATGTTGCTAATCCATTTGTCCCACGTCAGGTCTAGGTCTGCTACATCTAGATGGTAGGCTGCATGGTTGCATGATGCGATCTTTCTGCCTGTCATCCAGCAGAGACTGAGCACCGTGAAATTTTCCCACGGCGCTCACATTGACGTCAGAAAGGTGAAATGAGTTCATTGGCTGTGAACTCACAGGACCTGTCTGACGGCACTGTGAGTAGGAGAACTTTCTCACGCTCTCGGTGCCCTCAGACAGGGAATGAGTTCATAGGGAGACACTGAGCACACAGTGTTCAGTTTCTCTGCTGGATGACAGGCTGTATGGTTGCATCATGCAAACATGCAGCCTGCCATCTAGATGTAGTAGAGCTAGACGCAGCAGTTTTCTTGCTACAACCTCTTCTATGACTGACCGCCTGCCTATTATCTGTGCAACACCTGCAAACCACATTGTGGAACCCGACTGTGAAGGATGGCACCGGAGAAATCACGCAGAATCCCACCACTGCCACCGCATGTGATGAACCCGCACCTTGCCACCTCACTTGACGTCACCATTACATCAGACGGATCACGTAATGCGGTCTCACCACTTTCACCAACGTCACGTTCCGAACCCCCTTGGGACACGTAAGGTCAGCTTGGTACTGTTTTTCACAGACACCCACTGTCCCCACGAGCCCAGGGAGGCACGGTCAATGAGAGGATATGGCCCACTGTTATGAATGTTTTAGAAATGAATTCTGAGCAGAAGCTCCCTCTGGTGGTTACAAACAGTACTGAACCATTCAATGAGGATTGGCAATCAGGAATCATGGACTGGATGGATATAAGGGAGGTTCCCTCCCATCATGGTTGCCGGTGATCAATTGTTCTTGTCTCAACGTTGTTTCCTGGTTCACTTGGAAGCTTGCTGAGTCTTGCCTCTTCTCCTGCTCTCAGATAAGATATTTTCTGTTTTTTGTTTTTGTGCTTGCCATTTGCATATTTCTCTGCATTTCTGTGAGGTTGGCCAGGTTCCCCTCCCCGGGGGCTTGGGCTCCTCTCGGTTCCTCTGGAGCCACTGTTGTTTGTTCATTTGCCTTTTCCAGTTTTTTCAGTGGCTGCTGTTATGTTTTGGTAGCTGAGGAGAGCAGGCAAAAACGGCAATACACCAGAGAGGTTGGAATCTACTGAATTGCAGTACCCTGACTAACCACCACAACTAAAGGCAGCCGTGGAGCGTTCCTACTTTGGTCCTAGACGCCTCGTCACAGCCTGAGAGGCTAACTACACCTAAAGATATTTAAAGAAAAAAGCTGGAGCAGCACAGAATTGTATATAGTAGGGTGCAAATCCTCTCAGCAATACCCCAATACTTGCCAACTTGAACATCCAAATAATAGGCAGCACACCATAGGTTCAATAGTGAAGTGGATATTTAATAAACCCACATTAAAGGCAACGTTTCGGCTCCATGAGTCTTCCTCAAGCAGTGCTCAATACAAATGTGCAGGTTTATATAGGGTCAGTGCACAACAATTTTCATTACTGCCAATTATCATAATTAGTTCATATTTCATAAACAGCGTTGAGAAGTTTTCCATAACTTATACACTTATTGGTAAATGGTTATATCCAACAATGCAGATCATATCATACAGTATTATATATAAACACACTGCCGTAATGTCCATAAGTTCACTAATTGTATGCACATGGCAATTACAAAAGGCTGTGACATGATCATCCGATATTAATAAAAGTACTCACACAGCTGGTGGAACCACGCTGCTCATGGAGGACGCCATGAACGCTACATTCTGTTCATAAACAGACCCACTGCGCATGTCTCAAATACATCATCCCCATGTTCCGGCCTTCTAGCCAATCACAGTGGATGTGTGTCAATTCACCGTGTGCACATGCGCACTTCTGTGTTGTCAGTAGCGCGGCGCCATCTTGTTAGTGGCAAAATGACATACTGATCTATACACATTCAAAAGAAAGTTTTCATTTATAAATAGTGATCCACCCTGCGGAGATAATCTTCCACATAAAATTCTAATACATCACTGCTACCATAGTGATATTTTTATAGGTATTATATAGTTTTAATATTGCTTGTCATTTATTTAGACTGGCTCATATAGGGTTCATTACCATAGGGGAATAAAAGGCACCATGCCCACCCTGGTACGTAGAGCCGCTCCCTTTGCTGGGTAGCCCCCCACTACCAATGGGTTATAGGGGAGGTATCCTGTGCCTGTGAATTGACACACATCCACTGTGATTGGCTAGAAGGCCGGAACATGGGGATGATGTATTTGAGACATGCGCAGTGGGTCTGTTTATGAACAGAATGTAGCGTTCATGGCGTCCTCAATGAGCAGCGTGGTTCCACCAGCTGTGTGAGTACTTTTATTAATATCGGATGATCATGTCACAGCCTTTTGTAATTGCCATGTGCATACAATTAGTGAACTTATGGACATTACGGCAGTGTGTTTATATATAATACTGTATGATATGATCTGCATTGTTGGATATAACCATTTACCAATAAGTGTATAAGTTATGGAAAACTTCTCAACGCTGTTTATGAAATATGAACTAATTATGATAATTGGCAGTAATGAAAATTGTTGTGCACTGACCCTATATAAACCTGCACATTTGTATTGAGCACTGCTTGAGGAAGGCTCATGGAGCCGAAACGTTGCCTTTAATGTGGGTTTATTAAATATCCACTTCACTATTGAACCTATGGAGTGCTGCCTATTATTTGGAGATACACCTAAAGATAGAAAGAGGAAAGCTATCTGCCCCGGAGCAGATCCCCAAAGAACATAGGAAGCCCCCAAACATGTAATGGCGGTTAGACAAGAGGAAATACAGACACAGACAGAAAATAGTATGAGCAAATGCTGGGGCCCAATCTGACTTAGACAGAAAAGGATAGGAAGGATACTTACTGCAATCCAAAAAACCCTAAAAAAAAACAACGCTACTAATTGCAAAAACACCTGAGATCACACGACCTCTACCACCTAAATTAGTTCTCTGGTGTAACAAAACTAAGCCGCAGCCACAGAAAAAAAACTGGAAAAGGCAAATGAACAAACAACAATGGCTCCAGAGGAACCGAGAGGAGACCAAGCCCCCCCGGGGAGGGGAACCTGGCCAACCTCACAGAAATGAAGCGAAATATACAAATGGCAAGCACAAAAACAAAAAACAGAAAATATCTTATCTGAGAGCAGGAGAAGAGGCAAGACTCAGCAAGCTTCCAAGTGAACCAGGAAACAAAGTTGAGACAAGAACAATTGATCACCGGCAACCATGATGGAGGGAAACCTCCCTTACATCCAGCCAGTCCGTGATCCCTGATTGCCAATCCTCATTGAAATTGAATGGTTCAGTTCTGTCTGCAACCACCAGAGGGAGCTTCTGCTTAGAATTCATTTCTAAAACATTCATAACAGGCTGCGGCTTAGTTTTGTTACACCAGAGAACTAATTTAGGTGGTAGAGGTCGTGTGATCTCAGGTGTTTTTGCAATTAGTAGCGTTTGCTTTTTTTAGGGTTTTTTGGATTGCAGTAAGTATCCTTCCTATCCTTTTCTGTCTAGGCAAATTGGGCCCCAACGTTTGCTCATACTATTTTCTGTCTGTGTCTGTATTTCCTCTTGTCTAACCGCCATTACATGGTTGGAGGGCTTCCTATGTTCTTTGGGGATCTGCTCTGGGGCAGATAGCTTTCCTCTTTCTATCTTTAGGTGTAGTTAACCTCTCAGGCTGTGACGAGGCGTCTAGGACCAACGTAGGAACGCTCCACGGCTGCCTTTAGTTGTGGTGGTTAGTCAGGGTACTGCAATCCAGTAGATTCCAACCTCTCTGGTGTATTGCCGTTTTTGCCTGCTCTCCTCAGCTACCAAAACATAACAGTATCACCGGCCCAACTGAAAATTATATGGTACTCACAGAAGGGAAAAATAGTGTGGAAAGAAAAAAGGTTGTCAGAGATTTTTTTTTTCTGTTTGTTGCATTTTTTCCCTCTTTTTCTCTGGGTGCTGAGAAGGAATTTTTTTTTCTCTCTCAATGGAGTTTGCACAGTTGTCTGGCCGTGTGGATCAGCTTGCCACTGATGTTCGGAGTATTGCTACCTATCTTGCTAGGTTGCCAGTTGTGGAACCCAGGATCCCCATGCCAGATTTGTTTTTGGGGGATCGAGCTAAATTTCTGAATTTCAAAAATAGCTGTAAGTTGTTTTTTGCCTTAAAACCTAAGTCCTCAGGGAACGCAGCACAGCAGGTTCAAATTGTCTTCTCTCTCCTGCGCTGCGATCCTCAGGATTGGGCTTTTTCCCTGACACCTGGGGACCCTGTTTTGAGTAATGTTGATGCATTTTTTCTGGCTCTGGGGTTATTGTACAATGAACCTAATGTCACTGATCAAGCTGAAAAAACCTTGTTGGCATTAAATCAGGGGCTTGAGGACGTTGAGTTGTACTGTCAGAAATTCCGAAAGTGGGCAGTCCTGACCAAATGGAATGATGATGCTTTGGCAGCTCTTTTTCGGAAGGGTCTGTCAGAGAATGTAAAAGATGTTATGGTGGGTTTCCCTGCTCCCTCTGGTCTCAATGATTCTGTCATTAGCGATTCAAATTGACAGACGTTTGCGTGAGCGTAGAAGTATGCGTGGAATAGTGTTGCCTTGTGAACCAGCTTCTGAACCCATGCAGTGTGATAGAGTGACTTCTAGGGCACAGCATCATGAGTTTTGAAAACGCAATGGGTTATGTTTCTACTGTGGTGATGCCTCTCATGCTATTTCAGTCTGCCCTAAGCGGGGAAGACGTTTTGCACGCTCAGTTGTCTTGGGTAGTGTTCAGACTAAATTTCTGTTGACTGTTACCCTGATTTGCTCCCTGTCCACATTTTCTTCTCAGGCTTTTGTTGATTCGGGAGCAGCTATTAACCTGATGGATTTTGATTTTGCTAAACGTTGTGGGTTTCCCTTGATACCCTACGGAAGTCTATTCCCCTACTGGGGATTGATGCTACCCATTTGGCTGAGAATAAACCCCAGTTCTCTACTCAGGTGATAATGAGGGTTGAACCTGATCATCAGGAGAGTTGCAAATTTTTGGTGCTGCATGACATTATTGTACTAGGTTTCCCTTGGTTACAGTCTCATAATCCTGTTTTGGATTGGAAATCTGTGTATGTAACCAGTTGGGGCTGCCAATGTGTTAATGCCAACACTCCTGTTTTTTCTGCCTCTCCCCAGGCTCAGGATGTTCCTGACTTTTTGACTGATTTTTCTGATGTGTTTAGCGAAAGTAAATCTGCATCCTTGCCTCCCATAGGAGCTATGACTATTGAATTAGTGCCTGGTAGTAAATTCCCTAAAGGTCGCCTTTTTAACTTGTCTGTACCTGAACATGACGCTATGCGGTCTTATATCAAGGAGTCATTGGAGAAGGGTCATATCAGACCATCCTCTTCACCCTTGGGTGCCGGTTTTTTATTTGTGGCCAAAAAGGATGGTTCATTAAGGCCGTGTATTGATTATCGTCTCTTGAACAATATCACTGTGAAGTATCAATATCCGTTACCCTTGATTTCTGACCTGTTTTCCAGGGTGAAAAGTGCTACTTGGTTTACCAAGCTTGACTTCAGGGGGGCGTATAACCTTATTCGCATTAAGCACGGGGATGAATGGAAGACGGCGTTTAATACCCCAGAGGGGCATTTTGAGTACCTAGTGATGCCCTTTGGGCTCACTAATGCTCCTTCCGTCTTCCAGTCCTTCATGAATGACATTTTCAGGGATTTTGTGGATAAATTTCTGATTGTTTATTTGGATGATATCTTGATTTTTTTCTCATGTGAAACATGTTCGGACTGTGTTCCAGATTTTGAGAGAGAATGCTCTGTATGTGAAGGGATCAAAGTGTCTTTTTGGCGTACAGAGGATCTCATTTCTGGGATTCATTTTGTCTCCATCTTTTATTGAAATGGACCCGGTCAAGGTTCAGGCCATCTATGATTGGGTCCAACCTACTTCATTAAAGGCTCTTCAGAGATTCTTGGGTTTTGCCAATTTTTATCGTAAATTTATTGGTAATTTCTCTGTTATTGTTAAACCATTGACTGATTTGACCAAAAAGGGTTCTGATGTGGTGAATTGGCCTCCTGAGGCAGTCTCTGCATTTCAGGAACTTAAGCAGAGATTCACTTCTGCTCCTGTTCTATGGCAGCCTGATGTTTCTCTGCCATTTCAGGTGGAGGTTGATGCCTCTGAAATTGGGACAGGTGCCGTTTTGTCCCAAAGAGATCCTGAGACCTCTAAAAGTAACCCTTGTGCTTTTTTCTCTCGAAAATTTTCTCCAACTGAACGTAATTATGACGTGGGTAATCGGGAGTTATTGGCCATGAAGTGGGCTTTTGAAGAGTGGAGACATTGGCTGGAGGGAGCCATACATCAGGTGGTGGTCCTCACGGACCATAAGAATCTGGTTTATTTGGAATCAGCCAAGCGACTTAATCCTAGACAGGCCAGGTGGGCCTTGTTTTTCACACGTTTTAATTTTGTGGTTTCCTTTCTTCCTGGCACTAAGAATGTTAAGGCGGATGCCCTCTCGAGGAGTTTCCTTGCGGACTCTCCTGAGTTATCTGATCCTGCTGTTATTTTGAAAGAGGGTGTAGTTCTTTCCGCCATCTCGCCCAATTTGAGACTGGCTCTGGAAGGGTGTCAGGAGGATAAACCCGAGCGCTGCCCTATTGGGAAATTGTTTGTCCCAGACCAGTGGAAGAAGAGTGTGATGTCTGAGATTCGTTGTTCCGCGTTGGCCGGTCATCCCGGAATTTTTGGTACCAGAAACTTGGTGAGTCGGTCCTTTTGGTGGCCTACTTTGTCTCGTGACGTCAGGGAGTTTGTGCAGTCCTGTGGGACATGCTCTCGCTCCAAGCCTTGCTCTCGCTCTAGTGGTTTGTTGATGCCATTGCCTGTGCCCAAGAGACCATGGACCCATATCTCTATGGATTTTATTTCCGACCTCCCTGTTTCTCAGAGAATGACCGTTATCTGGGTGATTTGTGATAGGTTTTCCAAGATGATACATCTTGTGCCATTACCTAAGTTGCCTTCCTCCTCCGAATTGGTGCCTTTGTTCCTTCAGCACGTGGTTCGGTTACACGGCATTCCTGAGAACATTGTGTCTGACAGAGGAGTCCAGTTTGTTTCCAGATTTTGGAGGACTTTTAGTTCTAAACTTGGTGTTCAATTGTCTTTCTCCTCTGCTTTTCATCCTCAGACCAATGGACAAACTGAGAGAACAAACCAGACATTGGAGACTTATCTGAGATGCTTTGTGTCTGCTGATCAAGATGACTGGGTCTCTTTTTTGCCTTTGGCTGAGTTTGCTCTTAATAATAGGGCAAGCTCTGCCACTTTGATGTCTCCATTTTTCTGCAATTTTGGGTTTCACCCTCGATTTTCTTCGGGACAGACGGAGGCTTCTGTCTGTCCGGGTGTTGACTCTGTTGTGGAGCGTATGCAGCAGATTTGGGACCAGGTAGTGGAGAGGTTGTCCCTCTCTCAGGAGAAGGCCCAGCGGTTTGCCAACCGACATAGGACTGATGGTCCTCGGTTTAAAGTGGGGGACTTGGTCTGGTTGTCCTCAAGAAATATCCCTATGAGAGTTGCATCTCCTAAGTTTAAGCCTAGGTTCATTGGACCTTATAAGATCATGGAGATTCTTAATCCTGTTTCCTTTCGTTTACTTTTTCCAGGGACATTTAACCCCTTCACCCCCAAGGGTGGTTTGCACGTTAATGACCGGGCCAATTTTTACAATTCTGACCACTGTCTGTTTATGAGGTTATAACTCCGGAACGCTTCAACGGATCTGCGCGATTCTGAGAATGTTTTCTCGTGACATATTGTATTTCACGTTATTGATAAAATTTCTTCGATATAACTTGCGTTTATTTTTGAAAAAAACGCAAATATGGCGAAAATTTTGAAAATTTTGCAATTTTCAAACTTTGAATTTTTATTCCCTTAAAACAGAGAAATATGTCACACAAAATAGTTAAGAAATAACATTTCCCACATGTCTACTTTACATCAGCACAATTTTGGAATCAAATTTTTTTTTCTTAGGAAATTATATGGGTTAAAAGTTGACCAGCGATTTCTCATTTTTACAACAAAATTTACAAAGCCATTTTTTTTAGGGACCACCTCATATTTGAAGTCACTTTGAGGGGTCTATATAGCATAAAATACCCAAAAGTGACACTATTCTAAAAACTGCACTCCTCAAGGTACTCAAAACCACAGTCAAGAAGTTTATTAACCCTTCGGGTGCTTCACAGGAGCTGAAGCAACGTGGAAGGAAAAAATGAATATTTAACTTTTTAGCCACAAAAATGATCTTTTACAAACTTTTTTTTATTTTCACAAGGGTAAAAGAAGAAAATGGACAGATAAAGTTGTTGTGCAATTTCTCCTGAGTACGCCAATACCCCATAAGTAGGGGAAAACCACTGTCTGTGCGCACAGCAGAGCTCATAAGGGAAGGAGCGCCGTTTGACTTTTTCAAACTAAAATTGGCTGGAATTGAGATTGGATGCCATGTCGTGTTTGGACAGCCCCTGATGCGCCCTAAACAGTGGAAAACCCCACAAGTGACACCATTTTGGAAACTAGACCCCTAAGGAACGTATCTAGATCTGTTGTGAGCACTTTGAACCCCCAAGTGTTTCACAAAAGTTTATAATGCCTGGGTGTGAAAAAAAAAAAGAAACAATTTTCCACAAAAATGATTTTTTAGTCCCAAATTTTTGATTTTTTCCAAGGAAATTGGACCCCAAAAGTTGTTGGCCAATTTGTCCTGAGTACGCTGATACCCAATATGTGGGGGGGGGGGAAACTGTTTGGGCGCACGTCAGGGCTTGGAAAGGAAGTAGTAACGTTTTGGAATGCAGACGTTGATGGGGGTCATGTTCCGTTTGCAGTGCCCCAGATGAGCCTAAACAATAGAAACCCCCACAAGTGACCACATTTTGGAAACTAGACCCCCTAAGGAACTTATCTAGAGCTTTGGTGAGCACTTTGAACCCCAAGTGCTTCACACAAGTTTATAATGCCCGGGCATGAAAATAAAAAATCCTATTTTTTTCCAACAAAAATTATTTTTAGTCACTAATTTTTTATTTTCCCAAGGGTAACAGGAGAAATTGGACCACAAAAGTTGTTGTCCAATTTGTCCTGAGTACGCTGATACCCGATATGTGGGGGGGAACCACTGTTTGGGCGCACGGCAGAGCTCGGAATGGAAGGAGCACCATTTGACTTTTTCCAACCAAAATTGGCTGGAATTGAGATTGGATGCCATGTTGCATTTGGAGAGCCCCTGATGTGCCTAAACAGTGGAAACCCCCCACAAGTGACCCCATTTGGGAAACTAGACCCCCTAAGGAACTTATCTAGATCTTTGGTGAGCAATTTGAACCCCCAAGTGCTTCACACAAGTTTATAACGTAGAGCCGTAAAATTAAAAAATCATATTTTTTCCACAAAAATGATCTTTTCACCCCAATTTTTATTTTCCCAAGGGTAACAAGACTCCAAAAGTTATTGTGCAATTTGTCCTGAGTACGCTGATACCCCATATGTGGGGGTAAACCACTGTTTGGGTGCATGGCAGAGTTTGGAAGGGAAGGAGCGCCATTTGACTTTTTCAACGCAGAATTGGCTGGATGCCATGTCGTGTTTGGAGAGCTCCTGATCTGCCTAAACAGTGGAAACCCCCGACAAATGACACCATTTTGGAAACTAGACCCCTCAAGGAACTTATCTAGATGTGTGGTGAGCACTTTGAACCCCGAAGTGCTTCACAGAAGTTTATAACGGACAGCCGTAAAATAAAATCTTTTTTTTTTTTACAAAAATGATTTTTTCGTCCCCAATATTTTATTTTCACAAGGGTAACAGGAGAAATTGGACCCCAAAAGTTGTTTTTCCAATTTGTCCTGAGTACGCGGATACCCAATATGTGGGAGAAAACTACTGTATGGGTACACGTTGGGGCTCGGAAGGGAAGTAGTGACGTTTTGGATTGTAGACTTTGATGGAATGATCTGGGGCGTCATGTCGCATTTGGAGAGCCCCTGATGTGCCTAAACAGTGGAAACCTCCCACAAGTGACCCCATTTTGGAAAATAGACCCCACAAAGAACTTATCTAGATGTGTGGTGAGCACTTAGAACCCCGAAGTGCTTCACAGAAGTTTATAATGTACAGCCGTAAAAATAAAAAATATATATATTTTTTTACAAAAATTATTTTTTCGCCCCCAATATTTTATTTTCACAAGGGTAACAGGAGAAATTGGATCCCAAAAGTTGTTGTCCAATTTGTCCTGAGTACGCGGATACCCAATATGTGGGAGAAAACTACTGTATGGGTACACGTTGGGGCTCGGAAGGGAAGTAGTGACGTTTTGGATTGTAGACTTTGATGGAATGGTCTGGGGGCGTCATGTCGCATTTGGAGAGCCCCTGATGCGCCTAAACAGTGGAAACCCCCCACAAGTGACCCCATTTTGGAAAATAGACCCCACAAGGAACTTATCTAGATGTGTGGTGAGCGCTATGAAGCCCCAAGTGCTTCACAGAAGTTTATAACGTACAGCCGTAAAAGCAAAAAAAATCATTTTTTTTTAAAAAAATGATATTTTTGCCCCCAGTTTTTTATTTTCCCAAGGGTAACAGAAGAAATAGGACAAATTGCACAATAACTCTTAGGGTCCAGAGTACGCTGATACCCCATGTGGGAGTAAACTACTGTTTGGGCGCATGGCAGAGCTCAGAAGGGAAGGAGCACCGTTTGACTTTCTCAATGCAGAATTGGCTGGAATTGAGATCAGACGCCATGTCACATTTGGAGAGCCCCTGATGTGCCTAAACAGCGGAAACCCCCCAATTCTAACTCCAACCCTAACCCCAACACACCCCTAACCCTAGTCCCAACCCTAACCACAAACCTAACCCTAACACACCCCTATCCCTAATCCCAACCATAACCCTAATACTAACTTTAGCGCCAACCCTAACCCTAACTTTAGCTGCAACCCTAACCTTAACCCTAATGGGAAAATGGAAATAAATACATTTTTTTAATTTTATTATTTTTACCTAACTAAGGGGGTGATAAATGGGGGTTTGATTTACTATTTATAGCGGGTTTTTATGATTGGCAGCTGTCATGCTAAAAGACGCTTTTTATTGCAAAAAATAGTTTTTTGCATCTCCACATTTTGAGAGCTATAATTTTTGCATATTTTGGCCCACAGAGTCATGTGAGGTCTTATTTTTTGCGGTACGAGTTGACGTTTTTATTGGTACCATTTTTGAGCACGTGACTTTTTTGATCGCTTTTTATTTCGATTTTTGGGAGGTTAGAATGAACAAAAATCAGCAATTCATGAATTTCTTTTGGGGGAGGCGTTTATACCATTCCGCGTGTGGTAAAATTGATAAAGCAGTTTTATTCTTCGGGTCAGTACGATTACGGCGATACCTCATTTATATTATTTTTTTATGTTTTGGCGCTTTTATAGAATGAAAACAATTTTATATAAAAAATAATTATTTTTGCATCGCTTTATTCTGCGAGCTATAACTTTTTTATTTTTTCGCTGATGATGCCGTATGGTGGCTCGTTTTTTGCGGGACAAGATGACGTTTTCAGCGGTACTATGTTTATTTATATCGGTCTTTTTGATCGCGTGTTATTCCACTTTTTGTTCAGCAGTATGATGATAAAGCACTGATATTTTGCTTTGTTTTTATTTTATTTTTTAAGGGGTTCACAAAAGGGGTTAACTAGTGGGACAGTTTTATAGGGCGGGTCGTTACGGACGCGGTGATACCAAATATGTGTACTTTTATTGTTTTATTTTTTTTATTTACAGGAAGAAATGAATTTATTGGGGAATATATTTTTTTTATTTTGGAATTTTTTTTTACACATGTTTATTTTTTATTTTTTTTACTTTTTTACATTGTCCCAGGGTGGGACATCACTGTAAAATGTCAGATCGCGATCTCACAGGCAGCGCTGCAGGCTTCTCAGTGCCTGCTCTCAGCAGGCACTGAGGAAGCCGCCTCCCTCCAGGACCCCGGCGCCATCTTGGATCCAGGTCCTGGGAGGGAGGAAGCCCTCAGAACAGCGCAATCACATAGCGCTGTTTTGATGGTCTCAGGGGAGCTCGAAGGGAGCCCCCTCCCTGCGCGATGCTCCCCTGTGCCCCCGGTACACCGCGATCATGTTTGATCGCGGTGTGCAAGGGGTTAATGTGCCGGGAGCTGTCCGTGACTGCTCCTGGCACACAGTCCTGGGTGTCAGCTGTGATAATCAGCTGACACCCGGCAGCGATTAGCTGCGCTCCCCCCAGGAGCGCAGCTGATCGCTATGACGTGCTATCCCGTCCATGGTCAGATTGTCACGGGTTTTATGGACAGGATAGTACGTCAGATGTCAGAGAGGGGTTAAGATCCATAACGTGTTCCACAAGTCCTTATTGAAGAGGTTTGTCGAGCCAGTGGTTCCTATGGCTGCGCCTCCTGACCCTGTTTTGGTTGAGGGCAATCTGGAGTATGTGGTTGAGAAATATTGGATTCTCGTTTTTCTAGACGGAAACTCCAGTATTTGGTTAAGTGGAGAGGTTATGGTCAGGAGGACAATTCTTGGGTGTTTGCTTCGGACATCCATGCTAGGAGACTGATCCGTGCGTATCACAGAGCTCATCCTGACCGACCTGGTTGCACAAATGAGGGTTCGGTGACCCCTCCTCAAGGGGGGGGTACTGTTATGAATGTTTTAGAAATGAATTCTGAGCAGAAGCTCCCTCTGGTGGTTGCAGACAGTACTGAACCATTTAATTTCAATGAGGATTGGCAATCAGGGATCACGGACTGGCTGGATATAAGGGAGGTTTCCCCCCATCATGGTTGCCGGTGATCCATTGTTCTTGTCTCAACTTTGTTTCCTGGTTCACTTGGAAGCTTGCTGAGTCTTGCCTCTTCTCCTGCTCTCAGATAAGATATTTTCTGTTTTTTTTTTGTGCTTGCCATTTGCATATTTCTCTGCATTTCTGTGAGGTTGGCCAGGTTCCCCTCCCCGGGGGGCTTGGGCTCCTTTCGGTTCCTCTGGAGCCACTGTTGTTTGTTCATTTGCCTTTTCCAGTTTTTTCAGTGGCTGCGGCTTAGTTTTGTTACACCAGAGAACTAATTTAGGTGGTAGAGGTCGTGTGATGTCAGGTGTTTTTGCAATTAGTAGCGTTTGATTTTTTTAGGGTTTTTTGGATTGCAGTAAGTATCCTTCCTATCCTTTTCTGTCTAGGCAGATTGAGCCCCAACGTTTGCTCATACTATTTTCTGTCTGTGTCTGCATTTCCTCTTGTCTAACTGCCATTACATGTTTGGGGGCTTCCTATGTTCTTTGGGGATCTGCTCCGGGGCAGATAGCTTTCCTCTTTCTATCTTTAGGTGTAGTTAACCTCTCAGGCTGTGACGAGGCGTCTAGGACCAACGTAGGAACGCTCCACGGCTGCCTTTAGTTGTGGTGGTTAGTCAGGGTACTGCAATCCAGTAGATTCCAACCTCTCTGGTGTATTGCCGTTTTTGCCTGCTCTCCTCAGCTACCAAAACATAACAGCCCACGCAGTCACTGACGTGGCACCACATTTCCTCACAACCCAGACAGGCCCCTTTTACGAGCACCAGTGAAACCGAGCACTGTCAGCCCTGTAGGACTGCCACAAGTTCCTCGTTGGATATAAGCCCAGTCCGTTAATGGGATTATATCGGGCCATAAACCAGCCCCGGTAACGTGGAAAGTTAAGCCGAGTATACAGACGTGTGGATTCGTGGATCGAGATAAAAGAACAGTGCAAGGTTAAATTATATATTTAATCGCCTTAAGGGCACACTAGATAATACACTATATGCACATAAAACAGCAGATCCATACAACAATATTGGAGAAGTCTTCAGAGAGGGTGTTTGTACGACTTCTCCACCTTAACACAGACACAATAAACTGCAAATTTCCTTTAATAGCACAACTGTCTGTGTATTGGTACACTTTTTGCTCAGCATGGACACAAACTTATAGAACATGAGGTCCCCAATAATCAGCTAAGTGCTCACGTGCCGTTTTTTTCTAATGTATAGCGATTCTCAACCAAAGTCCAATCTGGCTGCAGATATAGTGGCTAACTGCAGCACAGGGCAAACATATTGGGTGTTTGGCTCAAACCATTACACAGAGAATAATACCTACTACATTGCATGGTGACAGGTCTATATTATATATTCATACACATGACAAATATCCAACACTGCTTCTCTCTGCTTGCTGATCCATGCCCAGGTTGCTTATCAAATGCTGTGAATGACAGCAGCATATGGAGGAAGGCTGGTGGCAGGTGACACACTGACATTCGCTCTGACTAATCTCTCTTTTATCACTTACTTTCCTATATAATTATCATGTCCTTTTTTTCTTTCCAATCTGTACTAAGCTTGTCTGAGATCCATTACACATCTGCCTGTGTCACTCACTAGTCCCAGCATCTTCACTTCTTCATGTTTGTATCAACTTGTACATAGTTTTTTGTAAATGTTATTCTAATACAATTTTTCCATAGAATGTATTCCTCTTCCTGCAAACTTTTCAGTTACAGATCAACAATACAAAGCCAATCTTCTAATTCAAGACTCAGGCGTTACTTAAAGGGGTTTACCGAAATCCCAAAATTGATGGTCTATCTGTAGGATTGGCCATCAATAACAGACAAGTGGGAGTCCAACTCTTGGCTGCCCCATTGGATTAGCTGTTTGTATGTACTAGTCTCATTGATTTTTTCATTACCTGTATACCTTCAACACAGTGGTGGCTCTGCTGAGTATTGTAAGACTGTCCAATGCACATCATCAATGGGACAATACCTACAAAACCTGTGTTGGGACCCTGACCTAACATGATACCTCTCCTGGGATAAAAGCCTACAATTGTATGAGCAGGTAGATTCAGGCTCTATTTAAAACCAACGTAGGATGATGGGTGGAGTTCTTGGTCAGAAGGCATGTATTACAAATATCATAAGACTGACCATCACTTCAAAACAGAAAGACAAATGTGAGCATTTAAGGTTTTTAGCCTGGGAGAGGTATCATGTTAGTTCACTGTCCCAACAGAGGGGGGTACGCCTTGACACTTGCTGTTGGGCACACATGGATTGGTCAAATTATGCGCTAAGTACCTTCATTTTTAACTTATTTTCTACAGCAGTAATTTAATTCCAATGATATATATTCAATGTTTACCGGTACATACTGTGGCATTTCAGAGTGCAGCTTTAATTTGTTTGATCCAGGAAAAAGGTCTTGAATTGAGTTTTCTGGATACAAACTTGATAGCAATTCGCCAAATTGTTAAAAAAGACAGCTACACTTTATTGACAAGTTTATCCTCTCCATTTAATACACTCATGAGGGAAATAAATTAAATTAAACATTTTGCTGTTGGATTCGGTAGAAGAAAATATAAAATAATTACATTTTCCCAAACTACTGCAGTACATTCTTGGGTGACTCATAATTATTGACGTGAAAATAATTACATACCCTGATGTTTGGTCTTAAAGAGTTAGTCTGGCCTTAGGATACAAGCCTGTAATCATCCTATGTGACAGAAGAGTTGTAAATACTCACAGTGAGAATTCTCTGTTGCTGGCGAGATTTGCATACTTCCAGCCACATTCCAACTTGACATATCTGGGCTGGCTCATTTTACTTGCATTGAGCAAAGCCGTGCATGTCTAGTTGGCAAGTGATCACCTGTATGCAAATCACATATTTGCAGTCACACACCTGGTGCTCCCAGCTCCGGCACCAGAGAATCCCCACAGCGTTCACTATGAGGATTCTCAAGTCTGCAGTCATGTAGAGTGACTGCAGACTTGTACCCAGGGCCGGACTGTCTATCTGGCAAATCTGGCAAATGATAGATGAGCAGGTCCAGCCATGGGCAGCATAATTTGTGATTTCAAGAAGTTGGTATTGTTAACAGTTGGGACGGGGTATAGAGCCACTGTATCTGTTCTTAGTTACATACTCCAGCAGGCCGCAGAATACTTCTGGTCTCCTGGAGGCTGGTGCCACACCGGCCAGTGTCCATTGCAAGACAGAATAGAAGAAAAGACAGCGACTGTGGTAGATGGGGAAGCTGAATTATTATAAGATTTTTTGTGGGCTGTGATGACCATCATACTGTATTGGAGCTTTGGGGACTATATTATTATGTGGGGAGACCATTATACTATATGGAGGGCTGTGGGTGACCATCATAATGTTTGGGTGGTACTCGTTACCATCATACTTTGTGGTTGACAGTGATGACTAATATACTGTTTAAGGGGCTGGTGTAACCATCAAACCTGAGTGGACGGGCAGTGAAGGACATGATACTTTGTAGGGGGCAGGCTTACTATGTGGGGGGGAATTGGTGACCATTGTGCTTGGGTTGCAGCAGTGCTGGACAGACATCATATTGTGGGGAGGCAATGTAGACATCATACCATGTGTCGGGGTGCCATGGTGGACATCATACTGTGTTGGATGCAGTGGTAGATATTGTAGTATGTGGGGTCAGGGGTGACCATCGTACTGTGTGGTGTCTGTTGGGCCATACTTTGTAGGTGAAATAATGTGAGATCATTTGCTGTGGAGGCATCATACTGTATGTGGACCATGGAAGAGGTATCATAGTAGAAGAGAGGGTTTCAGTACAGACAAAACAACTGTGTAAGTGCTGCAATAAATATCCCTTCCCATGTCTTAAACGGTTGAGAGGTATGCTCTTCTCTGACTGTACCTATGTGGCCATGATAGGACTTTTTGGTATGGTATACAGTGATTTCTACATATGTCCCTGCTCAGGGTCATTAAAATATGAAGGTGTAAAGGGTACAGGGCCAGTTCAATACCTGCACTCCTTGCATACGTCCCTGGCTTGTAAATATGTTTTTTACTGAAAACAGTAGATTTCATGTGTCATGTAATGTGTATATATATATATACAGTACAGACCAAAAGTTTGGACACACCTTGTCATTCAAAGATTTTTCTGTATTTTCATGACTATGAAAATTGTAGAATCACACTGAAGGCATCAAACCTCTTGAAGCTCATCAACAGAATGCCAAGAGTGTGCAAAGCATTAATCAAAGCAAAAGGTGGCTACTTTGAAGAACCTAGAATATAAGACATATTTCCAGTTCTTTCACACTTTTTTGTTAAGTATATAATTCCACGTGTTAATTCATAGTTTTGATGCCTTCAGTGTGAATGTACAATTTTCATAGTCATGAAAATACAGAAAAATCTTTGAATGAGAAGGTGTGTCCAAACTTTTGGTCTGTACTGTATATATTGTGCCTTATGCTTATATATTGCAAATATTCATGTGCTGTAAAGGGTTAGGGATAGTATAGGATTTAGCCCACTTGGGGGGGGCACAATAGAGTAAGATAGGAGTAGGGCAACATCAATACGGTAGCAGCTAACTTTGTGGGAACAACCCTAAATGTCCGAGGCGAAGCCGACAGGGAACTTTTGAAGCGGGTTAGTCTGACCAGTCAGTAAGCTGTGGTACCAAAGGCGACTGTGTGACCCTGCGATATTCCTGCAGAAGTGAGGGACAGTACAGAGAACGGAATGGTGATACTGTGTGAAGAACCTTGTGCTGTTTCTGTGACTTAACTGGACGAGCTGATTAAACTTGTTTTGTTGAAACTGGATTTGGACTCTGCCTGTCATTATGTGGTGCTTAAAGGCAAGAAGCCCCAACAGATCGAGGTGGACCCTGATGCACAATTAAATGCACCACAGAAGGGACAATATGTTTATGCGACAGAGGGCCAGGGTGCGACAGATTAGCCTCTGTTTGCCACTACTACAGCCCTGGCCTTTGTTGCAAAGGCATAATGGGCGATCGGCATGGGTGGTAGGTGAAGCATAGGAGGCATTATTATAAGAAAGTAAAGGGGTATTTGTGTTATCATAAGAAGGTACGGGGTCATTATTATAATATTTCACTGGGCAATTATTAGAAGGCAGCAAAAGCAGACATCTTCACTATATGATATTACCATTATATAATCAGTGCATTTATTTATTTTATTTACATATACGTATAGCACCATCAATTCCACAGTGCTTTTGTCAGGGACACCGCACTGCACTTGCTCACTGAGCCAGTGCGTGTGTCCTGAGTGAACAAACTATGCCCAAAGATACCTGTATAGCAGAGCCGCAGCAGGGAAGACGTGTGCTTCTGAGAAACAGGACCTTCAGCATGTGACTGCTAGTGGGCGGAGCCGGCCACACGTCTCTCAGAGGCAGCAGTAGCAGATAGAGAATGCTTCAGGCCAAAGGCCCTGCAGGCACGTGACTGCTAGTGGGCGTGTCCTAAGCTCCAGAGAGCTATGAGGTGAAGGAAAACTCCTAGAAGGGTAACTACGGGACACAGTTACCAAGGGGCATATACAGAACAGATAATCAGGACGTAGCCAAGGGGTCATACACATAGAGGGCGACGAAGTACAAGAGGAGCAGGCAGAGCAGAGTCAGAACGTAGCCAAGGGTCATACACGTAGAGGGCAGCAGAGTACAAAAGCGAAAGGCAAAACTCGAAACAGGGACACAGCCAAATCAGAACCAGACAGACAGAACGTAGCACAGGCATAAAGCACTGGCACAAGCACAACAGGGTCACACACACTCGGCCAAGGGTTAGAGTATAAGCGACAGAGGATGGCCCCACAATGAGGCTATAAAAAGCCTCCCAGAATCCCAGAGTGAGGCCATCCCGGTTAACCCTAAAACCACCTAATCCCAGAAACTCAGCAGACCATGACAGCTTTACAGATATTATCTGTATTTTAAAAGTATGAACAGTTAAAAAGGTTATAAAAAAGTTCACTCTACATTTCTTTTGTAGAACCAATGCCACTTGGGTTCATTGGTGGTAAGATCAGTCCTAGTACGGGGGTTGTGAGTTTAATATAACAGTATCATCACCACAGTATATGATGGTAATATGTTGTTATGGTCTGGTGGTATTTGTCAGTTAAATTGCAATATTATTTTTCAGATATTATTCTTAAATCTTATATAGTGGTACTATTGGAGATATAGATCTTGTATTAAATGTGATTTCCAGCAGGCAGGGTAATATTAGCATTAGGGACCCCAATCTGAGGAAGGGGATGGAGCCGGCATGGGTCTGTGTGCTTTCAAATGCCAGGGCTAAATTTTAGTTCCACTCCATCCCTGCTTGTATCCTAAGGCTGGACAACCCCTTTAAAATAGTAATAATGCTACATTTCAATGCTACTCCGGTCTATAGGATATCTCTTAAGTAATTAGGACTGAACTGCAATTCCACGGATAGACTGTGTATAACAGTGGCACTGTTCATGAAAAAGATGTACCCCTTGTTTCTAAATGTTTCAACCTCTTTAATTATTATTTTAGCTGTATATTTACATGTAGAAAAAGAGGAAATGTGAATAAAGGCTAAATCCTGAGAACCTGTAACTGGCTTTACGTGTCAGTTTTGCAGCTCTCTACCATCTTAAAGCAGCTGGCGCTACCTGGTTTCATAAGATGCCGATCCAGGCTTTATTTAAGGCTTGTATTAGTATGTTTATATTTATTTATTCTCCTTGAAGGGGGGAGTGTGGGGCCCGGTGATTAATCTCTGCTGTCACTGCTCACAGATGTGTAATTCACACCGCAGCAAATGTGAAGTCAGCAGGAGCGTCCCATGGACTGGAAGAGACGAGGGATGGAGAGAGAGGGAAAGGACGGGGGAGTGGAGGAGTGAACATTGCAGAAAATGCTTGTGGCATGGTAAACGCCGAGAAGGTCCAAACAAGTGAAAAATCCTGTTATGAGTAAGAAATGGAAAAGGATAAAGTGGACCGAGACACAGAATAAGAAGAGATGGCAAGCAATGTGTGTCCCGGATATATAAACCCCTCTAAATATGTAGCGTGTGTGTTTGATTATATCTGAGAATTATTTATTCATTTCTTTATATTTTAAAAGTTTTTACAGTTAAAAAGGTTATAAAAAAATTCACTCCATTTATTTTTTAGAAACAATGCCACTTGTGTCCATAGACTGTGTATTAGTGCAGATGTGCCTCATTGAAGTGAACGAATCTAAGCGCAAAACTAGACATAGCCCATGGACAATAGGTTCTTGAATAATAAGGTTACATACTGCTCCTTTATGTCTTCTACTTTCTATCTATCTCCACTATCTGTGATTTTGGAGACCTGGCTAGTGCTCAACCTTTCTAAAAATTTGCTCCTAAGAGTTGATCTTGAAGACTTTCAAGAAGTGTGTTTCTTTATAGGTAACTCTGTGTAGCCCAGCTTCGCAGGCACACATAAAGTCCAGGAGAGTGCACTGGAAGGCAACAGCAAAGCTTGATATGCATTCACTGCCACTCACTCTTCAGACACACCCATCTGAGATATAAGGGGGAGTGACACGTGGCTTGGGAGATCTAGAGATAGTTTTCCACGAGATAGTCAGTCAGTTAGCTCCGGGAGGCTCAGGAGTGAGTCATCCCTTGGATAGTTTCCTGTCTGAGATAAGATCAGTCTGTGTGGAGCTTAGTGTTCAGTGGAGTTCAGCCTGTTAGCTTCTGTCTCAAGGACAGAGCAGCCATTCAGTCTCGGTCCTATGTGGACTTTGGAGGAAACTGAGAGCTGTGCAGCGAGCTCTGGATGAAGCTGACATTATTCCACAAAAGCCACCAGTGTTTATGTTAAGAGCGGAAAGCGGGGCGAAGGGCACAGTGGAGAAGACAGAGAAGTGCTACAGGTATTGGATTACTTGCACTAAATTGCCGGACACCGGGGTCCGAAGCGTTGCTACTGTTTCAGGCATAGTAACAAGAAAACCGGAGGCATCTGGACTACAGGTCGCAGAGAGCAGCCCTAAGTGTCAATACGTAACCGGAGTCAGGTGGAACAAGGACTTTGAGCTAGGCCAAGCAAAAGTAAGGACTTAGTTTCATCACTTAGAAGGCTCCACCACAACGTTGGCCGGGCAGTACAGCTATAGAGAAAGCTGGAGTTTCAGAGTTAACTTCGCTTCAGGCAAGTTGGACTCACATGTACCTTGAAGTTAAGGAGGCCTCTAACCTGCTCAGCTGTTACCGGAATGTGCACTCTCCACCCCGACCAGCTCCCTGGGATCTGCTTGAACCATCATCAGTAAAAGGTATGAAAAGGAACTACCTTGTGTATGACTGAATTCTTACTACACCCTGCATCATCTCCACCATAGACTTCCAGGGACCCGTCTCACCTGTGGGAGACTTACCACCCAGCTGCCCCATAACATCCCCTGTGAAAGTCCTCATAGCAGCGCTGGTACAATTACCAGAAACCACAGGTGGCGTCACGAACTACCTATCCTAAAATCCCCTGTAAATATTCCCCCATCGCATTGACTGCCAGGGCCACGGACCGAGCCACCGCTGCCAGTGACATCTCCCATGGAAATCGATGGGCTCAGTTCCGAGTACCCCATAACCCTGGTATCCACAATTGTGGTGCGAGTCAACTAATTTTGGCATCACGAACAGGATACGAAACTTACAAGATCGTAAGCCCTGTGTGCCTAAATTGAACTGTTTGCTGTATGTCACTATTGGCGCCCAAAATACCGCCATTTTGCCGCCAAGTTGGCGCCCTGAGGCGCTGGTGAAGAAGGTGGGCGTACCTTCGTGGGCGTCTACCCCCTGAAGCGCGAAAAGTTATGGCCGCCCTCTCCAAGGCCTACTACAATGTGCGATCCAGCCCCACTGCAAAAGAGATACGCCTCCTCTTGATCCTCTATGCGAAGAGGAGGAGACGCAAACCCCGCCTCCACGGAAAGGACCAGAATGTTCCTGTTGGATATCACAGTGGTGCCTGGAATGAGATGGCGGAAGGACAGGAGGATCTGAGCCGAGGATCGGATGATTTCCTACCTGTGCCGGAGCTGTCCCCAGATAGGGACACCGACCCCGTCATGATGGAGCTGCGGAAGGAGAACGAGGAGCTGAGGAAGAAGCTCCAGAGTCGTGCTGAACTGCAGGAGACGGAGAGGCACTGGCGCGCCCAAACTCAGCGGCTGCTGTGGGACGCAGTGTTCTCTCCTACAAGCCAAGCGCCGTCTCCTGAATTCCTGAAATCGCTGCTGGAGAAGGCTGAGGGACGACCGGAGGCGACCACCGAAAGGGCTGTACCTGATCCCACCGATGGAGCGGTGGAGGCGAAGGAGGCTGAGGAGGTCCCGCCCGTTCCGGAGTGCCAGCCTGGCCAGGAGGCCGCAGCGGATTATCGTTCCCCGGCGCGGACACCGGAGGGTTCCTGTCCATCGTTGCCGGAAGTCAACTGGGACGAGATGGAGCGTATTGATGACATCACGTATGCCGTCCAGTGGGAAAGAGAGATGCAGTGTCGTGAAGAGGAGCAGCGACGCCGGCAGGAGGAAGAGCGGGAGGTGCAGCGGAACCGACAACGGCAGTATGAGCAGTTGGTCGCTGACAAGGAGATGGTCCGCAACGACAAAGGTACCCGAAGGGAACCGCGGCGGCAGGGGTGCGTGGTAGAATTCCAGCTCCGCAAGGGCTGGGGTTTCATCCGGGAACCGGGACTCTATCCTGGGGTATTTGTGAGCCGCCGGGACGTAGAGTCCCACCTGCCCATCGGTCATCCGGGAAGGGACCTAGTAAACGGGGACATAGTGAGCTATACACGGCACTGGGGTTTAAAGGGCTGGTATGCCCTCAATGTGTCCATCGTTAGTGACCCCGTCCTCGACGCCGGTAACGTCAACACTACCGCAGCGTCCCCGTCTCGAGCGCCCACAGCACCAGGCCGTACTCCAGCATCGCCCCCTGCAGGCCCATCGCAATCTATGTCGCAATCGGCATCGCCTCCTGCTTACTCAACGCAAACCAAGTCGCAATCTGTACAGCAGCCCAGGTCTCAGCCAGCGCTGCCGCCTAAACCGCAACCTGCGACCAAGTTAGTATCGCAAAATGTTGGGGCACCTGTAGCGACGCAATCGGCGTCTCACGAAGAGGAAGCACCCGGCGTGCCCCTAGCGGTTCGCACAAGGACTGTAGCGACCCAGACATTGATAGCAGGTCACGACCTATTTGTAATGCGCTCTAAGGAGCATCGTGTGGTTCCAGCCCCCGGGGTGGAAGATGTAATTGAAAGCAAGAAAAGTGAAGACCGGTAGGACCCAGACAGGGGTTTACCGCATACAAGAATGTATAAAGTTTTGAAAGAAAAATTGCATTTTTGCACTTTAGCATTGTATACTGATGTTTTACATATTTGGAATAGAATGCCCGGCTGGGTAAAGAGAGAGTTAGGGAATTTTGAGGAAATTAAAAAGTAATATGTTGATTGCATAGTTTTACATATAGAATACCCTGGTTGGGTAAAACAAGTAATTGAATACTTGAAGTATATATATAGATATATAATGTGAATATGAAAGTTAAAAAAATTATAATGTGAATATTTGACAATTGAAGTTTAAATATGTGTCTTTAACCATGTCATGGACTGAGAGGCTGAGGACTGTGCCAGCCCAAGAACTTATCTCTGTAAATAGTTGCGCTTCGGTGCATTATCTTGGTTTTACATGAAACCATTGCTAACTACCTCAGAAGAAAAACCCGTATGGTGGGGCCCAGAGTGAGGTCTGCAATAAAGTCCTGCAGCCCACCCAGGACCCACGTGGGAGGTTTTTGGTGCGGGTCCTCCACAAGTATCTTGTATATATGAACACGTTTGATATCTTGATATTTTGATACCTTTGTATTTTCTTACTGTACATATTGTAACGTTCAAGGAATTCTTACCTCCCGGATGGAAGAGTTATAATGTTGATGTTAATGCAAAACAAAATGTTCTTTTTGTCTTTTACAGCCCGGGAGTGCTGTGTTTTACCAAGGGGGGATGTGTAGCCCAGCTTCGCAGGCACACATAAAGTCCAGGAGAGTGCACTGGAAGGCAACAGCAAAGCTTGATATGCATTCACTGCCACTCACTCTTCAGACACACCCATCTGAGATATAAGGGGGAGTGACACGTGGCTTGGGAGATCTAGAGATAGTTTTCCACGAGATAGTCAGTCAGTTAGCTCCGGGAGGCTCAGGAGTGAGTCATCCCTTGGATAGTTTCCTGTCTGAGATAAGATCAGTCTGTGTGGAGCTTAGTGTTCAGTGGAGTTCAGCCTGTTAGCTTCTGTCTCAAGGACAGAGCAGCCATTCAGTCTCGGTCCTATGTGGACTTTGGAGGAAACTGAGAGCTGTGCAGCGAGCTCTGGATGAAGCTGACATTATTCCACAAAAGCCACCAGTGTTTATGTTAAGAGCGGAAAGCGGGGCGAAGGGCACAGTGGAGAAGACAGAGAAGTGCTACAGGTATTGGATTACTTGCACTAAATTGCCGGACACCGGGGTCCAAAGCGTTGCTACTGTTTCAGGCATAGTAACAAGAAAACCGGAGGCATCTGGACTACAGGTCGCAGAGAGCAGCCCTAAGTGTCAATACGTAACCGGAGTCAGGTGGAACAAGGACTTTGAGCTAGGCCAAGCAAAAGTAAGGACTTAGTTTCATCACTTAGAAGGCTCCACCACAACGTTGGCCGGGCAGTACAGCTATAGAGAAAGCTGGAGTTTCAGAGTTAACTTCGCTTCAGGCAAGTTGGACTCACATGTACCTTGAAGTTAAGGAGGCCTCTAACCTGCTCAGCTGTTACCGGAATGTGCACTCTCCACCCCGACCAGCTCCCCGGGATCTGCTTGAACCATCATCAGTAAAAGGTATGAAAAGGAACTACCTTGTGTATGACTGAATTCTTACTACACCCTGCATCATCTCCACCATAGACTTCCAGGGACCCGTCTCACCTGTGGGAGACTCACTACCAAGCTGCCCCATAACATCCCCTGTGAAAGTCCTCATAGCAGCGCTGGTACAATTACCAGAAACCACAGGTGGCGTCACGAACTACCTATCCTAAAATCCCCTGTAAATATTCCCCCATCGCATTGACTGCCAGGGCCACGGACCGAGCCACCGCTGCCAGTGACATCTCCCATGGAAATCGATGGGCTCGGTTCCGAGTACCCCATAACCCTGGTATCCACAATTGTGGTGCGAGTCAACTCCACCAACCAGGTTTCTGTAAAGGTGGGATTCATCCGTGGTCCTGATGACTTATGTCACCTTTCATGCCCATAGCTGTGTAAAGAAAAATGACGCCTACACAGACACGGTCCCAAAACTATCAACTGTACAGAAATTAGGTATGCTATGATGCCATCTTTTTTTTTGTTTTCAGCATTCCTGGTCTTTCTTTTTAAGTCTGATAAGGGTCAAATTTCTTCTGTTTAATGCAAATCCATGTTTCTTGATGATTTTCATATCCAGCTAAATAAATAAAACCATTATGATCGTTGGTTTTACCACCTGACCACAGTATTCAAAGTCATGAATCTGCTTTATAGTATAATTTAGCAAGGCTTTCTCACGAGTTTTAGATGTAAACAAGCAAAATGCTGCTTATCTTATACCAGTTTTACACTAATTAAATGCTTATTTCATGTGGTTCATTTATGATTACTATTCTTGGCTTTAATAAAGGTCTAAAGATTAAAAAAGCATAATGACATCATAGATACCTGTTAGTTTGGGCTATTAGACACACTCATGTCAAATCAAGCTTTACATTGTTTTTATGTACTGACTAAGGGGACACTAAAGAAGAAGCTGGACAGAGCGAGTGCTACATCTGCAGTTCCAGAGCATTGATATGTACAAGTTGAAATGTTGTCTTTAAATACATCTAAAGGAAAATCCAACTGACTTTGTATGGTTTTATTTTCTTCAATTGTGCCAGGCAGTAATGTGCTGAGTATAAATGCGACTATGTGTGACTAGCTATATATCATAGGGTTGCCGCCTTGTCTGGGCTACATAATAGTATGTGTGAATAACTATCTTCCTACAAAACATGAAACACCAAGTCTCCTCCACATGTGGATTGAACAACATCTTACTTTCCGAGTCAAAATGTCTCCTTTAGGTGTTGTACATGCAGTTCTGGAATCTAATCTGTCATATAGTCCTGATACTGTTATCTTCTCCTATCACAGGATGATAGATGTTTCACCCCTTTCATTTGCAGTTCAGCAAATAAAAAGAAACACTGATTTACTGCATTTATAATGTCTCTTGGTGAACCTTGCAGTCTATTAGTGCAAGCAATATTGATCTAGAAATGGCTTGCTGTCCATGGTGCTGATTCTTCCCCAGAATCCATATACCGCTTCACAAATTGGGATTCATTTTTTTTAGCGTCCTTCATCTCGATCTTTAGCCATGACAATTTGATGGATGAACGCTCTGTAGAAAGATCTTGTTCAAGCCTTGATAGGTCCACCAGGGTTTTCTCCACCATTATTTTGATTGTATCAAGCCATCGGGTTGCCGGACTTCCTCTTCGCCTTATTCCTTCTACTCTTCTGACCATGATGTCCTTCTTTAGTGATTGCTCTATTTCTATGATGTGTTCAAAATAGCCAAGTCGCAGTTTGGTGATCTTGCTTTAAGTGACGTGTCTGGCTTGATTTGATCCAAAATTGATTGGTTTGTTCTTGCCATCCATGGTATTGAGAACATCCTTCTCTAGCACCACATTTCGAAGGCGTTGATTCTTATTCTGTCTTGTTTCTTTATTGTCCAGGTTTCACATCCATACGATACTACAGAAAAGACCAAACTATGTACGAGCTATATCTTCTTCGCAAGTGAAAAGTTCCTCAATTTGAAGACCTTGTTCAGTAATTTAACAAATACCATTTCTTTTTCACATGTGAACAAACATAAATACAATGGTAAAGTAAAAACCAGCTGTCTAGAATTCCCTATATGAGCATAAATTACTCCAAAAATGGTGCCTGTTAAGTGATGAGAGTTTTGGCACGTTACACATATATCTCTAAACATTTGGTATGGCTATTCTTAGTATTTTAGCCACATCCCTTCAAGGCATTTTACTTGAAACCTGTTGATCAATATTTTTACAGACATATTAGGAAACCTTAACGAATCCTAAAACTAAGTGATATACCTTTATAATTCAGAATATTGATATGAAGGCAAAATCAGCAATTACTGTTACCTGTAAAATAGTAATAATTGCAATCACATAAACCTGCACAGTGTGGCTGGGAGAAGCCGCTGAGGACCTTCCTTGAGCTAGTCATCTAAGGCTAGGTTCAGATTTGCGGATGGCCAAGCTGCAAAGGACTGCGGACTTCCTCCGTGAAGCTCCGCCCACTGCCGCACCTCCTCCAGTCAGCTTTGCCTACATCTGCATGCGGCCTGCATACCTATCTTTAACATTGGGTACACAGGCCGTGCGGATGTATGCGGATTCCTCCGCATGCGCTGTTTTGACGATGCGGCGACCGCAACAAATTGCAACATGTTGTGTTCGACACAGGTCGCTGCATTCTCAAAACGACGCATGCGGAGGCATCCGAATTCATCCGCACGGCCTGTGTACCCGATGTTAAAGATAGGCACTGTTATAGCAGAAAATAAGGTCCCTCAAGTCCAAAGACCCCATCTATGCTATATTAAATCTGACGGTTACCTTGGGTAAAAATAACAACTGAATGTTCCTTCCTTGTATCAATAGAAACTAACGTGTCCTTGCTAAGTCATCGGGTGAAATCAGATAAAATGTTTCAACCACAAACTTAGGCGTCGCGGGAACAGAAACCAGTTTTTGTTTGCACAGCTAAATTGTATGATCGGACCATATATGGTAAATCATTTTTCCTGCCTCTGGGGTGTGTATATAAACCCTATGCTTTGTAATAAAGTTAGAGTCTGTTGACACATACTACCTGTCTTGTGTCTTATTCTCTCCGGTACCGCAAGCCAAAGGATGGAAGCAGCAAGAAAGCAGTGATGACAGCACACAGGCCGCATGCAGACATAGGCGGAGCTGACTGGAGGAGGTGCGGCAGTGGGCGGAGCTTCACAGAGGAAGTCCGCAGCCCTCCGCAGCTCTGCTATCCGCAAATGTGATGCCGGCCTAAGATGCATTGTCCCCTGTGTCACTTCAGAGTAAAATATTCACGGCTGCAATAACGCAGCCGGTGTCTGATTCCTGCTGCCCCATATCTACTGGCAGATTCCCTATAAACCAAAGTTTGTTAAAGGGGGAAGACAAACTCTGCTGAGTTCTGTCTTCCTTCATGTTTGATCGCGTTTGTTTATTTGTACTTTGGAGAAATGGTCTTTGTGGTCCAGGGGCTATAGCCTTTGGGCCCATGCACCGTTTGATCTCTCAGGAGAACTGGGCAATGTCAATCAAAGCCTAAGTGGCACAACAGAGCAGAGGGATTTTGGACTCAGAAACTTCTGATCAAATAGTCTAATATATAGCTATGACAAATCAGAATTGTGTTGAATTGGCAGGAATTATTTTTTAGATTATTTCCACAAATGACATTTAGTGCACTTTGTTGCTCCCGTAGCTCCAGCAGTATACAATGGAGATCCACTGTCTCTTTTGCTTATTCTTCTTCTTGCAGGAGCGGCATCCAAACTACAAGCAAAGGACCCCATTTTCCACATAGATAGGGATTCCTATGGTATATTGCTTAAACTAAAAATTCCATCTCTGCACATTATTCTTGTGAGCTGCAGATGAGGTAGAGAGACATCGCTAGTTTGCTTGATATTTTACATGAATATTCTTAAAGGTAATATAATAAATGTAAATAGACCCTACTACCACCGCTAACAACCCCTGCTCTCCGCTACACCTATTTAGTTTGCGGAACTGCAATTTAATGTATTTTGTGTGTTTTACAATTTTTATGAATCCATCACTTTCACTTTTGCTGTACCAATGTTCCTAGATTTTTTTTTACTCTAATTTGCAATGTGTTATCCTCGACCAGAAAGTTAACAAGATTATCCATCTTTCTTTGTGCATGGTCTGCATGCCGCTGTCTCTCAAGGCTATGTCTGTGTGTGAAAATAAGATGACCCCTCATTGTTTTATTGTCTATGATGCTTTTACAGTGGTCAAAAGAAAACCCCCTCTGGGATCTTCTTGTAGTCAAGAGAGAAGTTGTCTTCATTGTAGCATGGATCCTAACACTTGGATGGTTTTTGGTGGCAGCTTTGAATCAATATGGCAGACGATAGAGCTGCTGAACAAACATAATGTATTTCAGATTGTGAAATACATTGTAATGTGGTGTACAGTCATACTTCATGGTGCATTGGTCTGTCATCTCCTGCCAAGTGCACAGCGTTTTGCTGCATTAAGCTTTTTATGTGTTCCACTCGGAGGGCATGCAAGTGAATGCATTATGAATTCCTATGACAATGTTTCATATTACAATGCCCATAACATTTTGGATTCATGTTATACTTTCTTTTAGCTATGATTTTACAAAGAGGCGCACAAAGGTTTTCTTTTTTTATGAAGGGTTAAATGAGAATGTGAAGAAAGAAAAAATAAAGGCATGTTCCATCATTTCTGTATTATATGAAGGGATTCTCTTCTCTTCCCTAGAAGCAATGAAGAAAACACCACTGTGACATCATTTAAATAGAACACAGCCTATAAATAAACACATACTATTGTGATATCTATAAATCTTCTTAAAAGCCTATGGATAAACGCATTTACTCTATCATATCATTGTGAACAGCCTATAAATAAACTAGTAATATTGTGAGATTGCAAAAAATATTAGTGCTTAAAAATGCAAATGCTATTATGACATCATTACAAAATTGGTCAATCTATAAATGGAGAAACATGACTGTAACATTATACAAGGCAGACACAGAAATACACTTATGTCCAGAATTTTTTGGCTAGTGACACAAGTTTTGGCATTTTATCTGTTTATCAAAGCGTATTCAAGACACTGTTATGTAATCAATATGGACTTAAAATACAGACCTCAGCTTTAGTTTCAGGGTAATCACATCCTAGTTGGACCAAAAGTAAATTGAAAAATTATCTCAAATATTTGTTAATGGGCTGCATGGGTTATTCCCTCATTAGTCCATCATCAATTAAGCATGTAAAAGGTCTGGGACTAATTTCATGTGTGGCATTTGCATTTGGAAACTGTTTCTGTGAACCCACAACATGCGGTCAAAGAAGATCTCAATGGAAGAGAAACAGACCTTTAATAGGCTAAAAAAAAAGAAGAAATCCATCAGAGAGATAGCAGAATTGTTAGGAGTGGCCAAATCAACAGTTGGGTTCTGCAAAAAAAAGTGCACTGATGAGCTTGGGAACTGAAAAAGGCCTGGATGTTCACGGAACACAACAGTGGTGGATGATCACAGAATCCTGTCCATGGTAAAGAAAAACCCATTCACAACCTCCACCCAAGTGAATAACACTCTCCAGGAAAGTAGATGTTTCTGTATCTAAGGCTCCCATAACGAGAAGACTTCATGGGAACAAATACAAAGGGTTCACCAAAAGGTGCAAAACATTATTCAGCCTTTAAAATAGAAGCTAGACCAGTTCTTTAAAAGCATTTTTTGAACAGATAAAAACTAAGATCAACCTGTACCAGAAATGATGGGAAAAGAAAGTATGCAGAAGGCTTGGAACAGCTCATGATCCAAAGCACACCACAACCTCTGTAAAACATGGTTGCGGCAGTGTGATGGCACGGGCATGCATGGGTTCCAATGGCACTGGTTCACTAGTATTTATTGGTTATGTGACTGAAGACAGAAGCAGCCAGATTAATTCTGAAGTGTACAGGGCTATACTTTTTGCTCAGATTCAACCAAATGCAGCAAGGTTGATTGGACAGTACTTCACAGTACAGATGGACAATGACCCAAAACATACTGTGAAAGGAACCCAGGAGTTTTTAAGGCAAAGAAGTGGCAATCATTACAGTAGTCCCTTGGTCATAAGCACTAGTGTTGAGCGATATTGCTCGATATCTAAAAATATTGTATCGAAATTGTATCGCCGATAGCACTAAATATCGTCGATATCCGATTTCGATACCGGAAGTCCCATGTAAGTCTATGGGAACAAAATATCGCAACAAAAAAAAAACCCTTTCTTTCGTTGTAAACACAAAATATACACACATAGAATACATATATATATATATATACATGTCATTGTGACATATATATATATATACATATATTTATAGTTTATACACTTCTACATAGTAAAATCGACTCTAATTCAATTGCCGGGTAAAGACGTGACATACCCCATAGAAGTCGACGGGCTCGGTGCCGAGTACCCCGAAAACCTCTGGCTCTGTGCGACTCAACTTGGGCGTCACGAACAGGATTCTGTAGCTCGCTATAAGCGAGTCCTGTGTGCCTGAATTGCACTGGTTTTGTGCTTGAGAATTGCTAAAATCATCAGAGAATGTATTTGCCATTTTTCCGCCATATCTGCGTCACGACGAGGCACTGGTGAAGAAGAAGGGCGTGCTCTTCGTGGGTGTCACTCAGTGGCGTGAAAACGATGGCCGCCCACTGTAAATGGTACTGCAATGTAAGATCGTGCCCCACAGCTCTGGAGTTCCGCCTCCTCATCCTCCTCAGTGTGCGGAAACTAACACGAAGGTCCCGCCTCCCTACAAAAGAGGGGCCCTCTCCAGATGCTAATGACACATGTGACTTGGCAGAGATGGCTAATGGACACGACGAGCAGAAGTGGGAAGGGATGGAGCAGTCAGAGCTCTCCCCCCACGGAAGCGACCCGATCGCCACGGAACCACCGTTGGGCACCTGGCCTGGAAACCCTCCTACGCTGCAAGAAGCGGAGGATACCCTAAGAGGCCTGGCCCGGCACCGGGAGGAGGTCGCCAGGATGGAAGCCAGCTGGTGTGCCCTAAAAATAAACTTGGAGCGGCGCCAATCCCTCTTACCTGAAGTATCTGTACCGGAAGGTGAGGCACCCGTTCTAGTAGAGGAGCCCTTGCAATGTGATCCGGTTGACGTTGTCGCAGTGGAGGCACCCGTTCCTGCAAAAACCGCAGCACCGTCAGCAGCACCCCAGATCCCGCTGTCTGCCCCCGTCGCTGAGACAGAAGAAGCGACACCCGTCCTCATGGAGGAGGCCGCGCAGGCACCAGAGCACTACCTGCCTGTACCGGAGCCCCGACTGTCATCTGATTTAGAGCCGTCTGCTTCCTCCGCAGGGGAGCGCCGCCAGGACTGGGGGGCGACAGGAGAGCTACCGCAAACCGGACACTGTAAGCTGCAGTGGAGTGGTGGAGACATGGAGCAACTGGTGGAGGAGAATTACAACCGGCGTCAGGAGGAAGAGTGGAGACGTTGGGAGCGGGAAGCAGAGCGACAAAGGGAGCAGCGAGAATCCCTAAAACTTCGGCAACGTCACCTGGAGAAGGATCGGGCAGATAAGGACCGGATGAGAAAGGATAAAGGAACCCTGAGTGAGCCGTGGCGTAAGGGTGCAGTACGGAGCTTTAAATTGAAAGGTGGTTGGGGCTTCATCAAGGAGCCTGGACTTTATTTAGAAGTCTTTGTGACCCGGCGGGACGTGGAGGCTCACCTCCCAGAAGGACACCCGGGGAGGGACCTGTTGCCAGGAGACTTGGTGACTTACACCCGACACTGGGGTTACAATGGATGGTACGCCCTAAATGTTACCAGGTGCGACCCCTACTCCCCAGTGTGTCAGGAACCTGTGAGACCCTCGGAGCCTTCAGCCTCCCACATCCAGGCCTCTGCAAAAGTGCCCACCCCACGCCGTAAATCTCCCCAGCCTCCCTCAGTGGTCTCCTCAGCAGCCCCAGCTATGGACATGATAAGTATAGCTGGCCCGTACCCGGCGCCTGTTAGGCACCCTGGGGTTCGTACAGTCCGGGACATAGGGTTCCAGACCCGGAGGGAGATGAAAGAGGTGGCCACACAGACCCAGATAGCGGGTCACGACTTGACTGTACAGGCCACACGACGTCATCAGGTCCTGGTGGTCCTTGGTGCCTCGGATGTTTGGCAATCTCAAGAAGAGTACCAGGTGGTACCTGGAAGAGGCCAGCCAAAGAAGTCTAAATAACCCGGACAGGGTCCCTGTATGTAAATAGTTAAATTGTTTATGTACCCGGACGGGTGAATGTTCCTAAAAAGTTTTTTAATTTAATAAAAAAAAAAACAACACAGTTTTCATTACTTTTATTACAGTCTCAACCTGCGACGCCATCGATCTCCTGTAAAAAAATGAAAAAAAAAAAAAAAAAAAAGTATACCACCTGACCGACGCAGTCCATAGTAACGAGTGTCCCACGACGATCCAGCTCTGCTACATCAGAATGACAGGCAGAGCCTGTCATCCCGGCGCAGCACAGCTGATTACCTGCTTCCCCCGCGGTGACGTCATCGGACTGACTGCTTTACGGCCGGGATTACCCTGCAGTCACTGCAGTTATCGCGAAAAACTGCATGTGACCGCCGGGGAAAGATGATGGCGGCCATCAAGCAGTCCAGGACGTGACCGCCGGAGATCTTCTGCCAGGTAAGTGCCGCTGACTCCTGACAGACCCGACCGACGGACACTCACAGTGACAGTGACAAATCCGATTCCGGTATCCGATATGACGAAAATATCGAAACGAATTATCGAAAGGCCGATACAGCTAATATCGGCCGATAGCCGATATTTGCATTATCGTATCGCTCAACACTAATAAGCACACAAACACTATTGTAACTACAAAACAGTGTGTATGCTTGGTGTTTAAGCATAATAGATCACAACAATGTTGTGACATTATCAAAATAGTGCAAACAACAGTAACCAGGCTATGAACACTGTTCATGCCCACAGTTGTGCCATCATTGTGCCACCATTAGTGGAAGGCAGACATACATACTTCTATGACATGAACACACACATTAATAATACATGATTACAAAAAGACAAAGCCTAGAAATGGACACATGATACTTTGATATGATCACATAGCTTGTGACATCATCATAACTGGTTTTCAACAAACAATAATATGTATACTGGTGTATCATTATTACATATACAGTACAGACCAAAAGTTTGGACACACCTTCTCATTTAAAGATTTTTTTGTATTTTCATGACTATGAAAATTGTAAATTCACACCGAAGGCATCAAAACTATGAAATAACACATGTGGAATTATATACTTAACAAAAAGTGTGAAACAACTGAAATTATGTCTTATATTCTAGGTTCTTCAAAGTAGCCACCTTTTGCTTTGATGACTGCTTTGCACACTCTTGGCATTTTTTGTTAAGTATATAATTCCACATGTGTTAATTCATAGTTTTGATGCTTTTAGTGTGAATGTACAATTTTCATAGTCATGAAAATACAGAAAAATCTTTAAATGAGAAGGTGTGTCCAAACTTTTGGTCTGTTCTGTATGATTGTATCATCATTATAATAGATACCCATTCACACTCCTCAACATTGAAATTTTAATACCAACAAGGAAAAATCATGGAATTATGTAAATCAGAGGATACATAGGCATCTAACTGATATGCAAATGATTAAAAAAATGGAAACAAAATTTCCAAAACATCTCAATTTATTCAGCATATTTGAGTATGAGCACCGTGAGCACAAATACACGCATTTACATACCCTGGCTGCTATCAATGAAGTTATTAGTGGTTGTCTGAGGAATTTTCTGCTACGCTGAATGTACTTGGGCATGTACATCATTCGTTGCTGGAATGCAATTACTGATCTAAAATATCCTAGATGTGCTCGATCTGAAACAAATCCGGAGATGCTACAGGCCTCAGTAGCATGTTTAGGCCACGCCGACTCCTCACAGTAGCACACACAACGTGCGACCTGGTGTAGTTGTGTTGAATAGCAGCATTTGGGACACTTTAGAGAAATGGCTATACCAATGGTTCTACTAATAAATCAATGAATGCCGAGTTGTTAGTGTGGAATCAGGACTAGAGGGATCTGGTTATTGCCACCCAACATCATAATCTCGAGAGTTGGCACTATGTGATGTTCCCTCATGAATGCTTCTTCATGGCATTGCCAATATGATCTCCAGACTAATCTCAAGCTATCATTGCATCCAAACAAAAGTGGGACTCATCAATGAAGAGGATTGACCTCTATTGGGAGTCATTATAGCCATCTTGCTTTGCACCATTATAGCCTTTGATAGCGGAGGCATAAGGTCAATGGAACACCTGTAGCTGGATGTCCAGCTGGTAGCCCAATGTTGTGCAAACACCTTCTGATGGTTTGTGTTGATACCTTAGGCTTGGTTTGTGATGTCCTAATATTGCTCGTGCTACTGTGAGCAGCCTACATGGCTAAATGGACTACCATGGCCTGCAGTATCTCTGGTCTTATTGTCACGGGTGTGTTGCTGCAAAGATCGTCGCGATTGCACACCCTGACTTCTCACTGCTGAGTTTCTGGTGCTGGGTGTTTTTCGGCAGAGAGGGAGTTAATTCTTCCTCTCTCTGTGCTGGACTAGACCAGCCTCGCTCAGCTGCAATTAATGTTGTGATAATTGGTTTCCTTCAAATACCTGCCTGTCTGCTGGGGAAGTGTCGGTGAAAGCATTCATGCAGACCAGCAGAGCGGATCGTTGTATGGTGAAGGCTGAAGTTAAGAGTACCTGTGTGGTCTTTTCCCCCTCCTCGCTTTATCATTTATCTCCGTACCCGTTGGTGTCCCCTCTGTTTCCTGTGGTGTGATTTTTGTATGCAAGGTGGATTTTAGTTTACCCCTTGTACTGTCTCGTTCGTTTATTACTGTGTTTAGGCATATACCCACCAGTCCCCGGTGTGTGATCAGGGTCCTTCTCAGGACTGGATCACTGAGGTTCAGGGATCCTCAGGAGGTAGGGATTACGCTGGTGGCCTGGACCTCTGTACCATTAACAGTACCTCCAGGTAGAGGGATTAGTCAGGACCCCAGCTTAGGGTCAGCATAGACCCCAGACCTCCTGTATGCAGTAACAGCGTGACACTTATCTCCCATCAAGCACATCTGTGATTCCATGCTTTGGAAACTTAAAAGGGAGCTGCCAGCAGCGGATCTTGATGGTTTGTGTGTCCAAGAACATTCCTCAAACAATCATTAATAAACTCACTGATAGCAGGTGTGTAAGTGCAAGTATTTCTGTGTGTGGCACTCATACTTGGTACTGAATAAATTGAGATGTTTTGAAAATGTTGTTTCCATTTTTTATCACTTGCATATAATTAACATGTTTATCCATCCTTTGCTTTCCCTGATTCCATTTGTTTTTCTTGGTGTTAAATTTAAAAATTGAGGAGTGTGTAAATGCAGGCACTAAATGCACTTCACATCATTTAATACATACATACAAACACATATTTTATAAAGACATGCTATTGTGATATCATTACAACAGGTAACAGAATATATGCCCACAGACACACACAAATATATTACTAAGATATTTGTATAATACGGTGTTTAGTAAAAATACATACACACTCACTATAGTGCAATTTTAGTATAACACAGCCTATAAACCAAATAAACCAACAAAGTAATTTGTGAAATTTTAATAAAGTTCAGCCTCTGAACAATATCATCAGGCTCAGACTGGCCCTCAAGGGAACAGGTGTATTCCCTGATGAGCCACAGCGCTGGGGTAGCTCCACAGTCTGCCATAACCTTGCATGAAAAGTGCTGGGCACTAGTGATGATCGAGTATACTCGTTGCTCGGGTTTTCCCGAGAATGCTTGGGTGATCTCTGAGTATTTTGGCATGCTCGGAGATTTAGTGTTTGTCCACGCAGCTGCATGATTTGCGACTGCTGCACAGCCTGAATACATGTGAGGAATGCCTGTTTGTTAGGAATTTCACACCTGTATTCAAGCTGTCTAGTAGCCTCAACTCATGCAGCTGCGTTGACAAACACTAAATCTCCGAGCACGCCAAAATACTCGGAAATCACCGGAGCATGCTCGGAAAACCTGAGCAACAAGTATACTCACTCATCACTACTGGGCACTATGTACATACATTATATACATATACTTTATACAGAGGCACATACAGCATCTCTTCATATATTTAACAAACTATCCATTTTATTACTATATAGCATAGCCCCGAGATAACATAAAGGAGTAGTAGAAGACCACTCAGTATCCACCCTTCTCAGATCTCACCTTCTTCATATTGCCACAGACGTCCCTTAGTAACCAATCATCTTGCAGCTTCTTGTTGCGGCTTAAAGGGAATGTCCAAGACTGATACTGATGATTTATCCTTCAGATAGGTCATCAATATAAGATCGGAGGGGGCCCTACATCTGACACCCCAGAAATCAGCTGTTCCTGTCCTGCCATGGCCGTAAGGTAATGGGGTATGAAGCTAGGGCACCATAATGTGTGAAGCCATGAACAATCAATTTGAAAACTAGAACATTTTTGGGTAAACTGCTTTCAAACACAGCCACTTTTCCATTCGATTCAAATGTACGATAAATGTGTCGGACGGGAATTTGCAAAGAAGGGCCAGGCAATATACGCATGTAGATATAGAGTAGACCACTCGAATCAATGCTAGTGGTGGGCATTTGGCACCGTAGGCCAAAACAACATAATAACATCATTGCAATAGGTTTCAGTCTTTGAACCAGGGTTGCCAACTTGATTTTATTTTTTTCAAGACATATTATCAAAAATTCACGGACAGACAAAATTTTTTACAGACACATTGGAAAACCATAATAAGTCTCTATGATTATGAGTGATCCATATCTACAGCCCATAATCCTAATATGAAGACTTCAGCTACATTCACTATAATCTGTGAAATGATGATAATTATAGTCAAAATAATCAGTAGAAGTTTCTTCAGCCTTAAAAAAAAAATCACAGACACCTTACATTTTTTTACTGACAGGGAAAAAAGTGCCTTGTTTTTTACGGATCGTGCAGGAATTTCTGGAAGGTTGGCAACTCTGCTTTGAACGTACACTTACAATTCACACAAGAATTACCGTACATTCTATTAGTCCAGAGTCCTAAGATACTATTCTAGCATCCGGATCCTATACATATGCTCAGGCTATTGCAATATACAAGCACGATAGCTGAGAAGCTAGAAATACAGAACACAATATTGGGAAATCATTAAAAGCAGAGCCTAGTCTTTGAATACATAACCATACTCTTTTCACATGGTTATAAGACTACGCTATAAATACAGTCTTGCCATAATGATGTCAGCACATCCTGTAACTTTACATCCACACATTATTGTGATGTCATTACAATTTAGCACACACCATAAGCACCCATACCTACCGTATGTAACATCATTACAATAAATCCCAGTTTATTGTGACATCCTCACAAATAAGCAGGAGCTATAAGGAAGCACACAAATGTGATATCATTATTAATAGAATGACCATAAACGTACATAGACCTAGAGATATCGTCCTAAAGCTCCCTATAAATACATATAACTGTGACGACATCACAGCTCAGCACTTGTATAAGGGAGCTACCAAAAATTTTAATCCTAGTAAATGTGTGTCCCAAAAAGCACTACATACGGTAAATCAGGAAAAACAGAGAGGAATATGTGCCAGAATAGAAATAATGATTCCAATTACTCAAGCATTATAAGCTTTATTAAATTCAATTAATAAAAACAATGGGTATAAATAATTCCAGCAATACAGAAAAAAAATATTGAAGATCGGTGTGTGAACAATTGTGGGAGCCTCAGTAGTATAAGGCATAATTCACACATAGTATAACATTCAGCTACAGAAAGGTAAAAAGTATATATGAATTAGAATTCATTATTATTTGAATATATATATATATATATATATATATATACAGAAAGTACTCAGTTCAAAATATGCTACTCAGTTGATATCTCATGGAAAAGTCACATGTAAAGATTATGAATCATGAGTAATGAATAAGCTCACCCACCAGACACTCGACGTGCGTTTCACAAATGCTTCATCAGGGGTATTTTCTGTATGTGTATATATTCAAATATTAATGAATACTGATTCAGATACACTTTTTACCTTTCTGTAACTGAATGTTATACTATGTGTGAATTCTAACTTATACTATTGGGGCTCTGCCTCTGCAGTATTGGAGGAGTATATAGGGGCTAACGCTGGATACAGTGATCCAGCCCCTTATAGATCAGTGCTTGCAGGCTCTAAAGCAAAGATTTGCAAGCACGCACTTCTTGCCTGGGATTCCGGCTACCATTGATTCTCACTGCAGAGATGGTCAGAAACATACGCAATGAGCAGTAAACAATAGAATTGAAAATCTCTCCGTTCTTAACGGCAGAAAGGATTTTAAATTAGAGATGAATTGCAAAGTTGCCTTTTTTAAACAAACACTTTGCAATTTAACCCATTTAACAAGATGTACATAATCATTCAAGGGAATTTGGAGCAATAAAACAGAAAAACAAAGCTTCAAACATACAGGTAAATTGAGAAATTAAACATTGCATACATTTTGGACACATTTAGAAAAAAAAAATAAATGAAAGGAAATTTACACTTTATAAAACAATCTTTACACCTTATCAATATCATTATGTGGCTTAGTGATCAATCTCACACAGGTAGACAGGTAGGGAATCAGTGAAAAAAAATACTAAATTGTAGATAAACTACTTTTCACTTGATTTTTCAAACATTCGATTTTACACAAAAATAAAATAATAAAACAAAATACAAAACCTCTTACCCGCACCCTCCATCTTCCAACCTAAGTGTGAATAATTCAAGCATAATGTGGTGGTACAGCATTAATAATCTTCAAAACTATGTACTGCTAAAATGAAAAAAAAAAAAAAAGAGCCAAACTCCAACAATACAGCGTACACGAAGGAGGAAATATTTGCAGATATTAAACAGGGTGGATTTTCAGGACTTGGCTGGGCTCCCGCCTGCTTCGCGGCTTTGTAATAAAAGCTAGTGTTTCTGCACTTATTTTCAAATGCATAATTTAGAGTTTGTTGGAAGGTAAGGTCAGATGGAGGGGGAAATCAGCATTTTTATAAACATCACCCCTTGCTTGCCAGAATATGGCATTCCATATCTGCGTGTATGGCAGCCCTGAGTAATTGCATGGCTCTCCAGCGCTGCCTTGAGCTATTGCATGGCCATCGTATCCATTACTCTAAGTTGTGGCTATATAATATTATTGTGTGACTTATGTATCTCAAAAAGTCCTAAATGTATTTATTTTTCTGGTTTTATGCAAATAAATTTTAGATTGAAGAGACTTTCTAATATCATTTGTACATTTTCTGCTTTCGGTCAGTAGATAAAAAAATCATTCTTCCTTATATGTATCAAGTAGCGTGGAAACCCTTATAGATCTACTCTCAATATTTCCTTAAATGTCCATTTACATGGACCGGCCTGTGGCACGATACGCCAATTGATAAACTTATTCAGATCGGCGGTTGTTTCAATGACTGTCCACACAGGCAGACCAAAACAATCTTTATTGGATCACTCAGTGCGGACCGGCTGCCATAGTTCTCAGTAGTTTGTGTCCTGTTTACACAGGACAATGCACCGCCAAGAATGATGCTACACAAAAGAGGCTTATTTTTTGCAGGACGAGTTGTACTTTTGAACGACACCATTAGTTTTACCATGTAGTATACTCAAAAACGTGCAAAAAATTCCAAGTGCGGTTAAATTGCAAAAAAGTGCAATCACACACTGGTTCTTTAATTGGCTTTTTTGCTAGGTTCACTAAATGCTAGAACTGACCTGCCATTATGATTCTCCAGGTCATTACAAGTTCATAGACACCAAACATGTCTAGGTTCTCTTTTATCTAAGTGGTGAAAAAAATTCCAAAGTTTGCTAAAAAAAAAACAAAAAACCGCGCAATTTTCCAAGACCTGTGGCGTCTCCATTTTTTGTGATCTCGGGTTGTTTGAGGCTTATTTTTGTGCGCCGAGCTGACATTTTTAATGATACCATTTTGGCGCAGATACAATCTTTTGATCGCCCATTATTGCATTTTAATGCAATGTCGCAGCGACCAAAAAAATGTAATTCTGGCGTTTTGATTTTTTTTCCCGCTACAACAACAAGTTTAGCAATCAGGTTAATCCTTTTTTTTATTGATAGATCGGGCAATTCTGAACGCGGCGATACCTAATATGTGTAGGTTTGATTTTTTTTTATTGTTTTATTTTGATTGGGTTGAAAGAGGGGTGATTTAAACGTTTATTTATTTTTATTTTTTTTTTTTAAACGCTTTTTTCTTTTACTTTTGGCATGCTTCAATTGCCTCCATAGGATGCTAGAAGCTGCCATAGCACGATCGCCTCTGCTACATAGAGGTGATGCATAGATCACCTCTATGTAGTAGAATTACATCATTGCTATGAGCGCCGACCACAGGGTGGCGCTCATAGCAATCTGCCATCAACAACCATAGAGGTCTCGAGGAGACTTCAAGTTGTTATGGCAATGTATGGCTGACCCCCGATCACGTGACTGGGGTCAGCGATGAGCCGGAAGCTCTAGTTAAATGCCCGCTGTCAGCGTTTGACAGCGGGATTTAACTAGTTAATAGGCAAGGGCGGATCGCGATTCCGCTCGTGCCTATTGAAGGCACATGTCAGCTGTTTATAACAGCTGACATGTCGCGGCTTTGAGGTGGGCTCACCGCCGGAGCCCACTTCAAAGCGGGGATTAATCACCTAGGCAGGTTAAGGCCTGTTTCACACATCAGGTTTTTTCAATCAGGCGAGTTCCGGCATTTTTTCTGAAAACCAGATCTGGCAAAATCTAAAACCGGATCCGCTTTTTTCACATTGACTAACATTAGTGGCGGATTTGCCGGATCCGGCGTCTGGTCTCAATCCGGCGTCTGGAAAAAAAGTCTACTGTAACGCTTTTTGTCTCCGGCGAAAAGGCCGGAAGCGCCGGACGGCGCTTCCGGCTTTTTGTTACAATGAAAGTCTATGAGCGCCGCAATGCGCCGGATCCGTTTTTTGCCGCATCCGGCGGCCGGATCAGGTATTTTTGTGTTTTTTGTTTTGTAGCCCAGCCCACAGCCAACCTATATAAACAATACCAGTGGGACCACCCTCAGCCATAACCATGCAGCCAGCAAAGAGAGCAGGAGCCAGATCTGGAGCCAGCCGCCGAGGAGCCAGCCGCAGGAGAGGAGGACAGGAGGCCAGACCAGCACCTCCACCAGCAGCACGACCCCAAGAATTTTTGGCCATGATGCAGCCGGGACCAGATGCAAGACGGTAAATATCACAAACAAGCACTTTCAGCCAGGGCCAGCCATGCAATATCAATATATTCATGGCCCTTTTTTTTCTCTTTATTCCACAGCACAAGCCGCCCAACAGCAGCAGCTGAGTCCCCAGGAGCAGCACCAACACCTTCACCCCCAGGACTCCAACAGATGCGGCTGCTGATGGAGAGTATGAGAGCAGAGGCCAGACGGTAAATATCACACACTACCCCTTCCAGCCAGGGCCATACAATATCAATTGATATTGCATGGCCTTTTTTTCTCTTTATTCCACAGAACAAGCCAGCCGACAACGCCGACAGCACCAGCAGCACCAGTACCACCACCAGCCAAAGAAAAGCCTGACAGTGAGCAGGACACCACGGCAGCAGACAGTAAATATCACACACTACCCCTTCCAGCCAGGGCCATGCAATATCAATTGATATTGCATGGCCTTTTTTTTCTCTTTATTCCACAGCACAAGATGGCCCTCAACTCCAGCAGCACAGCAGGACACGTCTGGGAGTGAGCAGGAGACAACGGCAGAAGACAGCAGACGGTAAATATCACACACTACCCCTTCCAGCCTGGCCATGCAATATCAACTGATATTGCATGGCCTTTCTTGCTCTTTATTCCACAGCAGAAGACGGCCCTCAACGCCAGCAGCACAGCATGACACGTCTGGGAGTGAGGAGACCACGGTAAATATCACACACTACCCCTTCCAGCCAGGGCCATGCAATATCAATTGATATTGCATGGCCTTTTTGCTCTTTCTTCCATAGCAGAAGACGGCCCTCAATGCCAGCAGCACAGCAGGACACATCTGGGAGTGAGGAGACCACGGCAAGAGACAGCAAACGGTAAATATCACACACAAACCCTTCCAGCCAGAGCCATGCAATATCAATTGATATTGCATGGCCTTTCTTTCTCTTTATTCCACAGCAGAAGACGGCCCTCAACTCCAACAGCACAGCAGGACACGTCTTCTTCTGGGAGCCCTCCCACGCATCGTCAGCTTTTACAGGTTATTTTTTTTTTTTCATAATCACATCTCTGTTATTTATATATTAATTGCATTACTTTTTATTTATACCAGGAAATTGAAGCTGAAGAGGAGCTCCCAGAAGAAGAACGAAGGGGTGGAGAGATACCCGGAGTGGGCTCGCAATTTGTAAGTTTCCTGCATGCATCGCTCAAACACAACATCACACTACACACAACACATAGAAAACAATTTGGTACAGACATCACACTGCACCCAAACACATATGCCTAAATCCAAGCACATAATATATATTTTTTTTATAGTCTTCCGGAACTGGTGCTCGGCAAAGAGGTCCTCGCAGTGCCTCCCAGGGTCGTCGGCGTGAGCGACTCGGCTGTCACCATCATGTAAGTTTTTTTTTTTTTTTTTTACAATTTTTTTGTAAAAACTTTTTTGTTTTATTTTTTATTGACAATTTTTTTTTCCCTTGGTAGTTTGGAGACTAATGTATATTTTTTCTCTTTTTCTTTAACAGGCTTCACAGCGTGCTCCCGACACGGACGGTGAGGAGGGGGTTCTGAACGTGGACCTCCTCATCAATCTTGTCCGAGAAAGGGAGCCGCTGTGGAACATGGGGGACCGCCGCCATGCTGATGTCATAGTGACGTGTCGGCTCTGGGAGGAATTCTTTTCACAACTCGTGGACCGCTGGGAGGACCTCGATGCTCGGGCCAAGATTGAACACCGTAAGTATATACAGTTCAGGTTGCTGGACTTAAAGCAGTGTTTCCCAAACTCCAGTCCTCATGGCCCCACGGGTCATGTTTTCATGATTTCCTTTTGTGCAACACTGGAGGACTGGAGTTTGGGAAACACTGATGTTGTATACTAACCAATTTTTGCTATCTCGTTTCAGGGGAGAGAATTGTGAAGCGGTGGCGGTCTATGAGGGATCGCTTCAAGAAGGAGTTCAACAAGGAGATGCAGGCCCTGAGTGGATCTGGAGGACGCAGGAGCAAGTACAAGTACGCTGAAGCGCTGTCGTTCCTCTGGGTAACAATAGTCACCAGAAGGTAAATATTACCCACCCCAAGTTTAAAAAAATGCTAACATGTCTAACTAATTTTTTTTTTCAGCCAGGGCCATTCAATATCAGTATATTAATTGTATTTTTTCTCTTTATTCCACAGAACGGTGACCAGCACTCGGACGCCCGCAGAGTTGGACCCTTCTGGGGCAATCCCTCAGGAGACCGGCACCGAGGGACACTTCGACAGCCCCTGTCGATCCGCACCTTCCCAGACACTGTGAGCCCTCTGTCCCCTCCACCAGCGCTGCAGCATCGTGGCCGAGTGCATTGCATGAGGCTACTGGTCAGGAGATAGATTTCCCCTTACCCCACCGTTCTGCCGCCACCTCTAGTACACCTGTGGCTACTGGGCGGCTGCGGCAGAGGGGCCAGGAAAGGAGCTATGCGCCCGAATTCTTGCATCTTAATGCATCATTTCAGAACTGTCTTAAAGTCTTGTCAGAGCAAATGGCTGCAGGCTTTAATCAGCTCAGCTCCAGGATTCTGGAGCTTAAGACACTTCTGCAAAAGATGCATTCAGAAGCAAGAAGTTCGCCAAACCACAGTTTTTTCCGGTCTTTAGCCGAGCGCATGGATACGCTATCTCCTAGCCAGCAGATGCATGTAATGCATACTTGACACGGTTACCTCCCAACCTACACCCACCCTAGTCGTTCCTCCCACACCTGCCCCCCCTCCAGCCACCATCCCTCCTCCCCCTCCCATTCAATACCAGCAATCTTCCCAATACCACCAACTTCCCCAGTACAAACAACCTCCCCAGTACCAACAACCTTCCCACTTCCAGCAACCTCCCCACTTCCAGCAACCTCCCCACTTCCAGCAACCTCCCCACTTCCAACAACCTGCCCAATACCAGTTCCCAACCACATCTGCTCCTGTACTACCTGCCCAATCCTCCTCTCCACCACCTACCTGTTCTGCCTCCCACCTCTCCACCCGTTCCATTTCTTTTTCCACCCCTTCACCTCTTTTACCTGATCCTTCCCCAACACCATCCCAGTCCGCTCTCCACACTCCCACTGTCGAAGGGTCCCACAGCCCCTCCAGTAGTATCTCCACCCCACACTACACAAACCTGTAATTTTCTGTATAATAATATTTTTTTATTAAAAAAACAGAAATAAAAACTTATTTCACATTGAAAAAAAAAAAAGATTTTTCACATTGAAAAAAAAAGTTTAATATTTTTGACATTGAAAAAACATTGTTAAACATTTTCATAAAATAAATGTTAATTTGGTTGATTACAATGGTTGTCTGTCATTTATTTCTAAGGTTAAATAAAGGTAACATTTATTGGTTACACAAAAGCAGGCACATAACTTTTAGTAAAAGGTAAAATAATTTTACCTTTTGTTCAAAGTCGTGTCCCTGGTTCTGTATTAGCCAAAGTATTTCACCTTTTAAACAAAGTTCTGCACCTTGTTGGGGATTACCTAACAATGTACAGAACTTTGGTTAAAAGGTGAAATACTTTGCCAATACACAACCAGGGACACGACTTTGGATAAAAGGTAACATACTGTACATAATACACTAGAAGGTAGACAACTTTGGTTGTCAAAGGTAAAATAAAGGTAACATTTATTGGTTATACAAAAGCAGGCACATAACTTTGGGTAAAAGGTAAAATAAGTTTACCTTTTGTCCAAAGTTGTGTCCCTGGTTGTATATTAGCAAAGTATTTCACCTTTTAAACAAAGTTCTGCCCCTTGTTGGGGATTACCTAACAATGTACAGAACTTTGGTTAAAAGGTGAAATACTTTGCTATACAGACCAGGGACACAACTTTGGACAAAAGGTAAAATACTGTACATAATACACTACAAGGTAGACAACTTTGGTTGGAAAAGGTATACTGTGGGTACACAAGGTACAAAGGTCACAGAGCAGTATATTAAACTCTGTCATCCTGCCAGTCTACTCTTCCTTCAGGGGACATAAAGTATTGGGCAAATTTGTCCCTTATTCGGGAAACAGTCACAGAACTTCTATTGGTAGCGTTCTGGTAATCATGCAAGGTGGTTTCTTCAGAGGGTCCCCTTTTGAAAAAGCATCGCTGCGAAACGCGCGTCAGGGGGTCTGTTTGGGAGACACACAGACTTGGCCAATTGATATGGGTAAGCACCATCTCTGAGATGTACTATGCACCTTATTATTGCCATTATATTGCACAAAGAAAGTTGTCTGGTTACTTTTTATTTTTATTTATATTGATGCAGATGGCTATATGTCTATATTAATTTACCCTGGCGACTTTTTAGTCTGTTGCTGTTTCTTATACCGACAGTTCATCCTCGTTCCACCTCTATGTTTTTGGGCCGTTATTGTTGGCATTATTTAATATTGAAATAAAGATTGATATATTTTTCAAGATGTTGTTTTTACTCCTTTTTCTCTTGTTTCCATGGTGTAAATGCTGCAGTTTTCGTAAGTTTGGCATTATATTTCTTTTTGTTTTTGCGCCTCTCTTTTCTGGAGACATGGCCTCCTCTTCCCTGTATATAAATCTAGTCTTTTTAGCCAACTGGGAGTACCTCAAGAAGACTCGCATTACAAAAAGTTGTGGACACGGTTGAAAAGACTAGATTTACCTATAAGAAAAGAGCGGGTCATATCTCAGGAATGGAGAGATACAGAAATAAAGGAAAACTAATATCAGATTCAGTAGAACAGCAGCTTTTACAACAGGTAATAAAAAATCCTATATTTATGGTAAATGTCATGCTGTCATTAACAAGTGGCGCAAATTTGTACACAAGATTCTAAACTTCACAATCTTTTGATTCAGTTAGTTCCAGTCTAAATATTGGCATACTTTGCATTCACTCACGTAAAATATGCTCATTGAGCAGCAACAAAATTAATGATTATGCCATGATGAACATACAATGGAGGTTGTGCAAACGGGATCTAATACTTCTTACTATACACACTATCTGCCTGCAGTTCATAAAGTAATTTGCTTGTACGCATATTTGGTTTGATACCTATTGTATATTTCAGTAGTGTTCCTGGCAGTTACCAATGTACATATAAATTTCAGTAGTATTGGTCATCACAAAGTATTGGGTCTCCAGTGTGACCCACCACTCTATCAGAGGGCAGAACATCGCTGGAGAACGTACCATTGCTGCAACCTGCGCGGTTGCACAGGAGGCCAAGAGGTAAGGGGGTCCATTGTCACCCCCAAAGCAAGTGGGATTGTGATGAACTGTTGGACTGAAAAGTGCCCATATGCAGTTCTTGCACAGTGGCCCTCTTTTTACTCCATAACTAGGCTGCAGATGTGGGTCTCTTGAGATAGCATTTCTATCGATGTCTGTATGAACCGGTACTCACACAAAGTGATTTCATCAGATAGCTTCAACTCGACTACAGAGGCATGTATGGAGAGTCCAGAAGTTTTATTGTCAAACTGAACTCTTGTATTATGCAATTGCAGTAGGTAAAAAGACAACTCTTAACCCGAGATGCATAAAATGATCCTCAGATGAATATAGATGGCAACCACTGGCACAGGAGGAAGAAGGGAGTGGTTACTGACATTAGAGTTGTGCTACAGGGAGAGAGACAGGACAAACTTCTAAAAGACTATAGCATTACACTGATTCTACAGCAGTGTAACAACAATACAATGACAATACAAAAGTGTATGATTCCCATGTCGTGGAACATGACAGGCCCTCATCTGTCTGTCTCTACTCCAGCAGCACATCACACTAATAAGGACAAATCATTAATAAGGTGTAATAGGGTATTTGTATATCTGTTAAATGTCTAACTCCAAAGTCACCTCCAAATGTGATTCATTATTGTACTAGAGTGGAAGCAGACTAGACCTAATTGGTCTGTGGAAAAAATTGCAACATACTGTGAGTCACTCCACAAATTGGATCACGCACACCCATTCATGTCAATGGGAGCGTGTAAGACATCGGACTGCACTCGGATGTTACTGTATGTGAGTGCAGTCCAATCAGATCCAGCTCTGGTCACAGTTTGAGCCAAGTATCATTACCATAATCATTTCGATCCTTTCAGAAGAGAGAATCATCACTCGTGTGTGCGAGCCCATAACCAAATTATTGTAATTAATATATAATGCTGCTTAGTATGTAATATTTTTCCATACAGTCACACAGTTTTATTTCCAAATCAAGCAAAGTATCAGCATATCTTCCGGGGAACCCACTTACTCAGCTCTCCCTTTTCCTGCTCTTTTCCAGAAAACATCTGGATGCTTGGGAAGTGCAGGTATGGGAAGAAGAAGGTAGCTATATTATCTTCTCTTGACAAACCTATCTATAGATCGCACCACATGTGCAACATAGTATCAGTCACTTCAATGGAGCTGAGATGTAATGCCAAGGACAGCCTTTGGAGAAGTGTGGTGCTGTTTTTAGAAGAAAGCCAAGTTACAGCAGGGTCTGTATTTGGGTGGGAATTGTCAAAGATCACATGCGGAATCACCGCGCGTACAAAAGCCGGCAGCACTTTAGACAGAGCGGGCATGTGCTGCGTCCAAAGCGCTGCCAATACAGAACGTGGAAAGGTACCCTTATTTGTGATTCAAATACCTTCGGGTGGGAGCTTATATGGGTGGGGCACTTTTTGTTCCCATTTCCAGCTTCAGAATCCACCTATGGTACCGCTGTGAAGCATTTCTCCGACCGCTCACACCTAATGCAATATTAATAAGGCTGTGGTTCCACGGTCCGGAACCACAGCGCTTTGGGCGGAGTGGAAATTCCGCTCCGTCTAAGCCCCGCCCCCTTTATGACGCGCGATCTTTCCGGACGTGTTCAGGACACCTCCGGAACACCTCCGGAAAGAGCGCAGGGCTACATAACCCTGTGTTAATTCTGTTGCGGCGACACACCGTCGCCGCAATACGTGAGGACATGCTGCGGTCTAAAAAGACGCGCCGCATGTCCGTTTACGCAGGTTTGCCACCTGCGTATTGTTACGCATAGTGGAGACGGGATTTCTTGAAATCCCCTCCACTATGCTGTAACATCTGGACGCTGCGTGTTTGGCGCTGCGCCAGCGCACAGCGCCAAACACGCAGCGTATCCTGACCGTGGAAACTCACCCTAAGGCCACACTGTGATTTCTATATCTATATGATGCGTGGTGATTGGCTATAAGATGATATTTAGTTTCCTCCACTTTGTGCAGTATCACAGTCATATCTAGAAAAATGGAGCAGACTGTTCATGTTTTTATTTACAAGGCATTTATTTTGCTCTGAGCATTCCTGCACACCATCTCCGCTACATGGCAGTGAATGGGTTGATTGGCTATGTTGCGATGATGACTATTGTCTGGCTGGACAGTGGGGAAGATTCAGCATGTGCAGCAAGAGAGGGTCTCTCCCATTAATCACTGCTCTTTAATTAACAGCTCTGAGCTTGCAGGGAGCCTAGTGTAGGGGCATCTGAGGGGTCTGAACTCCGCCACGGCTGGCAGGGCAAGCAGCACGGCAGGGCAGAGGGGAGCAGAGCAGACACAGCAGATGGCACGACTGCAGATTAAGAAAACATGGGAAATTTCTGACCGATAGATACTGTGAGACAATTATCTAGAATACAATGGTTGCTCCTCACTGTTAACCAACTAGCCAAGTCTAATAAGCCACATTTATAACATCAAGGTAGGCAAGTGTATGGCTACTGCTCAATGCCACCCTATATGTATACAGAATGATTGCATCCCGTATTAACCTTTTATGCTCCACATATCATTTTGGTTGTATTGCACAATATAGCATTTCTTGAAGTAACCGGTAGGCACATAACGCTGTTTGTGTAGGCCGCCACTTATTCACTTTGTACGAAGAGAGCCGCTCTTAGGCTACACTCACACGATCACATTTTTGGTCTGAGTGCTGTCTGACCAATACCAGCTTACGTTCTGGTGCACATGGGCCACTTTTCACACTGAACTCAGAAAAAAATTGCAGAATGTTCTAGTCTAGTGTGATTTATGCACCAGACTACTGCATGTAAGTAGCAGGCAGCTCCTGCTCTCCTCCACTATTCAGAAGGGCACATGGAGCCAGGCACGTCCACAATTCCAATTTCTTCCATAAGTGTTTGCTGGAGTTGGCTTTAGGGCTCTGTGTAACTACTCGAGTTACTCCGCACAAAACTCATCAAGCTAGGCATTTTTTAGAGTGTGTTCTGTGCACAGTTATGATGGAACAGTAAAAGATGTATTAAAGAGGTTGTCTGTTCTTAGGCCGGGGTCACACTGGCGACAAAATCGGACGACTGCAATGCGATGAAATATCGCATTGCGCTCGGACCATTGTTAATCTATGGAGCAGCTCCCACCATCAGATTTTTTGTGGTCCGTTTTAAACGTGCGAGTGCAATCGCAGCATGCTGCGATTGTCACTGATTGTGGGTCGACTATCGCCAATGCAAGTCTGTGGGTGCGATGAAAAATCGGATTACAAACGGACCACACGTGTGACTTGCGATTAAATTGCACCGGTGTCCTTTAGAAAAGCCGGCAATTCATCCCCGGCTATACTGTAAAATCACACTGACAGCTTTAATAAAGAATAGAAACAATACATATACACACATATAATACATATATATATATATATATGTACATATGTCATTGTGACATATATACATATACATATATTTATAGTTCATACACTTCTACATACTGTAATAGCCGCTAATTCAATAGCCGGCTTTTGTGAAATTACAGACCCGACATGAAATGACACATGGTTTACATACAGTTAACCATGTCATTTCATGTAGTTTGACATATGGTTTTCACTAACAATTACATGAGTGTATGTGTGCAAAATTTCACACATGTAGGGGTTAATTAAAGGTGCAAATTCGTTGAAAAAAAATGCGTGTGGTCCAGCGCTATTTTCTCAACCAGACAAAGCCAGTGAGTGGGGGCAGATAATAATAGCCGAGGGAGGTTGCATTTATTTTGTGCCCCCCCTGGCTCCTAACATCTGCCCTCAGGCACCCCAGAAAAGGCAAATCTATAATTAGATGCACCCTTTCTGGCACTTTGCCCGTCTATTCCCATTGCCCTGTAGCGGTGGCGAATGGGTTAATAATGGGTTAAAGCCACCTTGCTATTGAAAGGTGACTTTAAGCCAGGTTAATAATTGAGAGCTGTCAATTAGACAACTATCAATTATTAATCCTATTGTATGAAAGGAAAAAAAAACACATACATTAATTATTAATCCTTTTAATGAAATAAAGACACAGTTTTTGACCATATTTTATTGCTCAGGTAATCCTCGATTCCCTTGTTCACCTGTAATAAAAATAAAATAAAAAAGCAACATTATTCTTACCTATCCGACGCACAGTCATGTAATCCATCAGAAAGGGTTAACTAGCTTTCAGCCAAGCAGTGCAGCTAATGCTTGCTGCTGAGCTGAAAGCTCCTGAATGAATGACTTCCTCTCCTGGCGACAGGAGAGGATGTGATTACTGTGTGAAGCTTAATTGATAGCTTCCCACAGAAATCAGTTCACTTCAGGTCAGCGGGGACTCCGCACAGCATCAGTGCGATAATCGACCGACTAAAACGGTCAGATTTTTTAGTCGGTGTGTGTGACTCCGGCCTAAGGCCTCATTCAGACATCAGTTTTTTTGATGTACAAAAAAATACTGATTTTCAAGTGTTTTTCACCAGCGTTTCATCAGTTTTTTTTTTCAGTTATGAGAAAAAAAAAAGTTTCACCAACTTCTGTCAGTCAGTGAAAAACAGACAGCACTCAGATGGCATATGACTGCTGTCCTATTTTTTTCGCTGACCCATAGACTTGTGTTGCCGAATTTGATCTGACACTTGAATCGATATCGAACATATCTCCGTGATTTTACATGGACAACTCTGTCAGCAAAAATCACAGACGTGAACAGCCCCATATATTGTTATAGATATGAGTGTAATCCGTGAAAAATAAGACAGCACTCATATGCGAAAAACTGACGTGTGCATGAGCATTAATACTGTGCGTTCCCAAGACATCAACTCTTTAATAAACCTAGTCATCTGCAATTCCTTCAGATAGTATATGCATACATCTTTTTTAGGCTGCGTCCATGTGAAAATGTGCAATATGCCTAAAAAGCACCACAAACCTGCTGCAAAAATGAACACAATGCACCTGAGGCCAAGTTCACATGTTCAGTATTCGGTCAGTATTTTACCTCAGTATTTGTAAACAAGAACCAATGGCTGAAAATACAGAAGTGGTGACGTGTTTCTATTATACTTTTCCACTGACAGTACCACTCCTAATTTTTGGCTTACAAATACTGATGTAAAAAACTGATCAAACACTGAATGTGTGACCGTGGCCCCAATGTAAAAAGCATTGCTGTGCACCTGTTTAGTCTTTTGTTATTTTTTTTAACCTCTTCAAGGTTCGAAAACTGTGAAGTGGTTAAAAGAAGTAGCATGTTCATTTCACAGGCAGATTCCACTAGTTAGGCTGGGATCACACATGCGACGAAAACGTCTGCAGCTCGCATGTGAAATCCGAGCTCTGGCGCCGGCACTCGGGAGTGGAGTGCGCGGCTGCATGTAGTTATATGCAGCCGCTCGCTCCACTCCCGAGCGCCGGCGCCACAGCTGGGATTTCACATGCGAGCGGCGGACATTTTCGTCGCATGTGTGATCCCGGCCTTATAGTTTGAATCATAAAGGCATTGATGGCAGAACTGCTGTAAAAACTGAAGTCAAAACCTTCAGCGAAGTACTGAAACTTAGACTAGAAAAACCTCGGTATGTTCACCAACATCTCAAAGATGTCGTGTGCGCATAGTTGAAGAAGAAAATCTCCATAATCAGCCTCCAAAACTCCTCAAAAAATTAATTTGATTAAAAAAAGTCATAAAAAAGAATCAGTGCAAACACACCCTTTAAAGTGCAGCAAACAAATGAACATATTGCTCAGCAATGTACAAATTAAAATGCTATGCACATGGTAATTCTTTTGTTACTTTTTTTTAACTGCTTCAGGCTTTGGTAACCACAAAGCAATAAAAAGAAGCAGCATTTTCAGCTATTTTGCGCCTTCCGCTAGGAATCCATTCACTAGTTATAGCGTGAATGGCAGAAATAAAGACGCCGGCAGCAGAGCCAATGCAATAGCGACGGCATGACTACCAGTCAAGCTGCTTCTGGAAGAAGACCTGTTTTCCTGGTGCTGTATACGGATGAAAACAGTTTGTCTTTTTTTCACATATGCAAAAAAAAAAACAAACTTAAAAAAGGAAGGTCTGAATGAAGCTTTACCTGGTGGCGCCTTTCACTAGTCAAATTTCTGCTCATTTTAGTGTAGGTATTTAGGCGCATCCCAAAAGTCAGTAAATACACACTGTAAACCTGTAGGGATCATATTAGTGGAGACTTACGGAAGTGGATAATATTTTTCCTTTTCTAACAACTACTGCTACTGACATTATCTGTGCCGACAACAAACATGGATAAGAAGATGAATTAATTAAAAACTTACAGTAAATGATCTGCACCTAAATATGTGAAATGTCATATAAACCACGTTTACATCAATCCAGTAGTATATATCACACATATGGAATGTGTCTGGAATATACAGCGCTTGAATAAGCCTCCATTGTGTGTACCATGCTTTTCTCTCTCATCCTACAGGAAACAAGATGATCATAAAATTAATGTGGAAAGCAGCAATTAGTAAATTAGGTTAGCAGAGTGTTGCTGCGGAAGTCAGTCCTGCCAGGTGCATGAGAATCTGTGGCAGGATATATATTATTTGCTGTCATTAAAGTGACATTTTGATAAATGGTTTAGAGAGGTAAGAACGAGGACCGACTACTTCCCCCGACCAGAGACATGTAGCATGGTATATTTCAGTAAGGAGCCAAGTTGAGGCAGCTCAGAGCCTGAAAACCCTCTGGAAACGTCAAGGAGGAAGCAGCCAAATTTGTGCGCTTAATTAATCCCAATTACTCTAAATAAAGGGAAAGCAGTCACCCCTCAACCCACTGGAAAAATAATACTTCACTCTTGTGTAGCACCGCGATTGTATGCAGAAACCTTCAGTTAGTACAGATGTTGCCTGAGCCATTTCTAAACAATTGTGTAAATCATACATTACTTTTTTGTTGTACAGTATGAATTAGTACACACATATTTTTATTGAGAGCATTGTAATTGGTGACCTACAGAGATATATGACAGAGAATAATATAATAAATAGCAACCAGCACGGATTCATGAAGAATAATTTGTGTCTAACCAACATGTTGGGTTTCTATGAGGAAGTGCAAAAACTAGATGTTGGTAATGCGGCTGAGTGATTTTATCTGGACAGCCTTTTTACTGAAGCTACAGAAGCAGGAAAATGGGGGAAA
>JARQOD010000003.1:205732415-205765560 GCA_033576555.1 Oophaga sylvatica | reverse complement strand
TAAAAAACCCGATAATTTAGTCCCCAAAAAGTTTTAAAAACCGTTCTCCTCATTCGTTTTTTACTACCAGAAGCCCTTGGTCTTTCAACTCCTCTTTTGCCCCCTTTTACATTACACATTTTTTTGATACTTCTACAGGAAGACCTTCGACATACACAGAAAAGCAGGCTGAGGTTTAAAGCCAAATTGCCCTTTTGGGTATTAGAGCACAGGTTTAGATCACCTGCGCCCCAGTGTTAAAAATTTGGGGAACGAAATACCATCTAATAATAACAGTGGGGTCGCCCGCCCACTTACCTGCGGTTCCAGTCTGGGGGGCCGGGGGTTTTCCCTGGGTGTTGGCCCTTGGACCCAGGTTCTGCCTTTTTAAAGGACATGTGTGACGATTTTTTTCCGGTTGCAGCGAAACGATATCTCTCGACAGGGGGGTGTTGATCAGGGTTGCCCGGGGGGGGCGTTGTCCCCTCGGGGGGGGCGACGTCCTTTCTTCCCCGGGTGCACCCAGGGAACGCCCTTTGGGCAGTAGCTAACAATCTTCCCTTCCTCCTCTTTCCGCCTTGGGGCCCTATCACAGCGGCCAGATTTTTAGCACGGGCGACCTCTGAGGCGACGTCCAATTCACTGGGAGGGTCACCTGCGTTTTGGTTCACCACTAGTGGGGAAAAAGGGGGTTATGCCGGCCCAAGTGACTTCACCTGATGATTTTGGGGGTGGCCACTCAGGTTTTTCCCCAGGGGCCGCACCCCTTTTTTCCCATGCCCTTTAGGGCATCAAGGAAGCCCGGATGATCTAAGGACCCCCCAATTTCGTTCGGGTTCCTCGGGGGATCTCAACCCCTGTAAAAAATTTTCTTTCGCTTTCTATTCTCTTTGTAGCATTTAAATTGTTAATTTGTTTGGGGCTCCGGGCCCCCTGTAGGGGAAAGCTTTAGCCCCGGATGCTGTCCCCCTGGCTGTTGTGAACAGTGATAGAAGGCCATCCGGGGAAACCGTTTTGGGGTCTTCAAATAGGGGTGTGCTTAAAAGATGCGGGACCGAATCCTGATCAACGGTATCCCAAGTCTCCATTCCCTTTTGCCGCCATTAGCTGCCCTATTGCACAGCGCTTTTTGTCTCTCGGGATAGAGTACTTTCTAAGATGCTGCATTACTTTCCCTTGAAGCCTGTAATGTCCTGGCTCACGCTGTATTGGGGAAGCCATTTGCCCCAGGCTTTATGGGACGTTAGGGCATGACGGGACTCCGGACTGGGTGCAGGGCTGCGCCCCCATCGGCGCTACAATCCCAGCGGGGGTTTGGGGGGACCCGACCGGGGGCCGCACTGTCACCGGGTTTTGTGAATCTTAGCGCCCCCTTGGTTAAACGGGGGCCTACGGTTTCAGTGCTGCTATTCAAGGCACCGCAGTGAGAAACAGGGCCCTTCGTCGCGGGTCTGATGTCAAGCTTCCTTCCTGTTGCAGGACCTGCCGTGAGTCGAGCCAGGGGCTTCAAGACTCTGGCGCTCTCTCAGGTACGCCCACCTTCTTTCTCCAGCGCCTGAGGGCGCGAATATGGCGACAAAAAATGGCGATTTTGGCGCCAAAAGTGCAAAACAGTCCTTTTTTCACAAAAAACCACTCCCACAGGCACACAGGGCTCGCAATGCTGCAGTTTCGTATCCTTGTTCGTGACGCCAAAGTTTTTGTGTCGCCCGCCACCACAATTGTGGGTTACCAGGGCAATGGGGTACTCAGAGCCGAGCCCGTAGAAGTCTATGGGATTGTACAGGTAGCTGTGGCTCGGTCTGTGGCCCGGCGGTCTGGCGTATGTTGGGATGTATTTACAGGGGTATAGGTTTATATACAGTTCGTGACGCCACCTGTAGTATTCTGGTAATTTGTACCAGCGCTGCTGTAGATTTCTCTGAGGGGATGGTGATGCAGCTAGATGTCGGGTCCCCTACAGGTGGGACTATTCCTCAGGTCGGTAGTTAGGTAGGGATTGTGCAGGCATGCAATAATAACTCAGTCTCACACGGTCAGCGTCTTTTCCATACTTTACTTGCAAGATGATAAGGCAGGTCCCAGGGAGGCTGATGGGGTTGGTGGAGGATGAGCTATGAGGCAACGCTAAGCAACTTAGGGGCCTCCTTTACTGTCCAATGAAGATGAGTACGACCAGCCTGAAGCGTAGTCCCCTCTATGATTCCAGCTTATCCAAAGCTGTGCTTCCCAGTCAATTAGTGTTAGGAGTCTTTCTATGAGGGAGCTGATTCTTATTTTGTCTGCAGAAACTCAAGTCTTCACTTCCTCTACCCCAGTTAACGTACTGCTATAAGGGGCTTGTTTGCCGCGACCTAGGGTCCCGGTAAATCTCTGGTTTTCTTCTTCACTATGCTTGTAACAATAGTGATCCTCGGTCCCCAGTGACCGGTAGCAATGTTGCAGGATCTTCAAGCCAAACGCACTTTTCCAATAATCTTCCTTCCACTTTGCCCTTCGATTTGCTCAAACTCTTAATAGCTAGTTCGTCTTTCTTCCAGTGGGGCACAGCTCTGACTAGACTAAGGTGAATTAGACCACCTGTACCAGCCTCCACGTTCTGAACTGAAGACAGGCCAACTGGACCGTTACTCTGTCCAAGGACAGGAAACTGACTGACTAGAAATCACTCCCTTCACACCCCTGCGGGTGTGTCAGAAGTGTACATGATGTCATGAAGAGACCTTAAACTGTTACTCTCCACTCATCCTCCTGGTATGTGTACCAGGGCTACACATTTACAGGATGGGAGGGGGAGCGGAGCCATATATACAGGATGGGAGGGATGGGAAGCAGAGCCATGTATACAGGATGGGAGGGGAAGCGGAGCCATGTATACAGGATGGGGGGATGGGAGCGGAGCCATATATACAGGATGGGAGTGGGAGTGGAAGCCATGTTACAGGATGGGAGGGGGGAGCGGAGCCATGTATACAGGTGGGGGATGGGAGCGGAGCCATATATACAGGATGGGAGGATGGGAGCGGAGCCATATTATACAGCATGGGAGGGGGAGCGGAGCCATATATACAGGATGGGAGCGGATCCATATATACAGGATGGGAGGATGGAGGCGGAGCCATGTATACGGATGAGAGGGGGAGCGGAGCCATGTATACAGGATGGGAGGGGGTGCGGAGCCATGTATACAGATGGGAGGGGGAGCGGAGCCATATATACGGGATGGGAGGGTGGGAGCGGAGCCATATATACAAGGATGGGAGGGTGGGAGCAGAGCCATGTATACAGGATGGGAGGTTGGGAGCGGAGCCATGTATCAGGATGGGAGGTTGGGAGCGGAGCCATGTATACAGGATGGGAGGGTGGAGCGGAGCATATAAATAAGGGTGGGAGCGGAGCCTGCATACAAGGGTGGGAACGGAGCCTTGTATACAAGGGAGTCACTTCACATTATAAATGTTATAATTAAATGATGAGTATGCACTACTACTAAACTACAACCCCGTCCATAGCCCCGCCCCCTATGACCAAAGCCCCACCCCTGCCCAACCTCCATCCCCGCCCTGGAAGAATGGTCTTTCTTGAAGCCTGTCCTGGTGAAAAAAAGGTTGGGGATCACTGGCTTAAAGCCATCGGAAAATCATATTTCCGATGGCTGTAGCCCAGTGGCGTAGCAGGGGCGTAGCGTGGGCGGGCGTAGGGCGCGGGCGTAGCATGGGCGGGCGGGTCCGCCCCAGGCAGCACGTGTGTGGGGCGGCGTGGCAGCAGCAGCAATTCCTCTCCACGGAGTCACAGTGCAGCTGCCCGGGACCCTCCGGACTGAGCGGGGGTCGGTGAGTCCCTGTGCGGGGAGAGGGGGGACCCGGCCTGAGCAGGCGGCGCAATACTTACCTCTCCCCGGCCTCCGTAGCTCCGGGCTCCGGGGGGCGCCTGCAGGGCGCCCGCCTTCCTGTCACAGCAGCGCCGCTGGATGACGTCATTATTCAGCGGCCGGCTGTGCAGAGAGCGGCGGGCGCCGGACAGGTGAGATGTGAGATGTATGTGTCTGTGTGTATCAGTGTGTTGTGTGTGTCTGCGTGTGTGTATGTGAGGAGAGTGCTGCGGTGCTGTCTGTGTGTGGTGCTGTATGTGTGATGGTGTGGGGAGGCAGTGATGTGGTGAGGAGGAAAACGATGATGATGGGGGGCCAATGATGATGGGCAGGCAAAGATAATGATGATGGGGAGGCGATGAGATGGGCAGGCAATGATAATGATGATGATGGGGGAGGCGATGATGATGGGAGCCAATGATGATGGGCAGGCATAGATGATGATGATGGGGAGGCAATGATGTTGATGGGGAGCCAATGATGATGGCAGACAATAATGATGATGATGGGGGAGGCAATGATATGGGCAGGCAAAGATGATGATGATGGAGAGGCAATGTGATGGGCAGGCAATGATGATGATAATGGGGAGGCAATGATGATGATGGGGAGCCAATGATGATGGGCAGACAATAATGATGATGATGGGGAGGCAATGATGATGGGCAGGCAAAGATGATGATGATGATGGGGAGGCAATGATGATGGGCAGGCAATGATTGATGATGATGATGGGGAGGCAATGATGATGATGGGGAGCCAATGATGATGAGCAGGCAATGATCATGATGATGGGGAGCCAATGATGATGGGCAGGCAATGATGATGATGATGATGAGCAGGCAATGATCATGATGATGGGGAGCCAATGATGATGGGCAGGCAATGATGATGATGGGGAGCCAATGATGATGGGCAGGCAATGATTGATGATGGGGAGCTAATGATGATGGGAGCCAATGATGATGGGCAGGAAAATGATGATTATGGGGAGCCAATGATGATGGGCAGGCAATGTGATTATGGGGAGCCAATGATGATGGGCAGACAAATGATGATGATGATGGGGAGGCAATTTGATAATGATGATGGGAGGCAATGATGATGGGGAGGCGATGATGATGAGAGGGAGGCAATGATGATGATAATGGGGAGTCTTTCCACAGTGCCCTTTCCTGAGCTGAAAACAGTGAGAACGCAGCACAGTGCAGAGGAGAGCTCCATATTTTGTATGGAGCATTATAGGGGGACCAGTATTCTTTATGGAGCATTATATTTGGCCCATATTACTGTATGGAGGATTATGTGGTTGCCCATAATATTGTATGGAGGACTGTAATTATTTTTTGCTTGGGGGTCACCGCAACATGAGGAAACTGTATTGCGGGGTCACGGCATTAGAAAGGTTGAGAACCACTGCTCTATATACTACACCACACAGGAGAGCTGACAGATCCTCTATATACTACCCACACAGGAGAGCTAACAGATCCTCTATTTACTACCCCAAACAAAGGGGAGCTGACAGATCTCTTATACTACACCAACACAGGAGAGCTGACAGATCCTCTATATACTACACCACACAGGAGAGCCAACAGATCCTCTATATACTACACCACACAGGAGAGCCCACAGATCTCTATATACTACACCACAAGGAGAGCCGACAGATCCTCTATATACTACACCACACAGGAGAGCCCACAGATCCTCTATATACTACACCACACAGGAGAGCCGCAGATCCTCTATATACTACACCACACAGGAGAGCTGACAGATCCTCTATTATACTGCACCACACAGGAGAGCTGACAGATCCTCTATATACTGCACCACACAGGAGAGCTGACAGTCCTCTATATACTACACACAAGGAGAGAGACAGATCCTCTATATACTACACCACACAGGAGAGCTGACAGATCCTCTATATACTACACCACACAGGAGAGCTAACAGATCCTTATTTACAAAACAACACAGGAGACTGACAGATCCTCTATATACTACACCACACAGGAGAGCTGACAGATCCTCTATATACTACACCCACAGGAGAGCCAACAGATCCTCTATATACTACACCCACAGGAGAGCCCACAGATCCTCTATATACTACACCACACAGGAGAGCCGACAGATCCTCTATATTACTTTCCCACACAGGAGAGCTGACAGATCCTCTATATACTGCAGTACACAGGAGAGCTGACAGATCCTCTATATACTACACCACACAGGAGTAGTGACAGATCCTCTATATACTACACCAAAACAGGAGGCGGACAGATCCTCTGTATACTGCACCACACAGGAGAGCTGACAGATACTCTATAAACTACACCACAGGAGAGCTGACAGATCCTCTATATTTTTACATCACACAGGAAAGCTGCAGATCCTCTATATAGTACATCACACAGGAGAGCTGACAGATCCTATATATACTACATCACACAGGAAGCTGACAGATCCTCTATATACTACACCACACAGGAGAGCTGACAGATCCTCTATTATACTAAACCACACAGGAGAGCCGACAGATCCTCTATATACTACACCACACAGGAGAGCCCACAGATCCCCTATATACTACACCACACAGGAGAGCCGACAGATCCTCTATATACTACACCAACAGGAGAGCTGACAGATCCTCTATATACTGCAGTACACAGGAGAGCTGACAGATCCTCTATATACCCAGCCACACAGGAGAGCTGACAGATCCTCTATATACTACACCACACAGGAGAGCTGACAGATCCTCTGTATACTGCACCACACAGGAGAGCTGACAGATACACTATAAACTACACCACACAGGAGAGCTGACAGATCCTCTATATACTACATCACACAGGAAAGCTGACAGATCCTCTTATACTGCACCACACAGGAGAGCCTACAGATTCTCTATATACTACACCACACGGAGAGCTGACAGTCCCTATATACTACACCCCAAAAGGAGAGCTGACAGATCCTCTATATACTACACCACCAGAGAGCTGACAGATCCTCTATTTAGTACACCACACAGGAGAGCTGACAGATCTCTATTACTACACCACACAGGAGAGCTGACAGATCCTCTATATATACACACACAGGAGAGCTGACAGATCCTCTATATACTACATCACACAGGAAAGCTGACAGATCCTCTAATACTACACCACACAGGAGAGCTGACAGATCCTCTATATACTACACCACACAGGAGGGGCTGACAGATCCTCTGTATACTGCACCACACAGGAGAGCTGACAGATAACGTATATATACACCACACAGGAGAGCTGACAGATTACTCCATATACTACACCACACAGGAGAGCTGACAGATTCTATATACTACATCAACAGGAGAGCTGACAGATCCTCTATATACTACACCACACAGGAGAGCTGACAGATGCTCTATATACTACACCACACAGGAGAGCTGACAGATCCTCTATATCTACACCACACAGGAGAGCTGACAGATCCTCTATATACTACACCCAGTAGGTAGCTACCGGGGGGGCAGAGGGGGCGGCGGCCCCGGGCCCCGCGCTCTGAGGGGGCCCACCCGGAGCTACGCTACTGTAGCTGTTTCGGCATGCACAGCGCGCCGACACAGTTACATTCTGCGGCAGAGAGGGAGAATCGCTCTCCCTGCTCTGCCGTCGGCCGCTATGGGGCCCCTGAGCAGGCGGTGGGGGGCCCGGTGCCAGCAGTGGGCCCCCCGCCGTCATCGGAGGGTCAGCTGTATCGGCATCCAGCCAATACAGCTGACCGCATTGAGAGAGAAAGGGCGAGTGCTCCTTCTCTCCCATAATCCCCCTCTCAGCGTTGACAGTGGGCGCGATGACGTCACTGCCCGGCGCCGGCAGTCAGATGCTCAGAGGAGAGCAGTGAGCAGCGCAGGAGCCGGGAGCAAGAGAGGTGAGTACAGGATTTGTTATTTTTGTAATGGGGGTGCATTATAAATAAGACGCATTTGGGGGTGCATTATAAATAAGGCTGCCTATGGGGGAGTGCATTATAAATGGCTGCCTATGGGGGTGCATTATAAATAAGGTTGCATTATGAGGGACTGCGTTATAAATGACTGCCTATGGGGTGCATTATAAATAAGGCTGCATATGGGGGAGTGCATTATATAATGGCTGCCTATGGGGTGCATTATAAGTAATCTGCATATGGGGGAGTGCATTATAATGGCTGCCTATGGGGTGCATTATAAGTAAGGCTGCATATGGGGGACTGCGTTATAAATGACTGCCTATGGGGTGCATTATAAATAAGGCTGCATATGGGGTGCATTATAAATAAGACTGCCTATGGGGGTGCAATATAAATAAGGCTTCCTATGGGGGTGCATTATAAATAAGGCTGCCTATGGGGGTACAATATAAATAAGACTGCCTATGGGGGTGCATTATAAATAAGGTTGCCTATGGGGTGCATTATAATAAGGCTGCCTATGGGGGTGCATTATAAGTAAGACTTCCTATGGGGTACAGTATAAATAAGGCTGCCTACAGGGGTGCATTATAATATAGAGTCTGTCTATGGGGGTGCATTATACTTACAGAGGCTCCCTATGGGAGTGCCTTATAATATAGAGGCTGTCTATGGGGGTGCATTATAATATAGAGGCTGCCTATGGGGTGCATTATACTATATTGAGGACTATCTGGTGTATTATGCTATATGGATGCTATCTAGGGGGCCATCATACAGTGTGGGGATTATAGTGGGGGGGGGCATCATACTGTGTTGAAGCCATTAAATAGTTTGGGGACATTAAGGGGTCAGTATATATCCAGTGAGGGGGCATCACACTGTGTATAGGGGAGCTGTACAGGGGGGAGACTCGGGACATTATTAAGTGTAAAGTGGGCACTTATTGTTATAGGGGAACTCGGGTTACTGTGACTGTCAAAGGGGCACATGGGGCAATATTACATTCTAGGGGACAAAATGCGGGGACTGTTTTCTAGGGCACTTGCACCCAGCAGTACTATATTCTAGAGGGGTGCTTTAGAATTTAGAGGTCACACAGAACAACACACTAGGTGCAGTAATAGGGGCACATATGGCAGCAGCGGCTCAGTATTGGGGTATCAGGTGCAGTAAAAAGGACACATATGACAGCAGCAGCTCAGTATTGGGGTATCAGCAGGATGAGGAGTTTGTACAGGTTGAGAATAGTCCAATCGGTCAGGGCCGGCGTCAGCACCCGGCACACCGGGCAAGTGCCGGGGCCCTGTGCAGGCGGGGGGGCCCACTCGCCGTCTGGCACCCCCCTCCTTTAGCAGAGGAGAGCGGTGTCAACGCCGCCACTGGGCCCCCCCCCCGCTTGCTCAGGGCCCCGGCATCAGATGGCACAATTACTTACCTCTCCCGTGCCTCCGCTGCCGCAGCTCCGGACTCCAGGGGGCGCCGGCGCTTCCTCTCACAGCAGGCCGCTGAATGACGTCATCACTCAGCGACCGGCTGTGACAGAGAGCGCGGACACTGGACGGGTAAGACGTGTGTGTGTGTCTCTCTGTGTGTGTGTGTCTGTGTGTATGTAGTGCGGTGCTTTGTGTGTGTGTGTGTGTGTGTGTGTGTGTGTATGTGTGTATGTGTGTATGTGTGTGTGTATGTGTGTGAGAGAGTGCTTGTGTGCTGTCTGTGTGTGATGATGGGCAGGCATTGCTGATAATGGGGAGGCATTGATGATGATGATGGGAGAAAATGATGATAATGGGCAGGCATTGATGATGGGGAGAAGATGATGGGGAGAAGATGATGATTGGCAGGCATTGATGATAATGGGGAGGCCATGATGATAATGGGCAGGCATTGATGATAATGGGCAGGCATTGATGATGGGGAGAAGATGATGATTGGCAGGCATTGATGATAATGGGGAGGCCATGATGATAATGGGCAGGCATTGATGATGGGGAGGAGATGATGATGATGGGCAGGCATTGATGATGATGGGGAGGAGATGATGATGATGATGGGCAGGCATTGATGATAATGGGGAGGCCATGATGATGATGGGGAGACAATAATGATGATAAGGAGGCAATGATGATGATGAGGAGGAAATCATGATGATAATGGGGAGTCTTTCCACAGCGCCCTTTACTGAGCCGTAAAAGTGCAGAACGCAGTACAGCGCAGAGGAGAGCTCCATATTTTGTATGGAGCATTATATGGGGACCAGTATCCTGTATGGAGCATTATATGGGGACCAGTATCCTGTTATGGAGCATTATATTGGGTCCAGTATTCTGTATGGAGCATTATTTTGGGTCCAGTATTCTGTATGGAGCATTATATGAGGGGTGACATCCTGCATGGGGTATTATATGGGTGATGAGGGGAGACTGTGGTGCCCATAATATTGTATGGAGGACTGTACTGTCCAGTCTGTTCTGTGCGCTGTGAGGATTTGGCGGTTTTTGAGCTATTGTACAATTTACAATAGGCATCAGTCATGTAATGGAAGAAGTGAAGTGTTTGGCATTGTACTATACCCATATTTCTCTGCAGTATCTGTGTATTATGAATCGTGGTCTGTGTTAAAGGGGCCCACTGAGGCTCTTTCGCCCGGGGCCCATAAAAACCTGGAGCCGGCCCTGCAATCGGTGATCGTGACAGTGCTGAAAATATGAGAAGTGAAATGTGTCTTTGTTGTATTTTCTAAAAATAAAAAAACACCAGAATTAAAATTTGCTAATAAAGCATCAGGGTACACTCCAAAAATGAGTTTATATACAAAAGACAAAAGGAGCCATATAACCCATTCAGTATAAAATTGTATATTTTATTATAGCTAAATATTCAAAAAAGTCATTTTTCAACATACATCTATTAAAAGATACAAATATAGTCTCATAAGTGTGAAGGTCACAAACATAAACGAAATCTGACCTATTTACCATATATAGGACCGGGAATCATAGACTCAGAATATAGTTTATACAACAGTCACTAAAAGTGCGAGACAATTGCCCTATTATATAATAATATACCACCAGTAAGTCTGTATACAAAATGGGCAATCGTAACAACAGTGGTAAGTGCATACAAGAGCATATAAGAGAGTTCACCCAAATGTGTCCCAGGAAACGGTCAGAAAAAGCGGCCCCGACGCGCGTTTCGCGTGGGCTTTCTCAAGGGGCTGTGCATGTATTTGTGTGCAAACTAACCATATATATAGCCCTGATGCAGCTGGTTCAAATATGGACATGATAAGCGGCGCATGAAAGTGAAAACGCAGGGCCGGATGTGACGTCAGTCCTGGCCTCCATGCAGTGCATGCCGGACCGAGCCGCTGTCATAGCAACCCGGATCAGCACGCACAGCACTAAGGACGCCGGAAGTGACGCTCCGGCACATGCGCGTCACAGACATGCGCACTAGTCCATTCAACCAGACCCGGCGCCATAGCAACAATATCTCTTCATAATGGTGCATGTGGATAGCGCAACACACGGACCACAGCCAGAGACGCCGAGGGCACTAAGTAAGATACCAGCGCACATCGGTCTCTCCCGCACCGATCCAGGATTACGCCCCCATAGTTGTGAATCATTTGTAAAACAACAAATCATGTCACTAAATCAATCATATACATGTGAGACCCAAAATTATATATAATAGTAAAAAGTTATATAATAATCAAAATATCATAAACCAGTAAAAGTGAAAAAGTGAATAAATCCAATTGAAGAACATTAGTATATATATATATATATAAAAGTGAAGCATATAAATAACAAAATCAAGTGATAAGATATATTACATACATATACAGTAACATAATTAGTGACAATCTCTTTATTCAATGTAGAACGATTCTTTCAATTTAACCGAGATCCAGCAGTTCATAGTGGCATCGGGATATTTAGGGAATATTCAATCAAGGGACATCAGGTTAGAAACCAATTCAATAACAAGGCATAAATAAATCTAAATTAAAAGAAATTAAAAATTCAATGATTAATATGATCAACAACACACAAACAGAATAAAACCAAATCCATATTACAAATAAGAGGCAAAACTAATTTGTTCATTGAGGCCTTGGGGCACTACAGTGCCAAGAGTTGCGATCCATTTACACTCTTTTTGGGCCAGAATCCGCTTATAATCACCCCCTCTGATCCCCAACGAACCCTATCAATACCACAAACAGTCAGTTCCTTGTGATTGCAATTGTGTTTTTCCCTAAAGTGTTTGTTGTATTTTCTGCAGTCGAGTCCTGGCTGGAGGAGTCGTTATGTCGGTCTGGGCCAGATGGAAAAGACATGAAAAGTGAACGATTCCATCAGAAGGAACGTCAGCTGTAAGTCATTATCTGTACCTCTGCTGTAATCTATTATATGTTCTGTAGGACTGGTGTTATGTACCACTGACCATACGGCGGTAATATCAATATTGGTCTTTTTATATATAGATTATTTTTGGCAACAGCGCTGTCATTTGCTGAGGTTCTCTGATGATGGGCCCACTCAGAAGTTTCGCCCCCCCTAAACCGAAACCCTAGCTACGCCTCTGACTACACTACACAGGAGAGCTGACAGATCCTCTATATACTACACCACACAGGAGAGCTGACAGATAACCTATATACTACACCATACAGGAGAGCTGACAGATCCTCTATATACTACACACACAGGAGAGCCGACAGATCCTCTATATACTACACCACACAGGACAGATCCTCTATATACTACACCACACAGGACAGATCCTCTATATACTACACCACACAGGAGAGCTGACAGATCCTCTTATACTACACCACACAGGAGAGCTGACAGATCCTCTATATACTACACCACACAGGAGAGCTGACAGATCCTCTATATACTACACCACACAGGACAGATCCTCTATACACTACACCACACAGGAGAGCTGACAGATCCTCTATATACTACACCACACAGGAGAGCTGACAGATCCTCTATATACTACACCACACAGGAGAGCTGACAGATCCTCTATATACTACACCACACAGGAGAGCTGACAGATCCTCTATATACTACACCACACAGGAGAGCCGACAGATAACCTATATACTACACCACACAGGAGAGCTGACAGATCCTCTATATACTGCACCACACAGGAGAGCTGACAGATCATCTATATACTACACCACACAGGAGAGCTGACAGATCCTCTATATACTACACCACACAGGAGAGCCGACAGATCCTTTATATACTACACCACACAGGAGAGCTGACAGATCCTCTATATACTGCACCACACAGGAGAGCCAACAGATCCTCTATATACTACACCACACAGGAGAGCTGACAGATCCCCTATACACTGCACCACACAGGAGAGCTGACAAATCCTCTATATACTGCACCACACAGGAGAGCTGACAGATCATCTATATACTACACCACACAGGAGAGCTGACAGATCCTCTATATACTACACCACACAGGAGAGCCGACAGATCCTTTATATACTACACCACACAGGAGAGCTGACAGATCCTCTATATACTGCACCACAGGAGAGCCAACAGATCCTCTATATACTACACCACACAGGAGAGCTGACAGATCCTCTATATACTACACCACACAGGAGAGCTGACAGATCCTCTATATACTACACCACACAGGAGAGCTGACAGATCCTCTATATACTGCACCACACAGGAGAGCTGACAGATCCTCTATATACACCACACAGGAGAGCTGACAGATCCTCTATATACTACACCACACAGGAGAGCTGACAGATCCTCTATATACTACACCAACAGGAGAGCTGACAGATCCTCTATATACTACACCACACAGGAGAGCTGACAGATCCTCTATATACTACACCACACAGGAAGCTGACAGATCCTCTATATACACCACACAGGAGAGCTGACAGATCCTCTATATACTACACCACACAGGAGAGCTGACAGATCCTCTATATACTACACCACACAGGAGAGCTGACAGATCCTCTATATACTGCACCACACAGGAGAGCTGACAGATCCTCTATATACTACACCACACAGGAGAGCTGACAGATCCTCTATATACTACACCACACAGGAGAGCTGACAGTTCCTCTATATACTGCACCACACAGGAGAGCTGACAGATCCTCTATATACTACACCACACAGGAGAGCTGACAGATCCTCTATACACTGCACCACACAGGAGAGCAGACAGATCCTCTATATACTACACCACACAGGAGAGCTGACAGATCCTCTATATACTACACCACACAGGAGAGCTGACAGATCCTCTATATACTACACCACACAGGAGAGCTGACAGATCCTCTATATACTACACCACACAGGAGAGCTGACAGATCCTCTATATACTACACCACACAGGAGAGCTGACAGATCCTCTATATACTACACCACACAGGAGAGCTGACAGATCCTCTATATACTACACCACACAGGAGAGCTGACAGTTCCTCTATATACTACACCACACAGGAGAGCTGACAGATCCTCTATATACTACACCACACAGGAGAGCTGACAGATCCTCTATATACTACACCACACAGGAGAGCTGACAGATCCTCTATATACTACACCACACAGGAGAGCTGACAGATCCTCTATATACTACACCACACAGGAGAGCCGACAGATCCTCTATATACTACACCACACAGGAGAGCTGACAGATCCTCTATATACTACACCACACAGGAGAGCTGACAGTTCCTCTATATACTACACCACACAGGAGAGCTGACAGATCCTCTATATACTACATCACACTGGAAAGATGACAGATCCTCTATATACTACACCACACAGAAGTGCTGACATATCATCTTATGTAAAATACCACTCCAGGTTATTTTTTTTTTATTTAACCACAGGAGTGATATCAGTGATGTAGGTTCCGTGTGTTTAGTAAAATACTTACCGGTGGCCATCTTCCACTGCAACGAAGAAGACCGAAGCAACGACACGGCGGCAGAAGACGGCGACTGCTGCGTATTTTATTACACCCAGGGAAGCTGTATGATAGCTTTTTTTTAGGGGGTGAGACAACATTTTTATTAGTACCATTTTGGGACAGATGAGATGTTTTGATCACTTGTTACAGCTTTTTTTTGTGGAATTGTGTTAACCAGAAAAAAGACATTTGGCATTCTTGAATTGTTTCTGTTTACGGTGTTCACTAATCGGGTTAATTGTTTTTATATTTTGATAATTCAGACCTTTCTGAACGCGGCAATACCAAATGTGTATTTTTTATTTTTTAAATATCTTTATTTTCAAAGGGATAAAAGGGGGTGATTTGAACTTTTAGTACTTTTTTTTAAAATATTTGTTTTTTTACTTTTCACTGGTATAGTGAGCCCCCTTAGGGGACATGAAGATGCGATCATCCGATTGCATGTGCTATTATATACAATGATACCACTGCATATAGCAGAAATCACCGTCTCCTTTGAAGTCTTGCCACAGGAAGCTGACCCCGGCTGTCATGACTACCCTTCGGGGACCCACGATCACGTCATGGGTGCGCCGATGAGTGAGTGAATGATGCGCATGCATGTTGGCACATGTGATATGCTGCTGTCAGAGATTGACAGCAGCATTCAACACGAGCCATACATGTAAGGCGGATGTCGTAAAAGTGTTAAATTCTAAGTGTCCCCTTTCCCACTGTGTCACCCAATATTCTGTGGGCCCCCTCCCCCACTGTGTCACTTTATATTCTAGGGCCCCCTCCCCCACTGTGTCACCTCTATTTTCCTGTGGGCCCCCTCCCCCACTGTGTCACCCTATATTCTAGGGCCCCCTCCCTCACTGTGTCACCTCTATTTTTCTGTTGGCTCCCTCCCCCACAGTGTCACCCTATATTCTAGGGTCCCCTCCCCACTGTGTCACCTCTATTTTCCCACCTCTATTTTCCTGTGGGCCCCCTCCCCCACTGTGTCACCTATATTCTGTGGGCCCCCTCCCCCACTATGTCACCTCTATTTCCCTTGGGCTCCGCCCCCACTGCGTCACCCTATATTCTAGGGCCCCCTCCCCACTGTGTCACCTCTATTTTCCTGTGGGCCCCCTCCCCCACTGTGTCACCTCTATTTTCCTGTGGGCCCCCTCCCCCACAGTGTCACCCTATATTCTAGGGCCCCCTCCCCCACTGTATCACCTCTATTTCCTGTGGGCCCTCTCCCCACTGTGTCACCCTATATTCTGTGGGCCCCCCCACTGCATAACCTATTTTCCTGTGAGCCCCTCCCCCACTGCATCACCTATTTTCCTGTGGGCCCCTCCCCCACTGTGTCACCCTATATTCTAGGGCCCCCTCCCCCACTGTGTCACCTCTATTTTCCTGTGGGCCCCCTCCCTCACTGTGTCACTCAATATTCTGTGGCCCCTCCCCACTGTGTCACCTCTATTTTCCTGTGGGACCCCTCCCCCACTGTGTCACCTCTATTTTCCTGTGGGCCCTCTTCCCCACTGTGTCACCCTATATTCTGTGGGCCCCCTCCCCCACTGTGTCACCTCTATTTTCCTGTGGGCCCCCTCTCCCACTGTGTCACCCTATATTCTGTGGGCCCCATCCCTCACTGTGTCACCTCTATTTTCTTGAGGGCCCCCTCCCCCACTGCGTCACCTATTTTCCTGTGGGCCCCCTCCCCCCACTGTGTCACTCAATATTCTATGGGCCCCACCCCCACTGTGTCACATCTATTGTCCAGTGGGCCTGCTCAGTGGGGGAAAAGGGGACCCACAGTATAATAGAGGTGGCTGACATAATGGGGGAGGGGGCTCACAGGAAGTTAGAATATAACTGTGGGCCCCCTCCCCTGTCACCTTTAGGTTGCATGGGGGCCCCCTCACCTAACTGCCTCACTGGCTGGAGAACAAGTCAGGCTGCAGGTGACGCGCACCACATTGGTGGTACCAGGGCTATGGGGTATTCGGCACCGAGCCCATGGAAGTCTATGGGAGTTGTCACTGGCAGCAGAGCTCGGTCCGTGGCCCTGGCGGTCATACAATGGGGAATATTTACAGGGGATTGTAGTTATAGTAGTTCGTGACGCCACCTGTGGTTTCTGATCTGATTGACCAGCGCTGCGGGGTAGATCTCTGAGGGGATGTTATGGCAGCTAGGTGTTAAGTCCCCCACAGGTGGGACTGGTCCCTCAAAGTCTATGGTGATGATGGGTGCAGATAAGAATTCAGTCACACACAATGCAGTCTCTTTCCATACCTTTACTTGTAGATGTTACAGGTATGTCCCGGGAAGCTGGTCAGGTTGGAGAATGCACATTCAGGAAACTGTTGAGCAGGTTAGAGGCCTCCTTTATCCTTTTAATGTGTGTGAGTACAACTTGCATAAAGTCAAGTGCAACTCTTTTAATAGCAACTGCGCCCGGCCAACATTGTGGTGAAGTCTTCTGTTGAATAGAACTAGTCTTTGGTGCAGGGCCCTGCTAGACTGTTGTTCTTCCTGACCCCGGTTACGTATCGGCACTTAGGGCTACCTTCTGTGACTTGAAGTCCAGAAAGGCCTTCGGTTTTTCTTATTACTAGGCGTGAAGCACTAGCATCGCTTCGGACCCCGGTGTCCGGTTAACTGAGTGAGGGTGATTTGTCCCTTTAGTCACTCTTGCTTCTCCACTCGCCCTTCGCCCTGCTCTCGCCCTTAACATAAGCACATGTAGCAATCGTGCCAAGGTCAGCTTTCCTTCAGTGCTCACTGACCTGTTCTCAGTTGACTCGTTGGTATAACTGCTGTAATTCCTTTCCTTCTTTCCTTCACAGAACTCTGTCCAGAGCAGCTCACAGGACGCTTCGTCAGACTGTATTTACGCTGTAGCTCTGAGAGTCACCTTCCACTTTCTTAGGAACACAGGCAGCTTGTTCAGAGTAGCAGGTTAAGGGGTAGCTCTGACTAGGCTAAGATGATTCACTTCACCCATACTAGCCTCCACTTTCTTATCAGATGAGCTACACAAGCTCTGTGTGGGTTCAGTCTTCTCTCCTCTCCCTCCAAGACTAATCTGATCTTCTCTGTCCAAAGACAGGAACTTGAATCCATCACTATTGCTACGTCACACTACTAAATAGTCTGATATGCCTCTAGTGGCAATGCTGAGAAGTGTGCGTGAATGAATATCAAGCTTTACAGTTACCTTCCTGTGCATTTTCCAGGAGACATGTGTGCCTTGCGAAGCTGGGCCACACATCCCCCCTAGTTAAACTCAGCACTCCCGGGCTGAAATAGAAAAGAAAAACATTTTTGTTTTGCATATAACATCAACATAATAACTCATCCCTTGCGGGAGGTAAGGACTCTTGAACGTTACATTTTGTACATAGATCAGTAGAAAATTATCAAAATACTTTTCAATAAATATACACAGTATAAGACAAGATTCTTGTGGAGGACCCGCACCAAAAACCTCCCACGTGGGTCCTGGGTGGGCTGCAGGACTTCATTGCTGCAGACCTCACTCTAGGCCACACCATACGGGTTTTTCTTCAGAGGTAGTAAGGCTTTATGTAAAACCAAAATGGGGCACCGAAGTGCGAACTATTTACAATAAAAGTTTTTGGCTGGCAAAGTCCACAGCCACACAGTCCTTTGCATGATAAAACATTTTTCAAGTAAAATCACATTATACTTTAACTCTTTACCCAGCCGGGTATTCTACTTTAAATAAGCATAGTAATAAACATTATTCAATATTTCTATAAAGTGCAATTTTTCATAAAACTTCTTCAAACTTTGTACAGGTTCAGTTGCAGTAAACCCCTGTCTGGGTCATACTAGACTAGTTTGCTAGGACTACTCTTGATAACGAATAGGTAACCTTCCTTTCGTTGTACGTACTGACCTACGTGGAGTGGTGTCAGGTATAGTAGTCTCTGGCCTATCTGTTCTGCGTGCTGGCAAACGGTAATACTGTCTCAACCTTTCTATGGATCTGGCAAGCATACTGGTGGCTGGGCGATGCGATTCGGTTTCACCAGGGGATTCCACTTCTTGTGGTGCTGCCTCTTGTGGTTCCGCTTCTTGGGGTTCCACTGGTTGAGGTTCTGCCGGAACAGGTCCTTCTGGAACTGACTCTACTGGCACAATTGGTATGACTGGATGTAGAGATTCTTCTTGCGGTTGATAAAACTGCAGCACAGGAATGATTACAGCTTCTCCCACTCGGGGCCAATCTGCAGGTAAATCTCCCAAATCTGTATGTATGACCGCTTCATCACTCTCTTCCTGATTGACAACAGGTTCTTCCTTACGAAGCTTTAATGGGCCCGGACACAACTTTAGATGATCTCTAGACACAGTTGCAGTCGTTTTTCCTCCATCCTTGCTAATTTTTCTGTTATCAAATTTGGAATTTTGCACGACATATGGCTCCTGTTCCCACTGATCATCCAATTTGTGCATTCTTCTTTTTCTTTTTAGCACAATTTCTCCAGGCATAAAAGGCTTAGCTGGCGCACTTTTGTTGTAATTCTTCTCTTGCTTTTCCCTTACTTTATTGAGACTATCTTCCACGCAGGCTTGTACTCTCCTGTACTGTTCCTGTCGATTCGTGTCCCAATCTTCAGCAGTGTCATCAGCCTCTGGTTCTACCACGCCAAGTTCCAAATCCATTGGCAGCTTTCCTGGTCTTGCTCTCATAAGGTAGGCTGGAGTGCAGTTGGTGGAACTTACTGGTATGTGGTTGTACAGGTCGACCAGGTCAGGTAACAAGTCTGGCCACCGATTTCTTTCTTCCAGTGGTACAGATTTCAATAAATCAATGACAATATGATTCATCTTTTCACAAAGGCCATTGGTTTGAGGGTGGTACGGTGTTGTTCTGATCTTCTTACACCCATACAAGTGACAGAATTCCTTAAACAGTTCAGCTTCAAAGGCAGGACTTTGATCAGTCAGCACCTGCTACGGATATCCGTGTGGTCTGCAGAAACTTGCTTGAAAGGTCTTTGCTGCTGTCTCTGCTGTCAGATCTTTGACAGGGGCGACCACCAGAAATTTGGAATAGTGATCCACCATGGTCAGGGCATATGAGTATCCCGACCTGCTTGGCGACAACTTGACATGGTCCAATGCCACGATCTCCAAGGGACGAGTCGTCTGGATAGGCTGCAGGGGTGCCTTCTGACTACAGTAGTCTTTTCGTCTGAGGCCACAGGGTCCACAGTTCCGGCACCACTTCTCGATGGAGCTGCGCATCCCTACCCAGTAGAACCGACACTTCAACAGGGTCTCCAGCTTTTTCCAGCCAAAGTGTCCCGCTTGATCGTGGTAGGCTTCTAACACCATTTGGATGTCTGCTCTGGGGACCACTATCTGCCAAACCATTTCATGGGTCCTTGGGTCGACGTATCTCCTGCACAACTTCTCACGGTAGATGAACAACCGGCTTCTCTCGTTCCACAGGAGCTTTGCTGGTATAGGTGCATCTTTCTCCAAGGAGGAACCTTCCTGTCTTATCAGCTCCTTGATACGGCTGACCACTGGATCGCTGTCCTGAGTCTCCTTCCAGCTGTGATGAGGTATAGGGTTTAACGTCTTACCACACCCCTTTCTGTAGGCTCGTTGCTCATGGATCATCCCATTTCTGTGGAACGCAGGTAGCTCAATCTCTTCCAGGTCATCCGATTCTTCCTCCGTGTCGGATTCATGCGGCATTCTGGACAAGGCGTCAGCATTGGCATTTTTACGGCCCGCCCTGTACTTGATGGTAAATTGATAGTTTGACAGCCGAGCCATCCAACGTTGCTCCATGGCTCCCAGCTTGGCTGTTTCAAGATGCGTCAAGGGGTTATTGTCTGTGTACGCAGTGAACTTGCTGGAGGCAAGGTAATGCTTGAATCTTTCTGTAATGGCCCAGACCAGCGCCAGGAACTCCAACTTGAAGCTGCTATAGTTTTCTGGGTTCCTCTCAGTTGGCCGGAGCTTCCTGCTTGCATATGCGATGACTTTTTCTTGGCCATTCTGCTTCTGACTGAGGACCGCTCCTAATCCTTCATTACTGGCATCAGTATACAGCAGGAACAGTTGGCTGTAATCAGGGTAGGCTAAGATTTCATCGCCTGTCAGGATCTCTTTCATCTCTTTGAATGCCTCAGCTTGTTCTTTACCCCAATGGAATGGAGGATTTCTGCTCTTGAGGGGTTGTCCTACCAGGAGGTCCTGCAGAGGCGCTGCTTTCTTGGTGTAGTCTTTTACAAACCTCCTGTAGTAACCTGTCAGTCCCAGGAACTGGCGCACCTCCTTGAGATTCTTCGGCTCCGGCCATTTCTGGATGGCCGTGACCTTCTCGGGGTCCGGCGCTACTCCTTCGGAGCTGACAATATGTCCCAAGTACTGTACCTTTCGTTTGAGCAGATGGCACTTTGAGGGCTTCAGTTTCATCCCATACTTGGACAGTGACTCGAATACCTCTGCCAGGTGCTTCAGATGATCCTCATACGTCTTGGAGTACACAATTACGTCGTCCAGGTACAGCAACACGGTTTCAAAGTTGAGATGTCCCAGGCAGCTCTCCATCACTCTCTGGAATGTTCCCGGGGCACTGCTGAGTCCAAACGGCATTCTGTCAAACTCACAGAGTCCCATTGGGGTGGTGAAAGCTGTCTTCTCCCGATCTTCCTCAGCCACAGCTACTTGCCAGTACCCACTAGTGAGGTCGAGGGTGGAAAAGTAGTTAGCAGTTTTCAAAGCAGCTAAGGATTCCTCGATGCGTGGTAATGGGTATGCATCTTTATGTGTTATGCGATTTACTTGTCTGTAATCTACACACATTCTCATGCTTCCATCCTTTTTCTTAACTAGGACTAGAGGTGCTGCCCAGGGACTACAACTATCCCTTATCACCCCGGCTTCCTTCATGTCACGCAACATTTCCTTAGCTTTCTGATAGTGTGCTGGAGGTATAGGCCTGTACCGCTCTTTGATGGGAGGATGACTGCCTGTAGGGATATGATGCTGTACTCCCTTAATTGTCCCAAAGTCAAGTGGGTGTTTGCTAAATACCTGTGCGTACTCCTGTACCACCCGTAGTACTCCCTGTTTCTGGTGGGCGGAAGTGGTGTCTGTCCCGACATGGAGCTGCTGACACCAATCCGCCACCTGGGTTGCCGGGTCATTATCCTCCACTGGTTGGCGGGAGGCTAAGGACTCGGTTGTGAGAATAGAATTGTTATCTACGGTATGTAATTTAGCAACAGTGGCATAACGTGGTAAATTTACTTCATCTTCTCCCCAGTTGAGAAGTCGTACTGGTACTCTCCCATTTATTACTTCCACTACCCCTCTAGCAGTCAAGAGTGTATGTCTGTGCTCTGAACGATGGGGCTCTACTACTGCTTGGTAGTTCTGTCCTTTCAGACCTATTGCTGCTCTACACCATATTAGCATTTCACTCATTGGGGGTATCACAATGGGGCTCGGGTCCGTTACCCGTACATTACCAATTTCACCATCTGTAAGCTTCGCTTGCTGCTGGCACATCAGGGCCCGGATCTCCCTCTGGATCACTCCCTTTTGTTTTGGCTTGGCAACTTCAGCGAGCTGTTGGAGCAAAAACACAACTTCTCCCAGAAAGTTACTAATTATGTTAGTACCTAAAACCACATTTAAGCCATTTTCCTCATTTACAGTCTTTACTACTAAGAGTCCCTGATCCTCCAGCTCCACTCTGCCCACCTTTACATCCACGTTTTTGGCTCCGAGTATTTCAACAGGGAGACCATTAGAGGCGTACACCGCAAAGTCAGGGCTCGGGGGCTGGAGACTGTCCATGGACCAAAACTTATTATAAAGGACATCAGGTATGATGGTCACCTGAGATCCAGTGTCTAGCAGTGCAGGGATTGCGATCCCGTCCAGAATGATGGACAGGTAGGGTCTTCCTCCCACAAACCTGCGGTTCCAGTCTAAGGGGCCTGATGAGTCTACTCCTGGGTGTTGGCCCTCGGACCCAGGATCTGCTCGTTTAAAGGACACTGCTGGGCCAGATGACCTTTTCTGTTGCAACGGTAGCAGATGATCTCTCGGCGAGGATGGTGCTGATCAGGGGTCGCTCCTGGGGGTGGCGTTGCCCTCCTCCGGTGAGGCGACGTCCTCCATTTCCTCCGGTTCATCCAAGGGACATCCTCTGGGCAGTCGGCTAGCAGGATCTTTCCTCCTTCCTCCTTCCGCTGTTGCAGGGCACTCATTACAGTGGCCAGGTTTTTAGTCAGCTGGCGCACTTCTGAGCGCAGACAGTCCAACTCAGTAGGGGGCGCCACCTGCGTTTTGGCTTCTCCCACCAGCGGGGAAAAGGTGGATACTGCCGGCTTTAGAGTGGCTTCACCCGGGTGATACTGAGTTGCCACCTCAGGCTTTTCCAGGGGTCGCAGTCCTTTTATAGCCATATCCTTTAGGGCATCAAAGGTAGCATCAGGATGATCCAAGGACCACCAGTTCACAGTCCTGCCTTCCGCTTGGGACCTCAGTCCCCGTACAAATTGTTCCTTCAACATTTTGCTTTCATCAATGGCACTTATAGGGTTAACCTGTTTGAGAGCTCGCAGGGCCCCTGTAGTCGGCAGGCGTAGTCCCTAATACTGTCACCTGGTCTCTGAGAGCATTGGTAAAATGCCATCCGGAGATCTGTTTCTGTGCGGTCTTCAAAGATAGTCTGTAGCTTTAAGAGAATCGCAGGCACCGACTCCTGGTCTGCAGTGGTCCAAGTCTCTACTTCTCTCTCAGCAGCACCAGCTAACTGCCCTATTACCACTGCAGCTCTTTGCTTCTCTGTCATTGAGTACATGTCCAGTATACTGCATATTTTCCGTTTGAACCCTGACAGGGTGTCTGGCTCGCCGCTGTACTGAGGGAGCCACTTCGCTCCAGGCATGTATGGGAGCGTTAGCGGTATGAGCGGGACCACAGGACCAGGTGAGGGGCCCACATTTCCATCCTGCGCTACAACGCCAAGCGGTAAGTCATTGGGGCCACCGGCCGGGGCCGCGCTGTCTGCCGGCTGCTGTGACATGTTTGCGCCCCCCTCTTTAATCGGAGCCTACCTTCTCCAAAGGCTGCAGCTCTACAGACACAGCAGTGGAGACGGGACCTGAGTCGCTGGCGCTCTGATGTCAGAGCGTTTACTGCAGCTCTCACAGGACCTGTCGCTGCGTCAGCGTTGGGGGCGTGTCCAGGAAACAGCGCGCTTTTTCAGGTACGCCCACCAATGCACGCCCACCTTCTTCAACAGCGCCTCAGGGCGCGAATATGGTGGCAAAATGGCGGTAAATGGCGCCAAAAATGACAAAACAGCAAACAGTCTTTTCTGCACAAAACAGTTCAATATAGGCAACACAGGACTCACAATTTGCAAGCTTCGTATCCTGTTAGTGACGCCAAAGATGACGCGCACCACATTGGTGGTACCAGGGCTATGGGGTACTCGGCACCGAGCCCATGGAAGTCTATGGGAGTTGTCACTGGCAGCAGAGCTCGGTCCGTGGCCCTGGCGGTCATACAATGGGGGAATATTTACAGGGGATTGTAGTTATAGTAGTTCGTGACGCCACCTGTGGTTTCTGATCTGATTGACCAGCGCTGCAGGGTAGATCTCTGAGGGGATGTTATGGCAGCTAGGTGTTAAGTCCCCCACAGGTGGGACTGGTCCCTCAAAGTCTATGGTGATGATGGGTGCAGATAAGAATTCAGTCACACACAATGCAGTCTCTTTCCATACCTTTACTTGTAGATGTTGCAGGTATGTCCCGGGAAGCTGGTCAGGTTGGAGAATGCACATTCAGGAAACTGTTGAGCAGGTTAGAGGCCTCCTTTATCCTTTTAATGTGTGTGAGTACAACTTGCATAAAGTCAAGTGCAACTCTTTTAATAGCAACTGCGCCCGGCCAACATTGTGGTGGAGTCTTCTGTTGAATAGAACTAGTCTTTGGTGTAGGGCCCTGCTAGACTGTTGTTCTTCCTGACCCCGGTTACGTATCGGCACTTAGGGCTACCTTCTGTGACTTGAAGTCCAGAAAGGCCTCCGGTTTTTCTTATTACTAGGCGTGAAGCACTAGCATCGCTTCGGACCCCGGTGTCCGGTTAACTGAGTGAGGGTGATTTGTCCCTTTAGTCACTCTTGCTTCTCCACTCGCCCTTCGCCCTGCTCTCGCCCTTAACATAAGCACATGTAGCAATTGTGCCAAGGTCAGCTTTCCTTCAGTGCTCACTGACCTGTTCTCAGTTGACTCGTTTGTATAACTGCTGTAATTCCTTTCCTTCTTTCCTTCACAGAACTCTGTCCAGAGCAGCTCACAGGACGCTTTGTCAGACTGTATTTACGCTGTAGCTCTGAGAGTCACCTTCCACTTTCTTAGGAACACAGGCAGCTTGTTCAGAGTAGCAGGTTAAGGGGTAGCTCTGACTAGGCTAAGATGATTCACTTCACTCGTACTAGCCTCCACTTTCTTATCAGATGAGCTACACAAGCTCTGTGTGGGTTCAGTCTTCTCTCCTCTCCCTCCAAGACTAATCTGATCTTCTCTGTCCAAAGACAGGAACTTGAATCCATCACTATTGCTACGTCACACTACTAAATAGTCTGATATGCCTCTAGTGGCAATGCTGAGAAGTGTGCGTGAATGAATATCAAGCTTTACAGTTACCTTCCTGTGCATTTTCCAGGAGACATGTGTGCCTTGCGAAGCTGGGCCACACACAGGCTCATTGTATATTTCCTTACTTACAGTCACACTGCAGCCATCAGACTCCCTCTGCTCCTCGGTACAATACATGGCTGTGCTGCTTTAGCAGGACTTTGACCAATCACAGCACAGCTCCTTGTCTGAGCCGTGCTGTGAGGACACACAAAGAAAACTAACGCTGATTGGCTGAATTGCAGCCAATCAGCGTTTCCATTGCTGTGCAGGGCTTTGTGTAAGAGGAGCCCAGAGATGCAGCACAGCAAACAGGTGACTGCGGGTCAGCTGTTATGTACCTGTGTGTTTCATCTCACACTCAGCCTCACGGTCAGCTGTGCCTCTGACTGTGCTGGCTGCAGTGAGGGTCGGCACACACAGCTCTCCGGGCAGATAGAAGCCGGCAGCGGCGGCAGGTGATGTGAAGGAGTTGCTCCTGCACTTCACATCACTTGTGCAGCCAGCCAGCCGCTGCCAGCTATACAAGAAAGTGCGCACAGCTCTGCGCACGCTATTAGCAAGTAGGGCAGGCACCAATGAAGGAGGAAGGGGCTGGGGGCCCGGGCCCACCAGAGGATTGTCTCGTGTCCCGATGCCCCAGTCCGACCCTGCTGATATCTCATGCATGGCCCATGGCTGACTGCTTCTGTACCATTATAAAATGTTCTACTGTGGGTCAATTGATCAGTCAACTAACTACTCTCAAGTAGCTACCTACTCAGATCAACTAACTTTACTTTCCTTACTTTTTTCTACCAATAGTACTCTTTGAAACAGATGTTTGTGCCATCTTAGTGTAGCTGGGAAAAAAAATTGGAGCTGTTGCATGAGGTATCATGGCTCCCAGGAATGAATGTTTACACTCAGCTAGGGTTTTGGTTCAGGGGGGGGCGAAACTTCTGAGTGGGCCCCTAACCAAATAACCTTGCTTACAACTGGGTGAGGCACCCTAATAGTAAATGTAGGAGAACCTCAGCAGATGACCGCACTGTTGCTGAAAATAATCTCTATACAAAGAACAACCTGGATATTACCGCCATATGGTCATTGGTAGATACCAGTCCTAAGGAACATACTGTATAAATGATTACAGCACAGTTATTGATGATGACTTACTGCTGACATTCTTTCTGATGCAGTTGTTCACTTTTCACGTCTTTTCCATGACAACTTCTTCCAGCCAGGACTCGGCTGCAGAGATTAGAATAAAGACACATTTCACTTCTCATATTTTCAACACTGTCCCCATCTATCCCCAACCTGCACAAACTCCTTATCCTGCTGATACCCCAATGCTGAGCCGCTGCTTCCGTAAGTGTCCCTATTACTGCACCTTCTGTGTGGTACTGTGCGCCCTCTAAATTCTAAAGCAACCCTCTAGAACAGGGGTGGGGAATCTTTTTTCTGCCAAGGGCTATTTGGATATTTATACCATCTATCGAGGGCCGTACAAACTCCGCCCACAAAGTACATCCTGACTCTGGCACTGGTCTCAAGGCGTAATCTTGCATTGCATGCCCTTCAGTGTTCAGTAGTGAACACTGCGTGTGTGTGCTCACAGATCAAGAAGAAAGTAATGAGCTTCAGGCAATCAAAATACAGCTCCCTGCCAAAGCACTGCGGTCCCTGAGAATCTGCCCGGGGGCCGGATAAAAGGTCATCGAGGGCCGTAAATGGCCCTGGGGCCTGAGGTTCCCCACCCCTGCTCTAGAATATAGTAATGCCGTGTGCAAGTGCCCTAGAAAACAGTGCCCATATTTTGTTCCCTAAAAAGTAATAATGCCCTCTGTGTGCCCCTTTGACAGTCACAGTAACCTGAGTTCCCATATAAAAATGAGTGCCCACTTTACATTTAATAATGTTCCGAGTCTACCCCGTACAGCTTCCCTCTACACTTTATGATGCTCTTTTATACACAGTATAATGTCCCCTCATTGTATAGTACCACCCACACAGTATACTGACCCCTTAGTAGCCCCAAACTGTTCGATGGCTCCATCACTGTATGATGGCCCCCTCATTGTAATCTATACCCTGTATGATGGCCCACTAGATAGCCTCAATATAGTATAATGCACCAGATAGTCCTCAATATAGTATAATGCACTCCCCATAGGCCTCCATATAGTATAATGCACTCCTCATATGCGTCTATAGTATAATGCACTCCCCATAGGTAAACTCTACATAGTATAATGCATTCTCCATAGGCATACTCTATATAGCATAATGCTTTCCCCATAGGCAGACTCTGTATTGTATAATGCACCCCATAGGCAGACTCTATATAGTATAATGCACCTCCATAGACAGACTCTATATAGTATAATACACACTTCATAGGGTATCTCTAGTATAATGCACCCCCCATAGGCAGACTCTATATTGTATAATGCACCCCCATAGGGAGACTCTATATAGTATAATTCACCCCCCATAGGCAGACTCTATAGTATAGTGCACCCTCATAGGCAGACTCTATATTATAATGCAAAATCCTATACAGAAAAGAAATACCAGAAATGACACTATTCAATATTTTAATGACTATCAATAAACAAATGTATAATCCCAAAACAATTTGATACTCATAAAAAAATCTTTTTTAAAAAATTATTAAAATTAATACCAGTATTTTATTATAAAAAATGGATGTACACAACCATATTTAATAAAATAAAAGCTTTATTGAAGACAAAAAATAAAATTGAACATATACAATATATATATATAAAAAAATATTGTTACAATTAGTGTGTGTGGGGCTTCATGTGTCCAAAATGATTGGTATTTAATTAATTTATTTGAATAATAACCTCCTCAAGTGCTAAAGAAAGTTGTGCATATATACCAAAAATTGGTGAAAAAATAAAAAGTAAAAAAATATACACATATGATAACTATTGAATAATAATTTAAGTGCAACTAAAAAAATACATACACATATATATATATATATATATATATATATATATATATATATATATATAGGTGCACCAAATTAATACACAAAAATTATAAGTATAACAATAAAAAGCATATAAATAAATCACAAAATGTGCTAAATTATCAGTGAACTCCAGAGAAAAAAAAAAAACACTGGTGCCTAAACCATCAATTGAAAATATCAATGCACATAAGGTGTGTTGTTTTTAATAAAAGTAACGCTGAATAACGCTTAATTAATCACACAACAATATGTGCTATAATAGCAGTGAACTCCAGAGAAAAAAATAGTGCACAAAATGAATAAAAGCATTAGACACCAACCAGTTAAGACACACTACTGCCCCAGCACACACCACTCCAACGCACGTTTCGCAGTTGCTTCCCTGACGAAGCAACTGCGAAACGTGCGTTGGAGTGGTGTGTGCTGGGGCAGTAGTGTGTCTTAACTGGTTGGTATCTCCTGCTATTATTCATTTTGTGCACTATTTTTTTCTCTGCAGTTCACTGCTATTATAGCACATATTGTTGTGTGATTAATTAAGCGTTATTCAGCGTTACTTTTATTAAAAACAACACACCTTATGTGCATTGATATTTTCAATTGATGGTTTAGGCACCAGTGTGTTTTTTTTTTTTTTTTTCCCGGAGTTCACTGATAATTTAGCACATGTTGTTGTGTGATTAATTTAGCGTTATTCAGTGTTATATATATTTTTTCATTAATAATACACTTTATGTGCACTGATACTTTCATTTGATGGTTTGGGCACCAGATGCGTTTTTCTGATTTTCACTCAATATTTTTTTATCACATTTTGTGATTTATTTATATGCTTTTTATTGTTATACTTATAATTTTTGTGTATTAATTTGGTGCACCTATATATATATATATATATATACATATATATGTGTATGTATTTTTTTTAGTTGCACTTAAATTATTATTCAATAGTTATCATACGTGTATATTTTTTTATTTTTTATTTTTTCACCAATTTTTGGTATATATGCACAATTTTCTTTAGCACTTGAGGAGGTTATTATTCAAATAAATTAATTAAATACCAATCATTTTGGACACATGAAGCCCCACACACACTAATTGTAACAATAATTTTTTATATATATATTGTATATGTTCAATTTTATTTTTTGTCTTCAATAAAGCTTTATATTTTATTAAATATGGTTGTGTTCATCCATGTTTTATAATAAAATACTGGTATTAATTTTAATAATTTTTTTAAAAAAGAATTTTTTATGAGTATCAAATTGTTTTGGGATTATCTATATTATAATGCACCCCGGAAGGCAGACTCCATATTGTATAATGCACCCACCAAAGGCCTCTATAGTATAATGCACTCACCATAGGCAGACTCTTCAGTATAATGCATCCCCCATAGGCAGACTCTATAGTATAGTGCACCCACATAGGCACACTCTATAGTATAATGCAGTCCCCATAGGCAGACTCTACAGTATAATGCACCCCCCCCATAAGCAAACTCTATATAGTATAATCAGGGGCTGTCTGGCACTTTTCAGCCTGTGGGGGCAATCACAAGGCAGTGGCCCTCGAGTTGAGGTGGCCCTCCTTTTCCTTGCTTATCTCTGGCCATTGCATTAAGGCAGCAAAGATAACAGGCTTTAAAAACAGGCTGGTACATAGATATAGGAACAGAATGGAGCTTGCTGCATATATATGGGAGCAGAACCAAGCTTACTCCAGAGATATGTGAGCAGAATCGAGCTTGCTCCAGAGATGTGGGAGCAGAACTGAGCTTACTCCAGAGATATGGGAGCAGAACCGAGCTTACTCCAGAGATATGGGAGCAGAACAGAGCTTACTCCGGAGATATGGGCGCAGAACCTAGCTTACTCCGGAGATATGGGCGCAGAACCGAGCTTACTACAGAGATAAGGGAGTAGAACCGAGCTTACTAAAGAGCTAAGGAGCAGAACCAAGCTTACTGCAGAGATATGGGAGCAGAACTGAGCTTACTACTGAGATAAAGGAGCAGGACCAATCTTACTACATAGATAAGGAAGCAGAACCCAGAGATAAGGGAGCAGGACCAATCTTACTACAGAGATAAGGAAGCAAAACCGAGCTTACTAAAGCGCTAAGGAGCAGAACCAAGCTTACTGCAGAGATATGGGAGCAGAACCGAGCTTACTACTGAGATAAGGAAGCAGAACCGAGCTTACTACAGAGATAAGGGAGCAGAACCGAGCTTACTACAGAGATAAGGGAGCAGAACCGAGTTTACTCCAGAGATATGGGAGCAGAACACAGCTTACTCCAGAGATATGGACGCAGAACACAGCTTACTACAGAGATATGGGAGTAGAACCGAGCTTACTAAAGAGCTATGGGAGCAGAACTGAACTTACTGCAGAGATATGGGAGCAGAACTGAGCTTACTACAGAGATAAGGAAGCAGAACCAAGCTTAATAAGTCTACTACATGGAACCAAGCCTGCTACATAGAAACTGGAGCAGAACCGAGATTACGGCATACATTTGGTACCATAATCTAGATTACTACATTGATACAGTGCCAAAACCACGCTTACTGCTTAGATATGGTGCCATAACGGAGCTTACTTGCAAACATACATACAACAATACGGCTACACGGTGCCTACTACTATCACCACTACACAGCGAATACATAATATTATAATATCACCATTACCTCTACCTGAAACTACATTCTATACAAAGACCAATGATACCACCATACACCTTTTACTATAATGACTGAATTACATTAAGCTGCTACTAAATTTAAAAAAAAAAATGCTACCTAAAAAGAGCAATATTACAACCTTACAGTAACCATATATTGGTAGATACCAGTTCTGCAGAACAAGTTATTACAGTACAGTTATATATAGTAACTTACGCATGATGTACTTTCTGATTCGGGTCATTCACTTTTCTATCAGGCCCAGACTGACATGACAACTTCTCCAGCCAGGACTCATCTGCACAGATTATAACAAAGGTACATTTGACTTCTCACATTTCCAGCGCTGTCTACATCTATTCCCAACCTACAAAATCTCCCCACTCTGTGTGCACCTGCAGTGTGTGTGTAGCCCTGGTATGTAAGGCACACATAAAAATCCTGGAGTCTGCACAGAAAGGTAACAGTTAAAGCTTACATCATCCATTCACACTGTAGACACACCCTCAGGGTATATAAGCTAGTGACATGCAGGAGAAAGGGGGTGTGGTTGATTTGTGCTGAGTCTTCCATGAAGCGAAGTGAAAGGCAGATAGTTCCTGTCAGCAGTTCAGAAAGTGGAGGCTAGTATGGGTGAGCCAGTTCATCCTAGCCTAGTCAGAGCTGTTCCTTAACCTGAAGACAGAGACAGCTTTGGAGAAAGGGAAGTTTGCAGCAGAAACTTCAGTCGCCCGTCCCAAGGACAGTGAAGTTCAGTTGATGTGTTCCTGAACTAGGAGAATACTGAGAATCTGTCAGCGAGCTCCAAGGAAGAAGTGAGAAAGGATTGACTTGTACTACCATAGGAAGTGTGGAGTGCTTATGTTAAGAGTGGAAAGCAGGGCGAAGGGCGCAGTGGAAAGAAACAGAGAAGTGCCTTAGATATTGGATTGTCTGCACTCATTATCCGGTCACTGGGGACCGAAGGGTTGCTATCGCTTCACGCATAGTAACGGAACAACCAGAGTCTTACTGGACCTTAGGTCGCAGAAAGCAGCCCTTGAAGTGTCAATACGTAATTGGAGTCAGGAGGAACAAGGACTTTTAGCTAGGCCTAGCATAGAAGGACTCTGTTCTCACCACATAGAAGGCTCCACTACAATACTGACCGGGCAGTACAGCTATGGAGTTAGCTGGAGTATTCTGAGTTAACTTAGTTCCATGCTAGTTGGACTCATCATATTGGAAGTTAAGGAGGCCTCTAACCTGCTCTGCTGTTACCTGGACGTGCAGTCTCCACCCCGACCAGCTCCCCGGGACCTGCCTAAACATCTGACAAGTAAAAGGTATGGAAAGACGCTGGATGGTGTGAGACTGATTCATTTATCTGCACCCTACATCATTATAACCATAGACTTTGAGGGACCAGTCCCACCTGTGGGGGACCCGTCATCTAGCTGCCACAACATCCCCTCAGAGATCTACAGTAGCGCTGGTCTTAGTGATCAGAAAACTACAGGTGGCGTCACGAACTGTTATCTACCAATCCCCTGTAAATAATCCCCCCCATCATACGCCTGACCGCCAGGGACACGGAACGAGCCACCGCTGCCAGTGACACAAATCCCATAGACTTTCATGGGCTCGGCTCCGAGTACCCCATATCCCTGGAAACCCACAATTGTGGTGCGTGGTCGAGACAAAAACTTGGCGTCACGAACAGGATCCGAAACTTGCAGCATTGCGAGCCCGGTGTGCCTGTGGAGTGTTTTGGTGAAAAAGACTGTCTGTGCTTTTGGCGCCAAATACCGCCATATTTGCCGCCATATTCGCGCCCTGAGGCGCTGGAGAAGAAGGTAGGCGTACCTGAAAAGCGCGCAGAGTCTCGGACACGCCCCCGGCTCTGACTCAGCGGCAGGTCCTGCGACAGGAAGTGAACGCTCTGACATC